>CM051494.1:16722306-16753680 GCA_028031935.1 Paedocypris micromegethes
TCTCTCTCTCTCTCTCTGCTGATCGCAAAAAAAATTCACTTCTTCAGCTGGTGATTTGTCTCGCTCGGAATACATTTCCATGACAACACACCAAGCAGCCCGAGCATCCTTCTCTCCGGCTCTTTGGTTGCGACCTTTCCCCGGCCATGCCCGACCTTTCTGCCTTTCTTCAAAGCGCTCTCCATCACACAACAGGACGAGTGTTCTAACCTGATCTTTCCCAAACCTCTCCTCCGCTCACCTCCGCCTCTGGTTCACATGGCGACGCAGGGCGAGCAGGTGGCCTTCTTAACCAATGGGAGAGAAGGCTTTTCTCACAGCTCGCACGGAAATAATGGGAAATTCCTTCGCCGGACTGAAACGGAGAAAAGAGGGATTGGAGTCTATTCTGATGTCGCAGGCCTTTCACGGGCTGTGAGAAAGAGAGCGCTCCACGGGTCACGCCAACATGACGGGGACAGAAAAGCGAGGGAGAGCTGAAGCAAACAACCAGCACGGGCTAATCCATCATTAGCATTAAAAAACAGACATAGATTGAGAGCGAGAGAGGAAACTATAGCGTGCTTAATGAGACGGGACGGACTGACACTTTCAGCGTGTGTGTGTGTGTGTGTTTGGTCAATTGGAATTTTGGTCATTTATATCGCTGAGATTTCTTGTGTCAGATATTTGGCAACAAACAAACACGTCTGGACACTTTCGATGCCTTTCACACTAAATGGAACGCCACTTTCATCTTACGCGCCGGGATTTGTGAGCACTTCCTGAGAGAAAACAAATGCGTTCGCTTTTCCACACCTCGTGCACTTTTTCCCTAGGTTTCTATTTGGCAGCAAACACGACTCGCACACACTTCTCAGACCGGATATGTTTTCCATCATTAAAATGGCTTGCGCTAAATGCAACATCACTTTCATCTACTTGGGGAAAAAAAAGAACATGAAAAACTGTGAGAAACTGCGAATAAAAACAACAACAAAACTTTAGGCCTTTGCAATTCAGACAAACATGAAAATATGATTATGAAAATGGAATCTAGAAAACCAACAAACCAACGTTTCTTTTCTTTTAGACTTGTGAGAAATGAATAAAGTGACTTCGATATTTCCTGTACTTGCAACAAATGTCCCATTTCATCCATCATTAGTGTGAAAACTGTGCAACATTATCCAGTTCCTGTTCACAACTATTCTTTTTTTAAAGGTGGTTATTGCTACAGTTTGTCAGAGAATCATTGTTAAACTTACTAACCGTGAGTTCATGTCTCATCTTGCACTACTGTTTGAAATCTTCAACATTTCCACTTATTCAACGGTTTCATCAAGTTCTTCAACTCTCACTTCACCTTCTTGACTTTACATTTGTATCTTTCCAATGATCATATTTTTTCATGTATTCAACTTTTTATTAATCCTTTATTTCCCTTTTGACTTTCAATGGGATTCATCGCTCCGTTTTCACCGTCAATCCTCTTACCAACTTTCATCGTAGAAATGTTCTGGAGACGTTCATCTTTATCCACTAAAGATTCTTCATTTCCTGTCATGAACTTTGGTTCCACACTTTTAACCACTTTTTTGGCGTTTCCTTGTTTCTACTGGTCTCAACTTTTATCTTTCAGAAACGTATCGTACATAAAAACTCTTTCGGGAAACGTGCCCGTCATTGCGACGACACAATTTGGACAATTGTGTTTTAGACTATCGTAACCAACTGTCGCGCATTATTTTTCTCAGAATTGTAATATACTAGTAGTTAAAATGCAACTCACTTTCTTTTATAAAGAACTAAAGTTACACACAAAAAAACCCCTTTATAGCACATTTGCAAATCAGACGTGAAAACATGATTATGAAAATGAAATGTCACGGAGAACAGTGCGAGCCACTAAGCGACGGTTCATTTCATTACAAATGAGATCAGATGTTGTCGCCCGGCTACGGCCCTTTCCCAAGGTTTTATGAGGTCCTGCCCTTTCCTCAGCCGGCAAAAACCCTGGGAAAAAGCCGAGACGCACCATTCACAAGACGAGTGCAGAAGCGGTAAAGCGCATCAATGAATCATTAGGATTCTAACGCATTTAGACAAGAAGAAGCACTTTTCTGCGGGAAAGCAAGAACGGCGCTTGGCCCTCGACTCTCAGATCTTTGTCATGCGCTCACACATAATGCAAAAGAAAATTAAGAGCTTGATGTTTCACAGCCAATCAGGAGACGGCAGCTGTGATGTGGTTTAACCACGCCGCGCGGAACTCAACACTGATGCCCGCGCGGCGCTCTGGGTCTCCGCGGAGATGATCAGATGCTGAGGAGAAGAGTGATTATTTCATCTCCAGCACGGAGACTGATGTTGATGCGTCTGACGTTTAATAAGGCTTTTGAAGCTTTGATGCCGTGGACATGCAGTCCGTCAGTCATCCGAGCAGATGAAAGAATAGTACAGTCGACAAAAGAGTAATAAATCATCTGTTGAAGAGACTATTAATGTTTTAAATAATCGGATAAATGATTATAACAAAGTGTGAAGCTGTCATGTGACGTGCTCAGCCAATCACTGCTCAGCACATCAGCGTTTTGAGAGAACCTCAGCAAAACAAAACACATGTGACAGTGGAATTGTCAGCTGTGGTGTTTAGCAGTGTCAAATTCTGTATAATAAAAACTATTATACATTTAAAATAACCTTTTTAAAACAAAACACACGTGACAGTGGAATCATGTGGTGTTTAGCAATGTCAAATTCTGTATAAAAAAACAAATGAATATTTAAAATACCCTTTTGTTAATAGCTTATCACTTAATAAAATTAAACATTAATACTTTGTAGATTTGTTTTTACAGGGGTTCATCTTATTAAGGGGGAATTTATGACTTCAGTATCCTCTAATTCAATCTAATCAAAATATTTTAGCAATTTAAACTGCTCAAATATCTGCTAAATATAAAATATCTGCTTAATGACTGCATAGTAAATAAACTGAAATATGCTCATAACAAATGTGAGGACTGAGGAATTGCTTTTAGTCGTAAAACTTAAACGCTGTTAGATTTCCACAGCTTCAGGAACTCCATACCCCAGAATTCCTAGCAAATCTCAAGATCCATAGTGTTCTGTCATGTGATTATGATTTGCATACATAGCAAACTGTATTACAATGTCAGTTTGCGGACACAAAGTGACAAAATGACACATAAAAAAGTTGATTTCCAGTAGATTATTTTGATTATACATCTCCACTCGTGGCCAGTCACAGAACCTTTAATACTTTACATTATTTATAACTTAATGTACTTCATATTACTTATGCTTTATTATTATACATATTATTACTGCACTTGAAACCGTTCCTTCCATTTCGTGTCAAAAGCGAAAGTTCTTTTCATGATAAAATGAAACCTAGAACACCTTTCATAGACAAAATGTGCCCAGCATGTCATTTCCTCACAATCCTCGGCGGAATTTCCATATATTAAATGCATATTGTGACATGCTGAATCATGAAACGCTAATGCCCGGAAGATTCCGCGACGCACAAAACCCCTTCGCTTCACAAAAAGCACAAGACCCCGCAGAATGTGCATTTTGTGAAACGCTTGGGGGATTTCATCCACAAGAGGTGTTTTCTGTTATCCATGAAATGAAACTATATTCACTCTTATGTGCATGAAATAGAGGCAATTCAAGCACGAAATCAATTTCCAGTTTAAAATTTTGTGCACAAAACGAAGTGCTGATCTTACATTTTCCCCAGATGAATTTTCCCAGTTGCGTGAACAAAACATATTAAACTAGATGATGCATTTTGTCAGAAAATATGAGATTTTGTTATTTTTGTTAAAAATATTCTATTTTTATTCACATTATTTGTAGAATTTTAATTCTGTAGCTGTTTCATTCTCTTCTATTAATCTCATAACTGTTGCATTCTCTTATATTCTCGTAACTGTTGCATTTTCTTCTTTAATTCTCGTAACTGTTGCATTCTCTTTTCTAATTCTCCTAACTGTTGCATTCTCTTTTCTAATTCTCGTAACTGTTGCATTCTCTTTTCTAATTCTCGTAACTGTTGCATTCTCTTTTCTAATTCTCGTAACTGTTGCATTCTCTTTTCTAATTCTCGTAACTGTTGCATTCTCCTCTTTCCCAAAAGAGTCATGCCACATTTTGATTTCCTGTTTTTACCGTTTCTTAAACCCCCAAATTCTCCATTTACATGCGCCGGCATTGCATTTTTCAAACGCACTCAGCCTTTCTTCTGCTTTTAAACACCCACTAGGAACGATATCATCAACTCCTGGAGGATAAAATCAAGTCGCATCCCCCATTTCTCCTCCTCAATTATCCCGCTTCCACCGAAAACGCATCACATTATGGAGGCATCATGGGTGCCAAATGCCATTTCACGCCGAATCCAAGGCAAAGGTAGCGAATTCCTCCTAAAAGACTCCGGCGATTTCCCATCCCATAGACACACGTATATACACACAGCCCTTTGTCTGCGGCAGGAACGGAGTCGGTGTTTTTAGATGACTTGCAGTGAACGCCTGTAATTGAGGAAGTTTTTTTTGCGTGTGCGTGCTTTCATTACGCCAAAGCCCCGCAGAAACAGGAAATACACGTTTTCATCCCGAGGAACATCAAACTGCAGTTGAAGTCATAACACCTCCCCGCACCTAATTATCTGGAGTACATGGTGGTCTTGGCTCTGGCTCGGCTCCTTCTCCCCGTCTCACACACACACACACACACACACACACTAGAGCATCACCTCTGACAGATGGGCTGGCACTGCTCTCTTCCCAACCTGTTCTCTGTTGCGAAATGTATGTGTGTGTGTTTACACGTGTTCCGTTTGTGTGTATATGTGTGTGTCTCTGCAGGCCGGCCTGTGCGCACACACACACACTCTCTCTCTCTCTCTCTCTTGCTACACACCGATGACCTTCATCAATGCATTAAATTAAGCCTTAACACGTCGGGTCACGAGATCCGTGGGATCGGCGCTGGTGTGAGGAGCAGGTCGTGTGTGAGTGATGAGGAGAAGGTTGGACGTACCTGAGCCTCTCTTGGACAGCACCTTCAGAGTGAGAGAGAGGGAGAAGCCGCAGAGCAGGAGCAGCAGCAGCAGCAGCGGGTGGAGGAGAGCTGTCATCTTCCTCTCCAGCCTGACGAGAGACACAGAGCGAGCGTCACACACACACACACACACCACACACACACACACACACAGCCGTCACTGCCCACGCACACACACACCGCGGGATTTAAAGGTGAACCGTGTCATTTCTTCGCTCTTTTCCACGGTTTCTTCGGCGAGTCGCTTGTAGCCGACGAACGCGAAACTCCGCTGCGCCATTAACCGCGTTTGTTTGGGCACGTGACACTTAATACCGAAAATTAAGCGCCGAGGGGGGCGGGGCGAGGGGCGGGGCCACGAGCATCCCTTCACATACAGCGATCACGACTTAAACTGAGACAAATAATGTCTTTGATTGAAATGCAGGCATTCTCTTTTACAACTCCGCACTTCTCTAATGAGAATGGTATTTTAATATTGTGGCTAAAATATTTGTCATTTTTTGCAATAACATCGTGGAAGCACATCCATAGAATAGCTAGTGAAGTTTTTAAACAGCCTATTCCTGATTTAAAAATAAAGAGAGTTGCAATTTACTATTTTATCTGACTTACACACGGGCATTATGTTGTAGATAATAATGTTTCATTTAATAAAGTAATGATTAAGTGTCTGACAGTCTCTCACACTTTATAGACCCGCCCTCTTAAAAATTAAAAGACCAATCAAACTAACGGTGACGTAGCGTATTACCCAATCAAAAGTGGGAAAGGAGAGTCGTCATAAAATGCGTAAGGGATTAGTTGCACGAATCACTGCCAAAAAAAAACAATAAAAATCATCCGTCCCGCATCGATTCAAAACGGAACACGCAATTTCAATCTCAAATACGGAACAATTTCGCATTTCAAGAGACAGGTGGCAACTGAACAGGTGGCGTCGATGTGACAGTTCTGAGCAGTTCTGGATTCGCGTTCCTCACGTCATTCTAATACAGAAATATCTTCACTTGTTTGGCAACGTGCGGATGGTCGTGTGTTCAGGTCAACTGAGTTTGAGGAAGTGTGAGCAGATTTAATGTGAAACTTGTACAAGGACGAGAAACAATACTCTGTTCTGTTCTATTCCAATCAAATGTATCCAGTTCCAATTCTATTTCATTCTGTTCTGTTGTAATCTATTCCATTTCATTCTATTGTGATATAGTCGGTTTATTTCTATTCCAGTCTATTGTAACCTATTCTATTTATTTCTTTTCTATTCCATTCCATTACACTCTATTGTAATTTACTTGATTTATTTCTATTCCGTTTCGTTTTATTCTAGTCTATTCTGTTCTATTATATTGCAATCTATTTGATTTATTTTTATTCCATTCTATTCCATTTTATTTTATCCAGTTAATCCAGTTAGTTTATTTCTATTGCCATTCTATTGCTATCTGTTATATTTCTTTACATTCTATATCATTCCAATCTATTGTAATCTATTCGGTTTATTTGTCTTCCATTTTGTTGTAATCTGTTTATTTATATTCTATTCCATTCTATACTATTGTAGTCAGTTTGATTTATATCTATTCTATTCTATTTATTTCTATACCATTCCACTCCACTCTAATCTTTTCTATTCCATCCTAAGACTCTTCCACCAAGTCAATAATTTAACCAAATGACAACTAAATGTTATTTAAAATAATTTCTATATTATGACTTTGTTCTCTCAGGCTGGATGATACTTGTAAATACTGTATACTACGTAATAACTTGCAATACCCACAGATATGTTAGGTTTTTTTTTCGTTACACTGTAATATTTATTAGTTTTATATAACGCATTATTGCGAGCTGCTGCGTGGAAGCGCCACATGTTCGCTGTAATTACACAATGAGAGTAAGTTCCATTCCATCCAAAAACTCATATTTCACATTCACAATATATTCCAAATTTCGATTGTCAATGTTTGCATTAATGTGTGTATTATTCAATATATTATCCAGCCTCACCAACAAGCGCCCGGAACACTTCATGAATCACATAGCAACAAGATAAATTCCTTTCCGAGTGCCTTAGCAACCACAAAGCAGCGCCCTCATCTTTAATAAAACTGCAAAAATACGTCTCCGACAACAGCGGATTCCATTTGTACTTTTTATGCTCCAAGTTCCTTGAGCATAAAGTTGAGTTTGGCTAATTAAATCTCAGACTTTTCCCTCCACATAAATGTACACGCACGAGACAAAGCCGAGCGTGATACAATCTTCAAATGTTCCTTTCTCCTCCAAATCATATTAAAGCAGGACTTCTTGCCTTTTTATCTGATTTATGCGCTTTCCCACGGAGCCACTCAATCAGTCGAGTTCCGTGTTCCTTTTTGAAATCTATTTTAATCTCTGTTTGCTCGCGCGACGCAACATCCACACAATTTTCACATCTGGGGAAGCCTGGATTCTATAGAGGTTCTATAATAGAATCAGCATAGATTGTCTTCTTTATGTTCTTCTTCGAGAGGACACACTAAGTTCACACACTCTCGCCAGTGCCCGCGTTTGCAGCATCAAGTCAGGGGATTTAACTACATTAAACACCACCCCCCCATTTAAAATACTACACAATTTGTGCGAAATATTAAACATCGGAAAAGCTATCTTCCAAAAAATGAGTTTTAGGACGACAAATCCATACATTTATCGGATGCTTTTTACCTTATTATGTACAATTCCAATTCTATTACATTCAGTTCTTTTGTAATCTATTCTACGTAATATATTCGGTTGATTTCTATTCCTATCTATTGTAGTCTATTCTGTTTATGTCTTTTCTATTTCATTCCACTCAATTGTAATCTATTTGATTTATTTCTATTGCATTCTATTATATTGCAATCTATTTCATTTATTTCTATTTATTTCCACTTTATTCTATTTTAATCCACTGGGTTTATTTCTATTCCATTCTATTGTAATGTGATGTATTTATTTCCATTCTAATCTATTTGATTGATTTCTTTTCTATTTCATTCTATTGTAATGAATTCAAGTTCTATTGTAATCAGTTTGTTTCCATTCAATTCTATTCTACGCTATTGGAATCTGTTTGATTTATTTCTATTTCATTCTATTGTAATCTATTCCTTTTCTATGACATTACACTCTATTGCCATCTATTTGATTTATTTCTATTCCATTCTGTTATATTGTAATTTATTAGATTTATTTCTATTCTATTCTACTTTATTCTTTATTATGTTTACCATTCCATTCTATTGTAATCTATTATATTTTATTCCCTTCTGTATCGTGCCAATCCATTCTATTCCTATTCTATTTCATTCTATTGTAATCTATTTATTTCCATTCTATTCTATTCTGTTCTATTCTATTCTATTGTAATCTGTTTGCTTCATTTCTATTGCATTGCATTATGCATTTGCTTATAGATGCGTATTACGCACAAATATATTATAATCGTGGCAGTTGTGGTCCAGTAGGGAATTTGTCTCCAATCCCAAAGTGGGCAAGACACACGTGCCCACATGCCCCGACACTTCAGCTTAAGGCTGCCCACTGCTCCGGGTTTGTGTGTGTGTGTGTGTAACTTCACTGGATGGTTAAATGGAGTGTACAATTTCGAAACTGCCCCTAGTGGCCATATTGACAAAAGCATTCACTTTCCGTCTTAAAAGTGCAATTCAGCTTGATTTTGAAGCATCAAACACTCGTCTTTGCTGTTGCGAACACTCCGTTCTATGTGGAGAGGCTGATTGTGCTCAATCCTTCATTCACCACCCGGTTATTTGGTTATATTTCGATTTGTAATTTCTCACCCTGTATTATTTTATTTAGTACTCCGGCAAACACATTCCTCAAAGTGATTGCACTATATGCACATCCACGCCAGCGGTTATCAGTCTGGGTTTATGGATTTATAAGAGCGCTTTCTTTGATATAACATCTTAACAACGTTTCAGCCCCGCAATTTATCTCACAGGCCTGTCACATGATTCTCCCATGATGCATTGCTTCTGTCACTTTAGCATGGACCCTTAAATTATTCCCCGCGGCCCGTCTTCTCGGAATCCCCTCCGACACTTGTTACAAGTAATCAAATAACACCTTTATTCCCTTCTTCTCGTTTTTTTTTTACCGTAATTAGCACAAACTTAATGCGCGCAAACCCGTCCTCGTCATCCGTAATTATCTCACAATAACATTCCGCTGATGATGAACTGCGCGCCAAATCCAGACACTGGAAGGCCTAAATCACATCAGGAACAGTACAATTTGAGAGGTTAATAGACTTTGTGTGCATATGTGTGTGGGAGTGTTTGCGTCCCCGTGTGTGTGTGTGTGTGTGTGTGTTAAAAAGACAGGGACGAAAGAGAGCAAAAGAGAGAGAGTCCTCTTGTGATCTCTTTAAAGGGCTTATCATCGCTCTCCCACACATAATCTCAGGGTTCTGAGAGATGAGAGAGTGAGACTGAGAGAGAGATCGACAGTAAGAGAGAGAAAGAGAGAGAGAGAGAGAGAGAGAGAGAGAGAGAGAGAGAGAGGAAAAAAGGCAGAGAGAAGAAATCGAGAGCAAAGGAGAGAGAGAGAGAGAGAGAGAGAGAGAGAGTAAATTAGAGAGAAATGGAGAGTGAACCAGAAATTATATGAGAGAGAATCTGACAAAGAAACAGAGAATAAAAGCGAGAGAATAAAACGAGAAAGAGAAATAGTTAGATAGTACTAAACATAGAACACAGAAAAATGGAGAGCAAGAAAGAGCTCTCTCTCTCTCTCTCTCTCTCTCTCTCTCTCAGAGCAGAGAGTAAAGGAGTAAAGAATGTTAGAATATGAGAGAAAGAAATAGTGTGAGAGAGAGAGAGATAAATAGAGTGAAAGAGAGAAATGTAGTAAGAATGACAGAAAGAGCGACTGAGTAATTGAGACAGAAAAATAGAGTACAAGAGAGAGAAAGTAGAGCAAGAGATGGATGGATGGATGGATGGATGGATGGATGGAAAGATAGATGGACTTTATTAATCCAACTAGGGGAATTTTTGTGTATTTTACAGCAGCAAAACAAACAGAAAGAAAGCAGTTTAAACAGATACAAAAATTTAAATGACAACAGTAAAAGCAAAAATTGCAAAAAAAAAAAAAAAAAACCCCAAAGAGAACTATAGAAAAAACGACAATAAAAAGGGAGAAAAATATAGAAAGAGACATCAAAATATAGTAAGAGATAAAGACGAAGGAAACGAAAGAGAAATATAGTAAGAGAAAGAGAGAAATACTATAATGAAAAACAGAGAAAGAAAAAAAGAAAGAAATAGAGCGATAAATCGAGAATGATAGAGAGGAATAGGGCAAGAAATAGAGAAAGAGAGAAATTGAGCAAGAGTGACTGAGAAATAAATATAGTAAAAGAGAAAGACAAAGAGAAAATGAGAGTAAAAGAGTAAAACATTTTAAAATTGAGTTTAGTGTTATAGTAGTGAGTAAGAGAGAAATCGAAAAAGAGAGAAAAACAGATTATTTTGTCACATTTTCATAGCCAGTGTGTTACCCGTTTCAAATTGACATTATAATTATAACTGAATAGTAATAATTGTTTTTATTTACTCTGCAACAGTGTAAACATGTCTTCCCTGTTCACAACAAATCAAGCATTAATGTCATTAGAATCACAGCGCCACTTACAACACAAACGATACATTATTTCACTTAACACCTCAATAAAGAGATTTGCAACAAAATCACATCTGGAAATGATGTGTCTTTAAATCTGAGATTTTCACCAAAACCCCTGGAATCTCACGGATTCGATTCCAATTCGCAACGTAAACACAAACAACAAGGATCGAAGCAAAAACAACAACAACAACAACAAGCTCCACTTCCAGCGGTTCCTCAGAGGACTCTGCGTAGAGCATGTGTAATGTGAAGCGCGTCTTCTGAAGCTTAAAAGCTCCCAGGGCTTTTCATTGTAATTGCGTGGAAATGAGTGACTGGTACATTATTCACAGCTCGGAGTTTTGTTCTCAGCCGTCACGTGTGTTTGGAACCACGACTGTTTAACGCCGCTTGTGTTTTCTTCGCTCACCTTTGGCAATTCAATCATCGTCCGGTTAGAGCGGAACACAGAAGGTCTTCCTCAATTCTTATTGGAGTTAATATCTACAAACACATGTACAGCTGCTCACACTCACACTCACACACACACACACACACACACACACACACACACACACACACACACACGTGGCAGCGGGCCCAGCTGTGAATGATTGATGTGCTGATTTTATGATTTAATCCAATTTAAACTCTCCACATCTCCGGGCCTGACAGTCAACACATTAACCATGCGGTAAATATAACACTGCCCCCGGAGGAAGAGCTGCCTCATGAGCACAGATACACCTATGAAACACACACACACACACACACAAGAAAATGCTCCCTTTTACACACGTCTATCTATCTATCTATCTATCTATCTATCTATCTATCTATCCATCCATCCATCCATCCATCCATCCATCATCCATCCATCCATCCATCTAAACCACTATATTCAGAAATTACACACATGACAGATCTCAAAGAGAGCTGATATGACGTACGTGAGTGTGGTGTGTGGGTGTGTGTGTGGTGTGTGTGCGCGCCTGTGTTTATGAAAGAGCGGGGAGGATGAAAAAGGACCACGCTGGCCTTTGTGGACTCTATTATTTATTGTGGCACTTCCAGCTTTCTTGTGCCAGCCAAATATCAGAGTTAAAGTCGAATGCGCGCGGGGGCACAAGTGTGTGTGTTTGTGTGTGGGTGTGTGTCGGCAGGAAATGAGAAACAATAAAATATGGACTCAAAGTCTGATTTAGCGGCAGGAACTTTGCACACACGTGACCCGGCGAACGGCGACCCGCCGCATCACGGCCTCCTCAGAGGGCGAGTGTGTCAGTGCCCGACGCCATCCACGAGAATTCTGAATATTGATCAGTGCGCGGGTGTGGTGTGTGTGAGAGGTTTAAGTGGCTGGCAGAGCGTTCACACTCCAGTGATCAGCCACGGATAACAAGAGACCCCTGAGTACTGGTGCATACTGATGGGATTAATTATTGAGTATTACTGCTGGACTACACCAATCCCCTCACCACACCACCTCACTCACACTCACACTCACTCACCAGTCACACTACACCAGCAATATCCCCTCACCACACCACCTCACACTCTACTCACACTCACCAGTCACACTACACCAGCACTAATCCCCTCACACACACCTTCACACTCACTCACTCACACTCACACCACTCACCAGTCACATACACCAGCACTAATCCCCTCACCACACCACCTCACACTCACTCACACGCACCAGTCACACTACACCAGCACTAATCCCCTCACCACCCACCTCACACTCACATTACTCACACTCACCAGTCACACTACACCAGCACTAATCCCCTCAACCACACCACCTCACACTCCATCACCAGTCACACTACACCAGCACTAATCCCCTCACCACCCACTCACACTCACTTACTCACATTCACACAGTCACACTACACCAGCACTAATCCCCTCACCACACCACCTCACACTCACTCACTCACCTCCACACTCACTCACCAGTCACACTACACCAGCACTATCAATCCCCTCACACACACCACCTCACACATCACTCACACTCACCAGTCACACTACACCAGCACTAATCCCCTCACCACACCACCCTCACCTCACTCACTCACACGCACCAGTCACACTACACCAGCACTAATCAATTCCCTCACCACACCACCTCACACTCACTCACACTCACCAGTCACACTACACCAGCACTAATCCCCTCACCACAACACCACCTCACACTCCACTCACACTCACCAGTCACACTAACACACCAGCACTAATCCCTCACCACACCACTCACCACTCACTCACCAGTCACACTAACACCAGCACTAATCCCCTCACCACACCACTCACACTCACTCACTCACTCACTCACTCACCAGTCACACTACCCAGCACTAATCCCTCACCACCACACAACCACATCACACTCACCAGTCACACTACACCACACTAATCCCCTCACCACACCACCTCACACTCACACCACTCACTCACCAGTCACACTACACCAGCACTAATCCCTCACCACACCACCTCACACTCACCAGTCCACTAAACACCAGCATATCCCTCCACACACACCACCTCACACTCACAGTCACACTACAACCAGCACAATTAATCCCCTCACCACACACCACCTCACACTCACTCACTCACACTCACCAGTCACACTACACCAGCACTAATCCCTCCACCACACCACCTCACACTCACTCACACGCACCAGTCACACTACACAGCACTAATCCCCTCACCACACCACCTCACACTCACTTACGCACACTCACCAGTCACACTACACCAGCACTAATCCCCTCACCACACCACACCACCTCACACTCACTCACACTGCACCAGTCACACTACACCAGCACTAATCCCCTCACCACACCACCTCACACTCACTACACACTCACCAGTCACACACAACCAGCACTAATCCCCTCACCACACCACCTCACACTCACTCACTCACTCACAGTCACACACACCAGCACTAATCCCCTCACCACACCCACCTCCACTCACTCACTTCCACCAGTCACACTACACCAGCACTAATCCCCTCACCACACCACCTCACACTCACTCACTCACAACTCACCAGTCACACTACACCAGCACTAATCCCCTCACCAACACCACACACACTCACACTCAGCTCCCTCACACTCACCAGTCACACTACACCAGCACTAATCCCCCTCCACCACACCACCTCACACTCACTCACCTCACCAGTCACACTACACCAGCACTAATCCCCTCACCACACCACCTCACCTCACTCAACTCACACTCACCAGTCACACTACACCCAGCACTAATCCCCTCACCACACCCACCTCACTCACACTCACCAGTCACACTACACCAGCACTAATCCCTCACCACAAACCACCTCACACTCACTCACTCCACTCACCAGTCACACACACCAGCACTAATCCCCTCACCACACCACCTCCACTCACTCACTCCACACGCACCAGTCACACTAACACCAGCACTAATCCCCTCACACACCACCTCACACTCACTCACCACTCACCAGTCCACACTACACCAGCACTAATCCCCTCACACCACAACCACTCACACTCACTCACACTCACCAGTCACACTACACCAGCACTAATCCCCTCACCCACACCCTCACACTCACTCACACTCACTCACCAGTCACACTACACCAGCACTAATCCCCTCACCACACCACCACACACTCACTCACATCACACTCAACACCACACTAAACCCCTCACCACACCACCTCACACTCACTCACACTCACCAGTCACACTACACCAGCATAATCCCTCACCACACACCTCACACTCACTCACACTCCTCACATCACCAAGTCACACTACACCAGCACTAATCCCTCACCACACCACCTCACACTCACTCACACTCACCAGTCACACTACACCAGCACTAATCCCCTCACACACACCTCACACTCACTCACACTCACTCACATCACCAGTCACACTCACACCAGCACTAATCCCCTCACCACACCACCTCACAATCACTCACACTCACCAGTCACACTACACCAGCACTAATCCCCTCACCACACACACACCCTCACACTCACTCACTCACACTACACCAGCACTAATCCCCTCACCACACCACCTCACACTCACTCACTCACACTACACCAGCACTAATCCCCTCACCACACCACCTCACACTCACTACTCACATCACCAGTCACACTACACCAGCACTAATCCCTCACCACACCACCTCACACACTCCACTCACACTCACCACTCACTCACCAGTCACACTACACCAGCACTAATCCCCTCACCACACCACCTCACACTCACTCACACTCACCAGTCACACTACACCAGCACTAATCCCCTCACCACACCACCTCACACTCACTCACTCACACCACCAGTCACACTACACCAGCACTAATCCCCTCACCACACCACCTCACACTCACTCACACTCACCAGTCACACTACACCAGCACTAATCCCCTCACCACACCACCTCACACTCACTCACCACTCACCAGTCACACTACACCAGCACTAACTCCCTCACCACACCCACCTCACACTCACTCACCAGTCACACTACACCAGCACTAATCCCCTCACCACACCACCTCACACTCACCTCACTCACTCACCACTCACCAGTCACACTACACCAGCACTAATCCCCTCACCACACTCACACTCACACTCACCAGTCACACTACACCAGCACTAATCCCCTCACCACACCACCTCACACTCACTCACTCACTCACTCACAGTCACACTACACCAGCACTAATCCCCTCACCACACCACCTCACACTCACCACTCACTCACTCACTCACCAGTCACACTACACCAGCACTAATCCCCTCACACACCACCACACTACTCACACTCACCAGTCACACTACACCAGCACTAATCCCCTCACATCACACCACACTCACACTCACCAGTCACACTACACCAGCACTAATCCCCTCACCACACCACCTCACACTCACTCACTCACACTCACCAGTCACACTACACCAGCACTAATCCCCTCACCACACCACCTCACACTCACTCACACCACCAGTCACACTACACCAGCACTAATCCCCTCACCACACCACCTCACACTCACTACTCACACTCACCAGTCACACTACACCAGCACTAATCCCCTCCACCACACCACCTCACACTCACTCACACTCACCAGTCACACTACACCAGCACTAATCCCCTCACCACACCACCTCACACTCACTCACACTCACCAGTCACACTACACCAGCACTAATCCCCTCACCACCACCACCTCACACTCACTCACTCACTCACCAGTCACACTACACCAGCACTAATCCCCTCACCACACACCACCTCACACTCACTCACATCACCAGTCACACTACACCAGCACTAATCCCCTCACCACACCACCTCACACCTCACTCACTCACACTCACCAGTCACACTACACCAGCACTAATCCCCTCACCACACCACCCACTCACACTCACCCCTCACACTCACCAGTCACACTACACCAGCACTAATCCCCTCACCACACCACCCTCACCACTCACTCACACTCACCAGTCACACTACACCAGCACTAATCCCCTCACCACACCACCTCACACTCACTCACTCACACTCACCAGTCACACTACACCAGCACTAATCCCCTCACCACACCACCTCACACTCACTCACTCACACTACACCAGCACTAATCCCCTCACCACACCACCTCACACTCACTCAACTCACTCACCAGTCACACTACACCAGCACTAATCCCTCACCACACACCACACACTCCACTCACCAGTCACACTACACCAGCACTAACCCCTCACCACACCACCTCACACTCACACCACACTCACCAGTCACACTACACCAGCACTAATCCCCTCACCACACCACCTCACACTCACTCACTCACACCACCAGTCACACTACACCAGCACTAATCCCCTCACCACACCACCTCACACTCACTCACACTCACCAGTCACACTACACCAGCACTAATCCCCTCACCACACCACCTCACCACACTCACTCACACTCACCAGTCACACTACACCAGCACTAATCCCCTCACCACACCACCTCACACTCACTCACACTCACCACCACTACACCAGCACTAATCCCTCACCACACCACCTCACACCACTCAGTCACACTACACCAGCACTAATCCCCTCCCACCACCACCACACTCACACTCACTCACCACTCACCAGTCACACTACACCAGCACTAATCCCCTCACCACACACCTCCACACTCCACTCACACACTCACCAGTCACACTACACCAGCACTAATCCCCACCACACCACCTCAACTCACTCACCAGTCACACTACACCAGCACTAATCCCCTCACCACACCACCTCACTACACTCACTCACACTCACCAGTCACACTACACCAGCACTAATCCCCTCACCACACCACCTCACACTCACTCACTCACACTCACCAGTCACACTACACCAGCACTAATCCCCTCACCACACCACCTCACACTCACTCACACTCACCAGTCACACTACACCAGCACTAATCCCCTCACCACACCACCTCACACTCACTCACTCACACTCACCAGTCACACTACACCAGCACTAATCCCCTCACCACACCACCTCACACTCACTCACTCACACTCACCAGTCACACTACACCAGCACTAATCCCCTCACCACACCACCTCACACTCACTCACACTCACCAGTCACACTACACCAGCACTAATCCCCTCACCACACCACCTCACACTCACTCACACTCACCAGTCACACTACACCAGCACTAATCCCCTCACCACACCACACTCACACTCACTCACACTCACCAGTCACACTACACCAGCACTAATCCCCTCACCACACCACCTCACTCACTCACACTCACCAGTCACACTACACCAGCACTAATCCCCTCACCACACCACCTCACACTCACTCACTCACTCACACTCACCAGTCACACTACACCAGCACTAATCCCTCACCACACCACCTCCACACTCACACTCACTCACACTCACCAGTCACACTACACCAGCACTAATCCCCTCACCACACCACCTCACACTCACTCAACACTCACCAGTCACACTACACCAGCACTAATCCCCTCACCACACCACCTCACACTCACTCACTCACACTCACCAGTCACACTACACCAGCACTAATCCCCTCACCACACACACTCACACACTCACTCACCAGTCACACTACACCAGCACTAATCCCCTCACCACACCACCTCACACTCACTCACACTCACCAGTCACACTACACCAGCACTAATCCCCTCACCACACCACCTCACACTCACTCACACTCACCAGTCACACTACACCAGCACTAATCCCTCACCACACACCCACACTCACTCACACTCACTCACACTCACCAGTCACACTACACCAGCACTAATCCCCTCACCACACCACCTCACACTCACTCAACACTCACCAGTCACACTACACCAGCACTAATCCCCTCACCACACCACCTCACACTCACTCACTCACTCACTCACCAGTCACACTACACCAGCACTAATCCCCTCACCACACCACCTCACACTCACTCACACTCACCAGTCACACTACACCAGCACTAATCCCCTCACCACACCACCTCACACACTCACTCACCTCACACTACACCAGCACTAATCCCCTCACCACACCACCTCACACTCACTCACTCACACTACACCAGCACTAATCCCCTCACCACACCACCTCACATCACACTCACTCACTCACTCACTCACACTCACCAGTCACACTACACCAGCACTAATCCCCTCACCACACCACCTCACACTCACTCACACTCACCAGTCACACTACACCAGCACTAATCCCCTCACCACACCACCTCACTCACTCACACTCACCAGTCACACTACACCAGCACTAATCCCCTCACCCACACCACCTCACCACACTCACTCACACTCACCAGTCACACTACACCAGCACTAATCCCCTCACCACACCACCTCACTCACACTCACTCACACTCACCAGTCACACTACACCAGCACTAATCCCCTCACCACACCACCTCACACTCACTCACACTCACCAGTCACACTACACCAGCACTAATCCCCCCACACCACCCTCACACTCACTCACACTCACCAGTCACACTACACCAGCACTAATCCCCTCACCACACCACCTCACACTCACCACTCACACTCACCAGTCACACTACACCAGCACTAATCCCCTACCACACACCACTCACTCACTCACACTCACCAGTCACACTACACCAGCACTAATCCCCTCACCACACCACCTCACACTCACTCACACTCACCAGTCACACTACACCAGCACTAATCCCCTCACCACACCACCTCACACTCACTCACACTCACCAGTCACACTACACCAGCACTAATCCCCTCACCACACCACCTCACACTCACTCACCACTACACTCACCAGTCACACTACACCAGCACTAATCCCCTCACCACACCACATCACACTCACTCACACTCACACTCACCAGTCACACTACACCAGCACTAATCCCCTCACCACACCACCTCACACTCACTCACACTCACCAGTCACACTACACCAGCACTAATCCCCTCACCACACCACCTCACACTCACTCACACTCACCAGTCACACACACCAGCACTAATCCCCTCACCACCACCACTCACACTCACTCACCAGTCACACTACACCAGCACTAATCCCCTCACCACACCACCTCACACTCACTCACTCACACTCACCAGTCACACTACACCAGCACTAATCCCCTCACCACACCACCTCACACTCACTCACTCACACTCACCAGTCACACTACACCAGCACTAATCCCCTCACCCACACCACCTCACACTCACTCACACTCACCAGTCACACTACACCAGCACTAATCCCCTCACCACACCACCTCACACTCACTCACTCACACTCACCAGTCACACTACACCAGCACTAATCCCCTCACCACACCACCTCACACTCACTCACACTCACCAGTCACACTACACCAGCACTAATCCCCTCACCACACCACCTCACACTCACTCACTCACCACTACACCAGCACTAATCCCCTCACCCACCACTCACACTCACCTCACCACTCACTCACTCACCACCACACACTACACCAGCACTAATCCCCTCACCCACCACCCCACTCACACTCACTCACACTCACCAGTCACACTACACCAGCACTAATCCCCTCACCACACCACCTCATCACTCACTCACTCACTCACCAGTCACATCACCAGCACTAATCCCCTCACCACACCACCTCACACTCACTCACACACCAGTCACACTACACCAGCACTAACCCCTACCACACCACCTCAACTCACTCACTCACACTCACCAGTCACACTACACCAGCACTAATCCCCTCACCACACCACCTCACACTCACTCACACTCACCAGTCACACTACACCAGCACTAATCCCTCACCACACCACCCCTCACACTACACTCACCGTCACACTACACCAGCACTAATCCCCTCACCACACCACCTCACACTCCCACACTCACCAGTCACACTACACCAGCACTAATCCCCTCACCACACCATCACTCACACTCACTCACACTCACCAGTCACACTACACCAGCACTAATCCCCTCACCACACCACCTCCACCACACTCACTCACATTCACCAGTCACACTACACCAGCACTAATCCCCTCACCACACCACCTCACACTCACTCACTCACACTCACCAGTCACACTACACCAGCACTAATCCCCTCACCACACCACCTCACACTCACTCACACTCACCAGTCACACTACACCAGCACTAATCCCCTCACCACACCACCTCACACTCACTCACACTCACCAGTCACACTACACCAGCACTAATCCCCTCACCACACCACCTCACACTCACTCACTCACTCACTCACCAGTCACACTACACCAGCACTAATCCCCTCACCACACCACCTCACACTCACTCACTCACACTCACCAGTCACACTACACCAGCACTAATCCCCTCACCACACCACCTCACACTCACTCACACTCACCAGTCACACTACACCAGCACTAACTAAAGTAGAATAGAACTAAAGAAAAACGATAATAAAAAGGGAGAAAAATATAGAGAGAGACAGCAAAATATAGTCAGAGATAAAAAACGGAAGAAAAGAAAGAGAAATACAGTAAGAGAAAGAGAGAAATACTATAATGAAAAACAGAGAAAGAAAGAAAGAGAGAGAGAGAGATAAATCGAGAACGATAGAGATAAATCGAGAATGATAGAGAGAAATGGGCCAAGAAAGAGAGAAATTGAGCAAGAATTTCGTCACAATGTTGTACCCCAATGCTGTAATGACAATAAACTACTACTACTACTACTACTACTTAACATGAAAAAAGAGAAATACTGAGAGAAAAACTGATTATTTTGTCACATTTTCGGGGGCATTGGCCAGTCTGATAGAAGCTTGAGCTCTTCAGTTCAAATGACATCAGACGTAACTTTACGCATGAGAGGTCCGCACACTTACAGTTGTCTCAGTCGCTTTAGTACAATTCTCAGATCAGAATTGAAATTCTCAAAACTATTTGTTCAATCTTCACATCATGATGTCACTTGTGCACATCATATAAGCAGTTTCTCACTTCTTTGAACAAGTTGCAATTGCTTTGGTACATCCGTGCAAATGATCATGTACAATTACGGTATCTGCTCTCTGATACATTATCAATTATTTATGTCATGATGATCAATGATGTATTATATAGTTCACTGTGAAATAGTCTTACTGCTCCAAACACCTAGTCATTAGTTCATTGTATATGTTCAACATATTTCTATACATCTCCATTATATGTTTTTTTTTCCTCAATCTGTCCTGAACTGACTTGACTTCTTCTAACAAAGGTGCATCTCATTGACAATCTATGGTCAAGTACTGTATATACTGTATATGGCTGAAGCACAACACAATATTCAACAATGGATGGATGGACGGACTGACAGACGGACGGACGGACGGACAGAGACAGACAGACAGACAGATAGATAGATAGATAGATATATAGATTCCCAGATAGATAGAAAGAGAGATAGAGAGCGAGAGAGAGAGAGAGAGATAGAAATTATTATGTTTTTTACAGCAGCAAAAACAATGAGAAAGAAAGCAGTTTGAACAGATACAAACATTTAAATTACAACAGTAACAGAAAAAATTGCAAATAGAAAGGGAGAACAATATAGAAAGAGTGAGCAAAATATAGTAAGAGATAAAGACGGAGGATAAGAAAAAAAGAAATATAGTAAGAGAATGAGAGAAATGATTAAACATTACTATAATGAAGAAAGAAAGAGAGAGAAATAAAAAATGACTTAGAGTGAAATAGAGCAATAAATAGGGAAAAAGAGAAATTGAGAAAAAGTGACTGAGAGAGAAAACAGAGAGAAACCGAGAGTAAAAGAGGAATATTATTAAAGTAGACTAATTATTGTAAGAGATAAAACAGAGAGAAAAAGAATGAATATAGCAAAATTTAGAGGGAAAAAAAAGGAGAAAGAGAGAGAAAAAATACAATAGAAACTTGAGCACTTGAGTTGAAATGACATCGGAAACAAGTTTCTCTAAGGAAGGTCCGCGTGCTGAAGTGATGCAGGAGATCAGTCGTCTGACCTTTATATAACAGGAAACCAGTCGATTCATTAACACGGCTTTACGTCAACCACTGGATGTTACAGCAGCTCGTAATGAGACATTTGTTTCTGAATTAGGTTTCTAGTCCTGGATTTTGATTGGATTGGAATATTTCAGACATAATACATTTCCTTTATTTTAATATTACAAATTGATTGCACAGACACACACACACGCTCACACATGCAGCAAGATTTTTTTAAATATATAAAACACATTCGGAGATTCCAATGTCTATAGTTACTATAAAGTACTTAAGTAAATGGACTTACTGTTACTTTACTTGAGTATTCTTGGCAACTTTTTACTGGAACTTTATAAATTAAAGCAACTTTTCCTCTTAAGTTTTTTTCCCCCCTCTTAACCTCTTAGCTACATTTGTGATTGAGTATCTATATTTTTACTCAACTACATTTGAATGGACACTTTTTGTTACATCGTGATTGTTACATTTTGCACATTTGAGTTTGACTGAGATTGACCTCTTGTTCTTTTTTTATCTTTTATGTGCTGTCATTTCAAAACATTTTCAAAAGCTATCGTTTCCTATTTTTCACATTTCTTGGTGTTCTTTGACCTAAATTCAGTACCAGTAAAATACTTGGCTCCTACTAAAATTAAACACTTTATGACCTGGGTTCTTCTTTCTGTGAATCATCTGTGCAAACACACACACACACACACGCACACACACGCACACACACACACACACACACACACACACACACACTAAAGATTTAAAGACATTATAGTCATTTCAATTTCTTAATAAGAATAATTACTCACAGGAGAAAATAACTCATTGATATTTGGAGGAATTGAACAAGCTCCGCCCCTAGATCTGTTCTACTTGGTCATCAGGAGGAAAGTAAGTGAGATGGTTACTTGCCAATATAGTTCTGTATAATATGGTATAGAAACTTTGTCTCTTCAGGCAGAGCTGAGATCACGTAGCTCCAAAGATCAAACACATTACCTGAAATTTCTATGAAAAACATATACAAAAATCTAATATAAATGTATTATAAAATGATACAAATATAATTTCATACAAACATGAAAGAGTCAAATGCCAAATGAAAAGTAAAGCAATGTATATACAGAAACCTCTTGTTACATTGTTCTTATTCTTTGTTGTCTATTGTTACAATTAATATAAGTTAATAATATAAGTTAAATACAATAAAAGGTTCCGGGCCTAAATAAAATGTATTAGAGAAAATTTGATTTAATAGGAAATTGATATAATGTGACTTGTATAATGTGACTAATGTAGGTATTTTTAAAAAACGTGTCAAATTAATTCAGCTCAGAATGTAGCATTTTGAATCACATTAAACGCAAATTGTGTTTCTAAAATGTTTGCTGTTAAATAACACGTATATGATTCTTATTTGTCTTTGATTTGCCAGTTTAGATCGTTTAGATCTATATATATATATATATATATATATATATATATATATATATATATATATATATGTATATATATATATCATTGTTGTTATTTTTTATATATAATGTATATATTATTCTATATATACATAAATGAATAATTAAATTTATTTATTATAGTAGATAAATTAAAAAGTACTTTTATCAATCAATAACAAACACATAAATAATATATAAACATAATTCTGCATATTTTATGAATACATTCGGTATATTGTTTAAATGTAAAAACCAAAAAGAATTTCTATAAAAACATGTAAGCTTTAGCACTTCATTATTACAATTCACGTTCGTATGAAATATAGAGCCTTTTCCTCATGTATTTTGATTTTTTCCTGCTTAAGAAATTAGCATTCCAGCTCAATCCACGTAAGTAAAAAAATGTATATCTGTATCTATATTTGTAGATCTTTTTTTTTGCACACATAGAAAAGAAAAGGCTTATTTACTATGGTGGCTGTGGGGAGACAAAAATCTTGGCAGGATTTTTTTTTTACTTACTAAGGCCGAATGCCAACGAGGTCATAGTCATTTGTATGGTAATCACCAGTCAATCAATCAATAAATCCTGATGTACCGTTTTCGCAGTAACAGGCGACTAAGAAAACGATAGTTATTTCGCGGCCGTGTCTGTTAAAAGCCGACACAACGCTCCAGTAATCCGAGGAGTGTTTCTGTTTCAATACTGACTCAAACTGTGTTCCAAATTACTCAGATACCGCAATAAAATGTGAGTGGTTTCATTAAGTCTCATCAAACACTTTCAAGGCCTTTCGGAAGAATGTAATTTTTCGTTTCTCCTAAAGATTTTTACTCTGACTAAAGTTGATACTTTAATGAGGAATAACGGAGAACTCTCAAAGCTCCAGAGGACGGATTCAGACGCTCCGAGCTGGATTTTTGCAGCCATCTTCATAAAGCTTCTTTGAAATGAAGTCATTTGAATGTGAAAATCTTCACTGGTGATCTCAAATGAAACATTTCAGAGTGGCATCAAAGTTTAATAAGTAGAACTAGTAACATATAGAGGATTAGTCGTTTCACTGAACCACAAACACACGTTGGGATGCAAAAGCCAATTAAAAGAAATCCTGTGGTTAATTGAAAGAAAATGGTCCCTTTTACACACATACACTCATATTAATACTTATATATACTGTATATATACATATCGACGCAGATATTTATTTATATATATATTTATATTTATATATTTATATATATATCTATATTTATTATATATATATATCTGTCGTCATCATGCAGCAAAGTGTGTACAGTATCTATCTATTTATTTATCTACCTATCTATCTATCCATCCATCCATCCATCCATCCATCCATCCATCCATCCATCCATCCATCCGCCCGATCGTCTATCTATCTATTTATGTGACAATCTATCTATTTGACAATCGATCTATCTGACGATCTATTTATCTAATCTGTCTGTCCATCTATCTATTTATCTATATATTTTTTTTTATATTTATAAAGGTATACATTATTCTGTATGTATATATGTATATACATATACATAATTGAATAATTACATTTATTTTTGTATATAAAATTACAAAGTACGTCTATCGATCAATAACAAACGTAACACATCATAAAAAATATGCTAAAAAAAAATCTGAATATTTTGTATAAATATACACAGTATAATGTTTAAATGTAAAAAAAAACTAAAATAATTTCTATAAAAACATGTAAGATTTAGCACTTAATTATTCCAATTATTCATTCACGTTCGTATGAAATATAAAGCCTTTTCACTCATGTGCTTTCATTTTTTCATTTAAGAATTAGCATTCCAGCTCAATCCATAAACTTTACTCTAACCGATGTTTCCAGAATTACTGCGCGCTTCTTTATGGCACAATTTCTCTAACTGATGACTGGGTTACAGCCTGGGTTTTGTCAATGTAAATGACTGCGCCATCTCGTCTGCCGAGGATGGAAAATAGAGGCAGAATCTCAATTTCATCAAAGGATGTCAGCCTTAGTATCCATGGCGTTTGTCATGCGCCTTTATTTCAAGGTTAAAAACGATTATAGAGAGCAAACAAAAAACGAGTTTCCTCCTCGCTGCAAACCTGATGAAAAAAAAAACCCTGACATTTCCTGAACACTTACCGAGATTTGACGCAGAATGAGACAGATTTACCTCTTAAAATCCATAACGAACAAACAATCGTGAATAAATGTGTCCAACATCTTCTTTTTATATTTGCTTCTCAATTTTTGCACTGTAAAAGACGCTGCAAAAACAAAGTAGACCACCTTACGTTCTTCCTACACGAGATTAAATCATAAACGCAGACCCACAATAGTCATAAAGGTTCACATACTGTGAGTTTCAACACTGTTCTGTGGGAATCCGTGAGAGTTCTGACAGTTTGACAGTCTTAAGGGAGTGGAAAGTGACAGTAATAGAGCGAGAGAGAGCTGGAGGAAGAGAAAAAACAAGGACAGATTACATGTCAGACTTCATCAGCGGCAGGAAAACACCAGTAAATGAGTTTGTGTGCATAGATTAATGCCAATGGAACGGCAGCTTCCGTCTACACAACAGCTGAAATCCACAGCAGTCCAGACGCTCCTCAACCAGAGACTCCACCATCCCCAAAAAAGTCAAGCACATTCTCAAAAAAACCAAGGTCATTGTGCTTTCCTCCTCCTGAAGGAACCGCTGGCCACTCACAGTAATGAATTCCTTTCTTCCATCGCCAATCGACCACGATTCTTTCAAGAAGGCGATCAATCAGCACAGACAGAGCACAGGTCAGAGAGATCACAGCCAGGAGAGATGACAAGAGCGTTCCAACAGCCGTCATTAACCAACAAGACAATAGAGAATCAGCTTATTGTTTCAATCATCTGGACTCCACCTGAGTCTTCTACGCTCCTCTACTCGACTCCCACGGCCCGAGAGCACAGACCGCTTTATAATGAGGGCTTTCCCACAGCATCCGCTGCTCATTATGCACACAAACACACACACACACACAGGTTTGTATTGATACTGTGCACAGTAAAGTGGTCCCTCAGAAACCCGAGGAGGGTCTCAGGAGCGTGTAGAACAATGCATCCATCTCTCACGCCAGCGAGAACTCTATCTATCTATCTATCTATCTATCTATCTATCTATCTATCTATCTATCTATCTATCTATCTATCTATCTATCTATCTATCTATCTATCTATCTATCTATCTACCCACCTAAATATAACAGTGAATAACAGTTATAGTACAGAAGAAGTGGGCTGCGTTATAAACACAGATACACGTATGAAACACACACACACACACACACACACACACACACACACATGATGGGAAATAGACCCATATAGACCCATATAGAGGAAATAGACAGATACAGACTTTCTAACTATCGGTTTCTGTGAAATGTGTGCGTCCATTGTCTAAATGTGAGAAAACCTTGATGGTTGCTAAGAAGTGTAACTGTTTATTCTCTAGCACTCTGACGTGACGCGCTGTGATTGGCTGATGCTCAACTCTGCTCTTCTTTATTGGTTTAATGAACGGGAGTCTGGGAGAAGGAACAGACGGAACGGAGAGCGACTGAAGGAAGAGAGAAAGATTTGAGAACTTCCCAGACTCAATTGCTTTCACAAACCCTGTGTTGACGTCCTTTATTTTAAGAATATGTTTCGGGACGGCAAGATCCATCTATGGGCAAAGCGAGATGAGACTTGAGAAGAGCGTTTTGGACTCACCTGCCTGGAGAGAAGCTCATTCACACTAAAGACTTGGCCACCGACACGGGAAAGCTTTTAGCGTGCGAGGGATTTTCCGTTTAACCTCGGCGAGGCCCGACACAGAGCCAGGATGAAGCTACAAGGCCGGCCGCTGATGTATCACAGCGCAGAAGCTTCTGACAGATGTTTTGTAGCCGGACGAGACGAGGAGCTGTTCCTTCAGCACCACTCGCACTCAAACAGCCTCGGAACATCAAAGAGAATATTGTGCGCTGGTAGGGCTTCGTGCTTAATTCCGTGGGATCGTTTTTAGCAGATTTTATCGACAAGTGGCTAATCAATGCCCCCGGCCATATAAACCTATGGCAGAACATGCCTAGTTTATTAATAGGGCATCCAAATGCCGCCGGTGATGGCACGCACTGTGGACAGATCTCTTTGGATTGGCACTGCTCTCCAAAGCTTTGCTCAAGAAGAGTGTGTGTGTGTGTGTGTGTGTTCAAACTCACCCTAGGCAATAAGATCTGCACCATGGGACTGGATGCACTCGTTCCAAACACACACACACACACACACACACACACACAGGAAACCCGAGCTATGCCCCATGCCACATCCGAAAGTGAGTGACAGTTCCTTTAAGAGGAGTCAATGGTGGTGTCAAAAGCAATTTTCACCAACTTTTCATCTGCGCATTTCAGGCACACATTTGAAGGACTAACCTAAAGTGATCATTAGCTTCACCGCGTGAGATTGCTTACACTGATAAGACATCAAAAGGCCGAAATGCACGTGTTCTTTTAGCGGAAGCGGTCTATTTTAATCCCTGCGCCGTTTAGTTGGTCCTTCATAGTTGGTCAGTGTGACTGCTCATCACCCGAGTCCAGTAAAACCATATGATACAAGAGGAAGTTTAATTATCTGGCAGCAATAATTACTCACAGAAGACATGAGAGGACTGTAGCAGCAACACAAGGCCTGCCAAAAGGCTTTTCCCACTACGCTTAACTTAGCTAATGCCATTTTTAACCCTGGGTTAAGCAATGTTTCACAGTTATTTTGATAGAGGGTTAGCGGAGCTTTTAACCCCCAGTTTAGTGGCACACTTTAGGGTTTTGCAGCCCTAACGCCGACTCCGTGCCAAATGTGGAAAAGCAAAGTTATGCCAGCGTACCTTACTATACAAACACGACTTGTGTTGTCATAGAAACGTTAAAGGAAGATGCGGAGCTGGAAGTTCATCAACTGATTTGATTTGGAGGCGACGTGGTTCCTAAGAGCGGGCGGAAATGCGCGGCGACATTCATTTAGACGGATAAAGTGTTATTAAAACAGACGACGCTCTTGTCACATGGTGTACTTTGGCCTTATAAATATGCAAATGCGCTGTTTGGAATCTCATAACCTGCGCGCAGAGACAGAAGGGAAAAACCACTAATAAATGAGCAGCGGGGAGCGCGGAATGAGAAAGGATGAGGATTTCGTTAGCGGGCTGGAAATCACGGTAGGTTTATAAGTGTGAAAAGCCCACCAGAGGTCTAATCTCAGCACAGACTCTGCGCACTCTCTCTCTCTCTCTCTCTCTCTCTGATCAGACGCTACTGCAGTGAGCGTGAGTGCGCGCGCGCGACCCGTCCGTTCCATCGCAGGCGGGTGCAAAACTCCCGCAAACACCGCCTTTCACATCGCTTTGCGTCCGTCTGTTTGAATTTAAACTGCTTTGCCATTTTTTTACTCACACGATGCAGCTGGGATAAATGAAAAACGAAAAAAAAAAACAAAAATGTTCGGTAACGGAAAGGCGATTGAAAAAGCATCGACTTCTTTCCCTGCATCCGAAAAGTCGGTGGCCGAAAAGACAATCGCTATCTCGGAACTATAAAAGTACCTATACAATAAAACACCACGAAATGGAGAAAAGGTGTCGTCTTCTTAATTTATAGTGTTTCAGCGATGCGAGATAACGATTGAACTCGATTTGGATATTTCGAAGCCAGCAGATGTAATGATCATTCATCTCAATTAGACTTCCGATCTGACTCACAATCACTGTCCTGAGACAGAAATGAACACATGAATGAGTGTGTACGTGTGCGCGTTTTAGTGTGTGTGTGTGTGTGTGTGTGTGTGTGTGCGCGCGCGCGCGCTGGAATAAGCAAAAGTGAACAAGATTCATCAATTAAAAGTGAAAGCATCCTGCGTTTCTCTTCCAATTAAACCACAGTTTTAACGAATACCTGATCCCAAAAAAACACAACTACCCATCGACTAATCTAATTGTTTGTTTGGTTTTTAAACGACGCCGCGTACCGTTACATAAGCCTCCGATTCCAAACTATCGCATTTGCTCGGGGAAAAAAAAATCCACGCCAAACCGTCACGGCGCCGTCGCGAGCCTCGATCTGCACATCATCACGCCGCTTCCCCCGCATCATCACCGGCAAACAAACACACAAACACACACAGTTTAAACTTCGCACGGCTCGCTAACACGACACCAGCTTACCGTCAGCCCACGTCCGAGTATCGATCCGCGGTCAGTCAGTGAAACACTCTGTGGTGAGACGAGCGCGCATCGCCGTGAATGAAAAATCGCAGCAAACCATCCATCCGCTCCGGAGATCGAGCAGGAAAACAACCGCCGATAGTTTATTCCGACACACGGAGGATCCTTGAGGGGTCCAGTGTGACTTCAGCGAGTCGGCGGCGTCAGATAACGGAGAGCCATCATGTCTGGACGGCGCGCGCGCCCTCCTCCTCCTCCTCCTCCTCCTCCAGCAGCAGCAGCAGCAGCAGCAGCAGCAGAGAAGCGGCCGCTCCTGCGCATTCCGCGGATGATGGGAGATGTCTCAGGTATCCGGCGGCTCCTGTGGGGCTTTCCTCCTCGACCAGACCGTGTGCGCCCGCTGCTGAGGGAGAAATCTCCGCGGTCCTAAGTTCCGCCCACCGGTGCTGATGCGAGTGCGCGCCGCGACGATGGTGGGCTGCTTTTGACTGGCGTTCAGTTAAAGGAATAGTTCACCCCAACAGCCTCTACTCCTCATCCTCCTCGCGTCTCTATTAACCGACCTGACCCAGATTCCAACCTGCTAACGCGATTTGATCAGAAAAAACGACCCCCCCCATCCAAACTTCCCGAATCCACGCGTCTTGAGAGAGAAAGTGATGGAGTTCGCGGAGCCAATCAAACTCCGACTCTCTGACAATCGGTTCTCATTCATCTTTTCGGCCTGATAGATGCGTGCTGATGCGCATTTTAGTATCATTAAAGCGGCGCAGGAGTAAACAAACACAGCTATCGTGCTGGTAATTACAGTAACGGCCATCGCGGTAATACACGAGCACCACTGAGATCTGCAGGTAAAGCTTTAATGCTTTAATTATGATGAGGTCCGTTTCCCCACAGGTGAATCTAAGAACACAAAGTGATAAATTATATTGCTTTAATTGCTGCCTTGCAGAAAGGAATTCTCTCTCTGCTTGTAGGTTCTGCTATTATGCTGGCAAATGCAGCAAAACTCTGGTTAAATATTTCAGATAAAGTCTTAAAAAGCATGAGGGCGTATTAAAGTCATATTATAAAGTCGTATATGAGACATATTAAATCAGTACTGAAAAGAGGCAGCCTTGAGACGCAGGTGTGTGCATTAGTGTGTGTGTGTGTGTGTGTGTGTGTGTGTCTTAGAGAGCGTGAGAGAGAG
>CM051494.1:16780566-16793940 GCA_028031935.1 Paedocypris micromegethes
GTGTGTGTGTGTGTGTGTTCCTGTAGTTAGCACAAAATTGGGTCTAGAATGCTAGTGTTTAGCACAAAGTGGGGCCTCGTTGTGTACACGGCAAAAAATGCACGTGAAAAAAATAGTGAAAAAGACTTAAATCGGGTAAAATGATCTGCCAATGTGCTGAGAAAGTTTCCCTGAGGCTGGATTGGTGGCCAACCAATCAAAGAGCGGTATACAAACACACACATTCACCTGAGAAATTAAAAAAAATAGATATCAATTAATAAAAAATATGTAGTTGATTGATGTGTAAAAACACACACATATGTAATTGATTGATTGATCAATTAGTAAATATGCTAAAATGGTCTTTGTTGTGCTTTACAGGTGTGTGTGTGTGTATGTGTGTGTGTGTGTGTGTCTACTCTAGTCGTTTTCCACGTTTATTTCACACAGAGTGCGGGTGATGTTAGTCGTAAACCCTCTAAGAGCTTCACCAGCATTTATAATTTCACTTTATGTGAAGATCATCGAAACATCGATTAGCGCCTAAGACGCGAATCAAAAACGTGTCCGTTAGCATCCAGCTTTTACGTCGACTTCCACACCCTCGTCTGTTTCCTGTAAAGCCCAGCGTGTCTGAAAGGAGCCATGAAGAGCCACTCAACAACACTTAAGAGTGACGCGTGAAAACACTCCATCCATTCAAGCCCAGCCGGCCACAAACGCTCCGAGTTGAGGAAGTGGTCACGTGACATGTGAAGCGGCTTGATTTGGAGATAATTACAATGCGTGCGCTGGATTAGCCGTCAGTGGGATCCAGCTCGGCCTCGGTGGAGACTCCAGGTCCATTCATCAGTGTCAGCTGCTGTGGAGCTCAGGATGATGCTGGAGTGTGACAGATTGCATTCAATGGCCCATGAATCACCGGGGCAGAAATAGCAGGAGGACGTCTGTCAGAATAAACCTCTCGGGTTAACACTTGTGACTTCACCCATCCTGGGCTTGACCTTTGACCTTTGCCCCTATTGAAGCCGCCCCGGTGCATTAAGGTGGAGGAGTTAAGGCGGAGCAGTGTGCTGCGCTCCGAAAAGTTCCGCTCACTGATCAGTGAAACGCATCGTTCTGATTGGTCAGACACGAGGGTGTAAGGTACTTGAGTAAATGTACTTCGTTACTTTACTTAAGTATGTTTTTGGCTAAATTATCACAAATATGAGCAACTTTAACTGCATCTGAGTTTTGCACTGCATTAGTGATTGAGTAGCAGTACTTTTCACTCCACTACATTTGAACAGACACTCATCGTTACTCGTTATATTGTGATTGTGCGTGACAAGTGTGTGGAACTCATCGTCCATCAGCTTTTATACACATCAGTTTCTAGATAATATTGTAAGATTTAAAGGCAAAACCTCGCATCACAGTATATGCGACTAGACCTTGAACACCAGGAAGAGGAAGAATGTGCTTTACAAATGTTATTATATAATATATAACTATATGTAATTTAATACAATATATATATATAATACATAATTTACTAATCAGAATGTTATTCATCTATCTATCTATCCATCCATCCATCCATCCATCCATCCATCCATCCATCCATCCATCCATCCATCCATCCATCCATCCATCCATCCATCCATCCATCCATCTATCTATCTATCTATCTATCTATCTATCTATCTATCTATCTATCCATCCTTGTCACTTGTCTATCTGTCTATCAGTCTACTGTTGATCCATCCATTCATTCATCCCACTCTGGCTCTCCAAATGTATCTGTCTGTCTGTCCATCAAAGAACAACTGCAGCAAAGTTGAACATCATCTAAAATATATCGAATAGAAGTTGTTTCTAAAGCGTCAAATTAAGGGATTTTGCCTGAAAGAAAAGGCTTTTGATAAGAGACACACACACACACACACACACACACACACACTCCATTATCTCCGAGTGCGCTGGAGCTCTTCAAAATTCAACGTGTTACACCAAACACGGACACCTTTTTTAACAAAGCCTAAATCATAATCACCAATTGCTAATTACGTTTTGTCAAATTAATTTATCGATGTTTTAGCGCTTTGAAGACCAACACTGTTGCAACAAAGGTTAATTCAGGGAGGAAGATGAATGCGCCAGTGTCGGTGTGTAAATGTATTCGCAGAAAGGTCATCAGCAGAATTAGCTAAGTAATGAATTATTGCGCTCACTCCAACAATACAAAACTCAGAGCCATTTCTCACGCTGACAACAACAGAGCGAGTCCAAACCATCTGCAGATATTTCACGCCAGTCGGGAGGAAACGCTATTAGGAATGGGATCCTTCTCCAGGAGGGCACGCGTCTGCTGACCAGTCCTCTGCTCTTCCTTAATGTAGTCGGACATTTACACCTCCATCCGGAGGAAAAGGAAAAGACTGGTGACCAGTATGAGATGGTTCCGGCACGTGACTCTCAGTTCTGAACGCTAATCTCAGACGACTGAAGACTAGTCGTGGCGAGACCCACATTGCTCATTGACAAAAAAAAAACAAAAAAAACTTAGAATAGAAAAAACTTAGAAACAAATCAAATGAAATACAAATAAAATAAGATGCAACGCCATCAGTCTGCGGAAGCATTAATTGACCTCATATCAGTCTCTTATCACAAATGTTAATTAATAACAAAAAAATTATAATCAAAAATGTATTCTACATGGATTCTACTAAAAAGAATAGCAAAATAATTTAAATAGGAATTAATGAATACCATCATTTTGGTTACATTTACTGGGAACAAATTCTAAATAAAATGTTCGTTTAATTTTGCAAATAAAATTTCAAAATGTATCTTTTCTTTATCCTATTTTAAAAGATTACGCCCTGAAGCTATAACAGAAATAAATAAAAAAAATTCCGTAATGCGCTTTAAAATGCTCAGACTGTAAATACACATATTGAATATTTTAATGTTTTTAATGTCTTTCCAAATAACTTCAACTGCAGATACAAATTACATCCCAAAATAACAAAAACAAACTAAAAATTGTGGCTGCACACGAAAAAAAAAAAAACTATATCACACTAATATATAAATATACTGTCAATATATATGTACTATATCATTTTTTTTTTTTACATATCTGCTAAAACAAATGCTAAAACGCCTCTTAATACTACTGATCTAATAGTGCTACTGTATCTGTAAACAGCATTGTATCCCCGCCACAGGATTAAGAATATTCCCTATACGTTGTATTTATGATTTTATCTCAGAAGATAAAAAAGCAGCAGAAGTGGTCCGACCGACCGTCCATTCATTCTCCTCCTCAAATTCCACATCTTCCATTAGGCATCGAAATAACTCTACTCGCCTCTTTTCACTGCGGTCGACAGTCTTAATTTCCAAGGGCTGGGCATTTATGGCTTTTACAGAGCGAGGTCTCCAGCCATCGGCGCTCATGGAACACTGATCTTATTGGCCTTGGACATAATCCATCTTTCTCTGCCACCGACAACTAGGCAGCGGTGAGTGAGTCGAGTGGAGTAGACTGTTTACACCTAACTCATCATCTACACCGACTCTCCATTACACGCGCAGGGTGAGTTATTTACGCCAGGGAGCCATGTAAAGAGAGAAGTGTAGATATTAATATTGCAGACACGCGTCCGAGGCCGAGCGTGTACGACAATCAGAGGCCGGTGACTAAATATGACAGTGGAGGCAATAAATCTCAATCATTTATGTAACAACCCGAGTGAACAAAGAAAATGTAGTTCATTCTCTTCTGACCTATTTCTCTTTGCCCCGCTCATCAATAATGGATGAAGAAGACGAGGCTGCCTGGAATCCATCTGGAGAGGAGCAGGCCCGCCCGAGAACATTGGCTCCACTCATTTAAGGGAAAAAGAAATAATGAAATAATAATATTTCCTCCAGCTCTTTATCACGATGCTCTAGATAAGCTCCGTTTCACGAGGCCCGCGGCCTTCAGCCCAGTGAAACCAGGAAGTGCTGGGCTGGTTTGTTTGCACACCCGCGTGTGTTTGTTTGTTTGTTTGTTTGTTTGAGTGCGGAGAGAGAGAAAGACTTGCGTGTTGTGGTTTGGTGATCCGGCGTGATCTTTCACATGGTAATGAATGACAGACAAGAACAAGACAAAGAGCAGCAGATTTTGCGAGGCATAATGATGCGAGCTGGTACAGAGCGAGACTCGCCCGCTTTAATCAAAGAGAGGAGGAGAGTGAGGAGACGGGAGGAAGAGGAAACGGAAACAAAGATGAAGAGGAAAAACACAAAAATGGGGGCTGGAGGAAAAAGGAGGGCAAAACGAGAGAAGGAGAAAAGCAGCGGAAGGAGGGAGAGAGAGATTAGAGATGTGGGGGGAAAGAGAGCGGCGAGCGAGAGAGGAGAGACGAGTGAGAGAGCGAGGAAGAGATGAGAGCGATAGAAAGAGAAAAAAGGAGAGCATGTGAGTGAATGAGGCCGAGGGAGGAAGAAAGAACAAGCAATAAAAAGGAACAGAGAGCATTAGAAAGAGTGAGAAAGCAGAAAGCAAAAAAGGAGAGCAACAGAAAGAGAGAAAGGATAGTGAGAAAGGAGGAGAGCAATAGAGAAAAAGAGAACGAGATGAGAGTGTAGGAGGGAAATAAAGAAATAGAATGAGAGGAGAGCGAGAATGGAAGAGAGCAATAGAGAGAGAGAAAAAAGAGAGATATAGAAAGGAGAGTGATAAAGGAGAGCAACAGAAAGAAAGAAACAAAGGAAAGATATAGAAACAGAGGAGTGAGAAATGAGTGATAGAAAAAGACAGAAGAGCGATAGAAAAAGAGAAAGAAAAAGAGACAATAGTAAGAAAGGAGGAAAAGCAATAGCAAGAAATAGGAGAGGAGCGCGAGAATGAAAGAGATCCAATGAGAATAGAAATAAAGAGGGGAATAGAAAGAGAGAAAGGAGAAAGGAAAGATACAGAAAGGAGAGCGATAATGGAGAGCAACAGAAAGAATTAAAAAGTAGTGGAGTGTTAGAAAAAGAGAAATATAAAGAGAGGTGAGTGAGAAAGGAGTAGAGAGAAAAGAGAGAAAATATAAAAGGAAAGAAAGAGAGCCATAGAAAAGAAAAAACATATAAAGAGATCAAGAAAGGAGAGTGATAGAAAGAGAGAGAAGTGCGAGAAAGAAGAAGAGCAATAGAGAAGAGATAGGGGAGCAATAGAAAGAGAGAGAAGAGAGAAAGGAAAGATAAAGAAAGGAAGGAGAGCAAGAGAAAACAAAGATATAGTAAGAGAGGAGAGTGAGAAAAGAGGAGAGCAATAGAGAAATAGAAGGAGAGGAGATTGAGAATGAAAGAAAGCCACGTAGAGAGAAGCAATAGAAAGAGAGAAGAGAGAAAAGAGGACCGCAGTGGAAAAATAAAGACAAGCAAGAGGAAGAGCGAGAGTGAAGGAGAGAGAGAGAGAGTGAGCGAGGGAGGGAGAGAGAGAGAGAGATGATGGCTGGAGAAACAGATAATGATGAAGCAGTTTGTTGTAACCTGCATTTCTCCAGTCGAGCGGCTTTGTGATGTTTATGCAGAAGACACAATCCTCCTGTGTACAGTCAACGCTATTTCAGGAGATGAAATCATCGCTTTTATTCTAAAAATGGACGACCTACATGTGGAGTGATGGCACGGGACGAAAATACACAATCTGCGTCAACATTCCGTGACCTTAAGAAGCACCGGGTCCAAATGAGCCCTGACATCTCCAGATGTTCACCAGCCTCGTCTCGCCCTCACATCCAAACCGCTCACGTGGAAGTTCCATCTCGTGGAAAGAAGAAGAAAAAGAAGACGTGGTGTGTAGCGCGGCAGATGTTCCCTCCAGACAACACGAGTCGCTGAAGGACTGGAGATGTTTGCTTTGCCTTTTGTCACGTTATTTATTCACTCGTTACTTACTGCTGTGTGGAGAGAGAGAGAGAGAGAGAGAGAGAGAGACAGAGAGAGAGAGAGAGAGTTTTCCTCTTTGATCCGAAACATACAAAATTGTGAAATCGTAAAAAAAAAAAGTAAAATAGTTCAAAGGCGTGAGTGAGAGTGTGAACGCGTGTGCAGCTCTGTGATTGGTCAGCCATCGATTCAGCTTGTCCCGCCTTCAGCTCACAGACCTGCTGTGATTGGCTGCCGCTCCCCGCGACCCCGAATCGGAAAAGCGCTTGTGAAAACGGACAGATGGAAGCGGATGATAAGCTCCTTGGGGTAAACGGCAGGCGAGGTCACATTAATCAAACAACACATGAATAATAAACTCACTAAGTGGCTTTCAAAGAGCAGACCTGTTAGCAGTTTAGCCCGAACCCAACAGTTTCGGAATGAGATGATTGTTTAAATAAGTTTCAACGTTTTAATGCTCCCAGTGGCCGATAAATCACAGCAGAACAGAGCGTGGTCAGCACAAACAGCGTTTAGCGCCGCTGCAAAGATTCCATTATAGCTGAGGCCCGAGCTATAAAAGAGTCTTCATCTCCTCAACACGTCTAACGCGCTCGGACCTCTGCGTGTAATTGACTTAACGGCGAGCGAGAGGTCAAGATGCGTGGATATTTCCTGCGCTGGAATCACAGTGTGGATCTGGCGTGGAGAGGTTGGAGCAGTAATGGAGCTTCACAGCACTCGGGGCTCCTGCTTCACACCAAAGAAAGAAAAGGCGTATTTATGAGAGCGGTATAAAATAATGAATGAGCGAGGACAGTTATTGATAGACTCCAGCGGTGTCAAGTACTTGAGTAAATGGACTTTGTTACTTTAGCTGGGTATTTTTGGCTACTTTGGCACGTGTACCGGGTATCGAAAATACAAGCAACTTTTACTCTCTACTTGACTACATTTGTGATTGAGTATCTGTATCTTTACTCCACTACATTTGAATGAACACTTACTGTTACTCGTTATATCACAAGACAAGTTGGCATCTTTTTCTACCGCGGTTAATTTCTTGGGTGGATGAGGTGATATCTCCATCTGCAGGATGCTGAAGGTACTGATTCTGTTTATTGCTAATAAATGTGGACGCAAATTAGCATTGGCACTTATTGCACATTTTAGTTTGACTGAGACTGACTTTTTATCTATTAATTTATCTAGTTCTTCCGCTTTAAAACAGTGGTGTAAAGTACTTGAGTAAATGGACTTTGTTGCTTTACTTGAGGATTTTGGCTACTTTGCACTTGTCCTGAGTAAGTAAAGCAGTTTGTCTACACTAGGCTCCAGTAGATGTCTACACAGACTATATAAAGACACTTACTAGACAGAACAGCTTTACAGTCGGAGAACACAAGACTAAGAGTTTTTCTTTGAATCAGTGTTAATGTGCTGGTGAAAGAGCTCAGTTTTAGTGCTTGTTTAAACGTTGAGAAGGTTGCACGTTCTTTCAGTAATGCATTCTCATTAATGAAACCTCAACAAAGAGGAAATTAAATACAGTAAAATAAAATCAATTATAATTGCATCACGTTTATAAGTGACAAATGGCTGCGCGGTGAAAGAGAGTGTGATCATCAGATGGCGCTTCAGGTGTGTTGTGTTTCTGCTGGTGATTGTTGCTTCACACGCGGCTACAGAGAGTTTATTTAAGCTGGTGTTGAATGTAAAATGAATCTATATATCTGAGTGTTTGTTCCTGTTCGGAGACGCTCGCATCCATAACTACCTCACCGAGTCACAGTGCTTTTCCTATCCGTGTCCTGATTGGTTCTCTTTGCGTTTGCACCCGCCTTTCTCCACTTTCAGGTTATGATTGGACGTCGCCACAAAAGGCATTTTTGTTTAGTTTTTAATAATTGACGAAAGTGTCAATAAACGTAGTTAAAGTTTTCATCCCTGAGCGGGAGTTTTTCTATAGTTCTCGTTTTGTTTTCATAAGCGAAAAAGTGCTGTTGACGAAGACGATGACGAAAATATTTCATCAACAAAATTAACACGTGTTGTCCTATTCCGTTTTCAGGAGCGTGTATCTGTTCCTCGGGTAATTAGCCGCGTTTGAGTAAAGATGGCACTCAGGAGCGTGGAGGTAGATTAGAAAGCGCAGAACACCGGGCTAATTGTTTTCTTCAGTGGCTTTCAGTCCGCGCGACTCGTTTTGTACGAATAATAGCCTGCAAACTAAATGACACTTGAAAAAAAACGGGAAGGTCTTTCGATTTACAAGGCCACATTTCAGCCGTTCTGCGGTAATAAATGAGACTTGACCTTTTACTTTAGCTAAGTTTAATTGCTTTAAGCTCATTGCTCATTTTAATAGCACGAAGACATTGCGCTTGTTTACTCGAGTGTCCTGGCAAAGTCACCCGCGGGTTTTTAATGTGAACATATAAATATGATAAACTAACATTTTGGAGCGGCTGCTCTTTTTCCAGTGTTATTGTGGAAACACAAGATCCTTTATTATTCAAAGTCATCATGTGAAAAATCACAAGAATACGAGCAAATATAATTGTCCGCAGGTACAGAATTGAGCAGAACATCAGAACTTGTAGAACTACAGCGGTCGACAGGACTCTAATAATTCTTTCTTCAGATTTACCGTATTTACACCAATATAAGCACAACGACAATATAAGCACCTTCAGGCACAACATGGAAATAAAAAATAAATAAATAAATAATTTATTTTTTAAATTACATTTTCAATGTTCTGGTTCAATAACGTTAACACTCTTTAAAATACAATGTTTCTCGATTTATTTCTCTATTAACCTAGTTTGTGACTCGTATCATTTTCATATCGTTTTATTTGAGTGATAGGTAACAAAAAGTCGATTCTAGTGGTCAGAACTTCATTTCCCAAGAGCCTTTGCACCAGTCCGCGCATGCGCAAAGCAACTGCGTGAGGCCAGTTGAGCTCTCTGTCTATCTGACGCTGTGAAGAGAATCAAAAGGAAGGATTATTATCCCCCGTTTAGCAGACCGAGCGTTTTGATTGTGTCCGTTCCTTGTGTTTTTTTACTTCTTACCAGTGTTCTTCATTTTTGACTATTTTGACTCTTTCTGCGATGACACGTTGGACCTGTTTGTTAGCGCTAAGCTAAGCTAACCGGCCGTGGTTCTGTTTGTTATACTATAGAATATTGTACGGTATTTAGTGTAATCGTACTTCTTCCAGTGTTATTTAGTTTGTGTTAATTGTGGCGGCGTGTCTAATGTGTCTTTATTCCTGTTATTGAGCTAATAAAAGCTTCTACTGTAGCACGTCTGTCTACGCAACATTGTTTAACATTATATAGACGCACACGCGCCGCTACATAAAGAACACGTGTTTCCCTTTATTTCTGATTGTTCATGACTTACGGAGTTGCTCAGGAAATACGGAAAAAAGGGGGCTTATATTTACGCACATACTTGAAATCAGCAATTATAAGCACCCGCCAAGTTGTTGAGCGACAAAAACACATTCAAAGAGCCATTCATTGGTTCTTTGGTCCTAACTCCACCCCCTGCGCCCTTGGTGGAGGCTTTAAGGTGGATTTACTATGTGAAGCGTGACTGCATTTTTCCTACAAATCCCCCGGAATTATTGGGGAATTACAATCAGAAAACAGTGGAATTCCTGTCTCTTTTTCACCGCTTAAACGGCGTGACAGGATGATCTGTGGCTTAAACCATAAAAACAAAGGCATTTTTGTTTACCGTACCATGGAAATTAGTCAAAAGTCAACTGCTACAACGAACAATGGCCTACTGTACGTCCAAACACTCACACAAAACAGTCCCTCCGTTTTCCATTCATACACTGCTGAAGTTCACAGTCACATTTTAATGCACATTAACACTACACCTTACTTACTTAAAGCGGTGGGAGTTGAGGCTGCCACTCAGATGTGTGGGGTTCAAATCCCAGTGTAGCTTCACTCGATGGTCACTTCAATACAATCACTCACTATACTGAAACTTACTCACACTATTCTGTGCCTTACTCGCATTATACTGCAACTTTACTACACTATTCTGTGCCTTACTCGCACTATACTTGCTGCTTTTTTTACACATGTTTGCACCTTACTCGCACTATACTGCAACTTTACCACACTATTCTGTTTCTTACTTGCACTATAGCGTGCCTTACTCGTACTATTCTGTAAGTTATTGACACTAAATTGCAACTTTTTTACACTACTCAGCCCCTGACTCGCGCTATACTGCAACTGTTAAACAATATTCTGCACCTTACTTGCACTATACTGCACCTTACTTCTTTTTACACTATATTGTGCCTTACTCTCACTACACTTCAACTTATTATGTTACTTGACCTAGATTGCGGCTTATTTACACTATTCTGTGCCTTACTCGCACTTTACCACAACTATTGTACACTATTCTACGTCTTACATGCACTACACTTCTAATTTTTACTCTATTATTTGCCTTATTCGAACTACACTCCAACTTATTGACACTATACTGCACTTTACTTGACCTACTATATTGCAACTTGTTATTTACACTATTCTGTGCCTTACTCACACTATAATACAACTATTGTACAGTACTCTGCATCTTACTTGCACCATACTGAAACTTATTTACACTATTCTGTGTCTTACTCGCACTATACTGCAACTATTTTAGACTATGTTGCACCTTACATGCACTACACTGCTAATTTTTACACTATTATTTGCCGAACCCACACTATACTACACCATACTCGCACTAAACTGCAACTTATTTACACTATACTACACCTTACTCGCACTATACTACAACTGTTGTACACTATTCCGTGTCTTACTCGCACCATACCGCAATGTTTTTCCACTAACAAATCATTTCAAAAAAGATTATTATCTACACGATTTAGACCAGCGTTTACTTTGTACTTGAACTGTGATTTATAGAGTTCTATCTGTTCTCTCATCGGCACGCTTGGTATCGAGCGTCTTGTTGTGCTGTTATCTGGCGGCGTGTAATGCGCAGTATTAGTCCCGTGACGCCTCAGACACAAACACTGGGAAGGAGGAAGGTTAAATTCCCATTAACTATCCGTCAAATGTCTTTTATTATCCAAGCACGTCCCACAATTAAGCCCAGAAAGCCTGAAGAAGTGATGCGTGCTCGGCGACGTTTGACTCGTACTGTTATTTTAATAGCGGTGATTATGTTTGCGAGCAACATGCGTGTAGCGCCACTGACCTGATAATAAATACAGCACATTAGCGCTCGGCTTCGACTGGCACACACACACTTACACACGGGCATCATTATTATGGGATGGAGTACAACTCTCGACTCCAACACTGGAGAAACTCGAAAATGGGAAGATTTTACATTTTGGTTTCAGGCTTTTGGTTTATTTTTTGCTTTTCCTCATGGAGTTGTTCCGGGTTTGTGTTGTTTGTTGATTGTCACAGACGTCTTTCAGCAGTCCCACAAACATCATCACTGACATCATTATTAGCTGTGTTTGTAAGTGTCATGTTCTTGAGCTATTATGACTCATTCAGTTATTTCCAGTCATTGTTCTCAAAATGTATTTTCCCCTTTTATTGTATTCTTCTGAAGAATATACTATTCAATTATTAAATATATTTAATTACTATTTAATTACTCTTTGCCACAATAAAAGTCCTTATTCTTTCAGACCAGCAGGTGCTTGTCCATCGCTTAATACTGTTGGAGTCAAAAACGGAATCCAGCCTCGGTTCTTCCCAGTGAATGGACCTTTCTGGACGATGAACCAAACATCACACAACCATTTGTTTCTGTTTCAATCTTCTAGTATTGTGCTGTTCTCAGTTGCTAAGCTAAGGAGCTAAGCTAAGACACAGCTAGCACAGTTCTGGAACTCCCTTCCTCCTGATCTCAGAAACTGAACTTGTCTCACTACATTCAAATAACGACTCAAAACTCACCTCTGCCAAACTGCATTTGCTCCCCATTAGGTTTCCTCCCTCTATATGTACATTATCTGCTAACGTCTAATGTGCTTTATTATCTTGTTTGGTTTGTCGCTGATTGTCAACTTGAGCATTGTTTTCCTGTTTTGATTGTTGTGGATGACGCTGTGTTTTGTAAGGTGTCCTAACGGCGTCTGACAGGTTGTAAATGTATTATTATTATTATATTATTAATATTAGTTCTTGCTGCTTCTCCTACATCTTCCTAGTCCTCTTCTCTAGCCTCTGTATGTCTCTGTTTGACTCTGTGTGTTTGTGAGAGTGTGTTAGGTGTGTGTTTCTCTCACACTACATTCATTTATGGTCATTTACAGTCCAGATAAGGACAGGACCTGAGACCTCTTCACTGATCCGTCTGATTTCTGAGACACCGTCCTTCCAAATCAGCACGTGCTCTCAAACCATGATTCTTCAAACATGAGTCTGATCCACAAAACCGTATCTGATCTCATCCTACATCAAAAGACAATGAGAACGTCGCATCACGAAATGAAATTAAACGTCAATCCAAAATCACAACCCCAACAAATATCACTGCAACATGCTGACTGTATGTCTACTTTGTGTTTTCTACGTAGGTTTGTCACAATATTTAAAATGTCAATAAATATGTGATAAACAATATGGGATGAAGCATTCATGTAAAGTAGGAAGTGCAGGAAGACAAAATGGGTGGCGTGTTTTTATTTTGCACCTGACAAACCGTTGGAAGGGTTTGAAACGGGGATTGATTTTTGAATTGAAGAGTGTGGCAGCGGCCATGCATCATCATCATCATCATCCTCATCCTCATCATCATCTCCCCTCCTCTGATGTCGGCGTTTAGCGTGTGTGTGTGTGTGTGTGTGTGTGCGTGTGCGTGTGCTTGAGTGCGTCTCCAGCAGAAAAGCTCAGAGGGAAAGTGGGTCACACTCGACTCGCCTGGAGACTAGATCTGCGCACACACATTTCTGCCGCACCTTCACGTCGAGATGCTCGTGATGCTGGTGGACGGTCCAGAGCGTGTGTGTGTGTGTGTGTGTGTGTGTGTGTGTGATGACTTGCCTCCTCCTGAAGCTCCTCCTCACATCTACTGAGGGATTAAACGGTGTCTCTTTCATCCTGGTTTGGCAGCACGAGAGCTTCTCTGAGTCACGCTCTTCCAGGCTTCTGCTGAGCTGAAAAATAAAATAAAGCGTGGAGGCAAGTGAGCAGCATCACCTGGGAATTCACCACTGTACCGCGCTGTCACCACTTTTTTTTTTTACAGTTCAGCCTCGGACAGTTTTACTCAGTCAGCATATGGATATTTCTCCCATTCCATATAGCGGCGTCTCCCGACACAAATCAGAGCGCTGTCTATCTCCAGGATGATCTAAAGAGCCCTGAATGATGCTCGTCCTCACACACGTACAGCCAGAAAACCTCCGTCCCTCTTTCAATCCAGCCATCCATCCATCCATGTTGGCCTAAATAAGGCTTGTCCTCG
>CM051494.1:16793952-16828005 GCA_028031935.1 Paedocypris micromegethes
AAAAAAAAACTGTAAAAAAATCTACCCATCCATCAATTCATCCATCCATCATAAAAAACGGTTCTGTTTTTGCTACTTTATGCAAATTCACACCAGCCATCTATCTCTGTTTGTCAATCTATCCATTTAGCTGTTGCTCTGTCGTCTATCTGTCTGTCTCGCAAGCCCCACCCCAGTCTATTCATCCATCTATCTGTCTATTCATGCATCAATTCTCCCATCTATGTCTATTCATCGAAACATCATCCCATTTCTGTCTAAACATCCATCCATCCATATGTCTATTTATCCATCAATCCTTCCATCTCTGTCTATTGATCCATTCATTCATCCATCCATCTGTTTCTTAATCTATCAATCCATCCATCCTCCCATCCAAGTATATACATCCATCTATCCGTCTATCGATTCATCCGTACATCCTCCCATTTCTGTGTATTCATCCATCAATCTGTCTATTTATTTATCCATCCACCCATTGATCCGTCTGTCTGTCAATTCATCCATCAATCCTCCCTTCAATGTCTATTAATCACTCTGCCTACTCGGTCAATCTTTCTATCTATCTATCTGTTTATATATGGATATTTCTCCAATTCTATAAATATAGGTCTATTCTATATGTCTATACATCACTCTGCCCACTCATCCTCGGTTTATTCATCCATCTATCTGTTTATTCATCCATCAATCCATCCTGCCTTTCGGTCTATACATCCATCTATTCATCTGTCTATTCATCCATCAATTTCTGTCTATTCATCTATACATCCATCCAGCCTCCCATCTCTGTCTATACATCCATTCAAATTCAAAATTCAAATTCAAATTCAAATTCAAATTCAAATTTTTATTTGTCACAAACATATGCATACATGGTATGACATGATGTGAAATGTTTTTTACAATCACTCCAAAGAACAAAATAAGAATACAATAAGCAAAAAAAGATCAGAGAAATAGTAATAAAAATAGTAATAAAATAGAAAAAAGAACAAGCAGTAAGAATAAAAAACGAATGTAATGCAAAAACAGATTCCAGGTTCAGTGCAGATTTTTAAATGGTATAAAGTGGTCCATGTGCAGAATAAGGATTAAAAAGAAGAATAAAGTGACTCATGTGCCCATTCATTCATTCATTCATCCATCCAATGCGAAAAACCATTTTAGACTTTGCATTTTTGCACAACTTTCGCATCTCATACATACAGACATACAGTATTCAAACAAAAAACAATTACCAAACCAAATTCTAACGGTTTGACATGAACTGGAATATTTAACAACCCCTCCATCCAGCCATCCAACCATATAGAGTCAGTGCAATAAATAAACCATTTATAAAACGAAACCGTAGGCGTCTCTGAATACAACAGTGATGTCAAAAGAGGCTTTGCACTTCTGGCCTTCTGCGCGCGCGTGTGTGTGCGCGTGTGTGTGTGTGTGTGTGTGTGTGTGTGTGTGTGTGTGTGCGTGTGCGCAGCGCGCTGGCATGGACTAATGAACTATTCAGCGTGACACAGCAGGGAGGAGATGCCACACTCAGTGAATAATTTGTTTATTGATTGCAGCATTTAAATGCGCTATTGATAAAGAGAAATTCACTCTAATGGAAAGGAATGGCTGCAGTATCAAAGATGTATTGCATCTGGAAGAATGCAGGACTGACAAATTATACTGACGGATGCTGGAAGAGCTCGAAGAATATAAATAAAAAGATACAAGGAGACAGAAAGGGTGTGTGTGTGTGTGTGTGTGTGTGTGTGTACAGACTGTATATAAATGCATCTTTGTGTGTTCAAAAAAGCATTATACACACATGCATACAAGAGAAAGATACAGAGATAGTGATGGAGAGTGAGAGAAATAGAGTGAGAGAGAGATATAGAGAAATAGAGCTATAGAAGAGAGGGAGAGATACAAATAGATAGAGATATATAAGAGAAAGCAAGAAATACAGAGAAAATAAAAAGTGATGGGGTAGATAAAGAGATCCAAAGAGATAGATACATAGAGGGAAAGAGAGAGAGAGAGAGAGAGAGAGAGAGAGAGAGAGAGAGAGAGAGAGAGAGAGAGAGAGAGTGGTGTGGAAGAGACAGAGATGCAGAGAAACAGAGGTAAAGAGAGTGAGAAAAATAGACAAATAGTTAGAGATATATAAAGAGAGCAAGAGATAAAGAGATAAAGTAGATAAAGAGATCCAGAGAAATAGATACAGAAACAGTGATAAAAAAAAAGAGAAACAAAGATATAGATAAAAAGAGAGAGCGACAGACAGAACTTCTTTTCGTCAAACTGATGAGAAACGTTACCACCACAGCTAAACCACCACTTTCAAATTCTAACAAAATTAATAATAAAGACCAAGTAATATAAAACAATTGCGCAGGGAAAATATTGCACATCACGCATTAATTATGCATTAATATTCAGTTCACACACGTGCAAAGTGTTGCACATTTTTACCACAGCACTTTTATTCTAATATCATTGTTGTAAATTCTAATTTCCACACACTCTACACAAAGTACATAAAGTGCGACGCTGTCACTCCGGGTGAGTCAAGAAACGAATCCGCATAATCCGGCCTGGCCCGACATATTCATATTCATGTTATGATTTGCCCACAATTCTTCACAGTCCATTGAGAATTCTCTTTAACCCAGTTGTAACTGGAGCCGCACGGTCCATATGGCAGAAATCTGTGTGCTGAGTGAGTTCATGGAACAGGGTGACACACACACACACACACACACACACACACACTATCCCGTCTGAGGACGTGTACTCCAGTATTCCCAGTATTAGGATATCATCATCATCATCATCATCACGTGTCAGTGGTGTGTTGATGTAGGCCGCACTCACTCACTCACTCACTCACTCACAGAGCTTTTGTGAATGATGTATGTGCTTGGAACGCTTTCTTCTGCTCGGCCGGTTTGAATGCAGCGTCTGTATAAATGATTTAATGTAGTGCGCTACACTTGATCCGCCGGCTGCTTTCTTACACACTTACTGAAGATTATATATTACACACACTCTGTAATTTATAGACGCCACCATGGATGCGGGATTAGATGCAGAAAGAGCCACGACAAAATGGGCAGTTGTGCCATTTGGAAGAAATAGCTTTATGTGTAAAGTGTGTGTGTGTGTGTGTGTATACACTATGTATATTCTTTACACACACACATTATTTATACTATTTCCTTATGTATATAGTATAATGTAAGCACGTGGGTGTGTACTTTTCTGTGTGTATACTACACATAAATTCACTACATACGTATATTTATTTATATATAACATATATCGTATATCTTCTATTAGTGGCCTGTCTCTTTTAGACGCCCGTCTCCAATAAACGCCTGGCGTGAAGTAGATATTTACTGCTTACAAACAGAATAACAAATTATTTATTATATTACAAATCTAGATTAAATCATATTATATTATACTATATACAAGATTTATATGATTATAAATGTATACTTGTATATTAAAATTATACATAATATTCTATTCAATAAAATAAAATTTAATATAAAATTCAGTTTTTGGATAACAGCCTGCCTCCATTAGTTCCCAGTCTCTATTAAACGCCTCACCGTCTGAATAATTGTTTGAATAAACACTCTACTATTGGAAAATATGTGGTTTACAGTGTGTGTGTGTGTGTGTGTGTGTGTGTGTGTGCGTGCGTGCGTGCGTGCGTGCGTGTGTGTGTGCAAAATGCTAGATAAGCCAATTGCAGGGATTTGACATAGTATTGAGATTATATATGCATTTATTTGTTCAGTTTTTTTACGCCATCTTAGCATCAATGGCTTTTTTGTTTTTGATGTTATTGAAAGTACAATTTCTGCTGTAAACACACGAGCACATACTCCACAAACGTATCTATTAGTAGAGAGCGAGAACATACATTTTTAAACACATGCAAATACATACATACATACATACACACATACATACAGTTCACATGTGGGTATGTATTTCTATACTATTTATATTCATATGCTGTATATACAGACACTCACACATAGTTATATATGGAGAAAGAGAGATGATGTCTTCTAGTCATAAAGGAAGAGAGAGTGAATATCTCAAGGGTCCGTCACAAAATATTAGACCGCAGATATTCAACCCGATCGCCACTTTATGAGTTATTGCGCCGCTGCTGAAATCACCAACATGGTGGAGGCATCTGAAGAACTGGTGACACTCTTCCTTTCCATCTCGCCGTGATATCAGATGAGGCAAGAGAGAAAAGAGAGAGAGAATGGGAGTGTGGGCGGAGTCCCAAGCTGCCACAGTGGGGGTAAATTATCCCTAATCAGGGCATCATTGTGGATGGGTCCATCGGAACCCAACGCTCATACCCCATAATCAGCTCCTCCGTGTCAACCAATCGCCTAAAGCTGCACAAATTGCCACCATTTACGCTCCCACACACTCTATATCACAGATGCGCTTGTGTGTGTGTGTGTGTGTGTGTCTTGATATAATAGAGGTCAAAAAAACAAAGAGCAAAATAAAATGATTAGAAAGAGAGATTAGACTGCGAGTGAAATCAGCCGGCGTTCAGGCGAGGGAGACGGTAATCTGGAAATCATCATCAGGAGGACGAGGACGGCGAAGACGTCAGCTCACCAAACGCTGAGGAGCCCAGATGAATCAGGCATGTTGTTTCCCACTTCAGCAGCACGCTTGAATCTCCAGCCACAATAAACTCTTATGGTTTCCCAGTGAGAAGCGATGACCTGGTTTTCTCGGCGCCGTGTTTGACGGAGGATTCTCGGCTCGGAACATAAACCGCATCCTTTTGTGCCACTTAAATTGGGGCTTTCAAAGCTTGGTTACACACTCTTGCATGACCTATTCATGTTCTCAGCTGAAAGCTTTCGCCCCTCACACACTTTCTTCTCAAAACTTCCAGACAACTTAACGCTCCTGTTTTTATTGTCTTGCGTATAGAGAGACATCAGCCAGAGCACAGATTCTCCAGAACCTTCTCACCTAGTCATCCCTTGTGAGGCCAGGCTGGTGTGTTCAGGATCATTCTCTGGAACGACCAGCCACGAGGGCTGCACGATATATCGACCAAATATCAAAGTTGCAATATTGATATTGAAATATAATTGACCTAGCGGATCAATGTGAAAGTGGTTTATTTGCAATAAACAAACATGGCTGAATATGTTTAAAAATATCCAACATAAAACTATCTTGTGTTATTTATTTTATTTTTAAAAAAGACAAGGCAAGAACATACTTTGTTAAAAAGATGCTCATTTTAAGACAGTCTTGGGGATTGTACGATTATAAGGCCTGAACACGGTTTAATATTTTGCATTATTTACTAGTATTTAAAAGCAGGGACACATTTTGTTTAAAAGATGCTCATGCTGATCTTGATGATTGTGTGTTTATACTGTATGTGAATAAAATGTAATGTTTGAGAGCGATGCATTTTATCTTTGCAAGTCTATTGGTAATAATCATAAATCATTATATCCACTGAGGTTTTTAGTCTTACTGTTTGACTACTACTAGACAGTTTTAGCCTGAATTAAGCTCAATTTGATTAAAAACATATTGCCTGTTTATTTTAGTAACATTTTAGTCATCAGTAGTTTTACTTTTTAGATCATCTCATAATTATAATACTCATTGTAATTAGCATACATGTCTATAAATCACCTTTGAAGACCTGCAATGTTGTTGCACAAGCACATTTTGCTTAGTGTACTATTGTTTACACTTGCTGCTCTACATATTCATTGTAACATTTGGGGTACTTTTTTTTTTTTTTTACCTCTTTTTTTATACGAGAGATTCTATTTAAGTTCAGTGTGTATATTATCTTACATTTTCATCCTTAATCAAGGTGTATATCTCTAACATTTTTATTTTGTGTGTTCTTTTACCTTATGTTGCACCAAACCGAGTAGTGTTCTCAAGTTTATTGTAACCATGAGTCGCAATGAAAATAAAGGCATTTTATTCTATTCTATTCTATTCTATTCTATTCTAAGGGTGCGAAGACACATACATTGTGATGAAAGACCAAAGCGAACAAGGGTTAGGGTTGGAAAGATTGGAAGGAAAGCTCCAGAACAGCAAAGACCTGGGAAAAATCTGAACCACGATGAGGGAGACAGTGCAGACGTCAACATCGGAGACGTCCATGAATAATCAGAGAGTAGCTCGTGCTGGCTCGGCCTGCTTTAGCCTGCGTGGCTAAGCTAACCAGTGCTGTGTCATCCTCATGCCAAAATCCCACTTTCTTGGACAAATCCGGGAGTCGGGAAGAGAAAAACAGGCCCACAGCATGATGACTCCACCACCATGCTTCACAGTAGGTATGCAACCCAAGTCGAGTTCATCAAAGTTTCTATTCTGACCACGAGAATGACGGCTCGTTTGTCTCGGGCCTTGGCCATAGTGGCATAAGAGGGCACGGCAAAATCTCTCTCTCCGGTCGATAAATACAACACCATGTGGAAACAAGCAAGATTGTTAATTTATATCAAGAAGAAAAGAAAAGAACAAATGCAAAACAAACTGTAAAGGAAATGCAACTCAACTACTTAATGCAACTCTTAATCTACTTACCAAAGCACAAACAAAATACAATTAACTAGTCAAAATCAAAGCCTTACAAAAATCAAATGGGCAAAAAAACACACACACACACACATGGTCATTAGACACGCAGCACAGCAATTAACCACACATCAGCTGGGGAGAAGATCAGGAGCTCCTGACCGAACGCAAGTCAGGTGACAAATGAGCTCCCCGACATCTGCTCCTGGGGCGCCTTTATAGACCAGCCCCCTCCAGGAAGAGCCAATGAGGAGCTTGCAGGTGTCGCTGTGAGCTCCCATAACAAACACAGAAGAAAAAAAACCACACATACACTCCATCTCCCAGTCCAAGACCTGGACACGTGCTTGCTCGTCTCGGGTTGATTCTCCGTTGGCGTAGTTACTGTTGTAAGGAGCATCTTGTTACTACGTTCCTCACATCTCCCTGCGGGTCACTCCAGGTTCACCGTGAAGTTCTGGAATTTTTGTGAAGCTCACCGGACTCGTGATCGCTGTGACCCCACAAGATGAGATCCTGCGTGGAGCTCCAGATCGAGCGAGCTTATCAGTGACCTTGATGATTCTCCAGCAGCTGGGTGAGATTCTCAGCACCGCATCCTTTTGTGCTCCTTAAATTGGGGCTTTCAAAGCTTCGTTAGACACTCTGGCGTGACGTATTCATGTTCGGCTGAACGCTTTCGTCCCTCACACACGTTCTTCCGGCCAACGTGACAAATCCCTGCTTTTGGTTGCATATGGTGCACATATATAAGAGATGCATCATATGCCACGCTGATTTAAATAGGCCACCGCTATAGAAAGTTCACGTGGATGATGGGAGCCACATTTGCTATGCATACTTAAACCACACTCAATTACAGAGTGCTGCATCATGGGAGACATCAGGCAAGACCAACGGCTTGGTTTTTTTTGACTCAGCACTGGAGGGTGCGAGGCGAACAAGCCGACCGGTGTCGTTGTCATCTCATGGAACTTGCTGGCCTATTTGTGTCAACTCGGTTTCAACCGCCAACTGAAGTTCAGCATCATGGAGGCAGCGGAGAAGGAAGCTGTCCTTAATCAGCACAAAAGCCAAAGCTAATTATTATTACGCAACAGCAGAACATGCCGTCCTCCGACAAGATGCTCGGATGAATTCAAAGCCCCTTGTGATCCGCAGAGATTTGATTTTCATTTCTGCCCAGTCTGAAATCATACGTTCATGTGAATTAGGTGTGTGAATGTGGCTAGGCTAACCAGTGCCGTGTCATTCACATGCCAATTTTCTTAAACGGATCCAGGAGTCGAGAAGAGAAAAACAGCCCCACAGCATGATGACTCCACCACCATGTTTCACAGTAGGCATGAAATTCAAGTTGAGTTCATCAAAATTTCTATTATGACCACGAGAATGACGGCTCGTTTGTCTCGGGCCTTAAAAAGAAATGAGACTGTGAAACAAGAAGAAATGAAACAAGATTTTTAGGTTTGTGAAAGTGTGTCCCGCTCTGTGATTGGTCGGCCAGCAATCTGAGGTGTGAGCTGTGATTGGCTCCCCTTGACAGAAATGAAACAGCTGTGGAACATGGATGGATGGGATTGGTTGGCAGCTTGTAAATATAAACAGAGGCGGTGCTAGTACAGCAAACGACCAGCAGGGGCAGACAAGGTCGCACAAGAGACGAGGTAAAGAACCCTTAGACTAGTTTCCAACTCACAGATTTGTTAGGACAAGCGCCGTTCCAACACTGCTTTTACTCATCGGAACAGCGGTAGAACTGCATTTGATCACTGCAGCGAATGTTCGTCCGACTTCGTCAAGCTGCGATCGTTTAAGGACACGGCACATGACGCCTCGCAGAAACAAACCAGCACACACAGCACTGTGAGGAAAACCATCTACATTCCAAACATACATCAAACTTCCAGCATTAAGCCCTCGATCAAAGCTGGAAACTCTGGAGAGACGGAATCTATAACAAGGTTACAGCCAGTCACTTCAGATCGAAGCCTTAGCTAAATTACTTAATGCAACACGCCGCGCTAAACAATCTCCGCTCGGCTTTAAGAATTTATGTGATTGCAGACGGTGTTACTTCACTCTGTCCCACGGGGTTTAAAACGGTGTTGTGACCCAACTACTGGAGCCACGACGAAAGAAGGGCATCGAGGAACCCAGCACACTTGATCAGGCTTTGACCAGCGCAGCTCCTCGCTCTGCTTCAGAGCATGTTGCCATGACGAGGATCTACTTGTTACTAAGGATCACTCACGGAGAGATGAAAGCAGCAGAGAACCAGAGATTTCAATCGTAAAACCATCCAGGGCCACGACGAAGCTTGTCGTCACTCGGTAGTTGTTGTGGATCCGTTTCAAGGTTTGACTTCAAAACCTTCAATCTAGCAGGAATTCTCCGGATCGTGCTTCACACTGGCCGGCACTGCGTAATCTCACCGTGGATTCAAACGAAGCTGCACGTTTCAGAAAGGCAATTAATGAGAATTTGCTTCGTTTCGGAATCCAGACCACAACTTTCAATAGCATAACTCTGAAGAACGAGTGTGTGAGTGTGTGAGTGTGTGTGTGTGTGTGTGTGTGTGTGTGTGTGTGTGTGTGTGTGTGTGTGCGCGCGTGCGTGTGTGTTGAACCCACGGCAAAGTTGCTTTTAGTCTTGTGTGCACTAGAGAAACCGATTTTTAATTCATGTCAGTGATGAATAAATAATTTGGCAAGTTTTCGTGTGCGCGTGTTGCTGAGCAAGGGCGCAAGGATGAAGTAAATAAAAGAGATTATAGAAAGGAGACGGTCAGTCTAACGGACACACACGAGCGCGCGCACATCACACACGCACACACACACACACACACACACACACACACACACACACAATTAGCTCGAATTTAGCAGCGCTCGTCGCCACCTAGCGGAGCTGCTTTGAATATTAGAGCGAAATAAAATCAGATTAAAAAAATACACAAAATCACAAAGTGCTCGTCTAGAAGTGAAAAAACTCACTCGCGATAATCATTTAATTTCATCTGTAGATTACGTTCCAACGGAACACTAATTCTGTAAATCCATTCACAATCTACAATCAAGAGAAACAAATATAGTGTGTGTGTGTGTGTGTGTGTGTGTGTGTGTGCGTGCGTGTGTGTGTGTGTGTGTGTGTGTGTGTGTGTGTAAATATACACACGTTTGTGTGCGCGTATCTAGCGAGTATGTTTGTGTGCGCGTGCAAGCGTAAACACATTTAAGAAGATCTTAGATGTGAAATTATATCTGCAATACTAGTGAAATAAATTAATATTACATTAGTTGACATTAAAGCTGCAATCACTATTTGAATGTATCTTTTCCTGGACGTATAATATTTCTTATCAGCACATTCGCAAAAGTTCCTCCTTTCGGCGAAACTGCTGAACCGAAACCGTAGCTCGTTCCAGCAGATGCAGCTTGAGAAGAACCATGGCTGATGATTTAGGAGACGAGTGGTGGACTCAAGCAGACAATAAAGGTAACAAAGACTTTCACTCTGAGCGACAGCATCTTTGTGCTTGTGTGAGCCACGTTAGCTTTTAAAATGGCGATGTTGCGCAGTTATTTCAGTTTGGGAATGACATCTAGGACGTTCTGTTTTAGCCATCATCGTTTCGCTTTCCGGAAACTCACATTAAAACGCCGTTTTCATGAAGGGTCACGAGATCCAACTAGGTCGTTCTGGTCCATGATCTTCTGCCTGGTGGACTCGTTTGCCATGTCTGATCATCAACACTTTTAGTAAACACGTGTTTTGCGCGCGCGGTGCATTTTGGGTAATGTAGTAACAGCGCGAAAATATATCGTTGCTTTCGTCATATCAGGTATTTTCTTTTGTGTGGAACTTCATACATCTGTCATTACGTCCAGACATACGCTTTTTCATTTATTATTAAAAATGTTGTTTTTCTGTAGAAGGTCAGTCAGAGGGAGAAGAGGAAGCACCAAAATCGCAAAAAGAGCAATCAACTAACTCTAAACCGAAAAAAAGGAAAAGTGAAAAAAAAGTTCAAGAAAACGCCAAGAAAAAGAAGAAAACTGTTAAGGTAAGTGCATTTTGTGTACAGTATTACATTTGAGACGTTTTGGACGATCAAAGCAAAAGCGATAGCCGAGAAGTGTAAAGTACTTTTGACTTTTATTGTACTTTTTTATTATGTGACAGTTATTTTAATGTTAAGCTGTTTTTAAAAAGTGACTTCACTTGTCTTATTATTACACTTGGCTTACTTAATATTCATTATGACTAGTTTTTATGTTCAAAGATATGCTTTACTATCTCCTTTTAACTGTTTTTTGTATACATTTTGTCATGAACTAGAGGCACTGGAATGTTTCTTAAATATATTTTTAGAATTAAATTCTTCTGAATTTTATTGTTGTGGCAAATAAAAAAAAAGAAATGTAAAAAAAGTAGCAAATTGAAATTGTACATAGTAATGTGGACTTTGTGTCAATATTTTTTTTTTTAGCATATATAGATTTTATAGCATTTCTGTGATTTTGTAACCCTGATTTTTTTTTTTTTTTTTTTTTTTTTTTTTTTTATAATTCAGACATTTAGGATTTTCATCAAATAAAGCTCAAAGGTCTCATGAGTTGAAACAGAACGTTGCGTCTTCTCAAAAGCCTTTCTTACTTCTCCCCACAGACAGAAGGTGTCGGCACACAGGAGACGTCAGAGGAGAAGACTGATGAGAAGCCCAAGAGCAAAAAGAGAAGAAAGGTACGGAGAAAGCTGCCGGGTTCGGCCCGACGCTAAACGCTTCTTATTGTCTTTTTGCCACCGTGATGGATAGTGAACATAGAAAAACACCCCGGCCATTTGTCAATATTGTATTATTGGGACGCGTGGCTATATCCAGCTGAAGTGCGTGTACTCGTAAATAGACCACGATCCCGAACACCATTACTTTCCTGGAAAGTCACCGCTCACCTTGTTAATGTCTCGGAGACAAATTGGGAGAGTGTGTTAGTGAAAAAATGACACAAGAGTGAATGTCAATCCTTGTCGCGGTTAATATAAAATCTGTCTGTTTCACTCGTGCAGCGCAAAAGAGACACCAGCGTATTCTTAATATTTGTACGCTTTTGTGTCTAGTATCGCCATGAGGGTTCTGCACAAAGTCTCTGCTAATTATATTATAATTATCAATGCAGACTTTACTCATAAAGTTTTGTAATGTTCTTTTTTTAGAAGAAGAAAACCATCACGGATGTTTTATCATCCTCCAATCCCGTGGCAGGAGCTCCGGCGGACTTTATTAACCTGCTGAAGAGTCACCACAGCGAGAGCCGCTCCGTCATCGAGCAGGAGGAACTGAAACTTGACGGTGAGAAAGACTTTACAACTACTGCAGTTACCGTGTTGATACGCGAATATAAGCACCCCACTAATTATGCCACCAAAAAAATGAAATAAAAAGAAAATTATAAAACATAAAAAAATAAAACATTAAAAAAATATATATATTTTACATTTCTCTTAAAAACTCAATTTTTTTCTTATTTAACAAACATAACGTGAAAGAGTCAAATCGCAGAAAAAGTCAAAACGGTCGAAAATGAAGAACACAGACACAAAAAATATACACGCATCCAAAAAACATCAAAAAAATATTTACGCACATTTTTGAAGTGGGTGATTATAAGCACTCCTCAAGTTTTTGAGCCGCTTAAATTGAAGAAAAAAAAACGAGTGCTAGTATTTGCGTAAACACGGCAATTATTTATGTAAATTGCTGGTTTTGTTTACATTTTTTTATTATTGTCATTATTATTTATGTAAATTATAATTCTGAGGTTTTTCTTTTTTCAGATGCTTGTTTTCTGGGCTGTAATGACCTCACACACAGCTTGTCGTCTTACCTCAAAGAAGGTACCTGAAGGTCTTGCTCCATCACTGGAATGGGAAGTGTGGAACTGATGGTGTTTCGCGTGTGTGTTTCAGTGTGTCCGAAGTGGGCGAAGCTACAGAAGCAGCACATCCAGACGCGCTCGCTGGTCCTGCTCATTGTGTGCGGCTCGGCCCTCAGAAGCATCCACCTCATGAAGTGAGTTTCACAGCAGATTTCATCTCCGCGTGATGGCCTCTGAGAGCCAGCGTTCTCCTCACAAGGCAGCTGATCGCCTTCAAAGGACCAGCCAAAGTGCTGAAGCTGTTCGCCAGGCACATCAAGCTGGACGAGCAGATGAAGGTGTTGGGTAAAGCCGTGGCTCACATCGGCGTGGGCACTCCGGGGAGAATATCTGCTCTGCTGGAGAAAGGTTTGGACAGAGGATTCATAATCGTATTTATAGTATTGAAACGTTTGTAGTGATCCGTTTGTCCGGACCGACACGACATCATCATCATCATCATCATCACTGCACCAGAAAGACAACCACGCCGCTCTCGCAGCCTCTACTCGCTATTCACTGCGCTTTTTTTGAGCGTACAAAACTCCAAACGCAAAAGGAAAAAAAAGCGAACGAAAAACCGGAAGCGAAAATAAAAGTTACAAACGAAAACGTAAAGAAAAATTAAAAAACAAACGTAAATTTGAAGCATTTTCATTTGTTTTTTCGAAATTTACGTTCAATATTTTTGGCACTAATCTGATTTCATAGTATTATCAATATCAATGCACATAAAGTTAATGCATTAACGCAGCGATCTCCAACCTTTTGTGGTCACGGAGCGGTCGACGTTTGATCATTTCACCAAGGCCCTGGGGGATGGGGGGTGATTTTTCAGAGTTTAGTGTTTCATTCAGTATTTAAACATGCATTCAAAAAAAAAACTAAACCGTTCTGCCAAAAGACGAATATAAAGTGATTTAACATTTGTTGTATTTGAAGTTTCATTTTATATAAAACATCAAATAAATATTTGTTTGTTGTTTGAAAATGTCAGACACCTTTTTAAAACTATATTTGATTATATATTCCCATATATACTTGGTTTTATATTCTCATATATAAGTAGACATACTTATAAACCGCTAAAACATGACGCTGAATTGAACTTTACATTTAGAGAACACTTTCCTTAAATGTTTAATTTTGATTTAGGAATTAGGAACATCCACATTCCTCCAATGCGTCTTTAATATTTAATAATAATATCGTCTATTACTAATAATTGAATATTTTTACCTAAAAGTCAAAAGTGATTGTTTTTTTTTTTACATTTTTGGTCACATATATGTCTGGCTGTTCTCCGTTGACTGATCTTTGTGCTTCAGAGGCTTTGAGCGTGCAGGGAATGCGCTTCCTGGTCGTGGACTGGAATTACAGAGACCAGAAGCAGAGAAGAATGGTGGATATACCAGAGGTGACTTTCACCAACGTGTCCTTCACAGTCTCATCTCATGGTTCAGGAGCCGCGCCATATTCTTCACTCAGTATCTTGATTAAAAAGTGTATATGCAAATAGCACTGCATAAGAGCGTGTTTCAGTCTCTCCAGGATTTCACCATTTATCTTGTGATTTTAATCGGGGGGGCGACAATGTTAAATTGTGAAGCAATTTTGCTAATTTTTTATTTATGTACTTTTGGAATTTCTACAAAAACAAACAAATTGCTTCACTTTAACTTAACCAAAATTAAAAAGAGCTTTGAGGATTTTAACTGTGTCTGTTTTTTAGATGTTATAATGCTAGTTATCTGGAAACAAATTAAATCTAATATTCTAATCTAATAATTATTATTTTTAGTTAGTTTTTGGTTTATAAAGCGGTTTATGGTTTATAAAATGTTTAAATTCAACTATTTGCATTCTTTCAAAATATTTTTGGTAATGAGATGATTTGATTAGATGATTATAACTTCATGTTTTACGTTTTGCGATTTTCTGATTGAATTAGATTTTCTGCCATTTTATTTGCGGTTAAATGACTAACTGCGGCAGCTATGCCACCTTAAGCAATGCAATTTTAATGGAGAAAGTGGCACATTTTGTTGAACTTTCATTGATTCCAGCCATCACAGAATCACGAAAAACTAGAGGAATGACAAATAAATGAAAATACATGTGCCAATCCACATAACCAATTTTTTTCTATTGGTATTGGAGTGTACGTTGATTTTTAATGATTTTTCTTTTATGTTTCAGGTAAAAAAGGAACTAGTGAAAATGATGGACCACGGTTTAATCCAGAGCTGCAGAGGAGGAAGTGTTAAAATCGGACTGTTTTGAGTTTTGTCACCCGCTCGTTTTTTTTTTATACATTTTTTCTTGTGTGAACTGAACCTGAAATGTGTCATCTTTCTAGATGTTTCCATTTATAAATAAACCCATCAGATCTATTTCTTTGTTTCCTCTGCTATGTGTCTGTTACGCAACGATATAATAAACGTGTAATTCAACACAGACACAAGCTCATGTTCACTTCCCACACACCTAACAGATAGACACAGGTGTAAAGAGTACCAGACAGCCATACTTGAGTAAAAGTACAGATAAATATTGTACAACAAAAAATACTACATTACAAGTAATAAGACTCCAATTTCAAAAAGACTTGAGTCAAAGTAGCAAAGTGTCAAATTTTTAAAGAACTTGAGTATTTTACGCTGTACTGAATTTAGGGGGGGAAAAAACCCACAGAGAAACGTAAAAAACGAGTACAGATACTCAATCACTAATGTAGTGGAGTAAAGAGTACAGATACTCAATCACTAATGTAGTGGAGTAAAGAGTACAGATACTCAATCTCTAATGTAGTGGAGTAAAGAGTAAAAGTTGCTTTTATTTATGATACTCCGTACAAGTACAAAGTAGCAAAGAACATAAGTAAAGTAACAAAGTCCTTTTACTCAAGTACTTTACACCTGTGCAGATAGGAAAATGTGTGTGTGCAGAGTGGACTAGCTGTAGTTAATGAGTAACTATTCAGGTTCAAAGGTTTAGTGGCATTGGGTTCTGGGAAGGCGTCTGTCAGCTAACGACATCACTTCCTGGCTGGAACACTACACGCTGCTTCTTTCCAAGCGATTAAGCTGAGGAGATGGTGAAGGAGCGAGCAGACACGGCGCCGGTGTCCAGACGTCCAGACAACTCTGCCTTCAAACAGCAGCGATTGCCAGCCTGGTCTCCATCACTCACGGCCCGCACGGTGCTGCCAACCTTCTACATCCTGGCTCTGCTGTGCCTGCTGCTGGGCGTCTGGCTCCTCATTACTGTCCACAACACCTACCAACTCAAGGTGAGTGACCAACTACACAAACACTACAGAAAACCCAGCGGGGTGAGGCACTTTACTCAAGTATGCTTCTGGCTACTTTGTACTTGCACTGAGTATCAAAAATACGAGCTACTTTTACTCTCTACTCCACTGCATTTCTGCTTGAGTAGCAGTACTTTTCACTCCACTACATTTAGTAAGTAAGTAAGAGTAAGAGGCTTTTATTGTCATTGTATGTTTTTCTCTCGGTAGCTGCCCGAGTCCAGCAGCAATAAAAATGAATTGAAAATTAAAAACCAGCATGCAATACACTAAACACAATGATAAAGAAGTGTAAAGGAAAAATAAACAAAACTAAATAAAAAATACAATAAAAAGTATGAAAGAAATATAAAATATAAATACAAAAAGGCAGTTGTGTGATCGATATACATGTAATGTACAGTATATATATATTTGAACAGACACTTATCGTTACCTGTTACATTGTGATTGTGCGCGACAAATACCGCGGCTAATTTCTTGGGCGGACAGGGGTGAATATCGCCATCTTTAGGCTGCTGAAGGTAATGGAGGCTATTTGTGAATTGGAAACTACATGAACGTGAATTAGGGGCGTAAATGTACGTGTACGTATGTTTAACTCTAGTGACGTGACTGAAGCCAGTGATGAAGCAAACACCAGCACATCAGGGGCTCGACCATCATCCAGAGCCTTTTTTTAATTTAATATTTTCTTTTGTCGAAAACAGACGGTCTTTTACAAGATGCAGTGTCTGCCGCAGACAACAAAATAAAGCGCTTTTAAAAATTCACCGTCAAATTTTAAGACACGCATTGCGTCTATTTTATGTTAAAGTGTTTTTTTTGTCAAGTTAAACTCTACAGATCTTCCCTGACTATACAGTGATATAATATTACAAATATTAACATGAAAAAATTGCACTGCATCTCTTTGTATAATTGTAATACAGAGAAACCATCTATATAATACCAGTATATAATAACTATATAATTTAATATGATATATAATAATATATAATTTAAATTTACTAATCAGAATTTTATTTTATATCTACTCAATCACTCAAGTGATTGAGACTGACTTTTTATCTACTTTGTTCTACCATTTTTCAAACATTGAGGTTAAATTCTGTTTCTGTATTAGAAAACAATAGTTTGTTTTCACGTTCTTTGCCTATATTGAGTACGAATAAAACACTTCTTAATACTTAAGTTCTTTTAAAATTGGATACTTTGCTACTTTGACTCAAGTCTTTTTAAAACTGGTGACTTGTTACTTGTAATGGAGTATTTTTTACAGTAAGTATCTGTACTTTTACTCAAGTATCTGGCTGTCCGGCACTCTTCACACCTCTGATTATACATCTAAAGTGCTTTCACAATTACACAATGTCTGATTGTAGCTGCAAGCAACATTGCAGTCTTGTATTTACACACATTACACTGTCCTGTATTTTTTTGTATATTTTTAAATATTAATAATATACATCCAAGCCAGAAGTGCTGGAATCCCTATAGCAATCATTAGAATCATTATTTACATGCATGAAGCATATTAATTATTCATTGCTTGTACATTATTTATAATTATTATTTACATAGTAAATGTGGATAAAGTGGAAGTTTTCATTACACAACTGTTCTGGGGTTTTTTTCAGTACAGGTCGTTGAGCTAATGACTCTTGGATTATTCTTTTATATCCCTAAAAGCCGACGGGCTAGAATCCTGATAACCAACAATATCTGAGAAATAATGTACGAGTCTCTGTGTTTTATTTCAATCCATTTTGTGTGATTCCCAGAGTCAAAAGTGATAGTTGATCAAACAATCCAATTTTTGGTCACATACGCTATTTATTGACAGTATTATTTATTTTTGCACTATTATTTATTGGCACTTAAATCAGTTATTTTTTCATGTTGAATATGTCACTTTAAATATAGATAACTAGACTCTGCAGTTTCACCTGACAATAGTTTGGTTTTGAGAAGACAAAAAAAAACACAGAGAAGTTCAATTTGGGATAAAACGGGTTATGGTAATAAGTGCAAATCGATCATGATTTAATGAAGATAAATTTTAGCTTGACTTTAACAGATCAGAACTCGCCTGCACAACTCACAGTTTGAAATTTAACAATGTAATCGTGTAATTTTAGCCCGTAAACCTAATTCAACGCAGGGAGAAAGTTCAGATCCAGCAAACACCAAAAGGGTTTGAACCTACTGGACTGAAAACTCCAACAAAAACTGATCCCAGAGCGATGAAAACTGGACAATGATATTACCCTGTTTAGGAAAGAAATGATTTTGACATCAACTTTACACCTCCAGCTCTAAATGTAGAACATATGTGCGTTTGTTTGACTGTGTGATGCAGGTGGACTACACAAACGCTAGTACCTGCAGTGTTTGTTTCCAGATGAGGAAACATCTGATCTACACCAAGACCCGCTGCAAATGCTCCGTCAAATTCACTCTTCCCAACGACGTCAAGGTGAGTAGCAGATTCTGATCATTTCACCAACAGTCTAGTGGAATCTGAGGGGAAGAAACATATTGCACAACTTCAAGAAGTAGTGATAATAATCTCGTGAAATTAGCCTGGTGTTAGTGGCCAGACGGACGGACAGGGACACTGACAGACAGACAGAAAGGTTTAAACAGACAAAGAGGTATGTAGATAGACAGATTGAAGTAGATAGACAGAATTAGACAGACAGACGGATTTATGTCGAAAGATTTACGTAGATTGACAGACAGATTTAGATAGAGAGACAGACTTTTGACACGGACAAACAGAGGGATTTGGACAGACAGACAGTCAGATGGATTGAGATAGACAGACAGATGCATTTGGATCGATAGATTTAGTTAGACAGACAGGCTTAGACAGACGGATTTATGCAAACAGAAGAACAGACAGATTTATATACAGACAGACAGCTGGATTTAGAACGACAGAGTAAATGAGACAGACAGATTTAGACAGACAGATGAACAGACAAATTTAAGTAGACAGATGGACTTAGAACGACAGAAGGATTTTGACAGACAGACAGATTTATATCGACAGACAGACAGACAGAATTAGGCAGACAGATGAGCAGACGGATTTAAACAGACAAACAGACAGATTTAGACGGATCTACAGTTTTAGACAGACAGACAAGCAGAGTTAGTCATACAGACAGACAGACAGATTTAGACAGACAGACAGACAGACAGACACTCCATTAAACCCAGTGGTAAATGCGGCAAGTTGAGAACCAGCGGCCTGATCTGAACCCACAGAAGCTGAAAGCAGCACTAGTCCCAATCCAACCTGGAAGAGAAATGAGATGTCAGTGATAATGAAGCCAGACAGCTCGTTTGTCATCATGATGGCGTCTGGTGTGCCTCAGGGTGATGTCTTCTTCTACTACGGTCTGAGGAACTTCCATCAGAACCTCCGCAGGTACATGGACTCCCGTGATGATGCGCAGATGGTGGGGAGGAACAACAAGCTGAAGGTCTGTCTCTCTCGCTGAGTCAAGTATCTGGGCTTTATTGGTCTCCTCACACACGCCGCGTTGGGTTTTCCCAGGCGCCCAGCAGCTACTGCGCCCCCTTCCATCACGATGCCCACGGCGTTCCCATCGCTCCCTGCGGCGCGGTGGCCAACAGCATGTTTAACGGTGAGAACCTCCTGCCACTCTACGGCCATTGTTGTTTATAGATCACAGAAAGATGCAGGAAATCATAATTATTATAATCCTAATTGTTCTGTAGAAGTTCTGGATCACGATAGAAAGTTGCAAGGATTATTTAGGCTAGGGTTACCACCTTTCATGTCAAAAAATACGAAATCACAAAATCCTTGAAAATGCTTGAATATCAATTGTGTGCTTTCAAGGCTTTAAAAATGCTTGAATTTTAAATGAAGTATTTGTACTCGTTTCACAACATTCAAATACAGCGGTAGCCCAAACTACAAAACTAATTTGTGCCAACGGCCGTTTCACAAAGGAAAAATTTCATAAACCATAAATTCAGACACTTTTTTTTATATGATAAAACATCATAATCACTAGTAAAAACTTGTTACATAACAGTTATTGAAAACACAACAAAAACAAGCACTGTGGTACTAAAGTAGAAGTTTCATAATTACTGCACATAACCTAATATTGACAGTCGACTGTTACAAAGCACAACTTGGTTTTTTGTTTGTTTTCGCAAAATATCTCCGTAAATGTGATTAAAATGGTTTCATTTTGGTTGTAAATGTCTTATACAGACCTTTAAACATACATTTACCAAAACTGTGTTGCTGGAAAAGCTTGAACATGGATCGCGAAAGGGCTTGAAAAGTGCTTGAATTTGACTTTTCTGAAAATGTAAGAAGCCTGTTGATATATGTTTTCAGTAAATTATTATGTTCACTGAGACATTAAAAATAAACCGTCTACAATTAAAATGCGGGATGGGTAATTTCAATCTCAAATACGGGACGATTCAGAATTTCAAGGGATGGTTGGCAACACTAATTTAGGCGGGAAGTTGAAACGGAACGCAGGAACCAAAGGAAAGACGGTGTTCTGACATTTTTTCCTACTCCTCAGATTTTGCTACCTGGCGCTGTGCGAATGCGCATTACACGTTTACGTCATGTTCCGCCTTGTGCCTTCTTAGTGACATGCGCACAAACATGTTTATGACATAGAAATTGTTGCATCAACTTATCATTATTACAGAATTTGGAAATCTTTTAAGACACTTTTAACTTGTAGATAAAAGTATGATTGCCGCAAATTTCTATAAATTACCGCCACGACACGTCATTTAATTTGCAAAACAAATTGTAGGAGCTGCTTCTGGGCGATTTTATTGGGAATCTTTATTTTATTCCTGGAAAATCAAGGGGTGCTTATATTCACATACATACGACAAGTGTTTGCATTTCCTTTCTTCCAGACTCATTCACCGTCAGTTATCACGATCCGCTCAATTACGGAAGACCGAAGAAGATTCCGCTCTACAGGAAGGGCATCGCCTGGTACACTGACAAAAACGTCAAATTCCGTAACCCCTCAACCAATGAGACGTTTACACTCCGACAGGCCTTGGAAGGTGATCTGCACACACACGCACACACACACACACACTCACACGTGCGTCTGCGTGAATGGTTTCTGCTGTCAGGCACGACTCGGCCTGTTTACTGGCAGCGACCCGTCTACGAGCTGGACGCCGCTGACCTCAACAACAACGGCTTCATAAACGACGATCTGATTGTGTGGATGAGGGAAGCAGCTTTTCCCAATTTCAAAAAGCTTTATGGGATTCTCAACCGCTCACAAGAGCCTTTCCAGAGCGGCCTGCCCGCAGGAAACTACAGCGTGGAGATCGATTACAGTATCCTCAGCTCTCCACAGGCATCGCTTTGGCTTCTTTCACTGGTTATTGACCATCACGACATGTTCATCAGGTGCTCAAACATTTATTTCCAGATCTGGTTTTCTGGAGGACTTTCTGACTTTAAGCTATACCTCAGATTTTTCCTGTTAATAGCATTAGCAGAATAGCATTAGCAAATAACAACAAATTGCATGTACTTCAGGAGCATTTCCAGATCTGGTTTTCTAGAAAATGTGTCATTTGGATAGCATTAGCAAATAGCATATACTAGCATTTAGCAAGTAGCGTATTCTGGAATATGCATTTCCAGATTTGACTTTCCAGAAGACTGTCTGGCTTTAACCCGTACCTTTGATTTTAACACATACATGCTAATAACGTTAGCAATTAGCACGTACTAGCACATAGCAAATAGCCTATTTATCTTATGTTTTCCATATTTACATTTTTAGTTTATACGGCTTCAATCCGTGTTGCATTAGCAAATAGCTTCATCAGGAGCATTCAGGATTATTTCCAGGTCTGGATTTCTAGAAAATGTTTCCGTTGGATAGCATATAGCATTTGAAAATAGCATGTACTGGCATTTAGCAAGTAGCCAATTAATACTGTGCATTTCAAGATTGGACTTTCTAAAACATTATCTGGCTTTAATACGCACCTCAGATGTTTCCAGGCTAATTGCATTAGCATAAAACAAATAGCCATACCCCAGCTTTTTCCTCCTTTTGGCTAATAGCATTAGCAATTAGCATATCCATCAAGTGCATTTCCAGATCAGCATTTCTTGTCACTTGTCGGTCTTTTTAGATTTGTCCTCTTAATAGCATTAGCAAATAGCATAAACTAGCATATAGCTCAAGTGCGTCTCCACATCTGCTTTTCTAGACCTTGTCTTTAACTCATACCTCAGATTTCCCTGTTAAGTATTTCAGGGGCCGGAAAGAAGTCGTGATCTCAACTGTGACTTGGTTCGGGGGCCAGAACTTCTTCCTGCCCGTGGCGTATTTAGTGACCAGTGGACTCACGCTGACCGTGGCCATCGCACTCACAACCGTGTATGTCACAGTGGGGAAGAATGGCAAGAACATGGAAGAATAATCTAGAACTTCGTATAACCTTCTTTGATTGTGAATGATGCACTTCATTTGTTCAGATTAGACTAATTTAAGGATTGAAACGATTGTTTACATTAATTCTGCGTAAAGTTGCATATTGCTTTTTTACTGTCAAGAATACGTATTTGAATGATTCTTGCTTAATCTTTGCATTATGCGTCACATTTTTGAGAAAGAAAAAAACACTTTACAGTGTCGTGACCGTTGAGGTTAAATAACGGTGTCATTTGCCATGAATGAGGTGAAACACTCCAAAAATGTCCAAATGCAGCCGGTTTCTTATTGAATTTTGAATTAAATGCATGTGTTTACATTTCCCAAATCACTTTCAGACCAAGACGAGCTTTTGTAGATGGTTTCACGGTTTTTTTTCCAGTTCCTGACTAGTAAACGAGCAGAAATTTGAAAAAAAAAAAAAAAAAAAAAAAAAAGAACACCATGGAGAACGTGACTTTCTTACCGTGTCACTGCATTTTACTGGTTTTATTAAAGTCTAATGTTAACATAACCCTTGTCTGTTGTAGTTCCTGTAATTAAAATTAATTATACCATTCTAATCTTGATGGGGGCGGCTTGAAAGCTCCATCCATCCATTTTCTACTGCTCACTACACTTTCTGGAGCCAATCACAGCATCTCTGAGCCTGAGGCCGGACACACCTCTCGGATTGGTGGCCGACCAATCACAAAGCGGGACACACACACTAACAAAATCTAACCTGGCAGATCTCCGCATTAAAAGAAAACAAAACAATGAAAAGTATCAAACATTATGAACGGATAGATGTGTCTAAAAAAAAAACATCGGAAAAAAATAGTGCAATTACACGTTTTTTTAATAAATTGTACACTTTTACATTTCTATACAATCGACCTACAGTACCAGTCACCATTTAAAGACAGTAAACGTCAGACAGAAGCTACAGTGCATGAAACACATTATATAAAGCTCTCATTAGATTTCAACATGCAGACACGGCGCAATCCAGACTCGACACACAAAAAACACGCAAACGGGATTCTGACACGTCACACACGCAATCAGACCCACACGAGCGGGGATTGAAAGTCGGAATTGTTAAATTAAACGGTATGTGGACTGAAGGACGCATGTTTGTGGCTTGTGTTGGTCCAATAAAAAAAACAAAAAACAAAAAAACACAATGGTAATACTTGAAGAAGAAGAAGGTGGAGATCCCCGGTTCTCTTTTAGACCCAGGCGGTGCATTATTCCCGTGAAGAGATGCGGACACACTGGTGGTGATGATGGTCCCACATGCGTCTCTGGTCAGAATGGCACATGATGGGTTTGTTTTTGGCATCAGCAGCTCCATTGTTGTACCGTCACTCACTCACTCACTCACTCACTCACGATCATGATTTAAAGGCATCTAAGGTGTCCACCACCTTATTTTGGTCTCCTCAGAATATTACAAACGGCGAGAAAAACCAACCGAGAAACTCGATTATCTGACGAGCTTTTGATGCCCAGATTTTGAAGACCACAGATCTGAATTGTCCCTTGTAAAGATCTAAACCACTAAACTTTAACACTCAAACCTGCAACTCCCAATTGAATTGTATAGAAATAACCCTTAATACTACGTGGACGAGCTAGAAGTGGTTTTTCAGCCGCTGTTTTAACTTTTAAAGGAAACTGATTCAACAGTGCAAATCGACCACAGTGTCAAGTGTTTTTCTCTAGTGTGAGGGAGAAATGTGCCTCAGGTGTAGAAACTCACAGTTTGAAAGCAAAGCGGACACGTTTACACACTTACACACACGCTAAACAGCCACCAAACACAGTAGTGTAAATCTCTCTCTCCTGACATTCCTCTACGTGATTTCAGTGATAGGACTTGCATGGAAACCACATGCGCACACGTTCTGAAATGCAGAATTCTGGGTAAGGTAGTGTTCCACTGAGGCGTCGACACTCCGCCCACTCCTCCGTGATTGGTCAGTCTGTGTTTTCACAGGGGGCGCTGGGTGTGTTCTGTGGCACTTGGTACACCTCTGGGGGTGTGGTTTGGTCGGAGGCACTTTTGGGCGTGTCATACGCCGAGCTCGCCGATTGGCTGCTGTCTGTTCTAGCGAGCAAACCACGCCCCCTGAACGGTAGCGTGCCTCCTGATAGGTGGTTGGCCCGGTCTATCATGATTGGAGTTGCGTATTCCGCGCCAGAGGCAGGAAGTGGCTCGGCATAGGCGTGGTAATGTTCTGGAGGGATTGGGGCGTCATACTCGGGGTCCTCACCCTCTTCGGGTTTAAAGGTCGACCTATGACCTAAGGAGGCCATGGTACCGGTGACCAGTGGTTGTGCATATTCTACACAGTTGAAAAACTAAAAATTAGTCAAAGAATGTGCCACTCTGAACAACATGTATCATTTTTGATAATAACAACAACAACAATAAAAACAATAATATTAACCATTTATAATACATTACACAGATGTTACATAAATATTCTACATAGATGAAATAAATAATAAAGATGACTCTGAATAATTGTATAATTTATATAATAATGACAATAATTATAATAATAATAGTAATACATTTTTAAAAATTAAATTTTTTTTTTTAATAATAACAATATTAATCATTTCTAATATATTACATAGATGTTAAATAAATATTCTACATAGATTAAAAAAATAATAAATAAATATAATATGTATTATTTATATAATAACTACAATCATAATAATACTATTTAATAACAACAATAATAATTTATAATTTTGTATATTTGACATTATTTTACATTTACATTTATAGTATATCACAATTTTACATAGAAAATATTTAAATATAGGTTATAGAATTTACAGAATATATTTTATACATTTGTACATTTAAAAAAATGCACAATTTAAGCTAAATGTTCAGAAGCCGATTAAATTGAAACTTTGATTACACTAAAATCAAAGCGGTGATTTTGACATGTTGTTCTGAATAGTGTTGTTGTGTGTGGATGTGGTACCCGCAGGCTCGACTGGGGGTCTGTGGTGGTCCGCTGGTGCTGTGGAGCTATAGCGAACACAATCCTCCGTCTCCAGCTTTGACGGCAGCAGCTGCTTCATGCTCTTCCACCACACTACACAAAGCCAGATGTTTAAGATCTCCACGGCTGAGTGAAGGTGTCGCTTGCAGACGCACCTGTTCGCTCCCACTGCGGAAGCTCATACGTCGCCTCCGGGCTCTTCCTGCGGGACAATAATGTGCGTTTAACTGATCCAGTCTTCAGCTTTATGGGGACAAATGTGTTTCAAATGGGAAAAGGACCCACCTGTTTTTCCACAACCATGAGCAGACTATGACCAGGACGGGGGCTGTCAGCACCACCACCAGCACCGGAACCAGTACGGCCACCAGTGCCACTTCTGCAACCACAGTTCAAATCACAAGTCATTGTGGTTGGATTTGAACCCAAAACATTTTTCCACTTTCAAAAATGATTTTTTTATTTTCCACAGAGCAATTTTATCGAAGCAGAAGAGAAGCTTTGAGAAACGAGACATGATACATATGGAATTTTTAAAAATGGAACAATTATTGTACGTATTAACATTTTAACAATGATACGAATTAAAAACTAAAATCACTATTTCTTGGATTTGTCTCAATTAATAAAGTTAAAATAACCAATATGATTTAAGTAAACAAGTCAATACATTGGCATCAATAGCTTTAAGTCTACTTTATATATCCTTTTTTCACTTGTAAAATGTGTTCCATTTTTTCCAATCTGTTTTTTTTTTTAAAAACAATTACTGTATTAATATTTTAATTTAAAAAAAGTTTTTTGGATATGTTTCAATATGTTTATAAATAAAGTTAATACAACCAATATAGTTCAAGTAAATAAGTTTATAGATTGGCATCATTAGCTTTAAGTCAATAAATTGTCATTTTATCACAATGCAATGTGCCAGAAAAAGTCAATAAGTCAAGCAAAAAAGTCAAGTCATTTTGGGTGAATTTAAATTTAAAAACAATGTATCCTTTTTTCCACTTAAAAAATCCATAATTGATCAAATGTAGCAATTTATTGAAATTGAAAAATAACAACTGTATTATATATTTTGATAATTAAAAAAAAAACAAAGAGAAAAGCTGTTTCTTGGAAGTTTCAATACGCTTATACAAAGTCATTATAACAAATATAATTTATCTTTTAATGTAATTTGAGACAGTTAATGTTTGTTAATGCTAAGTTAATGCAGTTAATGCTCTGAACTGAAATTTGTAATAAAAAAAAATGACAATATTTTAATAATGTTAAAAAAAACAACGATAAAACCAGTTTCTTGGAAGTGTAATAATAAAAAATATTATAATATTTAATAAAATATAATAACGTATAATATTTAGATATTAAGTATAAAGAATATTACATTTTAAATGCATATATAAACATAGATGCAAAAATAAGCACAGATATTTTTTATAATAATAATAATAATAATAATAATAATAAAAATAAAAATAAGCTAAAGCAGAGATTTTCCCCGGGGTGTTTACCGTGCTGCGTGTGTGGTGGCACGGTGCTGTTGCGTATGTTGGGTGTGTGTGTGGTGCTCTGTCCTGTAGGGGGCAGCGTGCTTCTCCTGCGGGGCGGCTGAGCAGCGGGAGAGAAGATTCTCGGCCTCGCTGATCAAAGACAAACGCAATGACGCACAGTTTACACATCATCACGCGCTTCTTCCCCTGCAGGTCTCACCAGCGTGTGGCTGGCAACCCAGGAGCTCCATCTTCAGAGCCATCCTCTGATGCCACCGGGCGGGGCAGACCCGTATGAAGCGCGCCTGGATCGGGGGAATGAAGTTGTTCCGCACTTCCTGGAAGTAGTTGGCGTTCCCCTGGAAAAGCTGTTTGAGAAGCACAAGGACACACAGGCTGGGCATCAAGGTCTGTATTTACGTGTCAATCAATGGCGCTCTCGTTAAGCTGCCCGACAATCGATGGACGTTCATTATTAATGAGCAGAGCGCACTTCTCTTCCACCCTCCTTACAGCTCACCCACGCAAAATACGCTTTTTTCTCTCTCTTTTTTTCCTGGAAATGCACAAACAGTGATGTCATTCTGCAGCAGCTCCACACGGACCACACCAACCGTCGAGCCGGAATGTTTCACGGGTTGTGAATTTAAACCGGTATTTGATCACAATGCCATGTGCCAACTTGAGCTTAAAAACCAGCAACCAGGAAGAATAAAGCACTAGAAAATTCAAGAATTCAAGCCTTCAGCATCAAGTGAAAAGCTAAATTGTGGGGATAATTAGCACAAAATTAATCCTTGATAATAAAAAAGAATCTGATGTGTTTTGTTGCCCGTCTTGAGCCCCTGACTCGTTTGACATATGACAGTGAGGTACTTGCTAAACAGAACCACTTATCGCCATCTAGTGTCTAATTGGTATCAACATTTGTAAGTATTCAGGTTAAAAAGAGCATGTACATCAAGTTTTATTTAAATCACACACACACACACACACACACACACACACACACACACACACACACGTTCTAAGTGTTGTGTTGTTTTGACTGAATGTGTTATATTTATGAGTACTTTGTAAAACTGAAAGGCGAAATTTTGAATTTATTTTGGACGCAAAACCACGGACTAGTTTCATTCTGGAACACTCACAAATTGTGAAAATTAGCATTTAGGGACTATAAAATCCTACAATAAAAATCAGTTTGCCCAAATCGAAACATCAGAGGATAACAATAGCTATTAGATATATACCTTATTTTTGTTTAAACCCACTTCTTGATAGGCGTTCCACTGCTGGCCATCGTGGCTGTACAAGACCTCATATGCTGACACGTAAAACTGATATTCCGGGAGGGTGGATCCGGTGGTGATAATTCCTGAAAACAAAATGAAAAACTAAAATTCCAGTATCCTCGTCATAGACACGTGTCAAACTCAATGTGGCCCGCCATGTCATTTTCTGTGGCCCGCGAGAGCTTAAATGTTTTGAGTGTCTAGAAATAAACACCAAAAAATAAATGAAGAGCGTGTGTTGACCAAAAACTACATTTCCCACAATGCCTTTCCACTACGGTAGCCACAGCAGTGTTTCCACAGTTGTATGTTATTGTTCTTTATTCACTTGGACAGTTTGATCCTTCATTAATGGAGTTATGTGCGTTTTCGTAAGCAAACTAAATTTAAAGTGATTTATGTTCATTTTAAATTCAAATTTATTTGTCACATACACATTATTTTGCAAAAACGTGCAGTGAAATGTATTGTACAATCTTTCGGCGTATAAGCATAGTGGGGGGGTACATGCGAAACACAATAAAAAGATTAGAGATAAAAGCAAGAGAGATAAAATAGAGATAAGATAAAAAAAGAAAATAAAATATAACAGATAAAAATACAATGAAGAGACAAAAAACAAAAATACAGAATAAAAAGAGAGACAAGATAAAATATAAAGGATACAAATACAATGAAGAGAGAAAAATACTAAATAAAATAAGCAAGATAAAATATGAATGCATTATGTAACACATAATGAGTTGTTTAACATTAAGGAGCAGTTACATTAAGTCACATTTATAAGTTACATCCGGCCTTTTGAGGACAGACATTATGCTGATTTTGCCTCGGTGAAAATAAGTTTGACTGTTTAGATCAGGGGTGTGCAAACTTTCTGATTCGCGGGCCACATTGGGTTCTAACATTTGACAAAGGGGCGGGACCGGGCTTCCTGGTCAAGCAGCTGTCAATCACATTCTCACCAGCCAATCAGAGTAAGGGTTAGGTTATGTCCCTACGTGAAGCGAGTACCAGTAGTCCAAACGGGAAAAAAAAAATGGACGAAAAAAAATCTGAAAACGAAGTTTCAAACCAAAACATGAAGATTTTTGTTTGTTTTTTAGAAATTTAAGTTTGATATTTTGGGCATCTGATTCCATAGACTGACAATGTAAAAATAAATGTTAAAAATATACTAGCACAATTCTTTTATGTACATTTTGTGTTTATGGTTCCGCTTTTTCAAATGTGCAGCATAAAAAAAAAATCAAATAAACCTTCATAACAGAATAACCGGAGTTACAGAAAAAAACATCTGAATTTCATTTAATTTCTACAAGTTGGGCGGTCCGGATTAAAACCCTTAAAACCCCTGGTTTAGATGATCAATACCTGTAATCCGGTTCTCCCTCTTCAAGTCCACTTGAATCCACTCTTTGGCGTGGCTGCTGGCCGCTGCCCAGGGACGTCCTGGCGTCTTCAGTCGTGCCCCTGTGGATCTCCAGAGCGAGGGCTCTTTACCGTGACCACCCCACTCCCACTCAGAAGAGGCCGTGATCTGAGAGCCACTCACCACCCCCGACTCCAGACCTAGCGTGCCGTAGCAACCTAAGTCCACAAACATGTCAACACACACACAAATCTGCTGGCTTGGACATTATAGTTTGTCGAGATCAATGGGGAAACATGAAGGAAGGTACAACTAAATTCGTGATCTTTTCAGGTGACAGAAATGTAGAAAATGTGAAACTGTTTTTGAATGGAACAAATATTTGTACAAAAAACAACTGTACAAAACAAGAGAAGTATTGAACGCAAAAATGATGCCGTACTGTTCTTATCATGCTGAGATTCGGGGGAATGCGGGAAAAACTTGTGGAGACTATTTTGTTAAATTGCAAAAACAAGCAATAAGAATAGTGAACCGAGTAGGATACTATGAATCAACTTAAAATCAATCTAAAACCAATCTAGAATCTTAAATCAATCTAAAACCAATCTAGAATCTTAAATCAATCTAAAAAAAAATCAATCTAGAATCTTAAATCAGTCTAAAACCAATCTAGAATCTTAAATCAATCTAAAACCAATCTAGAATCTTAAATCAGTCTAAAATCAATCTAGAATCTTAAATCAATCTAAAACCAATCTAGAATCTTAAATCAATCTAAAACCAATCTAGAATCTTAAATCAGTCTAAAATCAATCTAGAATCTTAAATCAATCTAAAACCAATCTAGAATCTTAAATCAGTCTAAAATCAATCTAGAATCTTAAATCAGTCTAAAACCAATCTAGAATCTTAAATCAATCTAAAACCAATCTAGAATCTTAAATCAGTCTAAAATCAATCTAGAATCTTAAATCAATCTAAAACCAATCTAGAATCTTAAATCAGTCTAAAATCAATCTAGAATCTCTAAACAATCGAATCTTAAATCTCCAATCTAGAATCTTAAATCAGTCTAAAATCAATCTAGAATATTAAATCAATCTAAAACCAATCTAGAATCTTAAATCAATCTAAAACCAATCTAGAAATCTAAAATCAATCTAAAATCCAATCTAGAATCTTAAATCAATCTAAAATCACAATCTAGAATCTAAAAATCAGATCTAAAACCAATCTAGAATCTTAAATCTAAATCATTAATCTAAAACCAATCTAGAATCTTAAATCAGTCTAAAAAAAAAAAATCAAATCTAGAATCTTAAATCAATCTAAAACCAATCTAGAATCTTAAATCAATCTAAAACCAATCTAGAATCAATCTAAATCAATCTAAAATCAATCTAGAAATCAATCTATCTTAAATCAATCTAAAACCAATCTAGAATCTTAAATCAGTCTAAAATCAATCTAGAATCTTAAATCAGTCTAAAATCAATCTAGAATATTAAATCAATCTAAAATCAATCTAGAATCTTAAATCAGTCTAAAACCAATCTAGAATCTTAAACCAATTTAAGAATAAACAAACTGTTTAAGACTAAACGACACTGTAAATTTAAAAAATATTAGAGATCATATACAGAGTCAAAAAGAAATTAATTTCCAATAATGTACAAGTGAGAACAAATGTAAAACTGAGGTGTGTTTCAGTTGTTGGTGTAAAACTATGGATTGAACTTAGTGATGCACTTAAACAATGCACTTCTTTAATCTAAAATTCAAAAAAGGTCTTAAAAATAAATGCATCTGTGACTATAAAGAGAAGATAAAAAAAAAGAATAAATGTAGGCAAATGTAGATGTGAAGCTAAAAAAAAGGGTGTTACATTCTTGAGATTCTGGATCAGTATTTTGTTGGGTTTTTCTTTTTTGCCAGATTTTCTTGTTGTGTTTTTTTGTTTGTTGTAATGCTGATTTAGTAAAAGATAAGATGAATGAAGAGGATAGGCATCATTTTATATCAAATCGTTTGCGGGACTTAACGTCTTCTCGTGGGTTTTTTGACCAAACAATAAAATTGAATTGAACATTGAAATTGAATTGAAAAACTGAGCAATACGGAAGCAAACTCACCGCTAGTCTTGAAAGTGAAAAGACTCGGCGAGCGATTGCCACTGAAAAGGAGAGAGAGAGAGTTCAGTCCATTACCAGTTCAATCAATGTACGGCGCGGATGAAACCATGATCAATCATTCCCAGAAAACCGGATATAGATTAACATTTAAGCTCGGGGAACTAGCCGATAGAATCTCTTAGTGAACTGAAAAAAAACCGAGTGCAATAAACAGTAAATAATCTTTAGATGAGCATCACGGTGTTTTTAACCTAACACATGTAGAGATATTGAATCTGTTATAAAGTCTCATAAATGCACCTTAGTCACGGCAGCTTCACCTCTAAAGAAAACACAGACGGACTGAAGAAGTGATAGATAGAAACAGATTTATGGAGAGAAAACAAAGAATGATAGTGATAGAAATAAAATAGACAAAACCACATGCAGAAAAACAGAAGACAGAAACAACAATAGACTCGTTGAAAAAAAAAACTGATTGTAGACAAATAGAAAGAAATAGAGAATGAATGATAAAAAAGACAGACAGGATAAACAGAAAGACAAAACGATGGATAGACACAGAGAGATAGACAGATGGATGGATACGCAGATAGATGGATAGATATATGGACGGATGGATGTAGATAGATAATCAGATAGACAGATAGATAAGCAGTCAGATGGCTGGATGGATGGATAGATAGATGAAGACACACAGACACGCAGACAGACAGACAGACACACAGACAGATAGAATGACAGACAGACAGACACACAGACAGACAGACACACAGACAGACAGACACACAGACAGACAGACACACACACAGACAGACAGACACACAGACAGACACACAGACAGACACACAGACAGATAGAATGACAGACAGACACACAGACAGACACACAGACAGACAGACACACAGACAGATAGAATGACAGACAGACAGACAGACTTCCTACAGTAACTAGTTTTCCACACACTCGGGCCGTTGCAGAATGATGGCGTGACTGGAGTGAGTGAGTGAGTGAGTGAGTGAGGTAAAGGAGTCCGGAGTGTGTTAGTGTGTTACTCACGGCACAGACGTCACGCTGTTGGCTAGTGAGCTGTCGTAGTGAGGGATGCCGGAGCTGCTGACCACACTGATCTGACCGCCCAGAGTGTTGGACACCACACCAGCGTGAATCCCTGCCACACACAGCGAGGACGACTGCACACACACACACACACACACACACACACGTGTTTCACAACCACAGCTCTTCTTTACTTCATTCTTGTGTACATCCTAGAAAAAATACAGTTAAATAAGCATATAGACATTCACAGAATATAGACGCTTTGTTATTTCTGGGTCACGGGAGCTGTGGGCGGGACTGAGGGCAGGACACGCCTCCTGGAGGAGTGGCTGACTAATCACAGAGCAGGACACACACACACACAATGTTTCGTTTTTAAGGCTAACCAATCACAGAGCAGGACACACACACGCACAAAAACACACACAAACACATTAAGACTCCCAACCAAAAGGCGACCACAAGCGGCAGGCAAGCTCTCAACACACACACACACACACACACACCACTTCCTCTGGCGTAATAACACTGACTTGCCACAAAGAGCAACAGAACATCAATAGAAGTTAAAAAAAACAAGGTAGCGAATGATATTTAGCCGCAGCGTCAGTAAACATCAGTTTCCTCATCTCCTTCACACGTGAAGCTCGGGATTATAAGTCACATCAGTCAAAACCAAACTTTCTAAAACAAACTTATATATATATATATATATGGAATGTATAATTTACAAACTGTATTTATAATGCGAAAATATGCATATGTGTTCATATATCGGTGTGTGTGCACAAAATATCCAAGTAAATATCTCCACCACAAAAATCACACACACAAAACAAACCTGTAAATGCTTTGCAGAGCTGAAAAGTTAAATAGGTCCAAAAAAAAACCCCTCTTTAAATGAGAAGGTGTTGATGGTTTGAGAAGGAGGCAGGAAATCATCCACACACAGACTTACATCTCGGTATCCATGTGGTATGGTTCCGGAAACTTCTGCGAAGTGGGTGAGGCAGCCAGCCGGACAGAACTTGCTGCAGACGGAGCGTGAGGAGATGAGAAGATGAGGAGATGAGGAGAGGAGGAGATGAGAAGATGAGGAGATGAGAAGTTGATGAGAAGAGGAGATGAGGAGGAGAGGAGATGAGGAGATGAGGAGAGAAGGAGAGAAGGAGAGGAGGAGATGAGAAGATGAGGAGATGAGAAGATGATGAGAAGAGGAGATGAGGAGGAGATGAGGAGATGAGGAGAAGAGGAGATGAGGAGGAGAGGAGGAGAGGAGATGAGGAGGAGAGGAGATGAGGAGAGGAGATGAGGAGGAGAGGAGATGAGGAGAGGAGAT
>CM051494.1:16828177-16843414 GCA_028031935.1 Paedocypris micromegethes
GGAGATGGAGGAGAGGAGATGAGGAGGAGAGGAGATGAGATGAGATGAGATGAGAAGATGAGGAGATTAGAAGATGAGGAGATGAGGAGGAGAGGAGATGAGGAGAGGAGATGAGAAGATGAGGAGAGGAGATGAGGAGGAGAGGAGATGAGGAGATGAGGAGGAGATGAGATGAGGAGGAGAGGAGATGAGGAGGAGAGGAGATGAGGAGGAGAGGAGATGAGGAGATGAGAAGATGAGGAGATGAGGAGATGAGAAGATGAGGAGATGAGAAGATGAGAAGATGAGGAGATGAGAAGATGAGGAGATGAGAGACGAGCGTGAGATCTCAGCGGTACCTGAACTCGGCTTCACTGAAGCGCTCTCCTTCATCCAGGCAGGTGATGAGGTCTGAGGAAGACACAACAGACACGACAGCATTAGCTCTGACGTCTCCATGGCCACAGGATTGATTACGGCGCGTGAGACACGAGAGTAGGCGGCGCTGGTTTGAAATGTGTAGATAAAAGCTTCCACTCCAATGAAGAAATAGGCTTTCTGCAGGCCACACGAGTGCATCACCGTGGGCAGTGTTGGGGGTAACGCATCACAAAAGTAACATATTACACTAATATATTACTTTTAGCTGTAACGCGGTAGTGTAACTTATTACTTATAGTATTGTCAGTAATATATTACTCGTTAGATGCAAGTAACGCTTGCTTTATATCAAATCTTTCACTTTGAATTTCACTAAATTGTTACATATTTTAAGTTTTAGTTTAGCTGATATTTTTTTTTATTACACAAGTTATAGTTTAGCAACATTGAAGCACATTACAACATGTTCATCAACCTCCCAGAAGCCTGTCTGAATTTGACACAAGGCCGCGCCGGTCCTCCTCTTTTTTGGAAATCAAACTATATGGTCACGGAAGCTTGGAGAGGCCACAGTCATTACGCTACATAACTCTATGCCTTCTACTGGTTGTAACATAAACTACTGTACAAGTAAAAGGTACTTTTTGTTATTTTAGGACGTTGATTTCTACTTCAGTAGTTATTTTGGCGAAGTAACTTAAAAGTAACAGATGTAATATATTACATTTCTGAGACAGTAATATTGTAGTGTAACATTACTTTTTACAAACAGTAATAAGTCATGTATTACAGTTTCGAGGTAACTTGCACAACACTGACCGTTGTTACGTGACCAAGCGGACGTGAAGCAGTGTTCGTTTTGACAAAGATTTTTTGTTTCGTTTTTGTTTTAGTCTTTTGGCTACAACTCAGTTTTGTTTTAGTCCCAAATCATCTTAATTTTTTTTTGTTTTAGTCTAATTTTAGTCAACTAAATACCACCACATGTAATCGACTAAATTACAGTATAGATTTAGTCAAAGAAAATGTAAATGAAAATGTACTATATTCTAAATGTTTACTTAAGTTGCCATGTCTAAGAAATCTGATTACGTAGTTAACCATGAACACATAAAATATATACAAAGATTTGTTTTTCTTGAACTTATTTTTCTTAACTTTTCTTCTATTAAAGAATTCATTATTAATTCATTATAATTGCTACACGTTTATAAGTAACAAATGGTTGTGCGGTGAAAGTAAAAACAGAAGTGTGATCATCAGATGGCGCTTCAGGTGTGTTGTGTTTCTGCTGGTGATTGTTGCTTCACACGCGGCTACAGAGAGTTTATTTAAGGTCGTGTTGAATGTAAAACGAACCCATATATCTGTGCAACAATTTAAACATATATTTTGTTTTTAGGATTGAAGGTGCGCCCTATAGTCTGAAAAATACCTTACTGTAAAGCCTTGAAACTCTTAGTTAATCCTAAAATCCAAGATAATTAGTGATAGTATTAGTAACCGATATGCTAAACTATTATTTATTTATTTACTTGTTTAATTATGTATGTATGTATGTATGTATTTATTTATTAGTATCACACTCCAACTCGTCCCTTTTAAACTATTGCTCGTCGTTACCGATTTGTGATCATTTTAATCAAAGACATTTTTTATTTTTTAATTCTTTCTATTTCATAATAATTCATAATATTTTTTAAATAAGCATTGCCGTAATGTGATTCCCTGTGAAGGCATCTGCACGTCTCGAGCTGGATGTTATTTAACCCATTACTCCAGGATTTCTCCAACGTATTCCCGACTCATCAGGAACGTGATCTTACACACACACACACACACACACACACACACACACACAGCGGCGTTAAACAGGTGTAGCCCCCTCCACATACGCAACACGTGAACTCCTGACCCGAGAGAGGTCAAAGGTCAGGTTTTATTGCTAAAAGACATGGAACATAAATGTGTACAGCTGCGGACGTTAAATATTCGACCGTACCAGAGAAAAAAAAATGGCCCGGTCCTGATGTGTCGGATGACGGATCGACTGTGAATGCTTACAGCTTCATATCAAACTGACACGGTGGAGATCACTAAACATGCTAAAGCTAAAGCTAAAGGCCTCCTGAGGGCAAACTCAGAGGATTCTAGCTAATGTTCCAGCGTGAAGCGGTTCCTGGTGTACGTGTGGTTAATGGTGCTGATCTGGGACCAGTCGACCTCCAGGAGAAGCAGGTCCATTATAACGGGGTGTGACGGGAGTTTAAACGCCAACGTGACGGAAGATTAGTGCAAAGGTCAACTTCTGAAGAAAAATGCTGGACAAATAAATGTGCGACTTTTCCAAACTGTATATCCAAAGATTGTTGCCAATTAAACTCAAGGGATCGATGTGCGAGGTCAATATTAGAGGTCAAAGAGCCGGCCAATCAGAGTCAGAGGGCGGGTCAGCGGATGGATGGCTAGTGATGTCACATGGAGCAGTAACGATGGACGTAATCGCTGAAAATAAGGCGGAACTGTTGACGATCAAACCGACTCATTATATCGCTTTATTTTGACTTTAAATTAACTGTATTATTAATTAGAATATTTATTTATAATAATTTAATTAACTTGTTTCATGGTTTAATTTAATATACTAATGCATTACAATAAATGTATAGTAATTTAATTAACTGTACATTAAATAGAATGAATTTAATAAAATGCATCGTCGGGCCAAATTGCTGTGGCCGTTGAGTGACATCACTGCCATTTCAGTCACCGCCCACTTTGTGGTAGCCCCTCCCACTGACTCTGATAGGCCGGTTCTGTGACCTCTCAAATCGATCAAAATAACTAGATTGATCAAATGAATTGATTACTTTTTGTTTTAATTAATGAATTCAATTCATTTTAGTTTAAACAATTTGATTGGTTCTATAGAAATGAAAATTAATCAAAAGTGAAAAAATCAGACACACAGTCATATCAGACCGTTCCTGCTTCCACAAGAGCCAAATAGTGATGGGAAGTTTGATTCCTTTAACTGATTCGAATCCATAAAAAGTAGATATTAGGTGAAATCAAGCAAATAAAAAATAAAAGGTATGCAGCAGCATTCTCTTTATATTTACAGCACATACATTTATAAACAGTGTTACGTGTATATTTAAATATACTTTCAAAATGCGCAAACAATATATGAGAAATATTTTGAACATTTTTTAACATATACATGTACATATTGTTAAAACGGCTTTATATAAAGCTTAAAAAAGGCACAAAGATTGAAATGTATGACCAATAACAAGACAACCAAGACGTTCGCCTTCATGCACAATTAACAAGATTTTCACCTTCATGAAAACAGTAGATCTATCAGAGATCTTTCCAACGTTTGGACTTCTCTCAGAACTGCTCTTGCTCTGTCTGTGACTGAAGCTTTCGCTGAGAGGAGCTTTTAAACACTGAAGATAATAAATTCCTAAATCCACTTTCTGGCTTTGCTGTGATCAGCATCAATCACTCAAGAGGAAAGAAGATTTCATGAGGACATTATTGATGATTTTACGTTGTGTCTGGTTTTAGTTTCAGTTTGTGGGTTTTTTTTTTTTTTTTCGTGTAGTGTGATTTAAGACATTTAGCATATTTATCCTTGATTTGATTCGTGTGCTATTCATAAAATGTTTGGCCTCTGCTCATGTCACTTTAATTTTGTATACATTTTTGTGCAATATTATATATATATATATATATATATATATACAGTATATATTTACCATTTGTTTTTATTTAAAAACAAAAATCCTTGGAATTGATTTGATTTATCAGTTGTATATAATATTTTAATCATTGTAGTAGTTTAATCTGAAGTGAGTTTTGTTCAATTAAAACGAAAGAAAAAAAAAGAAAAAACAGCCGCTTGAATTTGTATCGCCAAAATCAACACTGGACAACATGATTTCCTTCAGCGGCCAACAAATAATACAAAAATGACCACAAAACTATTCAAATCATGTGAAAACCCAGCAAAACCTGATCTACGTCCTGCATCTGCCCTGCCACCTGTGTTTTAACAGCTTGATCGTGGTCACGTGAACGCAGCAGCATCAGCATCAGCAGCAGCATCTCGCTGATTCAGAGTCATTTAAAAGATTCGTTCACTTTCAACCAATCGTTCATGAACGACACGTCACGAGAGCCAAAGTCAACGGCTGCACATGCTAAATCAAGAACATTCTGGAGCGATGGCGGATTCAGGCACTTTCTACTCTTTACTCACACGCTTCTCTCACAGTTTGAACTGGTGTTTAACGGGACGCCTCATTATTATTTACTTATTAGTTTGATTTTTTACGCCATCTTAGCTTCAATGGCTATATTAATGGCAACACGGTCTTTGACAATTTTACACTTCGAAACATCGATAAGAAGCAATAAATACACAACTTTTCTATAAAACTTCAACAAATTAGATCAACTCTTTCGCGTTGATTTCTGTTAAAAATGGTAAAATCTTTTGTGGTAATACGCTCTTAAAACATTTTCTGAATAAAACCGTTGTCTGATATGGCACAATGGATCACAGTCAATTACAATACGCTTTACAGACAAGAGCTTCTCGCAACAATCACACAGTGGCTTTTCTTCATCAAATCATAAATATGGAGGAGTGAATCTGGAGCGTCCTATTCTACATCTGGTAAAGACAACTTGATCCTTTCGGTTATCAAAACCTTTAGTTTCACCTCATTATTATTGTATTAACCTTTAGTGAAGTTCAAAGCAAGAATGCGTTGGATCTTCACAATCGAGTCGTTCTTTTAACACGAATGAAATCAAACAGCGTCTTTATTTATCAGCCCAAGAGCCGAGCCAGAGGAATCCGCTTCTACGACTTTCCTCAGACCTCCATTTCTCCTGAAACGGCCTGAAGTTATGTCCTCCACAAAGACCCACCACATTACAGCGAACAGGAGGAGTTTACACATAGATCTACACATGAAGCCCAGCGCTTTATCTTCCTCTAAAACTCTTCACAGAAAGCGGTTTCCTGCAGAATAAAAGCTGAGTGCTCGTTGCTACCTCTGTGTTGGCTGGTGGCGTAGGAGAGGAACAGGCCACGCCCCTCGCTGTGTGGTCCACTCATGAACTGGACGGTGATCTGATGGCCCTCGGACTCCTTCACCGCGTCTCTCCATTCTTCCCCTCCGCAGAACTTCACTGGGAAAACAACGCAACATCTTCCCTTCACGCACTCGTCTGTCCACTTAACACACCAGTCATAACCAGCGCCTCTCTGGCCGGGACGTCCCGATCCAGTTTCAAGATGAAGCACTTTATGAAGAGATCAGAGTCTGATTGGCCGATCTCAAGACTCATTACATCGGCTGTGAATGTGAAAATCTTGTCTATAGTTGCGCTGGTCAAGTTTGGACATTCTATATTTAAAAAAAATAATGAATAATGTATTTAAGTAAATAAACCTTGAGGAAGAGGCCTTTATTTTAAATTTGAGTCGTTTTTACTAAAACTCTGCTGATATCTGTTGATTTTTGGTCAGTTTTGTGTCAAATTGTTTGCGGGACGGAGAGTCCATTTATGGATTTTGGACCAAACAATAAATTGAAATTTAATTGAAAATCATCTCCTGTTATTACACACTAGGCGTCTTAAAGCGTTTGTAGCCTTGTGATTGGACCAATCTGAACCAATCACAGATATTGCCGTTAAGCTGAACATTTTGCTAATATTATAAAAAACTATTGTGCAGCTGTGTGTGTGCATATACTGTATTTAAAGACAATTATGGCTTTATTTTTGTTTCTTATATTTACATGATATATAATGTCACAGCAACTTACATATACGTATTTGTTTCATTTTTGTTTTGTCTATACCGTATTTATGCAAATAGAAGCACCTCTCTGATTTTTCAGACACAAAATAAAAATGTATTAAAAAGAAATTCCCATAGTTCCCTAAACACTCTTTTTCTTCAAATTTCTTTTTCATTTCTGGGTCAGTGGGACCTGGATCAAACCAGTCTGACGGCTTGATATAATGGCCGGCCAATCACAGAGCGGGACACACGTGTGGGCAAACCTATTTCAGTGCGAGCCACTCCGATGCCGTTGTAGAGGCGCAGGTAGGAGACCTGGCAGTCGCTGGTGTTGATGTCCAGGTCAGCCACGCGGATGAGGAGGGTGAGTCCTGCGCTCACGCTGATCTCCCACTCACACACGGACTGGGCGGGGTAAGACTGAGGGTAACCCAGAGACGCCAGGCTCCCGCTATCTACACCCAGCAGCGTGTGCCCACAGCCGTCGCCTGAAACACACACACACACTAGTCACTCCACTCAACACGCACACACACTTTACACCTCCACGCCAGCAACAAAAGTGTCCGTCGGGATGTGCAGCGACGCTCGCTTTAAAACAGAAATTGAAAGTTATTCAAATTAAAAAGTACATGCTCCATTTTTCACATAAATAAAACTAAAATGACTTTTTTTTTTATCATCAGTGTTGTCAAAGATAACGAGTTAACGCACGTGATTAATTTTAAGCGCTTAATCACGTCAATTTTTTTTAAACGCCATTAATCACAGTTGCTTTTTTTTACTTTTGGTTTGGCAAAGTGCCATGATTAGAACCAAGAGAGTCACGTGCTGTCTCCAGGTGCGGCTCATTAAGATCAGCAGCACACAGTCATTGAGTTCAGGTGTTGTCACTTCGGCGCTAAGTGTTGTAGTGACACTGACCTACTTTTCCCCTCTCAGGGAGAAACAGACACAGTTCCTTTACAACTGAAAATAACTTTGTTCAGCTTTAGATTCATACGGATTAGATAAACAGACAACACTGTATTTACTTACACTTATTTATAAAAACAGACATTCTAAGCTTTATGTAGACATTTGTTTCATGTTAGAGTGATAAGTATTTATTAAGTAACAGTTCGTTTTCAGCTGACAAAGAGAAGACAAAACTTCTCAGTTACATTATTATTAATTTTACATCGTCCTGTTTTTATTAAGAGTGTAACCTAAAAAATATAAATGTACTTCAAACTTTCAGTTGATGGGTAACACTTATATGTAAGACCAAAATTGACTGTTTTGTGTGTTTTATCTTGAAAAAAGTCGATTTCTTGAAAAATCTTGAAAGAAATTCTAGAAAGTAAAAAAAAAAAGAGTTTCTACGAGTTGGAATCCCATTTGTACTTCTGTATTTTTATAAGTAATTTTCTTCCTGGGCGGAGTCGAATTTACAAGAAAAAAATAAGTGTGTTTACCTCCAGAACTGCTAAACCGTGTGTCGTATTTTTAAATCTGTTTTTATTGCCTCGCAACCATTTATCACTAGATATTGTTTGTGTGTGTGTGTGTGTGTGTGGTACTTAATTTGTATATGTTTTTATACACACACACACACACCACACACACACACAAACACATGAATGCAATTTATTTCCATGAGCACAATACACAAATTATATAAAAAATGTTCCTCCTTACACTTTTTTACGTATATTATTTTATGTATTTTTAATTTTATATATTATATATTACCAGATATTTTATTTCTGATCAGTCATGCTTCATAGTTCCAAAAAACATCGACTAACCATTACACTGCAAACGATTTTCCAAATCAAAAACCAATAAACTGCGACAACATATACGCGTGAAACTATTTTAAACGGCATTAAAGCAAAAGTGAGAAAGAGAAATAGTCGAGATCCTGTTGCAGAGCAGCTGCTCGCGCCGCCTGTCACGCGTTTACACGTCTTACGTAACACTGATGCACAATATTCACACACACACACACACACACAGGCATCTTCTCTGACTAATGATGCTACGCTGCTTTAACACATTTTTGAGTTTTTGAGTTTTTTTTGCACAACTCTCAATTGTTCATTCAGGCACATTTACTTTAGAATTTATTCAACTGATTGATGTCTCCCTCTATTTGTTTTCATATTCTACACATAAAGCTAGATTCTCTTTTTGTTTCATACTGATGTCGTGGAAATGTTTTTTTTCACGGCATGAAGCAATTTCACAATATAATAATAATAATAATAATAATAATAATAATAATAATAATAATAATAATTGAACCTTTATTAGTACTCAATACTTGACTTCCTCAACAGTAAACTCTTACATATTCAAGTAAAGAGTTTGAAAGTACAGTATTTGCGATGACATGCTACTATTTAAATAGAGAGAAGCTTGATTAAAATTTAATAAAATAAAGTAACGGCACTATTTAAAGTACCAGGGCTTCTACACTTTCTGAAAGATAAAATTCAAGCACTTTTCAAGCACTTTCAAGGTCCATTTTCGAGTTTTTCAAGTTTTCATGTCCTCATTCCAGTTAGATGCTAAATCACTTTATATTTGTATTTGTACATAACACCATCCCTGAAACAAAACACGAAGGAAAGAACAGTCAAAGGCTGCGTCTTGATTATTGAAACACTGATTGTGAATAAGAAACCACATGAACGTGAATTTTCTTTATTTATTTGGCACATTTGAGGTTGAGGAGACTGGCTTTTTGTTCGTTATTTAATTAGTTGTGCCATTTTTGAAACATGGACGTGTTAAATTTAGTTTCTGTAGTAGAAAATAAACCTCATGGAGTTTTTTCACATGTCTTTGCATTTATAGTATGAGTAAAATACTTTTAAAATTATTTTACAGTTCTTTTGAAATTCCTAAAATAAGTTCTTTTAAAAAAACCTTTTAGAGTTAAAATTCGATACTTTGCTACTTTGACTCAAGTCTTTTTCATAGTGGTGACTTTTTACTTGTATTGGAGTAACTTACACAGTACGTGTCCGTACTTTTACTCAAGTATGGTTGTCTGGTACTCTTTACACCTCTGCTCATCTAATAGAGAAACCGCACCAGTTTAAGTTCAGGTCCGGTCCCGAGGACGTGCACTTATCCGGAATCCACTGTTTGATATACACCGCGATCAATATATATATATATATAATTGTAAAACACCGTCGGGTTTAAGACTGAACGTTTAGCTTGTGCTTGTGATAAACTCTGACCGATAACCCTACTCACACTGTACAAAACAACTCTGTCGCGAGCATTAGAGCCGAGAACGACGCGAGTTTGTCTGTGATTTAGCAAATAAGCGAAGCGCGTGCAGGGGCGTCGCGTGTTGCGTCACCACGTTTTGTTTTCCCGCACCAGCTGCGGCGACGCACGCGCACGTACGCCACTCGGATATTTACTCAAGCGTTCCGCCAAATTAACGGTTTTTAATCGGTGCTGAAGAAAAGCCAAGTAAGTGAGCGGGTGAACACATTTCCATACAACTGCGTTACTCAAAACAACATTTCCGGCCAATTTGTTCAGTTTTTTTTTTTTTTTTTTTTACAAAAGTCTGTTATGAAACCGCAGTGATTTGGCGTTTTGTAAGCAGCTGAGCTTTATTAACACGCCGGCTTCAGGACACGTACCTTTCTGCGCCCGCGAACTTCTGGCCCCGAGGAGGAGGAAGAGGAGGAGGATGAGGATGAAGAGCGCAGCTTTACCGGCCATTACCGACGCGTCCATCCCGGCAGGAGCGAGCAGTCCGAATGCATCATGCGCGCCACCGGGTCACGGTTCCGTTAACGCGTCCCGAACCCGAACCCGAACCCGTCCCGACAAACACGGGCTCCTCATTTCCCGATCTGCTACACGACTTCCTCAACTTCCGCTTCTCACACCACACAGCACAGCGCCCCCTAGATGCGAATTCTGAGGTATTTCACAAATTCGTAGAAGAAGTTTCGTAGGAGAAGTTTCGTATTTAAAAAATATATAGTACAACCAGAACATGTTCGGTTTAGTTCAATATAGCAACAGTACAAACGATTGTTTATATATATATATATATATATATATATATATATATATATATATATATATATATATATATATATGCTTTAATGTATGACTCGGAATTTATTTCGGAGATCAAATACAATCTCAGTTAGTTTGCTAAGTCAGATCTAGGTAATAACAATGATAGCAAATGCGTTGTAGCGAAGTAATAATATTTTGTTATCGCACAAAAGCATATTTTAATCGTTCGTTTCAGATCATATTTTTATGTCTAATTTTACATATTATGTGTATTTAACATGTCCACTAGCAGTAAGTCTTTGATATAAATTGTGTTTTATATAACATTGTGCTTATATATAAATTGTGTTTTATATAAAAAGTGTTTTTATCAACCGAAAGAGCTCATTAAAAAGGTCGTAAACATGTCGTAACACGGAGTTGTGTTCTCTCTGTTAAACCTGTCTCGAGTAGCAGGTGAGTAACAGCTCATTGTTTAGACTCGTTGATTGGAGACCAGACAAAGACATAGTCGTGTGTTTTATTACAAACAATTGGTCTAGTTTATTAAACGCTATTCTATTTCTTAAGCAAAATTCAACAACTTCTGCACACACACACACACACACACACACACATATTCACATGAACACGAACAATTTCCAGACTACGATTCTTAATCTAGCTTGAACATTTTGTTAATCATAACCAACAGTTACTTTATCATAAAAGTCACTATATGCTATTCAGGTACTGGTGTTTCGAATATTAATTGCTTTTTAATTTAGCCAGTACAAGTTTTTACCAGTAAATTTTTATCTTGGGAAAACCTTAATAAAGGTTTGACCAATCTATCAAATTACAATCAATCAGTTTTATCCGAAGAGGTCATTTACTGGTGGCCATAATGGCAATCACACTCACTTTCTTTCTTTCTTTCTTTCTTTCTTTCTTATTAGCATTGTTTGAAACAGGCAGTGCAGAGCATGCTGGGAAGTGCAGTACTGACATTACTCAGCAGGGCGTGACCTCTAGCGGCCACTGATGGAGAAGCGAGGCCTTTTATTAATCAAACACATTTACCTTATTGATCTGACTGTAACGTTAAAGCACAGATTTTCTTTTTTTGATTGTTGTTCATTTAAACTGTCACTTAAATTATCTTAATTGGTAAAAGTTAGTTATTATTGTTACTTTTGCCAAAAACTGTTACTTTTTTACGTCAACTTGTTTCAAGGCAACATTAAACATCAGGTATCATTATCTCATTCGTTAATCTTTTTATAAACTTTCAATTTCAGTTAAATGAAAATAATAATAACAAAGCGTTGAGGGAGTTGCTATGTTGATTAACTTGTTCAACTATCAATTAACTCCTAACTTCATAACTTGCCAAAACCTTACATTTAAAAAGGAAGAAGCAACAAAAGAACTAAAAGCCTGAATAAATAAATTCTCTAAAAATAGCCAAAGAAATAACATTATTTTCCTTTCCTGAATTGAAAGAGAGTGTGTTTATAAGGCTTGCCCTTGGTTTCTCCTGCTTTCCAGTCCTTGATGTCTCCGAGGTGAATGGGATGCTGGCCTGTTATCTTTTATCTCCGGTGACATTCTCCACATTCTGTGCTGGACGATAAGAAAACGAAAATCCGTCGAAATTCTGTCACCTTGTGGAGAAAATCCGTAACTTACTCAAAGTAAATCAAGGAGTACTGTACTGTATGTTGCAGCTCACGTGAAGAGCTGTCTGCCCGTATCAGTAATGTATCAGATAATGTAACAACAGTCTTTAAACCCTCTATTATTTGATTATGAACGCATCACAGTTTTAATTCTTTTTATGTCCGGTACAAAGCGAAAGTTTATTAGTATTAATAAAGTTGATTGACACACTTTCCGGTCATGCATGTAGTATGCAATTCATGGAGATTTAATATTCGATAAGTTACATTTTGATCAGCAACAATGTAATTATGTATCTCATATTAACCTAACTTAATGGTGGAGAATATACGTACATTTTTCTCACCCGAAAAGCTGCAAAGTTATTCATCTATTTAAGTGAAACCGCCCCCTCTAGTGGACAAATTATCTGACTAACTAACAACTTTATTGCTTGTCGAAAATGTTATTGTTATTTAAATATTAACCATAATTTTACAATTTTTTCATGTAATACGTAAAACATGTGTGTGTGTGTGTGTGGGGGGGGGGTTAATATATAAAATAAGTTACACTTTGATCAGCAACAATGTAATGTATCTCATACTAACCTTAATGGTTGAAATATACGTACATTTTTCTAACCGGAAAAACTGAAATGTTTTTAATTATATAAGTAAAACCGCCCCCTCTAGTGGACAAATGGTCAAATTATCTGACTAATTAAAAACTCAATTGATTTCAAGAATGTTGTGTTATTTGAATTTTATACATTCGTGTGTGTTTAGTATTAAATGTACATACATACATATAAGTAATACAATTTTAGGGAGATGTATGAGCAAGTGTAAAAAATTTAAAACTGGAAGTGTTTATAAGGAGAAACCTGTCACACACACACACACACACACACACACACACACACACAGCATCATTTGATAAACAGCTCTTATCTGCTTAAGGCGCTTCTCCTCATTACAGAGAGCGAGGGAGTCTTCTCTCACATCGATCAGTGTGGTGGGCGAGCGACACAGGAAGTGGATCACACACCAGAACAAAGAGCCAATCAGAACGTCCCAGCTGTTTTAGACGTCTTCCTGCGTTTGGCTGCTTTTGCCTTCTGGCATAATAATCCAGACCCAGTTTTTCATTGAAAAGCAAACGTCACTTTTAACATCCACATTTGTCCATTCGTGGACTGTGGAAGGAAATCGGAGGTGTGAAGTACCTGAAAATCATACTTGAGTAAAAGTAAAATGTACTGTAAAAGTTACTAACCTAACCCTAACCCTAAAAGTCATCAATTCCAAGAAGACTTGAGTAAAAGTCGTCCAAATTTCAAAAGAACTTAAGTATTTTACTGTGTACTGAATTTAGGCTGAAAAAACACTAAGAAATGTGAAATACAAGAAACTATTTATTTATGAGGCTCTGTTTCCTAGTGTAGAAAAATGAAAATGAAACACATCAATTTTTCAAAATGGCAGAACAAAATGGATAAAAAACACAAAGTCAGTCTCAGTCAAGCATAAATGTGCAAAAAATTGCAGTCGCAAATTCACGTGATTGAGATGATAAACAGCATCAGTACCTTCACAGTGGTAGAGGACTTGGACTGGTGTCCAAAAGGTCGCCGGTTCGAATCCCCCCTACGACTAGTTCTACAACCAAGTGTCCTTGGGCAAGACACTGAACCCCACATGCCCCCCGGGCGCCGCACTGTGTGGCTGCCCACTGCTCCGAGTTCGTGGCTGATCGGATGGGTTAAATGCAGAGAAAAAATTTCCCCACTGAGGGACTAATAAAGGTTCAATTATTATTATTATTATTATTATCATCCTGCAGATGGAGATATCACCTCATCCGCACGAGAAATTAACCGCGGAAGAAAAAGATGTTGACTTGTCACACACAATCACAATGTAACGAGTAACGATAAGTGTCCATTCAAATGTAGCAAAGTAAAGATACAGATACTCAATCACTAATGTAGTAAAAGTAGAGGGAAAAAATCGCTTATACTGTATTTTTGATACTCAAGTACAAAAGTACAAAGTAGTAAAAAAATTCTTAAGAAAATCTAACAAAGTCCATTTACTGAAGGACTTTGCATATGCACAAAATAAATGTATAAATACATCTATTTATGTTATTACAACAAATGGAAAATAAATGTAACTATTTAGCCCCTTTTCTTTATGGTGTCTTCCTGTGCTCTCGTGAGACGGTTTATTGCTTTTCCCCTCGTACTGTACAGATTCCGCACATCTCGCTATAAAAGACGAGACAGGAAGCTGAGAGATTCCCGGTGAAAGGCGCTTTTCTCCGTCTCTACGGTGTTAATTAGTCATCACATCTGGATCTCACTCTTGTTCTGCGTCAGGATTATGTCATCGCAGCTTCGTGTCTATTTTCCTTTCCAACTAGCACGACTGGAACCAAACACACACACACACACACACCTCTTTATTCAAACAGTGTGTCTATTCAACTTACCTTCTTTTCCTGTCAGTCTCTTGTAAAAGTGAAGGTGTTAGTTTAATACGTGTCTGTGTTTGTACTGTACGTATTGGTAAAGTGTATGCATGCATTTATGTCTTTATCTATGTATATATCATATTATATCAGATATTTCATATTGTCTTCTTATTTATTTGTTTTGTTTATATTGGTTTGAAACGTTTTGTTGTACGTGTATGTTTCTAAATTTGTGTTCTCTTTTGTATCATTTTTAATATTTGATTGTTGTTTTGCCACATGGACGAGAGTAACAACATTTTGATATGGAGAAGTTGATAAATGCATTGTAATATGACTTCAATGCTATACAATGTATGTTTATTATATTACATAATGTTCATTCTATAGTATTTTATTTTATTACTATAAAATCATTACATTTTATTATTTAAAAATGCTGAATCTGTAGTCAATTTATATGGTCAAATATTATATTAACAATACATTTTTTCCAAAGACAAAGACATTGAATGTTTAAATGACTTTTTTATTTTCCGTTTTTTGAATTTTTCTACAAAAATGACAATTATTGAAATGTCTCATTTCCAGTTTGTTGGCCCTAATGTCTCTTTAAACGCGTCCGGCATATTATGTGATGAATGAAAAAGACTTGTCTGGTGGTCTTTGGTGGTCTTCTCAAGGGTCACTGGTGTGAGTGTGAGTGTGTGTGTGTGTGTGTGTGTGTGTGTGTGTGTGTGCAGGTATAAAACAGACGTTTTAAGGGTGATTCATTTGAATGCTGAAGAAATGACTCAACAGTCAGAGGTCGACGCCGAGCGCTTTACACACACACACACACACACACACACACACACACACACACACACACACACACACACACA
>CM051494.1:16845951-16883099 GCA_028031935.1 Paedocypris micromegethes
GCATCTCTCTGTCTGTCTCTCCATTCATCTGCCTGTCTGTAGTCTTTTTGTTCACTTGTCTGTCTCACTGTCCGTACTTCATTGATCCATCATCTGTTTGTCTCAATCTGTCTAGTCTGTCTGTTCATTCGTATATACATGTCCTATCATCTGTCTGTCTGTCTGTCTGTCTCTCCAATCGTCTCTCCGTCTGTCTGTCTGTCTCTCCAATCATCTCTCTGTCTGTCTGTCTGTCTGTCTGTCTCTCCAATCATCTTCCTGTCTGTCCGTCTGTCTGTCTGTCTGTCTCTCCAATCATCTTCCTGTCTGTCCGTCTGTCTGTCTGTCTGTCTCTCCAATCATCTTCCTGTCTGTCTGTTTTTCTAACTATCCATCCAATCTGTCTCACTGTCTGCCTCTCTGTTCATCCTTCTTGCCATCAAGTCATCTGTCACTCCATCAGTTCCTTCATTCTTTCATTCACCCATCCAATCATCTCTTCGTCTCCATCAGTCTGTCGCTCCGTCTCTCTCTCTTTGTCCATCCTTCCATCCAGTCCTATGTCTGTCCGTTTGTTGATGCATCCGATAATTTGTTCCATCTCTCTGTCTGTGTGCCAGTCTTCCATCCACCTGTCTGACTGTCCATGCAACTATTTATCTTTCAGTCTGTCAAAAACAGTATTTCTTTACCTTCTTTACAACAGTTGTCAACTTTGTCTGTCTGTCTGTCGGTTGTCAAATGAATCTATTTATCTATTTATTTATCGTCTGTCTGTCTGTCTGTCTGTCTGTCTGTCTCTCCTCCATCAGCTCACCCAGCTATTTTTCCTGTCTCTCTGTCTTTCTGTCTCTTTGTCTGTCTCTCTGTCTCTTTGTCTGTCTCTCTGTCTATCTGTCTCTCCATCAGCTCACCCAGCTATTTTTCCTGTCTCTCTGTCTGTCTGTCTCTCCTCCATCAGCTCACCCAGCTATTTTTCCTGTCTCTCTCTGTCTGTCTGTCTCTCCTCCATCAGCTCACCCAGCTATTTTTCCTGTCTCTCTGTCTCTTTCTTGTCTGTCTGTCTGTCTGTCTGTCTGTCTGTCTGCTGTCGTCTCTGGTCTGTCTGTCTGTCTGTCTGTCTCTGTCTGTCTGTCTGTCTCTTTGTCTCTGTCTGTCTTCTCTCCATCAGCTCCCCAGCTATTTTTTCCTCTCTCTCGTCTGTCTGTCTCTCCTCCATCAGCTCACCCAGTATTTTCCTGTCTCTCTCTCTTTTTTCCTGGTTCTCTGTCTCTCTCTCCTCCATCAGCTCACCCAGCTATTTTTCCTGTCTCTCTCTCTCTCTTTTTTCCTGGTTCTCTGTCTCTCTCTCCTCCATCAGCTCACCCAGCTATTTTTCCGTCTCTCTCTCTCTCTTTCTCTCTCTCTCTCTTCTCTCTCTCTCTCTCTCTCTCTCTCTCTCTCTCTCTCTCTCTCTCTCTCTCTCTTTTTTCCTGGTTCTCTGTCTGTCTCTCCTCCATCAGCTCACCCAGCTATTTTTCCTGTCTCTCTCTCTCTTTTTCCCTGGTTCTCTGTCTCTCTCCTCCATCAGCTCACCCAGCTATTTTTCCCCATCTGTCTGTCTGTGAACAACAGCAGTATGTCTGGTAGAAGAGTGAGAGTCTGAAAGCTCCAGCACCTTCACACTCACGTCTCAGCAGACAGAGAGACGGAGGAGAAAACATCAGCAGACCTGGAGACCACATGATGGGGGTCGTTGTTTTTTCTTCATTATTATTTCTTCTACCCGGTCACGATGTCGCTCGCTTCAAGCAGACATTTGTAATTGGTGATGTCATCTTCCCCACGACCGCTCTGGCTGCTGGAATGTTACAGGCTGTTGACCGAGCCCGAGGATTCTGGGTAGAATGTGTACGGAGAAACATGGAGGTGTAAGGGCTGAACCATCTGTCTCACACACTCACAGTAAACCCATACAGCTAAACACACATTACACATACCTACTGCACACACGCACCCAGGTCAAACTAAATGGCACCCACAATGCTACAGTATGGAACCGGGACTTTTCCGGACCGGACTCTTTGCGTGCACATGCGTACACACTGACGCGGTGGTTTTTGCTTATTTTACGTCAATTTTAACATAGAAAGAGGGTGAGTTTGTGTGGGAAAGACGCTGACGCACATATGCGAAGTACCTCAATGTTATTCGGAAATGTAAAGTACTTATGTCGTTTTTTTGCTTTTTAAAAGATAACATATACAGTATATGTGTTTGTGTACTGTATTTAATATGTCCGTTTGTATTTTCAAATATGTTCATATAAACAGAAAAACAAATCTAAAAAAGAAAAATAATATAAACTAAAATATCAGACTAAGCATAAAAACGTATAATACACATAAATGATGGCTTAAAAAAGTAGAGAAAAGTAAAACTTTTAAAAATTAAATGAAAACTAAATTAAAATTAAAAAAATAATAATTAAGTTAAAAACTCAAAAAAGAAAGAATCTTTTTTTTTTTTCACATTTTTCAGGGGTCACATACATTTTTATTTGTTGATTTAGGTTTTTTTTAAGTTAAAAAGCTTTTTACTCATCCATGATTTTTAACTATAGTTACACTGCATGTGAAAACGTCTGCTTGTGAAATAATTTTGACAATCTACACCATGTGGAAAAAAAGAACATGAAGTCGGTCTTCATCAAATAAATGTGCCATTTTGGAACTTTTAGGCGCTCCAAGAATCAAGAATAATCACTTGTTTTCTAGAAAAACAACCTGTTATTCACTTTTTCCACTTTGTACAACGTGAATTTTTATAACAACCAGGGGAACCTCTAAATCTTAGTGCCGACATGTTTATATCCACTCATCCACGTGCGTAAAGTGTGTGGTGGCCTTCGCTTCCGGCCCGGAGACGGATTCAGCTGATGTGGGTTTGCTGACAGGTTTCCGTGGTAATGATTGGATTCCTTTTGCATTCCAAGGCCTTATTACAAAACAATAGCAGCTGTGGGAATGTAGTAATTTTACAACCGTTGTTGACCAGTCAATCTCCGAAAGCCCATTTCCACGGCAACGGTTCTGACCAGCAACATTTAACAAAGATCATCGTAAACTGTACAAATATTTTTATTTGTAAAATATTTCTATCTCCCCGGCCAATTTCGCGTTTAATTGCTTTTGATACGGTGAACGTTGAGCAGGAGTTGTGTGCATGTGTGTAAAATCACAAAATATTTTGAATAAAAGATGTCTTTTTTTGTAAAAATCATAACCAATCTATAAACTATTTTTAAATGTGTTTTTAGAAGCATAGCCTACAATAAAAAAAAAATGCTTTATATTAAAGTATTACTATTATAATTACTAAAAAATAATTAAAAATACTATTATATTCATCTTATTCCAAAACACAGTTTATAATAGGAAGGACACACTGGCACCGGGGACATTTCATTTGTGAAATAAAGTCTTTTATTCTTTGAATTTTCTTCAGATGTTTTTTGTTGTCCGGGGTGAAACTGGGAAGCAGATGTCAGGACGGTGTGTGTGATCAGCAAACACTCTCACCGACTAATTGAGTTTTGTATCTTTGTGGGAAAAGTGTGTGAATCTCCACCGCACTATAAAAGAGACCAACTCTGTTCTGTTCTATTCAATTTTATAAAATGTACTCTCTACAAGTCTTTGCTCGTCAATGTAAGTTACAAAATTAAAACTTCACATTTGAAGAATAAATCAGTGAACCAGTAAAAAACCATTACGTTTTTAAACCTTTTTGTTCTCCATTTCCTTTACTCAATACTCACCTTTCCTTTACTCAATACTTTTTAAAAACGTATTTTCTACTTTAAAAGCTTTTTTTAAAAACACCAAAACAGTGTTACAATGTCATGTATCAAGCGGATAATTGGCCACAAGGAATGTTACATTGTTGTCCCATTGATACAAGAAAATGATACATAGTTTCTCATTGTTTAGCTCTCAGCTGTATAATTCTGGTTTATTTTTCATTTGAAGATTTATTGCTGCATGAGAAAATAGTTTCATGGAGTTTTAGCCTAGCATTAGCCGGGTTAGCACGAGCAAACGCGAGTTCTGTATCTCGTGGAAGACTTTTACAACAGACGCAGTTCTTAAATTGATCTGTGTATGATCGTGTTGGCACATTTATGAAGAGGTGTCTACTTTGGCACTTCATCAGAGCTGGTTTTGTGGAGGTTTTGTTTAGGTTAATGACGTGTCGGCTGAGCAGGTTTCACACACTGAAAAATGCCGAGGTGAATAAAATTCCCAAGTTAGTACATTTTAACTGGAATATTTGAAAAATTCCGGCTTCCCAGTGTCCCGACAGTGAGCTCTTCACTTCATTCCCAGAGTTCAGTGTCAGGACACGTGTTTTACACAGGCGTTCTTCATAATCTGCGACCGCACGAGATGTTCTGCTTCTTACTGAAAAATGCATTGCTTGTATTATAAAATAAAAGTTCTGTGAAAGTTTGACTAATCAGCAAAAAATATTTGTACCAATTAATACACAATACAAGTTTTGTCAAATAGTTAATTTTTTCCCAAAGCAAAGAGATAATATGGACTTTTACTTTGTAATCTACACGGCACTGCGTTGCTTTTTATAGGAACGTGTTCGTCATCCCTACACATCGATTTTGGAAAGTCAAATAAATCTCACAATCCCCAAAAAAACATTGCACCTTGTCACATTTGTCCGCACCTCAGCCATGTTTCTCCATCACCACCCCTCCCCCGCCCTGTTTCTGGCTCCGCCCCACCTGGAATAAAAGCTTGGCCTCCTTCAGACTGACACTTGTTTAAAAGTTCACTTTGCTCTAGTCGCTTGGTTTGAACACCTCTGAGATTATTCCAGAAAAGGCCCATTGGAACGGTAAGAAATTATAAATTTCGTGTAGCTGTTAGCATTGATGCTAGCATTTAGTGTTGAACGGCACTTGCTGCTCAGGTGGAAAACTGAATTTATATGGATTCAAAATTATAAAATTGATGGTTAACTTGAACTGTGTACTTTTCATATTTGATATTTGTTTCATTCATGTTTGAAATTTTGTATAAACAAACATTCTGGACAGGTTTTTCTGTGTTTCAAAATGTTCAAAATTCAAAATGTTTGAATGAGTGTGTGTGTGTGTGTGTGTGTGTGTGTGTGTGTGTGTGTGTGAACAGGTTCTTCTGTCAAAATTGTTCCCAAATGCTATGTTTTTAGATTTATATTCAGCTTTTTTGTTATTACACATGTACAAGGCAACACAATGCAGTTTATGTATGATTCTAACCATAAGTGCAATAACAGTTAAATATCGGCTATGAGTTGAAAATATACAGAATGTGTATGTACAGAGAAGATGGATATTAAACAGAAACTTATTTAGGATACTTACAGATAATTGAAAGCAATTTGCAGATAATCATCTGAAGAAGATCCCCTTTTTTATACTAAAGAGTGGTACACACTTACCTGCTGTATGGGACTTGTGGGGACGTTTGACTGGACCGCACATCTCTGAGGGTCCAGATGGGATTTTAGGGACAATTTTACACTTCTGCTTCGGTTAAGGTCGGAGTAAAGCAGCTGTGGAAGGGGAATAGTGATCGTTGTAGCCTGGGTGATGCGGAAGAGAACGTATTTTGTGTGTAAATGCCAGTAGTGAGACCCCACTTTGATATCAATGCAAGTATATCTTCAGGGATCTGCTTTCCTGCTGCGATGCCGTGTGTCTTCAGATCTGGAACTCCTCGGCCGGAGCGAGATGATGGAGATGATTCCGTACACGTGCAGTGTGTAGCTCGCAGGCCCGTGCCGGGTTTCTCACTCTTATTAACGCTCAGCTGTTAAAATGCTTGGTGAGCTAACAGATGCTGGGAGAAAGAGGATCCTGTTGGAGCTGAAAATGGCCTGTTTGTTCCAGAGACGGAGGGAAACATTCAAGTGGCGTGTTTCTGGATGATTCACGTGCTGCTTTTCTGTGCGCGCTTTATTCTGGGACGTGGAGATTATTACAGGTGTCGGTGTGAATTATGAATCCACTGTGCTGTTTAAAGTGGAATGTTGGTGTCATACTAAATGAGTTACGGCGAAACGTTACAGGCCTTGTTTGTGGCCGAAGCTTAAAAATGTGTCTTTTCTTTTTATTAGACGTTAAAACTTTTTCAAGCTATTTAATGCGTTGATTTTGCTTTTCCTCTGCCGACCTGGTCTTTTCTGTCTGGGTTTGCTTAACCTCGGCTTTTCTTTCCTTTAGAATGTGCGCCTTGTCTTAAAAGATTGATGTGCTTCTTTGTGAAGCCACTGCTTTGTAAAGATGATAAAGAAGGGCAAGAGAAGTAGAAGAGTGTGTAAGGCTGAGCTAGAGAAAGTCTGAGAAACCACTTACTGTAAATCAATTGAAATAATAATAAACTGAAAGTTAAAATATTAAGAACACAAAAGGGAAAATCGATCTCCCACGTGTATTTTTCATCTTTCAGTTGAAATTCAGTTGAGTTCTACAAGGTATTATTATAGCCAACTGATTGGATTAATATGGAGATTTTGAAAATAATAAACATATAGAATAATTATGCAAGTACATTCTCTTTTATAAGGTATTACAATGTCGTCACACCTACTGAAATGAAAAGTTATTCTGTAATCTCTTTTAAGAACTAATTTATGCTTGTATACAGAGTTTGATTAGTTGATTTGTTTATAGGTGTGGATCAATCATTCTGTAATTTGATCAATCTCAAAAAAAAAAAAAAAAAAAAAGAGAATTCTAAAATTCTTTAAAAGTACTCTTTTAGAGACTGACAATCTCGCGCGTTCTATACTTATATCCGTTAGGTGGCGCCAGAGGTACTTTATTGAAAAGCTAAATACTGTTCTAGCGTCAAGTTTCAAAAGTGTACGTTTATATCCATTTAAATGAACAAACTTAACGAATCACTATAAGATATTTGTGCGCGTTCATTTGCTGATTACAGATTTTAAATTATAACTCTTGTAAGATTTGTAAAATAATTCTTAATTTAAATTAAAATACATTTTTAAATGTTTCCAACTTTAGTTGGGATGAATGAAATTCTGAATTTTGTTATATTAAAATCAGTATTAATTAAACTATTCTTACTCTTTAGCCTGTAAATTGCTTAGGCTCACATTTACGTTTACGTGTCTCAGTTAGCTTTGAGTCAGTTGAAACGGTGAAAAGAGCCTTACAAGTGGATTGAACATTAAATCATTTTTGTTAATATGTGAAATTCTGATTTCTGCTTTGATTCTGAAAATGGATTGTGTTAAGAGCTTTTTTCTTGGTAAAATTTTAATGTATTATACAGTATATACACGTACATGCATACAAACAGACAGACAGACATGTTGTTTTTCTTTGTTTTTTTGACCCGATGCAATGTTTCAAAAGCCCAATTTCTCTAATGTTAAGTTCTAGAACTTTTCTATATAAAAGTTCCACATTATACATCTTTTTGAACATTTCGGCTGCACAACTACTGGAAAAATGTATGGAAATGTGTAGAATGTCCTATGAGCAGAAACTATGCAGTGGAATAGAGAAAAGCCTTTGGGGCCTCATGTGTGTAGTTTTCAGCAGACTGAGAAAATGTCAGAGGTCAGTCCGAATGTCAAGCCTGTTAGTCTAACCCTAATCCTTTTGCCCGATTCATTTCAAGAATTTTTTAGAAAGAAAATAGAATATTTGCCAATAAACATTAGCTTACAGTCCGTGGTGTGTGAAGAGCCGTTAGCCAGTTAGCACAACATCATTAAATCTATACATTCAAAAGAAGACATCAGTGTACACAGATAACAAATGTCTTTGCTGTCTGAAATTCCAGAAGTGTTCAGCAGTGTGAAAGGTGAACTGATGAAAAGGTTTGTAGTTACTGAGAATTTTCCTAAAAGCCGACAGACACTTATTCTATTCCAGCTATTCCTCCCTGTCTGATCCAGAGAATCCATGTGCTGTTCCTAGAAAGTCATTTACTTGACCTGGTCAGTGTAAGATAGTGGAGAAAATCTTGTCGTAGGTTACGATTAGGTTAAAAGTTCCTTTATAGATTTGTTTATGTTGAATATGTTCCTAGTTATAAATATAGTATTTCTGCTATGGATATTATATTGGACATATTTTATGTAGAATAAAAAAATTCTTTTTGAAAACTTACTACAGTATAGTGGTAAACGTTTTTTCGAGTTATTTTTACTCATCTGCTTAGATGCATTTACGATGTATAATGGTTATGCTTCAGAATTAGAATAGAAAGTAACATTTCTTTGTTGTTGCTTTTGCTTTAAAATGTAGCTCAGAAAGTTGTGGAAGTATGAATTTACACATAATATCTGTAATAAAACACACAAAACAAAAGATACAATGATGATGAAAAAAAACATTAGTGCAATCTAGTTGCAAATTTTTGTCATGTCATATTGAGCAGCAAGCTATGAGTGTTATTGTACTGGTCTTTAAAGGTTTTTTCACTTATATTTGGAGAAATGTTCTTCTTTCCCTACAGGCCATAGCCATGGCTGTTTTCCTGGTAGCGTTGATGCCAGTAGCTCTACTACCATTGGCTTTTGGAGGAGCGTATTATGGGCATAAGCCACACCCTCAGCAACACCAGCCCATAATGCAGATGCCACACCTGCCCATGGGGAAAGATATGTCCCACATTCCATATCAGCACTACAGAAAGGATTTACCCATGCACCTAAACAAAGGAAAGGGAATTAAAGGTATAAACACTTTGGATTTTTTTTTTTATTTAGGCTTTATTGTTTATCTGGTTTTGATTGCCTGCTTCTCTTACAAAGGTGAAACCGTTTCCAGAGCTGAACAGGGTCCACAAAGTGAGATTGGACCTCAGGGTCCCCCAGGACCACCTGGACCTCCAGGGTCTCAAGGAGCTCCAGGGCCTCAAGGAAATGGTGCACAGGGTCCACCTGGAAAACCTGGCCTACCTGGCCCACCAGGATTTCCTGGAATTGGCAAACCTGGAATGCCTGGCATGATAGGAAAGCCAGGAGGCAATGGGCAACCTGGTCAACAGGGAGAACAAGGACCCCAAGGTGAACCGGGACATCCTGGAATGATTGGCCCATCTGGACCACCTGGACCCCCAGGTCTTGCTGGCATAGGGAAGCCAGGTGGGCAAGGTTTATCAGGTCAGCCCGGACGTAAAGGAGAGCCAGGGCATAAAGGTTTTCCTGGTCTACCAGGATTGCCTGGTCCTAAAGGAGACAGAGGAATTGGCCAACCTGGCCCAGCTGGTCCAAAAGGCCCACCTGGACCACCAGGGATCCAAGGGCAGCCTGGCTTACCAGGAGTGGGTAAAACAGGTCTACCTGGTGTGGCAGGACCACCGGGATTACCAGGAAAACCAGGGCAGCCTGGAGAGCAAGGTTTAGAGGGTCAACCTGGGGGCCAGGGCCCACAAGGACCACCGGGGCCTCCTGGTATTGGCCGTACAGGTGAAAATGGCTTGCCTGGTCAGCCAGGTACTCCTGGACACAAAGGTTTATCGGGACCTCCAGGTTTACCAGGGAAACCTGGACTGCCTGGATTTGGCAAACCCGGATTTCCTGGTCCAAAGGGTGACAAAGGAATGGGGGGATTGCCTGGCCCACAAGGACCAAAAGGAGAAAAAGGTTACAATGGTCAGCCTGGAATGATGGGCCCACCAGGTCAGACTGGACCTCCAGGCCCGGCGGGACCCACGGGTCCACCTGGTGAAATAGGTAATCCAGGACCAAAAGGAGAAGGAGGAGCAATTGGACCTAAGGGAGATCAAGGACTAATGGGACCATCAGGTCCTCCAGGATTTGCAGGTCAACCAGGTCCCCAAGGAGAGGATGGAGAGCCAGGGCCAAGAGGTGCTCAAGGACCCACGGGGCCCAAAGGAGAAGGTGGACAGAAAGGTCTGCCCGGACCTCCAGGTCCTGCTGGTCTACCTGGTCTGAAGGGGGAGAATGGTTCTGAAGGACCTGAAGGACCACAAGGTCCTGTAGGAATTCCCGGGCTGCCAGGGCAAGGAGGCCCGATCGGACCTCCTGGACTTCCCGGCCCAAAGGGTGATTCTGGTTCACCTGGTCTTGCTGGTCCACCAGGAGAAGGAAACACAGGTCTCCCTGGTCCAGTCGGTCCTCCAGGTTCACCAGGACCAAATGGCAATCCGGGTCAACCTGGTGTCGCAGGTCCTCCCGGACCACCCGGACCCCCTGGTCCCCCTGCCTCTCCTGACCTGATGGGTGTTCTTCCTGAGATGGGCCCAGCTCTCGATGGTGTAAAGACCTCTGGATACAAGAAAGGGCCGTATGGGGGTGGAGGTGATATGATGGGTGTCAATGGTTTGGAGATGCCTGCGTTTACAGCCCAGCTGACCACGCCTTTTCCTCCTGTTGGCACACCAATAGTCTTGGACAAACTTCTGTATAATGGCCGTCAGAATTACAACCCTCAGACCGGCGTGTTCACCTGTGACATCCCCGGTATCTACTACTTCGCCTATCACGTGCACTGCAAAGGCGCCAATGTCTGGGTGGGGCTGTACAGGAACGAGGAGCCCGTGATGTACACATATGATGAGTACAAGAAGGGATTTCTGGATCAAGCGTCAGGAAGTGCAGTATTACCTTTACAACCCGGGGACACGGTTTACTTACAGATGCCGTCTGACCAGGCTGGTGGATTTTACGCCGGACAGTATGTCCACTCCTCTTTCTCCGGCTTCTTACTATATCCGTTGTAGATTTCCAGAACGTGGGAAAAATAATATTGAAAACCAAACAAGCAAATGGACCGAAATACTGGCAGCAGGACTTTTGACTCTTCAATGTCTGTGTTTTTTACATTCAACAAAAGACGGTATTGCCTGAAACAGCTTCTTTAAATGCAATGATTTCTATTACACGATGAATTACTGTCCGAAAGAGCCGTTCAAGAGTACAACTACCTGCACAAAGACTCTCACAGATTGTTGGATTCATGGTGATTTTTAAATGTTGTTTTTGTAATGTATTTATATTTCATGTTTATTGATGGTATCCAACATGTTTATTAAAAGGTTTCCAACACTTTTGACACTTCCAGCTATGTTAATATCATTTTGAGTCCGTTCATAAACAATCAAAGTTTCATTTGGAAATGTATAAATAAAAGGGAAAGTTTTGCACATATGTATTGCCGTTCAAATGCTGCATTAACCAAATTGTGATTTAGTTTTTTCATTTTGTTTGTTCGTGTTTTTGTTCTCAGTTTAAGGTAATTAAGGAGGTGCTATGGTTAATACAATTCTCTACAATTCTAGAACTGTATATAATGTTTTTCCAGCAACCACTTGTTTTTCTATATTGAACACACAAATTGTTTCAATAATAACAATAAAATAAAACACGTATTTAAGTTTAGCCGTCACATTTGTTAGGTTACAACAATTTATAGCTTACGTTATGTTTATGACTTGGTTGTGAATCTGGGTTTTGGTTTTAATTTCCTATTCAAGTTTCCTACTTTTTTTTTTTATTTGTTTTTTTTTTTTTTAATAAATATCACTTAAATATACAATTCAGTGTCAAGCAAACTTTGTGTTTTATTTTCTGCTTCTAAATCTTCAATGAAGTGTTACACGTTTAAAAACCTATTATTTGAGACAAACTTACTGTAAATGTCTGTACAGTACAGACTTAGTGTAAATGTCAGAACACACAGACACACTAATTAAATCACAGGAAGCTTCAAAATTCTTGCGGAAACTTTTTTTATTTTTCTATCCGTCTAAAATTGCAACAAAATTGGTGTATAATGACTTATTTAAATTTATTTAAACATGATTGTTACGATGCTTAAACGGCACCATTTATGTTTAAAATCTAATTTTGCAAATGAAATAAAGTAAATCGGCTGGTGTTATATATTTCTATGACAGACTAAAATGTCTTACTCATAAAAAAAGCTAAATATAGATACATTAATTACATTTTCTGTAACAAATACCGGAATTTTATTGATGAACTTATTGATTTTTGATTAACAATTTGAATTTTCTCTATTTTGCACATTTAGTTGTTTGGATGAATAAAACATTTGTTTCAACAACAACTAAACAGAAATTTATTTTCAATTACATTCGTTCTCTCGTCGTTCAGCACATTAAAAATATTGTTTTTTTATTCACGTTATCAATTACTCTTATCCTAAACAGAGTCTAAAAGATTTCTCGGAATAGATTTAATGCAGAATTGAATTCAAACCACAATATTTAGTTTTTCTCTCGTGCCACTCGGATATTAAAATAAATGATGCTGAAGATGCGCAGTCTGAGCCGTCGAATCAAACACCGGAGGGGGCGGGGATTCCTGCTCGTCCTGCTTTGCGCATGTGCGGTTTATCTCGGCGTTCATTGATAAGGCGGCTTTGTGTCCAACTGTTTCCTCATCTAATCTACTCACTCTTTCCTCATCTAATCTGCTCACTCGCTTTCGGATTTCTATTTTCACGAACCCCTATTGCGGTAGGTCGTTATCTAAAACGGTAAAACCATTATAACGGGCAACTTACTGATGCGATCCGCTGCACGAGCGCAGTTTTAGCGCTAATCATTAAAATACCCGGCGAGATCTGCGCACAGGGTTTTAACAAAGACTTTATCTGTTTTATTTCTTTGCATTGACGTTTATTCTCTCAATCCGTCCATGCCTTTGTAAACATGGATGGACTCTATGACGACACAAACCTGTCCGTTCAAATCACATTTAGTTATAACCATAATTTACTACAGAAATGTGTTAAAATATAAAGCATTTTAGTAGGCCTAATCGGTACGATAATTTGTATCTAAATGCTTCTTACTAATAAACATTGGACCATAAAGTAGGTCAAACATAATAAACAGCATAGAAAAAAATACTATAAAATTATAGATATAAATGAAATATGAATGCTGATTAAAACATATTTACATGCTGGTCATGCTGGCACAGTGTTTGCTTATTATATATTCTATAACTAAAGGTTATTGTCTTTTGTTTCACTGTGTAGGTTCATGGCCTGATCTCTGCTCTTCTGTGTTTGCTTGTGTATCCTCCAAGTCTCCGGTTTCCTCCCAAGGTCCAAAAGCACACAGGAGATTCCAAAACCAACCATAAGCGTGAGTGAGAGTGTGTGTGTGTGTGTGTGTGTGTGTGTGTGTGTGTGTGTGTGTGTTCTAGTCTGTACCTGATTGGCCGCTAGATCAGGGCGTGTCCCGCCTTCAGGCACAGGTTTGCTGGGTATATAGTGTAAATAGATGAATGGGCGGACGGTTTTGAGGGCCAACTATGCAATCCTGTGTGTATGATTTAAATTGTATTCATTATTTTCATTTTTTTCCATTTCAGTATGTCAATTGTTTGTTAATGCGTGTTGAGTCCAGTGAAGTAGATGTCCAGCTCTAGATGTTCTAGTTCTGCTTCAGAGGTTTTAAATAACTATATAAAGATATATATATATATATATATATATATATATATATATATATATATATATATATATATATATAATTATTAAAGATCTATTTGCTGTGTTACAGATATTTCCACCAGCCATGGCATCCCGCACAGGCCCCAGAGCCACGGGCACAGACGGGAGTGATTTTAAACACAGAGAGAAAGTAGCATCCCACTATCAAATGAGGTAATAGTTCCATTCTTGACACGGCCATTTTTCTTTCGTAGAGGTAGAACAATAACCTCGTGTTTGAATGTTTCAGTGCGTCGCTGAAATCTGAGATTAAGAAGCTCACCGTGGTCCATTTCCTTTTATGGGCGTTGATAGCCGCCCAGGTGGCCGTCAGTCATCTCAACCTGGTGTCACATGACCTGGTGGCCACGCCCTATCAGTGGGAGTATCCGTATCTTCTGAGTCTTCTGCCAACTTTGATCGGAGCTCTGGCAATGCCGAAAAACAACATTAGCTACCTGGTGATTTCCATGATCAGTTCTGGTTTGTTCTCAATAGCGCCGTTGATCTTTGGGGCGATGGAGATGTTTCCTCTCGCCCAGCAGCTCTACAGACATGGGAAGGCCTATCGCTTCATCTTTGGATTCTCGGCAGTCTCTGTGATGTATTTGATAATGGTGATAGCCATTCAGGTCCATGCGTGGCAAATCTACTACAGCAAGAAACTGTTGGATGCTTGGTTTAACTCGACTTTAGAAAAGAAGAAGAAATAGTCGTCATTAAAGTGTGGACTTTACACGATTCACTCTCTGTGTTTCATTTCTTTGTCTTGCAGTGCATGTGACGCCTTAGTTCACGAGTGATTAAGTATCGTAAGAACTGATTTTTTTTTTATTTATTATTTTTATGGTTTATTATTTCCCTTCCATTATAAATACTTTTAATGTTGTTACTTTTTTTTCTTTAATCACACTTTTTAAAGTCATGGCATGATGCAAATAGGATTGGGCCGAGCACGGAGCCTTGTGGAACTCCATATTTAACACTAAATCTGGATGATGAGACTCCATTTACATGGACGAAATGAGAGCGATCAGACAGATAGGACCTAAACCACTCTAATGCATGTCCAGAAATACCAACGTAATGATCAAGTCTATGAATTAAAATATCATAGTCAACGGTGTCGAAAACAGCGCTAAGATGTAACAGAACTAAGAGTTGAAACGTTCCCTTTATCTGATGCCATTAGAAGATCGTTGGTGACTCGGATTAGTGCCGTTTCTGTGCTGTGGTGCGATCTAAAGCCCGATTGAAATTTTTCAAATCTATCGTTCTGTTCCAGAAATATAAAGATATATGCAAATGGTGAGAGACGCAAGCGAGAGACGCAAGTTATTTTTTATGGAAAATTATTAGCTTATGTGGCCAAGCTCGGCCTTCAACACCATCACCCCTGAAATACTCCACCATGAACTCATCCAGCTCAGCGTTCCTGATGCCACGTGCCAGTGGATCATGAGCTTCCTGACAGCATCACATCTGGCAGCCGCTCCATCAGCACCGGCGCACCACAGGGGTGTGTTCTCTCCCCACTGCTCTTCTCCCTCTACACCAACCACTGCATCTCAGGGAACCCGTCTGTGAAGCTACTGAAATATGATGAGGTGATGAGACCGCATACAGGCAGGAAGTGGAGCAGCTGGTCCAGGAGCTCAACACGCTCAAGACTGTGGAGATGACAGTGGAAATAACTTGGCTGTTGTCAAATATGTTAAATGAATGAAACGGGCACTAAACATAATAAATTATTATTATAAACCGCTGTACAATAATCTACATTAAATTAACATTTCTCTCGGACAATGTAAGAGATGCCTTTGAAATTCAAAATAGTAATGTAAATATTATCTTTAGTATAGTTAATAATAAAACACAATAGGTGGTTTAGAACTTGTAATGTTTATTGCACAGACTACATAAGGCTTCTTAAGGACTGTACAAAAGCACAAGTGAATACAATTCACAAAATGTGGTCTTTGTCTTGTCATAGTGATAGTGATAATCATAGCCATTTACTTAACACCAACAACCAGACGATCAAATAAATAAAAAGCAACAATTATCTTACATATTCACACGTGCGCTTTGAGACAGTTAAAACTGTGAAAAGAGCCTTACAAATGCTCAGAACAAAAGTAAACAGTTTAACAAGAAGTGTTCTGCTCTCAATATAATACCCAACAATGTACTAAAATTAAATAATAACAGAAATGTACACTTTCTAGTGCAAATAAAACAAAATTAAAATTAATCAGCCATCTCTTCGGCTCTTCGCTGACCCCTGCTGGGCGAGCGCTTGTATGTGACCAGACGCAATGCTTCCGGGTGGTAAATGATGGGCATATAATCTAAGCCAATCATCACGCTTTCAGTCGCACCGCGTTCACAGACACGCCAATCACCAGTGATGTCCCGCCCACGAACACGCGCCCAAGAGTGAAAAACAGTTGACTGCTCAGACGAAATTCGCTTCGTGGTGATCACAATTATAGTAAAGCAGCATTTTTGTCAGTAACGATAACGGCGTTGTAAAGGAGTAAAAGGCAATTGCGTTAGATTACTCATAAATAATACATTGTTGTTCACGCACGCACTCACACAAAAACACATGAATGTTTTATGCTACGGTAATAGCTTCTAGAAAATCAAATATATGCAAATACTTTTAGGCACTAAACAGAAACACGTATTCATTAACTATTTATAATTTCAAAAGTCATTGGGACCCTGTTGCCGTTACTTCTCAAAAAGTTATCGTCGCCATGTAAATCGCAAGCAATTGTACTAGCTCGGTTCTTATCTCTTTTCTATTCCAGCGACTATGTATTAATTTATATACCACACACACAAACACATATATATTTATCCGTGAGTGTCAATGTTTATCTATTATCGATTTTGGCGATTATGTATTATACACACACACTCACACACGCACGCACGCACGCACGCACGCACGCACACACACACACACACACACAGATGTCTTTATATCTTACACAAACGCCGCTATGACGGCATATTTGAGGTGAATATGATGATGCGTATATGATTGCGTTTTTATGATGTGTGCAGTGCGTTATGGTGATGTTTGTTTATTTATTTGTTTGGATTTGTTGTTGCGGTTGTGACGTGAAATTTCCCCGCTGTGGGACTAATAAAGGATTTTTCAAATCAATTCAATGCCGTCTTGAGCGCCGTTTACTGCGCATGCGCACGTGCGGTTGTGCCACGTACAGGTCGCTGTGAGGCGTTTGCGATCAGTCAGTCAGTCCGGCGTCGTTCAGCGGAGCTTCAGGACACACAGGCTGCTGCTGGTATCGCCACAAAGATCAAACCAGGTGCCTGTGTTTTACTTTCATTATAAGCACGAACTTGCGTTTTTAGTGGCGTGTGTTTCGAGGCCCTTGAAAGTAAACCATTAGCATTGAGCTAGCATTAGCTTAGTCTCTGAAACTGGGGCAACCTGTATAACTTACTTTACGCAGAGGCGTCGTATTCATCACGTAAGTACGCCACGGCCAAATGAAAAGCAACGATCGTACGAGGCATTTTTCGCGACTTTAGGTGTGTGCGTGTTCAGTAATTTGATCCATTTACGCCGGCAGAATTGTCAGGCTAGGAGCTTTATTTGGCAGGAAGCTGCTGCATCATCAGGTGAACGGGCCCGGACCGGCTGTTTTAAGTGGACCTTTATTTGGCAAGAATCGGGAGCGTCACATTAGTGTGTTGAACGTAAACGGCCTTATGTCGGATCACAAAATAACGTTTATCGTACGAATGTTGTCCGCTAGTTGACGTAGAGAACATGTGTTTAGTCAGGCGGTGGTTGAGGTTTGCTGTTAATGGTTCTGCTGACACACGGACGCGTCTGAGGCTTTAACCAGTCGAGTTTGAGTCGTGTCGTGAAGACCAAATCAATCGGAATGAAACCGGTTCCTCGCGTGTTACTGATTAATCGCACATTCGCTTCGTTAATTGTGCTGTCTTGATGATTGTGCTTTATCTCCTGAGCTTTGGACTTGTGCTGAAGTTGTGACCACGAGCTAAACTTTATGTCGTTTTGTCGTGACTCCGTTATAATGGCAAAAGACGTAAAAATTAACGTGTACTCCATAAATGATGTTTTTGTTAATTAACTGATTCGTGTCCTGTTTTTTAATTTAGAAACTAAATGTATCAGTCATAAAATTGGCATATGTTCAAACGCATTTATTTGTTGTTTATACATGTATATGTATACATTGTGTGTGTGTGTGTGTGTGTGTGTGTGTGTGTATAAACACAGAAAACATTATTTACACACTACTGAGTAAATACATGCTTTTTAACTTGTATTACAATTTTAATAATAATTCAATTCTTCTCAATCCATCGTTTTGTTGCCCCTGGAAATTAAGTAAATCATTTTGAAATATTATACAAAAATCTAATAATAAAAAAGCATGTTTTATTAAAACAGAAGAGTTTATGTACATTGATTTAAGTACTTCAGTTATGTACATTGTCTTGTCAAATATATTGAACTTTGTCTTTAATGTCTTGTTTTATATTAGAAAACAAAACTAATAATTTTGTTCTACTAATCGTGCAATCTTTTTTTGTAGCAGTATGAATGGCCAGTTGGACCTGAGTGGGAAGCTGATCATCAAAGCTCAGCTGGGCGATGACATCCGCCGTATCCCCATCCACAATGAAGACATCACCTACGATGAGCTTCTGCTGATGATGCAGCGTGTTTTCAGAGGGCAGCTACAGAGCAGTGATGAGGTGACCATCAAATATAAGGATGAAGGTTAGTCATGTAGTGCAGACACACACCAAAGGATTTCATGACCCTTCTTTAGTGTAATGTCTATTAAAGAAGTTTAGGATATACAAAAAATGACGATGATGATGTCTGGGGTGTTTTATGGTTATGTTTGTTTGTTTGTTTGTTTATAGTGTGCATGTTATTTATGTTGATTTAAGCATGATTGTTTATTTACTTATTTATTTTCAGATAGGTGTTTATATACATTTAATTTTCAGTTATTTGGCAGACGCTTTTATCCGATATACATATATGTACACACACACACACACACACACATACACCCCGTAATATACTTGTCCCTCTAAATATTCTGTCTGCTGTTGTGACATGCAGTTTCCCCGCAGTGGGTAAAATGAACCTAAAGACAAATAAAGGCATTTTGAATAATTCATTAAATCAGAAATAAGTTTAATCTAATAAAGTAAAGTGAGTAATTACAGCACAAAATCCAAATGTATGCCAAATTCCTGCTGCCTTCATTACACTGTTAAATGTTTGATTTGTCTTTTTCAGATGATGACCTTATTACCATCTTTGACAGTTCTGATTTGTCCTTCGCCATCCAGTGCAGTAGAATATTAAAGCTCACTCTTTTTGGTAAGAAATCCAGCGATGCATATGCTTTTTTTACATTTTGACATTACATTTTAGTAAATATCACATTTTCTTTTTATCCCAGTTGGCTAAGGAAAATTGTTGTGTGTTTTAGGAAATGTGTTGTTACACACAGACTTTATACAGACGGTCTGTAACTGAAACAAACTGTACAAAGATTACACAACAGACTGATAGCATGAAATAACATGTCAATATCAGATCTTTATTATTTAGTTTGTATAAAACAAGAACAAGTACAAACAGCAAGACATTTATTATCTCTGCCACACAGGTCATTGAGCATGTGTAGGTTTTATCTTACCTGCAGAAGGATCGTATACCAAAGACAATTCAATGCTCATGGTGTCCGTGGACAGGGTAACAGATTGTGCTCTGTTTCTGAAAGAACCAGGCAGCCGTTGGCTTCTTATAAGCTGTTGTTGTGCACATAGCGTGGAGTTTTACACGGGGAAGCTTTTTTTCCAGCTCGCCTGCTCAGAAAACGATGTTTTGTCCAGAGCTGTGACGCAGGGGCTAGAGGCGACCTACTGCTGAGTAGATAATCCTTCGTGGAAATGAATGGTGAAATGCTACAGTTAAGCCTTTAGTTTTAATCTGAAAAATGCTGTATTCGTTGCCATCTTTCTCTAGTGAGGAAAAACAGCTGTGGTTTTATTTTCCAGGAGAGGGCGCTAGATAGCAAGGCATAATGATGGTTAAAATGACCATTGGGTGTTTGGGCAGGTTTATTCTGTGATGGAATTTGTACGTTTTTACCTCCAATTACAATATTTCTTTTATGCTGCTGTTTGCAACAGTAAAAGTTGTGGGTTCAATTCCCAGAAAATAAAATAACTTGTTGCAGTGTAGAACAGTCATGCGATTTTGTTTTGGATAAGTAACTGATAAAAAGCAGATTTGTATTTGTTGCATCTGAGTGTTAGTGCAGGATCCAGCAGGAAGTGGGTTTTCTGAAATACATATAGATTCTGCAAATTCAAATTAGTTTTAAATAGTAAGTTTTTTTCACATTTAAGCACATGTATTTGAGTTTTTTAGCAAATGATGCATATGACAAAAATCAGATGACTTTTTTTAAACGACAGGAAATAATGTAGTCCTTGTCTTTGAACGCGCACTAGCCTGATGAAGTTTGTGTGGACGGAAAGAGACGGAAGCTTTTTAGGAGTGGAGAGACTGGTCCAGGCATGTGTAATGTCACGTGTGTGTGTGTGTGTGTGTGTGTGTGTGTGTGTGTGACTGCAGCTCGTGTGATGTCTGGAATAGTTCACACACATGGTCCTGAGAACCAGCATTCCAAGGTCACACACACACGCAGCCAGGATTCTGGATGACCTCAGCACACAGACATCGTCCGGCTGATGTTGACATCCTTATGGCCGCTCGTGTCATCTTGACGTTTGTGCTGTTGTGTGGTCAGTGAACGGGCAGCCGCGGCCGCTGGAGTCGTCTCAGGTGAAGCATCTACGGAGAGAGCTGATCCACCTGAGGAACAAGGTCAACAGCCTGCTGGACAGCCTGGAGCCGCCGTCAGAGTCCGTCCCAGGACACGCCAATCCAGAACACGGTACGTCCGCAGGTGGAGAGACGGAAGGAGAATCCAGCTACTGTTGCAGATGAAGTGACATTAGTGTGTGTGTGTGTGTGTCAGAGTGTGTGAGCGAGGCGGTGGACTCTGTGGTCAAGCAAGCTCCTCCAGTCAGTGCAGCCAGCATGTCGGCCTTTGACCCGCTGAAGAACCAGGAAGAGGTCAACAAGAATGTCATTTCAGCCTTCGGTCTGCCAGACGAGCCTGTCCCAGGTACCACACCTGAAAGTTTGTTTTATGTAGGGTTGCATTTCCACGGGCGGAAAGCTGTTCCTGATGGGACGGTGGCATAAACTGTCAGAAACTATGTTTGTGACCGTTTAAGAAAAAAAAAAAAAAAAGTAAAGTGTAAACTTTACTCTGGTAAAAACGGGTGGAAACCTGGTAGAAATACATAAACCCTAACTCTTGAAATCTATTGTGCCAGTTAATGTTGGCACTTTATTGTCTTGGGATTCCTCATTCTGACACATTTTCATGTTCCGGTCTTATATTTTTGTTTCTTACTATATATATAGTAAATAAAGGCTCTAACATTGTTGCAATTTTTCAAATATCGATGCTTTTTTAAGTATCATATAGAAGTTGAAATTTGTAGTATCGTGACAACACTAGTACTTGCTCATGTTCGCTGATTAACTAAATTCACTAATTCATTGTCAACTGAGCCTAGAATAAGATATTTTTAACTTCTGAAAGTTTATGCCACTTCTAATCTAATTCCAATATTCCAAGACGGAATATATTGTTGCATCCAACTAGAAATAAAGATTTGCATTATGAGTATTAGCTAGTTACTGCTAAGATTGATTCATTCTGCATTAGAAAATGTTTGTTTACATTTGTGGGGAAAATAAAGTGTGTAGCTGTAGGCGTCACAAACCTGTTTCCACCGAGACGTTAAATACCGATTTATATATCCTGGTTTTTGCAGTTATTCCAAGATTTTATATTCTAATTCAAGGACAGACGTTGGACAATAATTAAAAAACACTTTAGCCCTTTTTTAGTATTAAAAGTAGTATAAAAACATCTGTCTATTTTTATTTTTACGCTTTTTTTTTTAATTCACTGTGCTTTGTTGTTACTCACACATTAATGTGTACATACCAGTAGTCAAGAATCATGTTTAAAGGCCTGATTAAATGATCCGGACTGGATTTTTGAATACAGATGTTGTTTCCTGTTGTCAATCATCATCAGCCAAACATTTAAAACATCCTTTTTGATTCACTGTATTTACCTTATATACAATTATACTGTACCTTTACTGTAGATTTGTCTTTCTCTTCGATATGTTTCTTTTTTCTTGAGAGCATGTATAACCGGAAAAGCAATTTCTCCCCATTTATTTGAATTGATTTAATTTGTTTTTGTTTTCCCCGTGCAGTTCCAGCTGTGGCCCCCATCTCTGCTGCAGAAGAGCGCTCCGCTACTCCAGACAGCATCGCCTCAGCCACCTCCACAGCGCCCCCTGCTGCTGTGGCCCCCCAGGCCCCTCCACCCTACTCAGGGCTCCAGCAAGCCCCTGCCACTGCAATGGATGGTAAAGTCATCTCGTTTTGTTTTCACAGATTCACGGTGGCAAAAGGTCAATCTTGTCAACTTTATCACATGTATGTTTGTAATGACATGATCAGACTTGGACCTAGAGATCGACCGATGTGGGTTTTTCTATAACCGATGCAGATACTTAAAGGTCAGGGTCAGCTGATGGACAATATGTGCTACCAAATTATTATTATTATAATTTTAGTTTTTTTAGGACAGATATTATTAAGTTTCCCCCTTCATTGTCATGCTAAAATGTCACACTTAATCATGTTGTGTATCCTCTTTTTATTATCAAACATTTGAATTTTGTAGGAACATAATGCAAACACAATATATAATTTTATAAAAATATAGATTTAAACAAAATATAATCAATATATATATATATATAAATCGAAGTTCTCAAGCTTTAAATAAGTAAATGAATAAATCTCTTAGTCTGATAGGAAGTGATATCATGACAAAATAGAATGAGTTTCGGCCGATGCAGATATATTAAAAAAAGATAAATATTGGCTGACCAATTTTTATTTTGACTTTTTCACACATGCGCTTTGAGACAGTTGTAACTGTGGAAAGCGCCTCACAAATGAGCTTGTATTGGTCGACCTCTACTTGGTCTCCTGGAACATCAGGCCGGCTCACATGAGAGACACACCTGCGCTAGCACATGTTCTCACGCTTGTAGCCTCCTCAGCTGCTTCACAGTGTGTCAGGGTTGTCTTCTCGCCGAGGCTTTTAGGACAAGATCCAGAGAAAATAAAAGCTGAACCTGGATTCGGGCAAACACGTTTTCCAGCTCGTCATGACTCTCAATCCATCCAGCCGATTCGATCCCCGTCTCTTCTTTTCCACATGAGCTGTTTTGCATCTGTGTACTTGGTTTCCATGGTGGTGAAGAGTAATGGATCAGTAATGCTTCATTGTTCCCATTATCAGCTGCACTGGGACACACACGCAGGCTTTTCTCGTCTGTGTCTCTGATAACAGGAAAATTATATTTATGGGGTTTTTTTGAGCAAACGGTTCCTTTTTATAAAACATTACATGTTCATGTGAATTATGTTGAGACTGACAAGGGTTTAAATGAGTAAACAGCACGTAAAGTCACAATACTCACACTTACTCTGACTCCGCCCCTTATGACAATTTAAGGTTCTGTCTCGTGCAATCAAACCGGTCCAAATGATTCATTTCATCATCGGCCAATCAGATCAGGTTTCATGATGCCATGAACTTAAAATACAAGTTCACATTTGTTCGCATCAGGTTTTTTCTGTTTCTCGAGTCTCTTCTGGAGTTCCGTTACGTTTACAAAAGTAGTTACGTTAACAAAAAAACGGCAAAATATCATTGTAAAATAATAAAAAGTTGCACAAAAAATATGAAATGTTTGTTTAAACAACGAGACTATTGGATTATTTTGAGGAGTATTGGATTATTTGCATGCTGTGGATATTATATTAATATAAAGTACGACTGTGGGTTATATTTAGGAGTGTAATTTATTGTTTTGGCTGATGAATGTTGGTCAGTGGAATCAGACTAGTCTACTGTCTTCATCTGCTCGTCCTTTACTGGCTTTGTGTTCGTGTTCCAGTAATAATGGCCAAATATCCTTCACGTCTGAGACGATAAGTCACTGTCTGGCAACTCTGATTCTTTTAAACGCATTCAAGCAGCAGGAAATCTTCAGCTGAATCTGAATGGTTTGTAATGTGAAGTTCTTTCTTTCTTTCTTTCTTTCCCACAGGTCAGATGTATCAGCAGTACCAGGCTCCGGGTGGATATCCTCCCGCATCAGGACCGCAGCAGCAGTACGGGATGCAGTACTCAGGTCACTCACTCACATCACTTGACACTTTACACTAATCACACACCTCAAGCTGACTAACTTTGATTGTGATATTTTAAATGTAATGGTTTTTATGCAACTTTATAACCAATTAAGAAACTTTTTAGTTTTGTAGTTTGAAAAGTGTATATTTGTCTACATGGTTTCAATCTTTTTTTACTATAAATAAAAGTATTTATTTGAATTATTGTTGCACATAGACGGATATTTTCCCACGCTTTTGGCCGTGATGCTGCTCTATTGACCTTTTGTCTGTTGTTTTATTTTTTTAAATAGAAATTGATCATTTAAATCACATCTTGTCAACTTATATATGTGAGTGTTGTCCAGCTGCTTTTAGTTTAAAGTGATTGACTAATCTGGTCAAGTTTGATTGAAGCACATGAAGTCCACTTGCTTCAGTAGAGCCAGTGTTGGCAACACACAGACTGAGGGTTTCATGGCGAGGTTGGCATGACGCTGCTTGAACATCTGATAAAGAACGTTCTGTGCTAAAGAAAAGCACTTCTGAAACGGCCTGTAGATGCATCACTTGCTATCACACAAAATGTAGCAAAGTCTTGCACGTTTATAATTGCTGGTAAACACACGCCTCATATTCATTTCTGTTTGATTTATTTATTTTTAGCCGGTTACACCCCTCAGCCCGCGGTGTCTCAGGCTCCGCCCCCTCAGCAGCAGTTCCAGAACTACCCCACCCCTACCTCCCAGTCAGCTGGCGCTCCGGGCTCCGCCCCGGGCTTTTCTGGCCAATCACAGCCTCCTGCCGCTCCCCAGGCCGCGGCCCAGTATCCACCCGGAGCGTTTCCTGCTCAGAACTACACTTCCCAGGCCTCCCAGCAGCCAGCGAACTACAGCCTGCCCCCAACCGCAGGAAGCTATCAGCCCCGCCCCGGATACACCCCGCCCCCCGGTGCCACCCCTCCACCGGGCGGCTCCAACCCTTACGCCCGAAACCGCCCCCCGTTTGGCCAGGGTTACGCCCAGCCCGGCCCGGGCTACCGGTAAAAGCCCAGTGATGTCATCTAGTGACGGGTTTCCTGTCTTCAGCACATCAGCCCGCTGACATCTTTGTGTTTGACATTCTAATATTGTGTTTGTTTTGTGTTTGGGTGTTTGTCGCCTAACGAATGGGAGGAAGTCCATGATCATCAGACCGAAGACCAAACGTGTGAGGAGTGTGTGTGTGTGTGTGTGGGTTTTTGTTTTTTTTTTTGATTCATCACCGGACTCCTTATTGTGCCGTTCTGTCCAAAACCCGTCATATCTGTTTAAACACTAGAAACTCACCGTAATCAAGTGAAGTTTGTTTAGGTTTTTGTTGTTTTTCCTCACCATGTCCACCATCCTGGTTTTTACCTTCACAGCGAAGCCTGTCGCTTCTGTATAAACTGTAACATTGTTTTCAGAAGGTGAATAAACACTTTGAGACTGAATGTCATTGTCGATCTGAATCTTTCTGAAGAAGGACATTTCTTGCGTTAACAGGTCAATGTTATAGATGTTCAACCAGTCACTGATGATAATGTGTGCTTCAGCCGCACTAAAACACTTCTAGATCAAGGAGAGTTAGTTTAGTCCTCCAACATGTCTAGCCACACCCCCCAAAAACATCTCCATGTCTAGCCACACCCCCCAAAAAACATCTCCATGTCTAGCCACGCCCCCTAAAACATCTCCATGTCTAGCCACGCCCCCAAAAACATCTCCATGTCTAGCCACACCCCCCAAAAACATCTCCATGTCTAGCCACACCCCCCAAAAAACATCTCCATGTCTAGCCACGCCCCCCAAACATCTCCATGTCTAGCCACGCCCCCCAAAAACATCTCCATGTCTAGCCACACCCCCCAAAACATCTCCATGTCTAGCCACGCCCCCAAAAAAACATCTCCATGTCTAGCCACGCCCCCCAAAACATCTCCATGTCTAGCCACACCCCCAAAAACATCTCCATGTCGAGCCACGCCCCCCAAAAAAACATCTCCATGTCTAGCCACACCCCCCAAAAACATCTCCATGTCTAGCACCTCACCAAAAACTCCCTTCATTTCCTGCCCGCCCAAAACATTTTTGATGTATAGTCCCCTAAAACCATCTCCATGTTTAGCCCCCCAAAACATCACCATGTCTAGCCATCCCCCCCAAAAACATCATGTGTAGCCCCTTCAAAAAATGTTGATTTCGAGCTCCCAAATAATCTTCATGTCTAGCCTCCCAAAAACATCTCCAGGTTTACACCCCCCCCCCCCCCCCAAAAAAAACAACATCTCTAAGTCTAGCCTCAAAACATTTCCATGTCTAGCCCTCTGAAAGCATCTCCATGTCCCCCCAAAACATCTCGATTTTCAGGACCTAAAAAAAAAAAACATCGTCTACCTCCCCCAAAAAAAACGCATCCGTGTCCCCCAAAAAACATTGGTGTCTTGCCGCCCTACACCATGTCTAGTCCCCCAAAACATCTGTCTAGACCGCCAAAACATCAAGGCCTAACATCCCAACAGTCATCTAATTGAGTAGCACCCTAAAACATCGTTCTTGTTCAGGTTTACTGGTATTCAAATGCTCCTGAATGTTCCACCGGCAGTAAAACTCGAGAGAAGTAAATTCACTTTGGATATAAAGACAGTGAATAAAAATTGACACGACTCTGGTTTACATCTTACGATATTGTTTTAAAAAAAGTCCATTAATTTACAGATACCAATGAATGGAATAAAAATGCACCTCATAACTTTAAAATCCAAAACTCCCTTTCACAATAGCATAGCACATTTTGTACGATACACAGAATCTGGTAAATGAGTTTGTGGCAGAATGACATGATAAACAATCACTGCACCAGCTGATAAGGGAGCCAGCTTCCCCTAAAACAACCACTTCCTGTCAACATCAACACCTGTTCCCACATCTGGAACCATAAATTACCCAAATTACACAAACGCTTGATAACCAAAAATATATGCACTCCATAAAAGTCACTCTCTGTACACACTGATAACAGGAAGTCTGGCTTCTTCACGTGTCCCAAAGTCCCGTGGCCATCGATGGCTCCGTCTCCCAGTTCTACCATTTCCCTGGGATGGGAATCCCGCACTCGTACCAGGCCACGTAATGGATGCGAGTGCTTCCTCCCATCTCCCCAAACGTGACGGGCTCCTGGCGCATCGCTCGGAAAAAGCCTTGGAGAGAAGTAAAGACGTTAGGGACGCTGCTGAGACTCTGCTAAAGGTCGTGGTCAGAGAACCTTGTCTAGATGGCAGCTGGTCTGGAGGAACTGGACCGCCGGTTCTTCCGTCCAGGAAGGAGTCCACAAACTGACAGTGGTCTTCGCCGTAACCCGTCTGATCTCCAATGCTGTAGAACTTTCCTGACGAGGAGTAAAAGTGAGGACGGTTTTAAAAGGCACTGTGCAGTTTGAAGGAAGGGTTAGAAACGCACAAACCTTTGAGGGAGTCGCTCAGGTAGATCTTATATCTCAGAGAGTTGCACAGCTGGATCCCCACAAACTTGCGGTACCACGTTCGCTTTACAAACTGCCTCCCGTTGCACTCGGAGTAGGAGTCGGACTTGAACGGAAACGATGACCAGATGGCATTCTTGCCTATGAGAGACGATGAAGATGAGAAACGTGGAGAACTTTCGCAATCGTTGTTGTTGCTGTTGTTGGGCACACAAACCCGGAGCAGATCTTGGAATCTAATGGGATTGAAACAAGTCTCCCACTTAGACCACAACTCCTAGAGTAGCTGTGGTCCAGTGCAAGGGGACTTGGACTCGTGTCTGAGAGGTTGCAGGTTTGAATCCCCCTACGGCTGCTTCTGCAACTAAGTGTCCTTGGCCAAAACACTGAAGCCTACATGCCCCCGTATTGACAATCTCACGCTCTTTAGTTTACTTTACTTAAATACCATAAAGTCAAGGACATGCATTCATCCATCGTTTGTACATTTTTTCGATAATGCTTTTCCATTTCTGGGTTCCATAAGCAGGAGCCAATCCCAGCAAATCTCTGAAGGCGTGACACACCCTGGATTGTTGGCCAATCAACATTCACACCCTCTGTGAACCCGCAGACCCAGAGGAAACCCACGCAAGCATCACTGTGATTGGCTCCAACTCTCCGTGACCCGGAATGGAAAAGCGGTTCAGAAAATGGTTGGATGGATTTGAATAAATATTGGGTAGAAATTGCTTTTCATGTGAAGACGAAATAAAATCAATAAATACTCAAACACTTCAAGTTCTGAAATGGCTTGACTAACATCACCAGTGAATAACAAAACGTTTCTGGAATAACTTGATATTTACCAGTTGGGGTCTCACTCACACGAGGGTCCGCTGCAAGAAAAGACAGAACACCAGTCAACGAGAAGCCGTTAAATAATAAAAGTGAGAGGTTTAATACTCATCAGAGATCACATCTGCCAGCGTGTGTTCACGCGGCGCCACTGATTCAGAGGGAACTGTTAGCGTGTCAGCACCGACTGAACGTTTCTGTTCTAAACCGCTGTATAACACAGACCCCGATGTGAGAACACTGAGATTTCTCTGAACAACACGTGGTTAAAATCGCCTCTGACAACATAAAAAACAAAGTCCCAGCTGCAGGAAGGCTTTTCCTGATGGTGGTTATTATTTTTTGGCCGTTACTGTACATCGCCGCCGTACTGTAGCGCTGAGGCCTGAACCACAGAGAAACAGGCTGGAACTATTTGTTCCATTAGACGCGTCGCTCTTCCAGAAACACGCATGCTTGTGTGCGAAGGCCGAGTGTTATTAATCAAATTATTATAATGACTCTAAACACGTGGAGCACATTTTCAGTTCTTTTCTGAATGATCGGGATGATCAAACATTCTGAATGATGGGAATGATCAAACAATAACACAATTACTATTATTAAACGAATCATTAATACATTATGATACTACAAAACGTCCTGGAAACCTAGAAAGTCTCAGAAATATAAAAAAATATCGTTGCCAGATTTATGGGCACGAGCAAAGCTGATGATTTAACAATGAGCCCAAAACAAACTGATCTGGGATCAGGGGAATTTGGCAGGAATTCCGAGACGTGTTCTACATTGGCCATGTGTTTGTAATGAAGGAGGGCTGAACATGAACTCATTAGATGGACCGGGCTTCGTTTCTTACCGGACTCCGTGCTGAAGTTGACCGGGTCGCTCGCTGGGCCCGATCCAAGCTCGTTTTTGGGTGTGACCTTGAATTCATAACTGCAGGAAATAAAATTAAAATTGCAAATGATGTAAAAACCAGAGTCGTCGCTGACTTATTTAAATGCATTTGTCATATAAACCTGCTTTCTGGCTTCAGGTTTTCCACAGCTGTGTGTGTTTGATTGGTGGTCAGGATGGAGACTTCCTCTCCGTGTGGACCCTTGGTGGAGGACACAACCTCGTATTCTACAGTCCAGACGCAGACAGACAGTAACATCGCAATTAATAGACCAGCATATAATGAACATAAAATAAACTGAAAATAAACCCTATAAAGATTTGGGCCGCTCTGAGATTTACCAGGATATTGGAAGTAAGACCTAGTCAAAATCTGAAAAAAAAAAAAAACCATAGTATCTCAAAAGTATAGTACTGTATAGTATAGTATTTACGGGTAGTATCTGATTATTATGACTTATCTCATAATGATGAAGTAGTGCTCATTATTTTTACTTAGTGAAAACTATGACTTTGTACCTCGGAATTATGACTCAAGTAGTCGTTCGATACAATAGACCACAATATTTTAATGGACTGACTTGGGTTTCTGGACAAGCGTTCAAGTGGTTAAGGCCGTATCTGTCTGTTTGCTTCCATTTTGTCCATGTCAATGGAGTCTGTTCACCCAGACATTGTATAGTCAAATACGGAGTCCCACAAGGCCCAGTCCTCGGCCCAATTCTGTTCTCACTTAGTGTCTCATAACTATGATTTAATATCTCATAATTATGACATTTGTAACTCGTAATAATGATTTAGCTTCTCATAAAAATGACAGAGTATCTCATTATTATGAGATATCTCATCTTAGCTTCTCATGATTTCGAGTTCATTCATGGGACTTTTTTTGGTAAACGCATTGTGTAGAATTCTCACAATACTGCTATTTATACGCAGCGAGGCGTTCCACCTGAGATCGGTGAATCTTTTCCAAAGACTCGGATCAGATTCAGAAATGTGACAAAGTATTAATCAGCATTATTGGATATATCAGGAAAAAAAGAATACTTTTCAACTGGCTGTTGTGTGTTTGTACCTGTGGTTTCATTGTCGGATTCTTCCCAGTCTAGAATGATGAAGGAGGGGCAGCCCTCCACGCTGAGCACCGTCAGGTTGGTGGGCGGGGTCTTGGGCGGGCTGGTGACGCTCAGGTTTCCCGCCTCTTGGTCCGGGAAGAAGCTGAGAGAGTTTGTGACCGAGCATGGCTCTTCTGGCCGCTTGTCGGTCTTGTAGATCACGTGGTTTGCTGCAGACGGAGTGAAGACTCGTGTAGAATCAACAGATTGAGGGAGAAAAGGTTTGTGGTGTCGTCTCTTACCAGTGAAGCGCTTCTTGCCCAGGGAATCCACCTCGGAGATGGGATGAGGACTGAAGACGGAGGAGTTATCGCCCGTGTTGAAGCGACTCCCTAGAGAGGAAAGCCACCGTTAAGCAGAGAGATGGAGCACACGGAGCTGTGAGCAGAGACGGTGTTTAAATGATGGAGCTCATGGAGCTGTGAGAAGCAAATTCCACACGTGAGTTTGACAAGGCCGCCAGTGAGCTCATCGGAAAGCCAAAACCTCACATTAAGATCATACCAAGGCCACATCTTGAACTGTTTTAAAATGCTCTTCATCATTTTGGCTCAGATTCTGGGGTTCTTCAAGCATGAACTCATTCTGCGCTGCCAGGTCTGACATTGACAAACACAAATTCGGCCGGTTGTTTTTTTACCGTGGAAGGCAGTTTGTGGAGCTGTGGGTGAAGGCCTGGACGGAGGAACCAGAGGCTTCAGGACCGGCTCATGCCTCATCTGCTTCAGATCCATCACGCCGTCTGAGCACAAGATGGACACGTTTCAACAGTCAGGTCTTCAGATGAAGGAAATACTGTATAATCCCGGAAGAACAAGTCTCACCCTTTTCTTCAGTCTCGGAGACCTGGTTCAGCTTGATGATTGCTGTAGTGAGACAGAGTGATAGAGAAGAGATGGAGAGAGCGCGAGAGTTAGAAAGTAATAGAAGACGGAGAGAGATGAACTGAGAGAAAACGAAAGAAAATAATATAGAAACAGATATATATATAGACAGATATAAAGACAGATATAAAGATGAACAGAGAGAGAAAGCGAAAGAAAATAAATAGAGAAACAGATGTAGAGAGAGAGTGAGAAATTAACAGAAGACAGAAATAAAGGTGAACCGAGAGAGAGAATGTAATTTAGAAACAGAGAGAGAGGGAGAAGTAATAGAAAATGGAGATAAAGAAAGAAAGCGATAGGAGGAGGGACTGTAAAATGACTGTAAAATCGTGATAGGGATAGATAAAGAAATGGAAAAGCAGAGAGGGATAGAAAGAGAATGTGAAAGAGAAAGATAAACAGAAAAAGAAATAATGAGGCAGAGAACTAAATAAACTAGTGAGAGGATGTAAATAAACAGAAGAGAGAGATAGAAATAGAAGCAAAGACAAAAACAGAGAGAGAGAGAGAGACAGAACAGTGTGGCCAGATTTTCCAATAAAAGTCATTTAAAAAAAACAGCTAACGCGTAATTAGAATAATGTACAGTCAATTTACAGTGAGGTTTAACCAGTTTTGGAAATTTGGCAGAATTTTTTTGCCAAATAAATAAAAGGTTTTGAAGACTACGTAATCGCATGTCACGCGAATGTCTTCAGGACAGAACATCTTCAGATTAAAGTCTGATGGGACGGATGGGCTGAGCAAGAGATGGACCTGATATTCCATTAATTAGGGAGAAAGCGAGGAAGGAATCCCCGCCTGCCGGTTTTATCAATGGCTGATTTGTCAAGCTTGTCCGAGAATCACGGGGTCTCAAAATCCATTATGACAAGAACGGCACATAAATATTTCCCTTGGCCTGGGATTGTCATGAAATCCAGCTGTGCAGGAATCAGTCTCAGTGCTGGAGATGTTTTATACCCGAGAAGATCCTCTATCTCCACATCTGATTGAAGCAAAAGCCAAACTCTCACCGAGTAAAACACGGTTTGTTTTCTGTGGAAATGGCTGAAAACCTGGATGCTTTTTTTTTTGAAAGTTTTTTGAAAGTTTTTGCTTCCAAAATACATGAATACCAATACAGTATATATTTCCGGAGGTGTCAAGTAATAAAGTACAATTACTTTGTTACTTAAGTAGATTTTTGGTTTTTGTATAAATTCATTTTTTTTGTTTGCCTACTTTTTACTTCTACACATTGAATTTGTATGCAAATACAACCTGTACTTTCTACTCCTTACATTTTTAAAAATAGCCGTGTTACTCTTATTTCACTTTGGCTGGTTTTATTTCAGTGTTGTCTGAAGTGCATTAATTTTCAATGCTCTGTAATTATTTACGCCAACATTTTAATTTAGCAATAAAGTCTTATACCATTAAAAATGGTTTTTAATTGCATTTTTTTTTCCTTTGAGTAGTTATCAAACCAGTACTTTGAGTAAAAAGGCTAAGTTGATACTTTACTTTTGCATAAGTACTTCATTTGTACTTCTACTTGAATTTGTGACGACTTTTGACGACACTGTTAATCTCGGCCAAACTCACAAGTTAGTATCTCATAAACGAAAGATTGACCTTGATTCTTTCTGGGATCCTTTGGAGCTTTTGAGGCCCAAATGCCTGTGCGACGTTCCCCAAGTGGGACTGTGAAAACCAAACACTGTTAAACCAAAGATTCAAGATCGTTCATGCGTTAAAGAGACAAATGATGAGGCGGGAAATACTTTAAACGTTAGTTCCACAATGGATCAGAATGTACTAATGTTAATAGGTTGAACATTTTTCAGGCAACTTTTTGAGAACTCTGAAGAGAATCAAACCAAAACCCTGATGAGATGCAGCGAATGGCTTTAGAGTAAATGCAGAGTTTGTGTGAATGAAGGACTGATTAAATGTTGATTAGAGTCGTTGTAGAACATTAATAGTTACTACGTTAATTTAGTGATGTTAATAGGTTGAACATTTCTCAGGCAACTTTTTGAGAACTCTGTAGAGAATCAAACCCAAGATGAGATGTGTGAAAGAAGAACTGGTTAAATCGGTTAGACAGACTTGTACAATAAAAACGGTTGAAGAGTCACTGTAGAACGTTAAGGTGACTTCCTGATTGTGAGTCTCTACCTCGTCTCCTGTCCAGACTTGAGTTGCGGTTGAGAAGCGGCGATCTGAAAGCCTTTGTCGGGGGATTTGCAGGGATTCGCGTCCTCAATCTCTGTGTAATATTTCGCGCCAGGGGCCGAGACGCTGAAGAAGAGTTCCGGAAGATGGCTCTGCCTAGATACACACAAACACAGTCAGTCACAGAGTTCATGATGGTAAACTCACAGCAGATGATGGAGGACCAGCAGCTCTTCAGTGGCTTCCAGTCTGGACTATAAGCCTCACTGGATTATAAGCCTCACTTTTGATAAAGCAAAACTAAACTTTCAATATTTGTATACTAATCTTCTGGGACATTTATTACTTTCATTTCATTACGTTATTATTACCTAGACATTCAAAATTAGAGTGTAATTAATAATGCGCAAAATATCTTGAAATATTTCGTGATTGGTAAGCAAGAGTCCATTAGTCGGATTATACGGTGCAACGTTGAAAATGTTTTTTTTTTTTAAAAAAAAAAAAAAAACCCTAACCCTAACCCTAACCCTTTTCTGCTGCTGGGTTTAGGAGCATCTGGCAACCCATTTTTGAGGTAGTGAGTAAGATGATTGGCTACTGACTTGCTTTAGTGTGTGTTGTGTGGTATCATGTGACTGTTTGAGATGTAAAAGCCGTTCCTGTCTTAGGTGCAGAACTAGTTGTACGAGGGGAGAATGGAGTGGTGGAAGCCAAACTCTCTGCCTTATAAACTCAAGAATGGAGACTTTCCGGCTTGAGAGGAGTGATTGTGATGGTGGAAGGTGTGTGTGTGTTCGTGCCTCGAAAGCGCTGCAGCTGGACTTGTTCTCTAGATGTCCGAGGGTTGTTCTCCATGAGGGAGCTGGGCGGGATCTGTCTGGTGGTTTGAATGGGGCGGGGCGTGGAGGTGGGAGGAGTCTGTGTGGAGGTGGTGTGAAGGTCAGGGGTCAGAGACGTGAGGGTAGAAGGAAAGCTCTGGGTGGACAACAGGAGATCAGGAGATGCTCCTGTTGACAGAACAAAAAAATATTTGAAGAAACGACGTCCATTTCCTCCTCAGATGCAAGATAATTCAGAGTCAGACTTGATTTGATGACTTACCCGATCTAAGATAACGAAATGCATCGCCACAAAAATGTCGTCCCAAGTTACAAAATAACTTTGCTATTCTGATAGAAGTGCGTCTGTTTCTACGAGAGTCCAGACGTGTTTAAACGTTTAAATGTGAAGCGTTTTCGTTTGTTTCTTCGAAATTTACGTTTGATATTTTTTACACTAATCTGATTCCATAGTTTCAAAGATCTTGCTTCCAAAATGTAGAATACGTTTGTCGTCTCCTAGAATGGCGCTGTTTTTTTCTTCTCTCACGTCGAGTCGCCATCGTGAAGTGACGTCGTGCAAATCCCTCAGAATCCCTCGGTCACTGTTCTGTGTCTACTGTGAGATTGTCCGTATAGTATTATATACTGTGCATCTTCAATAAACATCTTCCCCAGAGCAAACTGAACAACTGCTCTGTAACGTTTTTATTACATTTATTACCAATATTTTGTCATTTATTTTAAAAAGGTGTCTGAATATATGGAGTCATGACACTGATTAGATGGATTACATGTAAAATGCGGCTCATCTAACGAAATTTTTGCCAAATGAAACGGCTCTCGCCACAGATTAATTTCGTAAATCGGGCTACCACTGTACTTAAGTAAAAAAAAATCATATGAAATTATACGATTCTGGAAAATGGTAATTATTATAATACAGAAATTATAAAACAAACCGCAAAAAAAAAATATACGTACTAATGTTGCAGTCTCACTCAGATTGCAATTTGGCACTTTTGAATTTGAGGACAATTACATGAACGTACCAACACACAAAGCAAGACAATGTTGAAAAGCGTCTTCTGGTTTGTCGACTTCTGAGAATCGTCCTGGCAGAGAATCTTAGAAGAAAAATAGACACACAATCTGTGTTAGTGAATTAGTGAAATTTAGCGAAATAAACAACAAACTCTTATAATGTAATACAGTACCTATAATGTTCTTGGGCTTTGGACGAGTCGTCTGTTGAAGGAACGCCGCAGCTCTGGTACGATTAATATTCAAGACTGAAAGCCACAACATGGGTCATTTTATGTATTTTATTAAGTTTGATCTTAATTATTAAGGAAATATATTTTTCACCTGGCTGTGGAGGTAAGAATGGTGATAAAGCTGGCTTCTGTTTAAAGAACAAAAGAATCCGAATTCCAAATAAATAACGTCCCACAGACCAGACTCACCTCAGGATTCACCGGGTTTGGTCGCGTTACCTTTTCACGAGTGGCTTGTTCTGTGCAGAGGTGTAAAGAGTACCAGACAACAATACTTGAGTAAAAGTACAGATACATGCTGTATAAGTTACTCCAATGCAAGTAAAAAGTCGCCACTATTAAAAAAAACTTGAGTCAAAGTAGCAAAGTATCAAATTTTAAAACAGCTTAAGTATTTTACTCACACTGAATTTAGGCTAAAATAAAACAAAGAAAAGTGAAAAAATGAGGTTCTATTTTCTAATACAGAAATGAAATGTAACATTTCCATGTTTCAAAAACGGTAAAACAAAATAGATAAAGAACAAAAATAATAATGACTTTGATGTGATTCTACTGAAGTCTTTCAAGTCTTTTGCCTACAACAGACATCACGCTTATTCACGTTGCACCAAAAACACTAAGCTAAAATATAGTCACGTCACAGTGTTTTTGCCATGTTAGGCTTGGTAACGTTACAATACCAGTGTAAAGTCAGGGAAGATCTGTAGAGTTTAACTTAACATTCAATTCACATTCGCCTCTAATTCACGTTCGTGTGGTTTCTAATTCACAATTATCTTCCAGTATCTTCAGCAGAATACAGAAGGCAAAATCACCTCGTTCGCGCAAGAAAATAAACCGCAATGAAAATCAATTATGGTTTGTCGCGCACAATCAAACTGTAACGAGTAACGGTAAGTGTCAATTCAAATGTAGTGGAGTGAAAAGTACAGTTACTCAAGCAGAAATGCAGTGGAGTAGAGAGTAAAAGTTGCTTCTATTTTTGCTTCTAAGTACGAAGTAGCCAAAAACATACTTAAGTAAAGTAGCAAAGTACATTTACTCAAGTACCTTACACCTCTGGTTCTGTGATAGGATAAAAGTTGTTGTAGTTGTAGGTTAAATGTCAGTAGTGTACCATCACCCGAGCAGTGTAGTAGAATCCACTGAAGTGAGATGTAAAGTAAGAGACCAGTCAAACCAGTAGTGCTGTAGAGCAGCGGGAGGCTCCAGACGCCATCAGCTCGGACCCCAAACTCATACAGCGCGTGCGGCTTGAGCTGGTGGATGATGGTGCTGGATGAGGGAGACGTCTGGTAGCTCCACGTGCTGCTGGCCTCCTTCTCTCTGTATCTCACCGTAAACACCCTGCAAAACACACAGCAATCACCAGCGCTTGATGCCACAATCATCTTTCCCTTCGCTTTCGTTTGTTCTTTCTTTCGTTCTTTCTGTTGTTGTTTTTTTCCTTCTTTTCTTTTTCTTTCTCTTTCTTTCTTTCCTTCTTTCATAGCGACTTTGTGTTGGTCTCGAACTAAGAAAGGCGCTATATAAATAAACTTGAACTTTCTTTCCTTTCCTTCTTTTTTCTTTCTTTCATTTTTTCTTTCTTTCCTTCTTTTGTTCTGTCTTTCCTCCTTTTTTTCCTCCTTTCTTTCTCTCATTTTTTCATTGCTTTTTTCCTTCCCTTCTTTCTTTCTTTCATTTTTTCGTTCCTTCTTTATTTCATACTTTCCTTCCCTTTTTCTTTTTTTCTTTCCTCCTTTCTGTCCTTTTT
>CM051494.1:16898657-16927979 GCA_028031935.1 Paedocypris micromegethes
TTTTTTTTTTTTTAATGAAAAAAAAATGAAATGAAAAAAATACTATATAAATAATTTTCTTCACTTTTTTTTCATCGGAAAAAAGTAGGTACAGATGAAATTTTTGTTATCAATATTCTGATAAAGCGCAACATAATTAGTGGGGAAATAGACTTAATCGTGTGCTGCAGAAATCGTGTTGGTTGTTTTTTGACTCGTTTTTCACGAAACTACGCGACTTTCACATCTGACCTCATCTTAGCAGCAATTGGATCATCAGTTCATTTGAGAAAATCAGCCAATCAAATCATTTCAATAAGGGTTCCGTGAAGTTCTAAGCAAAAAAGACATGGATATGGTGTGTAAATAATATCAGGCTAATTCACTTACAGTAGCTGAAATTGCTCAATGTGGATGGAATTCTAACGCACCTCTAACAATTTTCCTAACTTTCTCTTGGTGGAGAAACAGGATCTGGAGGCTGTTGTGATATGTAGAGATCAATAGATTAATGATTATGACGGAAGGTGAATTTGTTCTCGAGGGTTAAAAAAAATATATATATTTCAAGCCTCCAGTATCCCACCATTGCTGCTTACAGCTATATTTTACAGTCGTTATTGACAGCTTACCCTCTAGAAAACTCCCGAAAGGTGAATGTGTGAACGGAGTGCTGAAGACGTGCTCTTCCATAACTTCCTTTTCCAACACTGCGGGGTCCTCCATGAAGACCGCCTGTTCAGACTCCTCCGGAAGACCCAAAGGTTGGTCAACCCTCCAAACATTATCCTATAAAGAGCAACATTATATCAACAGTTTTCCACTGTGATAAATACCATTTTATACCAATCTACGCACCATGCAAGTATAAGCACCCCCTGATTCTTCAGGCACAAAATAAAAATACATTTCAATAGTTCAATACATTTTTTATACATTTATTGCATAGTTCAATTATGTTATTATTCTCTTAAAAATACAATTTTTTTTCTTTTAACAAACCTAACTTGTGACTTGTACGGTTTTGATATTGTTTGTTTGTTTGTTTGTTTTGACTTGAATAATAGAAAACAAAAAATCGATTCTAGTGCTCAGGACTTCATTTCCCAAGATCCCCTGTGCAGCGACCCAGCGTTTTGATTGTGTCTGTTCCTTATATTTTTTACTTCTTGCTCGTGTTCATCATTGTCGTTTGTTAGCACTAAGCTAAGCTAACCGCTCGTGGTTGGTAGTCTGTTTGTTGTAATAGAATATATTTTACATAAAGTATTGATATTTATATAAAATATTGTACTGTATTTAGTTTAATCTTACTTCTTCCAGTGTAATTTTGTCTCTGTTGAGTGTGGCGGCGTGTCTAATGTGTCTTTATTCCTGTTATTGAGCTAATAAAAGCTTCTACTGTAGCACGTCTGTCTACGCAACATTGTTTAACATTATATAGACGCACACGCGCCGCTGCATAAAGAACACGTGTTTCCCTTTATTTCTGATTGTTCCGGACTTGAAATACGAAAAAATGGGGGCTTATGTTTACGTGCATTTTTAAAATTGGCAATTATAAGCAGCCCCCAATTTTAAAGCGTTGAAAAGAAAAAGCTCATCACTCATCTCAACCACCTCGTAGTAGGTTTCTTCTGCAGGATTGGTCTCCTCTGTAGTCATGTTCACTTTAAACAAGGAAAACATCACATTAATACGTTCATCCCAGGCTTTGGTCACCAGCAGGAGTCCAGTACCCAGCAGAGCTTCAGTGACGGAGGCCTGGAGGTCACTGGTGGTGGTGGTGGTTCCTTCAGAGTAAACGAAGGTCTTTTCTATCAGGTCTGACTGGCGATCAATGAAGTCCAGGGTCTCGCTGCTGATCTTCTCCTCGCTGGTCTTGAAGAACACCACGTACTCCACCAGCACTGCTGTGTGGCCACTGCATTCAGAAGTACAGCATCCTTTAGTGTCCAGAACAGTAATGATCAAATATGATCAAACATAGAGCTGCGCTTTTACACCGGATTCCTCAAATTCCTCAACGTCTGACTAAACATCTTAACAACATCTTACAGCAAAGGTGACAAATAATGTGATTTGGCTGGTTATTGTTATCTTTGATCATTATAGCTGTCGTGTTATTAATTTTAGTAATGTTATGTTTATATTAATGTGTAAATTGGTTGTTGTACCAGTAAGAATGACTTATTCTTAAATGTGAGAATAAAGGTTTCATCCATCCATCAATCCACACAAACATCATACATACACTCATCTATATCTATCTATCCATCTATCTATCCATCTATCCATCCATCCATCCATCCATCCATCCATCTGCATTTTTACACAGTGGATTCGTCAAATTCCTCTACATCTGACTAAACATCTTACAGCAAAGGCGACAAATAATGTGATTTGGCCTGCGAAGCCTTACCAGATTAGGTACTGGTGGAGCTGCCAGCTAGTGTGATTCAGCACACTAACACTACAAATCCCAGAATGCCCTGTTGTTGTTTTGATGTGTCGATTGTCACAGAAGCCAGTAACGCCCTCCCCTTGTGGCCTTATGCTAATGCTGGCATAGCTCTGCCCCGCCCCCAAAACGAAAAAAAAAAAAAAAAATGATTTGTTGTTGTTATTTTTTACATTTCTTATGAGTCTGTGGGAAAAATTGTTTATAGTCGCACCCTACTGTACGTATATACAAATATAAGACGCAGAGTCAATTATTTTTAGGATTTTTAGGATATTTTTACGCTCAAAGGATTTTTAGTGTGTCTGAAAATACTGTATAAACAATTTATATAATTCAAAATGGAGCTGTGCTTGAGTTGGATATTGAGCTGCTCCAGATAAACACAATTTTAAGAACTCGTTTTGGTTTTTTGGTCCTCATTGTTCTCGTTTCAAAGGTGTGTGTGAATTTGAGTTTGACACTCTTATTGGTCCTAGAGGTTCAGCAATGAACAAGAGTTTGTACCTTGAAGGATCGATCTGTGGCCTGGAGGGGAAAAAAAGTTTAGTTTTAAAGTAGTAGAAAGCAAAAGTCGTTGAATAATATTCGCATCCAAACTACTCCAGGTCATCCTGGGTTTAACAGGACAAACCTGACGTCCAGCACGGAAGCCCTCTGGAATTCTGCTAGCGTTCCCAAAGCCGTGGAAATCTGAAAGCGCCACAAACAAACACGACTTACACCCGACAGGAGGAGGAAGAGGAGAGCGGAGGAGCTTCTCTACCTTCTCCAGGAAGTTCTGAAGGAGTCTGCTGTGCTCCGGGCTGAGCGGGTCGTCCAGCTCCTCGCTCCACACTTCTCTGGTCAGCAGCACGGCCAGTTCCATTCGCCGCTCCTCGTGAACACGGGACGGTTCCTCCTCGATCTCATTAGGGATCTGCCACGTGGAGCAAAGTCACTGTAGATCAGGAGTGTCAAACTCATTCTCACCGAGGGCCACATCCGCATAACGTCTGTCCTCAAAGGGCCGCGTGTAATGTCAAATAAATGTAACCGTCACGCATTTAGAAATCACTGTCCCTGGTCCTGAAATGGCCTGGTGTCTCACACACTCATTATTTATCAGAACTTCATCAAGTGCAGTTGCATAGAAAACCTAAGTTTGCTTGTCGCTCTAACATAAATCCTCATGTCAGCTTATTAAAACACACATAACTCCATTAATGAAGGATCAAACTGTCCAAGTGAATACAGAAAAATAGCATAAAACTGTGGAAACACTGCCGCGGCTACCGTAGTGGAAAGGCATTGTGGGAAATGTGGCTTTTTTGGTCAACACACGCTCTTCATTTATTTTTTGGTGTTTATTTTTAGACGCTCAAGACTTTTAAGCTCTCGCGGGCCACATCTGAGTTTGACACACGTGCTTTAGATGCTGATCACAGAATCTTTAATACACGAGTTTAGATTCATGACACATTCCATCACTGTACAGTAAAAGACAGTAACAGTCAAGTTTAATACAGTAAAGTTTTTACAGTGCAGAATATTTCCCCGGCTCTGACCTCAGACTCGGCCGTCGACTGTTCGTTGTTCAGGTCCAGAGATGGAACAGTCACTTCTGCATTTTCAGACGCAGTTGTAATAGAATCTGACAAGCACAAATGCACTTTTTAGTTTGTTGTAGAGAAAATTAAGGACTGAACATTTTTGGTCATTATAGTTGTAAAGTTATTAAAGGTTATTTTACGTTTACTTTTAGTTTTGTGTGTATATTCATGTGTAAATTGGCGGGTGTACCTGTAAGAACTAAATATTCCTAAATGTGAGAACAAAGGTTTTATCTATCCATCCATCCCTCCATACGTACCTCAATCTGTCTATCTATCTATCTATCTGTCTGTCTGTCTGTCTGTCTGTCTGTCTGTCTGTCTGTCTGTCTGTCTGTCTGTCTGTCTGTCTGTCTGTCTGTCTATCTATCTATCTATCTATCTCTCCATCCCTCAATCCATCATCATATCCCATTGGCATTTAGTCATATATAATACTGTAAATACTAACTAAAAGTTAGGGTTTTGTACACTGTATTATTAAGATTCAGTACCTATTCTAAATGATTTTTCTACAGTTATTCACAGATCATAATCATATTTCAGTGAGTAATTATAGATGTAACTCACCGGTCGACACACTCTCTTGTTCTTGGGTCGAGTTTTCTGACCTGCACACAAACTCTCAAATAAGCTTTTAAAATCACAATCTCATAAACACATTCACAAAACTTTCCATGCTTTTAATAAAACAACCCGATAATGATGACAAAAAGACACTCACCTGCACGGATACGTAGGTGTCTGGCTACAAAAGAAACACCAACAAAGACGTTTATGATTTATTACAACAAACCAAACGTGATCAGGGGTGGCAGATAAACAAAATGATATTTCAGCGATTGATAATAAATAAATAATTAAAACGAATGAATAAATAAATAAATAAATAACACTAATTAATAAACAAACAAACAAATAACTGACAGACAAACTGAATAAATGGGGGAGTGAGTTAATGAATGAATTAATTAATGTATGAATGAACGGATGATGAACAGATTAATGAATGAATGGATGGATGAATGAATATATGGATGATGAAAAGATGATTGAATGAATGGATGAATGAATATATGGATGATGAAAAGATGAATGAATATATGAATGAATGGATGATGAAAAGATGATTGAATGGATGGATGGATGAATGAATATATGAATGATGAAGATGAATGAATGAATGCGCGGAAGTGAGACAGGTAAAGCCGCACCTCTGCAGCGCCGTCCGAGCAAGTTTCTGCCGTTCACCATTCAAACGAAAAAGACAAAGAAGTCAAACATGAACAATTGCGACATTCCCAACTTAACTGTGCGTGAATGTGAATCCACTTACTCGGTGAACCAGCAGCAGATGTTCCTCAGAGCGGCTGAAGTTTGCCGCCACTTCCTGGATGCTGATTCCCTGGAACTGACACTGGTTCATCCAGGCTTGATATTCCTCTTGACTCGGGAGACGCTCCCAGAAGATTTTAAAAGCTTCCCACACAGTTTCCTGACATACTGTGTAATAAAAACACACAACTGCTAATTAAACACACACACAAAATAAATACAATACCGTATTACACTGTGTCGACATTAGCGTGTGGTGGTGGGTGTGGCCACGTGGTGGCGCTTCTGGTGGTCGGTTTATTCTTGGTTAATTGTTAATTATTATCTCAATTAATTAAAATAATTGTTATTTATTAATAGTTCATTTCTACTTTTGTATTATTATTTTGATGTAGGTTTTAATTTGATGTTGAGTTACGGGTTTTTAGGGTGAGGGTTGTTTAGTAAAACTTTCGTATACCTATAAAGGTCACTTCCGGGTCACGTCGGGCGTGGTTGTGGCGGTGTGAATCAAAATTTTGAGGATTCGAAAGAAATTATTGCAAGCAATGATTACTTTCTCTGTGACGAGCAGGTATGTGAATGTGTTTCTTTGTTTGTTTGTTTGTTTGTTTGATCATTTTTTGAGTTTGTTTATATACGTATAGTTCTACGGTTTTGTGTTTTGAACCAATAAACATCAGTAAAATGAAGCTAAAATGCAAAAGCAAACATTTATCGAAACAGCATAATTTAATATTCAGATTTAATCCATCGTTGTGAATTTTGTGCAAAGTATTATGACCTTACCAACAGTCCCAGCTGTGTAGTTAATACAGGAAAGATATATCTGATAATGAATCATAATTTGTTTAAAATTTAAACCGACAAATGTCAAGATAATCTGTCCAAATGACCTTGAAGTCCAATCCACTTTATCTTATTGGTGGGCTTAGACAAGGTCACAGTCTCACATGTGCCGAAGATGCGAAAGCTCTGACCTCATTGGTCCAAATCCAATGTGTTTCCTGACCCTTGACCCCGGCACTGTGCCATCTAATTCTCGAGAGGCAAAAATCACACATGGACTGTGAAAGGTTGTTCTAAGGTCTTTTCACACTAGCCCGAGAAACTCTGAGTGGATTTGACTGTTTAACCAACGAGAGCCGAGTTCTAATCAGATCCTATTGTTGCAGGCTCATCTGTCTGATGCGGTGAACTCACGTCCTCTCCATCGCCCTAGCATCACTTCACATTTTGCATTTGGCCTTTTCTCGTCAATAAAATTCATCATCCAGATTTCAGTCCCATCCAAACTAGTTTTGCTTTTCATGTGATTAGTAATAGTTGTGCTGTTTCAGTAGCTGCAGGGGTTAATAAAGATTCTGCTGCCATGTTGATCAGATCGATGAACTATTTACTCCTCAAAAGTTGAATTAAACTCAATATGTTGCACAAAATTATTTTTCACCAACCGAGACAGAAACTTTATACTTTAAAATGCTTTGTAAAAATTTGAGATTTATTTAATCATGCACATATTTATGTATACAATTTATTATTCATAATAGTAATAATAATAAAAATACATGTTGAGTGATGTAATTATAACATTTTATTTTATTATTTTGCAATAATATTTTGTATTATTTTTACAGTACGTGAATTATGTATGTGTATAAAATATATATTTATATGAATCTGTTATAAATTAATATATCATTCATCTTTATATGAATATACAGTAAAATAAATTAATAATACTGAATAATAAATACTAATATTCTGTGTAATATAAATATACGGTATATTACATTATTTACTTTATTTTAATTTGATTAGTTATTCCTTTTCATTAGAATTGTGCTGCAAGTAAAATGTAACATTAATAAGTTCCTTGACTTCACACTGTAACATTAGCTTCAGGACTGTAACAACATTAGTAACATTAACTTGCATTCATATGTTCTTTGACTTTAGGAGTGCAACACCAGTTAGTAACATTAACTTCAGGATTGTAACATTAGTTAGTAACATTAACTTCAGGATTGTAACATTAGTTAGTAACATTAACTTCAGGATTGTAACATTAGTTAGTAACATTAACTTCAGGACTGCAACATTAATATTAATAAGCTGGTTGACTTCACGACTGTAGATCATTAGTTAGTAACATTAACTTGAGATAATTGAGTAGAGTTAACCGTATTCCCGCCGCTGAAGTGAAGCGTGCTGGTTTTGGTGATGGTCCCTCACCTCGGAGCTGGTAGTACTTGAGATGGTTGCTGATGGCCTGCTGCACGCTGTCCTGACTGCACAGACGCACTCCACTGGACAGAAGGACATTACGCTTGTGCCTGGACAGATTCCCTCTCATCACACGCATCTCCGTCTCCTGTGGATTCACGTCACGTTCCTCTGAAAGAGGCAAAGAAGGTCCAAAAATATCATCTTGTGTTGGGTGGCAGGTCTTACTGGACCACATGGAAATGAAAAGACAGAGAAAAGCTGCACTTGACTAGTGAATATTGAAGTTCAGAAATTCCACCATCAGAGCCATAAAACCTGTTGTAATTATGTGCTTAAAATGTGTCAGGAACAATAGGATCAAAATCCACAAAGCAAACCGTTTGAAATACAACCTGCGGTGGGCAAAAGAAAGACTTACTCTTTTAAATCAAGAAACAAATCAAGATTTTGAGTTGCATTGGTCACACCGGCTTAACACATGAAGGTTTGCTCGTGGAGAAGAAGTCCCGGAATGCCAAAACGTTTTTTTAAACGTAAGACAGATATTCTTGCAATGCTCTGTTTGTAAAACCACTAGACAACCTTTTTTTTTCTAACTCAAGAGACACTGAAAGACCTTTTCCAAAGTGTTTATCCATTAAGTGATAAGTGTTGATCCAAGATCAAAAATACACTATTATTCAAAAGTTTAGGGTCACCTAGACAATATTGTGTGTTCCACGGAAAGTCACACTTTATTTTCTAAGAACAAGGAGAGACTGGATAGACGAGGATAGACTTTCATGGAGTTTCCCATTAAAGTTTCCAATTTCTGGCCATTTTGAGTGTTTGATTGACTCCACAAATGTGATGCTCCAGATTCTCTTATGGAACATAATAAGAGAAAAGATAAGTTTTCTATCTTCTTTAACCAGCTAAACAGTTTCCAGCAGTGCTGACATGATCAAACAAAGCTTTTACAATCATCCATTATCCTTCCGACACTATTAAAACCATTTAAACACTGGAGTGACAGTTATGTAGATACATTATGTGTAGTTGCACTAAAAACCAGACATTTACAGCTGCTATAGTTATTCACCACATTAGCTATGTATCGAGTGTATTTCTGATTAAAGTTATTTTCATTGACAAAAACAGTGCTTTTCTTTGAAAAAAATACTGACATTTCTAAGTGACCACAAAAATATTTAAATACTTTTATGTATACATTTATGGAAATACTATCTTGTAATATCTTGGCATGATATTGTAGGTTTTCCGTCATTGCACATAAGATTATTTAATGCCATGAAACGTCCTCTGACGCTGAAAACGCAATAAAGGAAATAATCATTCAATCCTCTGAATGGAGCACACGTGGTGAAGCTTCGGTACCTGCTGAGACACCCAGCTGAGCGGCTGCGGACACGCTGAAGAACACGTAGATCCACACCAGCTTCCCCATAGTTCCTCCCACGGCTGGATGGTTGGCGTTTCACTTGAGCCGGATGGGCACGGAGAGATGGCCGAGCTTCACACACCTGCTCATACCTGTCCCACACGGAGCCGTCACGGCCAGGCCAGGAGAACTGAGCTGTGACGCTTAAGCAGATGGAGGAGATTTCTCCTTTTTCCCCCCCGCAGTGTAATCCTGTTTAGTAATCCTGTAGAGCAGCTCATCAAAAGGTAACTGGAGTTAACCTCACACAGAAATACGCCTGCAGAGAACCAGGCCTGAGTCACGGAGACGACCAGCCAGGAAGATTCTGCAGAAAAGCGCAAAAACAGCCAAACTCACAAGCCACAGAAGGCTGGAGGAGTCTGTGTGGAGGACGGAGATTCAAGCAGGAAGTTACCTAACGGCCTCCCAGCTCAGCACCCGCAGGGTTAAGGACAGGTATTAATGGTTTGATCGCTAAACACCAGACAAACTGTAAATGAACTGGAACAAGGAGCTTAAGTCACAATGTTAGTGTGTTAAAGCGGACTGATGCTGAAAGAATTAAACGACATTACTGTCCTTTCACCAAATAACAACTTTCACTTTTAGTCTGATCAGATTAAATGATCTCGAATAGACTGTATACGCATAGTATTTAACTCGTTTGAGAAATATATATTTGAAACTTGTGCCACACACACACACACACACACACACACACACACAGTTATTTGCTTATATATCAAATTGGTATAAAACAAAAAACAAATCGCCATTAAAACAAAACCTCAATCCTAACATTAACTATCACAATTCTAACCAAAACATGTTAATCTCAGACCCCAAATCCAATATTCCCCCTCAGACTGTGTGAGGCACAGCCAAATGTCCCCACAAGCCACTATAGAGTCAAATTTTTAAGTCCACTTTTTAAAATAAAAACTTGATATTTTACCCTCAACTATGCTATATAGGTCAGAACGCACGCACACACACACACACACACACACACACACACACACACACACACACCCTACAGCATAATTGGTCCCCACTTTAATATATAAACTTCGCATTTGAGGACCAGTTGTGATAGACATGTCCAGAACACCTACACACAAACACACACACACATACACATTTTCTCAAGGACACTCCAACGAGTACAAACCAACGGACCGGGATTCGAACCTGTGACCTTTTGATTGATTTTGATTGTCTGCGTAATTAATTCAGGGTTAATCTGGTCACTGAATCTCACGGAGCTTTGCGATTAAATTAATCTTTTCAAGTCTATTTAAACTCATCCGATGCCGCCTTGTGAATTACAGATGCAGGAATTAATTTACCAAAAAGGCATTTTTAAAAAAATGATTATAAAAATGTTATTTAGGGGCTTGATGCATCATGAAGTGTGTGATTTATTATTTACAGTAGTAACGTGTTTGCTGGACAAACTCGTCTTTGGAACCGTGGTGATGTGCTTCTGCTGATGGAAACTCTTGGAGTGGAATGGGTGACACCACTCATCTATTCTCACCAGCCAATCAGAGTAAAGGTCCGCCCCCACGTGAAACTCCGGTCAGAAATCCAAACAAAATAAACAAGCGAAAAGTCAACTGAAGCATTGACCAGGAACAGACCCAGAACCAACAAAACGGTTTCTTTTCATCAGAAAAGTAATACTGTAAATGTTACTGTTTTTTAAAGTTTTATTCATGAAATTAAATGTAGTGCTTCTAGCCATCAGAAATAGTGGGACTCACTTTTTAAAAACTTTTGTTATAGTTTATTATGCAACAACAGTAAATGATCAAGTAATTATAATAGTAATCATTATATTATCAATTATATTATTAACTATATTAAACAATTATATTAATAATTGAAATGGATCTCAACCAAGCATTTGAACCGTCCGTGGTTTAACTCCCATAACTGGAATGAACCCGTCAGACATGAGCTTGTTTTCAAACGAACACACAGGAAAGTGCTGAGAGGGCCGGGGGTCCGCAAATCTGTCTAAGCTCCAACTTACTGCTTAATGTCTGAGGTAAACTCTGCACAAACCACCACAAGCCCGTAAGCCAATCAGAACCCCAACTCACAGTACGCTCAACCCTCTAGCCAATCAGCTTCAATCACACTTTCAGCTCTCCAGTACGTATTTCTATTATAAATTAATTTTAAGATGTTTAAGGCTAATATTTTTCTAAAACACACACACACACAGACAGACTAATATTGTGCTTATTGTGCAGACTAATATTTTGCTTTTTGGTGTTGCTGACATTCGCGCTACCGATCAAGCCACAAAAATGACAACCAACATCACGATTTATTTAAACAATTTGTAAAAAATTTTAAAAATATAATAAAAACAATACTATTAGATAAATAAAAATAATAATAAGATTAGAACAACTCTTCTTCCGTTCGGTCCTGCTCCGCCTCACTTCCCAAGGCTTGCTGTGATTGGCTGAGATTCAGAATGAGCTCTCGGATCTCTTCCCGTTTCCTCTTCACCTGTTGCCGTGGAAACCACTGCTCTAACCTTAACGGAAAGTCAAAGTGCAATATGGGGTCCTGGAGGGGGAGGGGGAGGGGTTAGGGGTCAATATAGTCACGTGTATATTCTACATGTACATGAGTTGAATTATCATTATTATTATTATTATTATTATTATTATTATTATTATTATTATAATGAAACAGGCAGCAGGGTTGATCTACCTGTAAGAAGCTCTCGGCGTAGTGCAGCAGGTAAAGGCCGCAGTCGCTGCTGTTGTCCTGCAGGGGGACGATACAGTGGGACGCCTCCATGTTTTCACCGTTAAACTCACGATGACGACCTTTCTTCGCCTCCCATTCAACCTGAAGGTACCTATATACCAAAAATAACAGTCCAGCGCTTTATCTACACCTTAAATGTACAACACGTGATTTGAAATGTAAAATATCAGATTAGGGCTGGGCGATTTGGCGAAAAATCTAAATCTCGATTAATTGAACATTTTAACACGATTATTGAACGGATTATGTTATTCAATTTTTTTTGGCCCTCAGCTCTTATTAAAAAAAAAAAAGGTACAAATAAATAACCTGCACATTTGGGATGATAAATTGTTTTCAATATATTATTATTAAAGGTAAAAAACGAATATAAATGGTTTATTGTTTAAATTATTAAATGTATAATGTTTTATTGTAAATATTGTTAAAAACACATTCAATATTGTATCATTAAAAGTATGAAAAAGTACAAATTGAGCAGTTCTCTTCTAAATTTAAATTCAGACACTTTACCTGGATCACTTGAATCACTTTTTTTATCTGCATAGTTTTTTGTACTTCATTCATATTTATCTTATTTTATTAGATTTTTATCTTCATTTTTATTGTGTTTCTTTGCTCGCTTATGTATCCTTTTATTCGAATATCTTGAACAACAACATCTCCGCTCGCACCGAGGAAGGACAGAGACGGATGGACAACATCGAGAAGCAGACTGATCTAGAGGAGATGTCCGAGCCACATGGAAAGGAACATATGTCCTCAGTGACTGTCATAATTGAATATCTGAATAATCTGAAATTATTAATGAATCTGAAGTTTCATTATTGGCTTGCATTGTCTGCAAAGCTCTGAAAATGCACTTTTCAAAGAAGACAATATTCCCCAATTCTGTAATGACAATAAACTGCTATTCAATTCTATTCTATCCTCGTCTTATTTTGCTCGACTGGCATGTTGCTTAGTTGGACCTTTTGCTTAAACAGCGGATATTAGGACCAAACTGATTCGGTTCTGATGCGTCCGGTCCACCAGAATCGACTGTTGTGCAACTCACTCGCGTAGGAGTTTGCAGATGCGCTCGTGAACGGATAACTTCAGCGAGTCCATGATGAGGATGCAGGGCCTGGAGAGAGAATTTAATAAATAAAAAAAATAATGATTAAATTAAAAAAGCAAAACTGCAATCGCACCTTTGGCAGACGGTCTCTCTCCGGCACGTGTTTTCTGTGCAGCTCTGAATGAAGAGAAAGCAAAACTCCATTAGCTCCTGTTGAGATGCTGATGATGATGCTGATGCTGATGATGCTGATGATGATGATGATGCTGAGACTCACCAGAGGTTCAGGAGGCGAGCAGGACTTGATGCAGCTCTCCTCTACACACACAAAGATAAGACACGGATACAGAACAAGCTTTTGATGGTACAGTATTTTTCAGACTATAATTGCACTGGATTATAATAATAATAATAATAATAAAAAAAAAAATCAGTCTTTTGTCTGTTTTAGAGCAATCCTGCATTTCTTCTCTCATTTTTCACCATTGTCTTTGTCTTCGTCCCTGCTCATCATGTCGTCTCCCTCGAGTTCTTCCTCCTCCTCATCCTCCTCCCAGTCACAGTCTCTTCTGTTCACGTACTGCGGCTCCGCCATTCCAGGGAAGCAGATGACCACCAGGTACCAGTGAGCTCTGACAGTGAACCAGTCAGAAACGTCACATCCCATTCATCCTTCATACAGTTCCTACTCACTCCTGATTGACCGGCACAAACAGGAAGTCTTTATCAAAGATGTCCACGTGACGGGTCCACGTTTTCACTCGCTGGTGCCGTCTGACCTGAGCTCTGACATCACAGAAACACACGTGTGGATTACGGCACATTACAGGAAAACCTGGAAGTGCTAAACAAGTCAAACAACAAAAAGAATACGAAATATTCACATTTGCCAACTCAACATCCACAAATGGAAATTTTATCAGTATTTGATTCATGTCTATTGAAAAGAAAGAAATATAGATCCAAATAAATATATCTATACTGCACACAGACCATATGTCGGACTTTTGTTCCTTTAGTTAAAAATGTGTGATCAGTCTTTTCAGCTAGACTAGTTATCAGTGCCATACTTTTGCCACACAAATAGACAAATAAATATCCGTTGTCTCTTTTCCTAAAAAAAAAAATTACTTATTTATTTTTTAATTATTATGACCGGCTCACCCATTGTTTTTTTTAGTCAAAACGGTATATTACAGTATATTTATTTTTTAATTATTATGACCGGCTTAGGCCCACTGCTCCGGGTTTGTGTGTGTGTGTGTGTGTGTGTGTGTGTGTGTGTGTGTGCACTTTCACGGATGGGTTAAATGCGGAGCACAAATACATATTGCCGTCACCTCACTTTCCTTTCCTTTCCCATTGTTTTCTTTAGTCAAAACGATATATTACAGTATATATATATAGTCAATATTCAATATTCAAAAAGTCAATATTCAATATTACAAGATTCTATACTTGTTCATGTTATTAATAATTGTTAATAGTAAAGAATTATTAATAATAAATTATTATTATTTGTGATTAATCGCGATTAATTTGGTTGGGGAAGTGCGATTAACTAGTTAAAAAAATGTAATCATCTGACAGCACTAGTATATATATATATATATATAATATAAAAAGTAAGGCAAAAGTAAGATTATTGTGACTTTGACTCTTCAGATTAAACTCAGATTAAAATCACAAAGTTTCAGATTAATTAGTCACAAAGTCACATGACTGCCACATTTTTTTCCAACTTTTTAAATCAACTTTTTGGATTTAGAAAAAAAAACCCGCAAAAAGAGAAAGAGAAATCGTGAAGACCCTCACGGCGAGCTGGTGACGTCTTCGTTCGGGTGGTCTCTTCGTGTGAGCTGCTTACAGAAGAAGCTGCTGAAAACATGTGACCTCTCCACTGAGTCCCGGGGAGCCTTCTCCTCTAAAAGATACCTGCAGCACACGGGACAGTTCACACAGATCCTTCAGCGAGGAGCTCAGCACACGTCTTACTTCAGGTAGAAGTCGACGATGACGTCATTCAGAAACTCGCCGCTGTCCAAACAATCCAGGTCCTCTGTTGTCACGGTGATGCCGCCTTTAGTGGGCGGCGGCGGGAACTGAATCAACCTACAGCATAGACACATTTTAGATCAGACAGTATTTACGACACCATTGTCATGTGCGATAGGCAATCATTTCAAACTCTTTAATCAGACTTGGGTGATTCCTTATATTGAAAATTAATATTTCAGATTCTTAATCATAATTCATGCATAATAATAATAATAATAATGCATCCGGTCTTATGGCTATCTCATACACAACATTTTAAAAAGTTCCTTTAAAAAAAAAAATGCACATTTTTTAACCAAAATGAAAGATTTATCAGATCTAAAATGTTCAGATTCATAAACAATGTCCCCATTTATCATTTATTTATATATTTAGATTATATATTTAGAATGTAAACAAAATTTATTTAAAGCACATCCTGTTCATTCTATTATAAAAATATTTGTCTGTGTTCTATTAGTGCGTCTTAAACACTGGACTCAGAACACTACAATATTATTATTTGAATTGTCCATATTATTATTTTAATTACTTATGTTATTTTTTTATAATTATCTATAATTATATTATTATAATCATATTATTATAATCATCTATCTATTCATATCAGTGAATGCGTGTGTGGCGATAACATTTTTAATTTGTCTTTTTTTCGTGGCCGCAATGCCATTATTTTTAAGTAGGCATTGTGTGCTCATTTTCTCATCAAAAAACAGAAACAAGTAGATTATTGTGAGGAGATACAGTATACAGTAATGGTGTGTTTGATACTCTAATATAACTAAAATGCTCAGATACATAAAATGTTCGCCAGCCCTGTCGTCTTTTTCTCTTGGCCACAATGCCAAAGGATGTGTTGTGTGCTTGTTTTATTTCATCAAAAAACAGAAATTAGTAAATTATTTTTCGGGGATACGATACATATAGTACATCAACATATAGTAATGGTGTGTGATACACTGAGCTCACCTGCGACACAGCGTGGAGACCGGCTTCTGCTGAGCTTCAGAGTCCTTACACACACACACACACACACATTAAAATGGAAAACAGAGGCAAAAAAGCACACAGCGCAAACACACCTCAGTTCCGTTCTGGTCGTCCTGGTGAGAAGCATCAGCACCAGATGTCAGCATCCGCAGCAGATGTGTCTCCTCAGAGTGCTGGAGAAGCTGGAGGCTTTCAGCGTGTGTCAGAGGGTTGAAGAGATCCGATCTGCCGTTGTTCAGGCCCACGATGTCCATTAAAGAAGCCAGAAGAGCGGCCTGGACTCCAGCCACCGGCTCCGTCAGACACACCAGCAGACACCAGCACTGCTCGTCTGAGGCACAAACAAACAGACGCACGGGTTTACAGGCCTCCGGCTGTTTCAGAAGAGTCAAACTCAAGCACTTTCAAGGTCCATGTTCAACCTTCTCCAGCACCAGACTTTGGTGGTACTTGTATGTTTAAATGTCTGCACAAGACCTTTCCAAATAAAATGAAACGTTTCCATTTTAATCACATTTAGTCAGATGTTTCGCAAAAACAAACAAAAAAAAAAAAAAACAAGTTGTGCTTTGTAAAATTTCAATTCAAGCATTTTTAAGGCCTTGAAAACACACGATTGAAATTCAAGCATTTTCAAGGATTTCAAGCAGGAACCCTGATGTATAAGACATAAGATGGTGTGTAAAACAGAATCAGGAACCACGTCAGTAGAAACGACCCGAGCTGATCTGAAGCGTTGGCACGGAGCGGGCAGCTGACCTGGACAAGCACGAGGCTGGATGCTGGACAGAACCCGGAGCAGCTGCTCGGCCCGAGGGGCGGACAGCCACAGCAGAAGCAGCGAAGGGGGCGGGTCCTCAACCTCAGACAGGCCACACCCCTCCAGATCAGTCCCCTCCCACACACTGTATTTACACACATCAGCCATGGCCACGGAAAACTCCACTGAAATGTCTGAGGAAGGATAAAAAGACGAGTAATAACAAGGGTTACAGTCATAAGAATACAGATTGTGAAACTGATATTGACGACTGATAGGATTCGCTAAAGCTTGATACTGAAATAATTTTTAATTGAAAAAAATAAAAATAAAAAAAAAAATTAAAAAAATCACCAAAACTGTTGCCCTAAAGGTGAAGAATTTACTGGATGAGCAAAAGATGAACTGAAGTGTGTGTGTGTGTGTGTGTGTGTGTGTGTGTGTGTGTGTGTGTGTGTAACAATGTAGAGGTAAATTAATATTAATTACGAAAAAACGTTGGGAAATTTGACATTTATTTCATGTGCAATTAATAATTTGATTTTATAATATGAAGATATCATTAGTGTAATATTTGTGATATGTAAACTGAAGTCAAAATCCTTTGAGCACAAACTTACCTTCCAATAAAATGTTAAAAATATCAGTTGAGATCTGAAAAAAAAAACAATTATGTTAAAAATCATACAAAAAATCCACACAAAAATGTGTTTGTTTTTCTTACAGTTTGATGGAAAACACTAAATTGTAAAAGTTCTCTCACCTCCACAGATCCACAAGATTCAACACTTATTCCGCCCATGTGAAGCGACGACAGCTTTAGTTGAACCACACTACCATTCTGATAACACACACACACACACACACACACACACACACAGGTTAGGATGTGTCGTCTCTAAAGTCCTGATGTCATTGTCAGGTCACTGCGCGTCACGGAATCTTCCCACCCGGTGTTAACCCCTGATGTGCTGAAGTATTTCATTTGATTATTTTTGGAAAATTATAAGCGGGATGTTTAGGTAAGACGTGTCTTTTATTATTAGGATAGGAAAGATAAAATAAGTAAATGTTTAGTAATGACATAACTACAACACCAAATCATGTAAAAAAAAAAAAATAACGTTTCCTATTTGCACTTATTGCACTTCTAAAAGCCCAACAAGCAAAGCAAATTTTAAATAGAATATAATTTCAGAGCTCGGGGTCTCAGGTTCGAGGTTAAATACCCCTTTAAAAACTATATTATTCTAGGAATATAGGATGCTTGTGGGGTTGAAATTGCATGCAGAAATTAAAAACTGTTTTACAGCGGTGAAACCTAAGGGCACATACAGTAAGTCCTCACCTCGGCCTGGAGCTTCGGGCTGCGTGAAGGATTCTCAGGCGAGATGCTTCGCTCACAATCGTTTCCACATTCATCAAACAGATGATCCTCTTCAGCCGCCTCTGGTCGCAGAACATCCTCATCCGCTTCTGATTCTTCTTCACTTGAAAGAACGACTGCCAGAAACGACAATGTTAGCGTCTGAAAAGCCTCTAAAACGTCCATTATCTTGTTACGAGTGTTGTCAAAGTTAACAAGTTAACGCACGTGATTAATTGAAATGCTTAATCTAGTCAATTTTTTAACGCCATTAATCACAAGGGCAATTTTTTTTTTTTACTTTCAGTTTGGCAACGTGCCATGAATAGAACCAAGAGAGCCACATGCTGTCTCCAGGTGCGGCTCATTAAGATCAGCAGCTCAGAGTGATTGAGTTCAGGTGTTGTCACTCACAGAGAAACACTGCAAATAACTTGCTTAGTTCCAAAAGCCAAAGCTTTAGATTCATACGGATTAGATGAACAGACAACACTGTATTTACTTACACTTATTTTAAAATACAGACATTCTAAGCTTTATGTAGACATATGTTTCATGTTAGAGTGATAAGTATTTAAGTTACAGTTCGTTTTCAGCTGACAAAGAGAAGGCAAAACTTCTCAGTTACATTATTATTATTTTTACAACGTCCTGTTTTTATTAAGAGTGTAACCTAAAAAAATAAATGTACTTCAAACTTTCAGTTGATGGGTAACACTTATATGTAAGACCAAAATTGACTGTTTTTGTGTGTTTTATATTGAAAAAAGTGTGACTCGACCTCGGAGGGTTAAAAAACAAAGACAATACATTCCAACCTGAACATAAATCATACAAAATTATTTTACAGTATTTAAACAAGTGTTGTAGAGTTTACATTAATTTACATATTACACCTCGATATCCAATATTACAAGCTTCAGTCTTTTAACCATGATTAATCATGATTTATTTGGTCAGGGAAGTGCGATTAACCAGTAAAAAGAAATTAATTGTTTGACAGCACTACTTACATATTAACATATTAACGCCTAGGCAACAAGTTTCGACGTACTAGTTTCGAGCGAGGGCATCCTAGAGGAGTGTCTGATGGAGCTCTGTTCTTCCAAGCCCAGGATCTGATCGTCTAATCGCTCGAGACAAAACCGTTTGTGTGGAACGGCGGCGCCGACGGAGAGTCTCAGCACACTTCCTCTCAGCTCTCGCTGGTCCACCACTTCTCTCTCTCCGTTCTCCTTCTTCTCTGGACGGGTCTGAAGTGAGAAACACGAGGCTGACGCTCTGAACTGACTCTTTACGCTCACATCTCACCTCTAAGGACGAGCTGCATCTCGAGTCGGAATCTGACGTCTCCGGACACCGAGAAGATTCTTCAAGGAGTAAAACATCAGCCTCTTGACAATCAGAAGTCCGGTCAGACGACAGCAAGCAAAAGACGGGATCTGGAAAGTGTTGTGGCCGCACGGACAAAGAACTGTCGGACAAAGAACTCAAACTGCTCGACGTCTCTGGCGAGTCCGAGTTCATTAAAGGAGACGCGCAAGAGTCTCGGGATATTCTGGGTTGGCTTTCACCGCACTGAGGAGAACCATTTTCGAGAGATGGTTTGTTCAGACTCTGGGAATTTAGCAAAGAATCCTTTAGTTCTTCTCTCCGTGTTGACGTGTCATTCCCCTCGTCTCCTCTTCGGCTTAAGAAGCTCTTCCCCATCTCAGTGTCAAGAACATCCTCTAAAACGATCCGGATCTGACGCCTGTGAAACGAATAAAAACAGCCATAAACCAGAAAGAATATGCAGCTATCAAACACTTATATTTGTTTCGAAATTCATACGGCAGTGCATTTACACACAATTGAAATTGTTTATTTGAGCTGAATGCGTGTGTTTAGCAGTCGGTATAATCTAAAGCGTATTAGTTGTGAGATGAAATAAAGAGGTAAATATAATAAAAACATTTGAAAATTAAATAAAACGCAAATAAAGAGTGATTTATAATACTAATTATTATTATTAATATGAACAAAACTAGCCTTTAACTAGATGAATGTTAACGTGAAATTAAATAGCAAGTCCTCATGAAAGAAGACGTGGTCATAAATGTGTCAGTGTGCAGACAATTTAGCTTTTACCTTTTTAGTGTCTATTATTGTTTTATTAATTTTATCATTTTTAACATAATTTTATGGTATTTCTACTTTGTGTTCATTTGATGGTGATTGCCCTTTCGTATTTACTGTTGTTATTTGAAAAGAGTTGAGCACTTTGGTCAGTTCGTCTGTTGTTGTTGTTATTTTAAGTGATTTAAAAATAAAGATGACTAGACTAGAAAATATGCACAAGCGATAAGACAATGTGTGTGAGTAGATAAGGGCAGAAACAGCTAATTAAAATCCCAAAAACTGGCCTGTGTGTGTGTGTGTGTGTGTGTGTGTGTGTGTGTGTGTGTGTGTGTGTGTATACCTGCGAACAGACTCCCACACAGCAGAATCCAGCTTCACGGGTGGTTGCTCTTTCTGTTCTGGATGAAGCTGTAAACCATTCTGGACTGGTTGAGGCTGATGGGTCTAAATCAAGCACAAAGAAACAGCTTGAAATGGCACGTCCTTGTGCAGAAGTGTTGTAGTTCATTATTGTACCTTACAAGCGTCGTGTTTTGCTTTTGATCGATTTAAAACTCTCCTTCGGTCAAGAGTGTGTTTGCGTTCAGATAAAGAGCTTTCACGACAGGATTTCTGTGCCATTCTGGAGAGCAGGAACCTTACAAAATGATTGCTGTAATATATTTAGAAATACACATATTTTGTACAGAATACAAGTATAAACATCCTCATATATTCATATACAAGTTTTTATGAATTCTATATATACTGTATGTATATATGGTTAGACACACGAACATGTTCATACATATAACAGTTTTATTAAGGTGGACAAATGTCCTCACTGACATTTTAATCAAGACAAAAGCATAAAGTTAAATATTTCAAGGGAATTCTAGCTAACATCCTCTTCAAACATATAGTGAAAAATCAGTACACGACATACCTACTTTGTATGCTGCGAACTCGGCGCAAACGCAAGTGTCTAACGAGTAAATTCTACTCATCTGACTGGAGATAATAAGACCCACGACATAAAAGCTTCATCTGTAAACTTCCGCCATTCGCCGGATGACGTTATGACGCGTTGCTTGTGCCCCCTGTCGACTGGGAGGTGTAGTTGCGTTGACCATCGTAAGATTATTATCATTATTATTATTATTATTATTATTATTTTTTTTTTTTTTTTACAAATACGCAATTAAAGAGTCACAAGCACCAAAATGGGAAGCTATTACATGCAATGTTTTCACTCGGGGAAATAAAACGTTTTTCTTTCGCATAGATTTCGCACCTGTGACGAGTATGGTTGATGCTAACGCTAACATGCTAACACTATTCTTCAGACGTCAGAGGTCAGTTTGTAGTAAACACAGTAACTACTTGTTACCACAGTAACAAACACAAAGGTCATTTGCTAATGGTTACTACACAGAGTTAACATTTCTTACCTAAATACTGTAGTTAATTTTTATTATAATATAGTATTTTACATTTATTTATTTACTACGTGTGTGTGTGTGTGTCATTACTAGCCATCGCTGATTTTATATTTATTTATAAAAGCCAACACGTAATAATTGTATAATTAGTAGTTTTAAGGAATTGTGATTTTCCACTTCCGAACAGGCTTCTGATATTGTTTTTTTGCTGTTAGTACAATTCTTAGTTTTAAATTCTCTTGCCTTGGAAAAAATGTCGTCACCTGATATTCCGCAACAACAACTCCCTCTGATTGCGATGAAACAACAGATTGTAACAGAGTATTACACTTTATTTTCATTCATGATGACACGTAAATCAATGGTCAAAGTTGAATGTTGTTTTTATGCTTCCGTAAATTCCAGAAACGATTGGTGAATGAGTAAGACGACAGAAGAATGCAAACGCTGCAGGTGAAGAACATCAGATCTGAACCGCCCCTGAGGAAGAGGTTGGTGAACAGATCTTCACAAGCTACAGCCGGTCACACACAGAGACTGAGAGAAAGTTCCAGAGTTTAAGCTATAAAATGGTCACACGGTGCAAAACTGTACCATTCCTTTAATGGTTTTAATTGTTTTAACTGGTACGTAATTAAACCCCATCAGGCTTAGCTTGTGTTTTTCAGCCGAGGTGGCCTTGCTTTGCCTCCGTGTGACCTTTAACCTCAAGACCCACATTTCTGTACATCTGTGATGGTGGAAGAGGCAGATGTTTGCGCAGAACCCTCGGGATCTGGAGCTGTCAGCGATGCTGCGGATGATACATGGCGCTCACCTTTACCTGGAATACAAACACTCATCAACATAAATCTATACATTCCACAATCTGAAGAATCTTTGAAGACAAAAATAACCTTGACATACTTATGGGGACCTATATAATGTGATGCTCAGTGCAAAAGATACTGGTGTTAATTAATCTTCACATTTAGTAAAAGTTGCCAAAGCCAATGTTTTTTTTTTGTAGTTTTCTGCATTTTTGTCTTTTTTTTTCTTTTTGTTTTTTTTTTACACAAATAGAAATGTACGTACAGCAAAATGCTTCATTTATTCTCTAATTAAACATTGTACCTTTTTGTTTTGGAATTACAGTACTCCAAATTGATTTTGTACACATTCTAAAAGCTCATTTTTATCCCCCTGGACATAACAGACGTTACAAATGTTTGAATATGTCTATTGTTATTTGGTTAGTTTTTAAGACATATACAGAGGAATGGAGTCGGACTTGTGCCCAGAGAGGTTGCAGGCTCGATTCCCGGTCTGGTGGGTTTTCACAAAGAGTATCTTTCTGAACTTTTGTCTATGAATTTCCTTACTGTTCATACTGTCTGTATATGGCACAGCTGTGGGACTGATGTGTACTCAGCTGTGATTCTGCGCGTGCGGCTCGTGCTCACCTTTAGCCAGACTACACTGCGCGTGCGCGGGACGCGGCGGCTCCTCTTCATCTCGGAGAGAAGCGCGGATCTTACGCACCACGTAGACGCTGGCTTTAAAACACACATGAAACCGTGTCGTTAATGTTTAAAGAAAACATAAAGTCCCCTTATGTCAACCTTAAAATTCCATCGTTTTAAACTCGGCAAGCACGTTTCCTGCGAGCACAGATATCACTACTACGTATAAACGTAATAATCTGGTTTATATAGTTGCCTACCTTTAATCAGAAGTCACACCATGTTGCAGAATAACCAGCTGTGTTTTACACTTCACGTCTTTCGTGCCCGAATGTGAAGGTGAAGATTCGGTTGTTGTTTGCGGAAGTGTCGCTGTGGCTTTATTGCTGCTGTTATAAAAGTTCATTACATGTGACTTTTCAAATCGGCAGAAAACCGAACTCGTCTCTGATTGGCTGTGCGTTCATCTATGAACCATCAGCCAATCAGAGTTTAACCAGTTGAGACGCAACAGCGTAACCCGGATTGTCAAACTAAAAAAGTAAAACAAAGTTAAAAAAAAAAAAAAAACCCAACAAATTCAAATGATTAGAATATTGTTAGCAATCAGTAGTGGTAATTGTCGACTTCAAGATGTGATTTAATGGTTATATCACCTGGCTTTCATAAGATATTGCGCAATCTGCTTAGAAAAACGTTACGTGTTTTCACTCATCATCACTATCGCTCCTTTATAACGTCATTTGGCGCAATTGATTAGAATCGCGTCTCAAGAAACTGATCACTGATAAAACGCAGAATGAAACACAACGTTACAATTGTATTTTAAAACGACAGGCTGCAATCAATACAAAAATAAAGCACACATTCCTTCAAATAAATATGGTTGTAAAACCTGCTTGAATTTTAGGGCAAAGCAGTTACAGAATATACAATCCTTAAATTCAATCCTCACAAAAAGGCCATCTTTCAATGTTAATACAGTACAGATACGTATTCAGATACTGTCCATCATTCAAGGCAAAATAAGAGTAAAACAAAATATACCATCCTAGACATAATTTCCCTTTGTTCTTTCCAGCTCCAATAACACAAACTTTAACTCAAGTATCAGAAGAGAAGCTGAAGAGTAAAACATTTTGTAGGTGTCATTCAGACGCTCTCGGCTTGAGCCCGGTCTTTCAGGATCATGCCGGGGCTGTAGAACAGGACGTTGCTGTCTTCCTCATCAGAATCTGATTCTGGATTCAGGTCATACGTGTATCTCACGTTCGCCGGATGATACTCTCCGATCCTCGTGCTGTCCCACAGTCGAGACTGGAGCGCCATCTGTGGAAAAACAAGAGGCGTCGTGTCACAAACCAGACAAACAGGCCGACGTCTGGCTCGCTGGCTCGTCTAGTGACGGTAAAAGTACGGTACTTTTATTCCTGTCGTGCTCAGTTGACTCCACATGTCTTTGCCAAACACCAGCGCATTGGCGAGTCCGTGTAGAGGAGCGCTGAGAACGTGCAGCAACGTCAGGGAAAACACCGGCTCCTCGGGGAAAGCAGCGTTGTGAAGTCTGTGGGAAAACACACAGCCATCAGAACCAATCACCAGAGCATAAAAAGATGCTGGCGAATCAGACAAGTACCGATTCGTCAGTGGGAAGATGGAGACGAGCAAATAGACGAAGGGATACCACTTCAACGGTCTGATCTCTTCTGCTAGAGAAATCTGCAATGGAAGAGAATATTTTTGGAAAATATAATGATTTATGATATACATTTAAATCATTTACATTTTATGTGTCACACACACAGTAATGTCTTGTTTTTTTTTTGCTCTGTAAAATGTAAGTGCACTTGAAATAAAACATATAATTATAAAAATATAAACATAGGAGGAAGCATAAATATGAAAAGTAAAAGAAGTGTTTAAAGACGAATAAGCACAAATTATTGATTATTAACACAAAACACACATACTTTTCTTCGTTCTCGTTCTGGGTTGAATGTGCCCAACCATGAACGCATCTGCAAAAAAAGAGAAATAGATCAAAAAGAAATAGAAAAGAGAGAGGGAGATAGAGAAAGAGATCCTTTATTAATCCAAGTAAGAAAAAAATATATTTTTTTATGTTACCGGTTAAATACACACATATCTAAATCTTAAAAAATGTATATGTACAGCTTTCACATTCATCATCTTACGCACAATAACAAAAACAGCCTAATCTCTTCGGATGTTATCATGCTGAATGTGCATTTCTTTCACTTTAACGTGTGTGTGCACGAGTACACGCAGCACGTACACGCTTCGGCATAATCGACGTCAACGTGTTTAAGAATCTGGCAGCGAGGCCAAACGCTCTGGAATGTGGACGGTTGACTTCAGCGTGGAAAAACACTGCTACACTCACCATGATTGAACATTTCACTTTAGTGAAGACGAGAGTGAGCGTTCAAGTGTTGAGATGTGTGTTCTTAGAAGCTTCAAACTCACCCGTTCATTAGCCACACAAATGATCCGGCTATAACAGCACATCATGAGGATTATCAGGCTGAACAGTGGGATGTACCATCTGCAAAACACATCAGATATATTTACATATAGTGTATGTATAATAATGTAAACATATGTTTCACTTTTACAATTTCACTTGCTTTCGTATATATCAACTGTATATAAAAAAAATCAATCCAAAAAACTTTATTCATCCCCAGGGGGAAATTGCTTTGTTTATGTTTATGTATATGTTTATGTACTGCATGTATAAATATACACGCACTAAAAATACACAGATAAACAAAAGAACAGTAATTTGATTTTGTATACTATCATTTTCAGTATGAATGAAAAGGAAATTCTGTACTTCTATAATATATTGTACATGTACGTAAATGATATAAGATAATACAAATAATATCGCATTTCACATGAGTAAAGCATGCCTACTAAATAGAACAGATAAAAAAAAATGTCTTTTTTAAACAGATTTTATTTATTTTTTTTATTAAAATTTCATGATACAAATAAAACATCCGTATTGTCAGTAAATTACCCCAGAAATAACTATTTGCAAAATTGTCAGCAACTGTCAGAAGTAATAAATATTTTGGAATAATCTGAGATTGTGTAAAGTTTTTAATGCTTAGTTTCGGACTTCTGTGGCGTAGTCTGTTGTTATGGTTGTGGATTTGACAAAAATGCGCGTACAATGACATTCTTAAACGCGTAACCTCCTTTTTTAGCCAGCAAATGACATTCTGGAGATTCTTGTGGCATGAGGAGCTGAAATGTGATGCAACTGGTCGCAATGTTTGGATAGATCATTTACACGGAAACAACATGTACTTTTATAAACATACTGAACATCTCAAGCTTACATGCCAAACCTCCACCCGACGTGATCGTTCGAGATCCAACTGCGTGAAAGCAAAGACGTTATTGACATTACAGCATATTAAACAGCAGCGTTACTAACAGTCCCTCACCACCAGGCTCCAGCAGGGCCGTAGTATCCGTGAAGCAGCGGCAGGGTGGACATGACCAGAGGAACCCCCCACGCGGACACATGGTACGCTCTGTGAGAAAACAAACCTGCCTTTGATTCATTCATTCGTTATACTGTCATGTCATGTCATGTCTACATTAACACCATCTAACTCACATCTCAAATCGATCGGTTTTGATTTCCCGGACCAGGTTGAGGTAAAGATTGAGTGTGATCAGACAGACCCAGGCCAAAGCGCTCCAGTCTGAAACACGGCGCAGATGATACTTTGATTAGTTACTGTAATTGTTACACAGTGTATCGCCTCATTAGTTCAAGCTCAAAGCTTTTATTGTCATCTGTACAGTTCCTTTTACGGTGAAATTCTTAAATTGCTTTCCGCAATGAACGACATAATATGAAAACGCAATGAAACAAAGAAACAATGAATGCCATAAAACAGAACACAGTATGTATAAAAAATACTCACATAAAAATTATAAAAATGTACAGAAAAACAAACACCGGATATCTACAGTACAGTACAATATATGATCTGAATATATAATAATATATAACATCCTTACTACCTGAATATATAACATCCTTATTACTGTACCTGGATCACGTGAGTCACTTTTTCTGTTTTTGTATTTAGCTCTCTTATTGTATTTTTATCTTTTATTCATATTTTTATCTTGCATATTTATCTATATATTTTGTATTTTTCGCCCTTTATTGTATTTTTATCCTTATATTTTATCTTATCTCTTTTTCATTGTATTGTATTGCTTTTATCTCTTATCTTTTTGTATTTGTACTGTTACCACCACTACTATGTTTATACATCGGACGATTGTAAAACACATTTCACTTCACGTTGTTGCAAGATGATTGTGTATGTGACAAATAACATTTGAATTAATATGAAAGTGACAGGTGCATGTAGCTGCTTGTGATTGTGGACTGACATTAATTTACTGTAAATGTGTTCTAAATTGTGTTCCAAGTATATCAATTATTATTGCAATAAAACTTGAGTTAACCTTACAACAACTAACTACCCACACACACACTGTAAATCACAATAACTTTACCAAAGTATGTGAGCCACCAGGCCTGGAAGTTGCAGAGCGAGCCCTCCGGATGAGATTCTCCCTACAGATGACAGATCAATAATTATCTGCATTAATAACAATGATCTGAATGAAGAACATCTCCACACAGAAACAGCAAACGCAGCTTAGCTCACCATGACATAAGCCACGCCGTCGAAAAACGCAGCTATCGTCAGACTGACTATCATTTTCTGTCGAAATAAAGATGCACATTTTATAATTGCGCAGGATATGAAAACAACACAAATTTTTCTCTTGAACGTACCTGAGACAAAGTGTGATAGCGCCGCAGCAGCCATATCACAAACAGCATGAAAAGACTAGAAGAAAACAGAATGCAGACATGATATAATGCAATAAATCATATTATTTCCCTATTGTTTTTGTTGTTTATTTTTGTATCTTTTTTATTGCTTTTTTTATTTTTAATGTATTGAATTTATGATGTTTTTATTCACTGATATCTTTTTTTGTATTTATTAATATGACCTTTACTTGACTGTACTGTACTAGAATTTCACCACGTGCGAAAATCTACAAATCTACCAAACCTATTTATTTATCTGTCTGTCTGTCTGTCTGTCTATCTATCCATATCTCTGTATCAATATGCGGCTGTCTATCTGTCTACCGCTGTGTCTGTCTGTTCTCTTTCATTCTTTCTCTTTCCATCCATTTGTAAATCACTGATGCAAAGTTTCAAACACACGTTGACATAAAACTTACCATGCCACAAGTGAAAATGTCCCTGTTGCTTTCTTTACTTTTAAAATCACCTCCTGAAAGTGAAAAAAAAAACAAAAAAAGTCCAAAACCAACGATGTAGAGATGTCAAACACCTTGAGAGTAAACAACATATCTATTGTGTAGTACTTGAATGCTCCTAAAATTACCATTTATGTATTCACATCTGAAATATCAACATTAACTCAGTACAGTCAGGCCACAGCAGGAAGTTGTAGTTTGTGCCTATAGCATGAAAGCTAACCACTTAGCATTGAACACATAACATGCTATACGTACACATCGATAGTCTTCTGGGTCTGCGTTAAAGAAACTACAGCGAGGACTGGTTGTGTTTTTGATCTGGACTCGGTGTTCATCTTCCATAATTTTTGTATTTTCTCCAGCTGTTTATCTCTTTATTTTCACTGCACACATCGTGAAAACACACCAGCCACATTGACACTTACGGCAAACACGGAAGGACAAACCACCACGAGGAACCAAACGCGTTTTCAAATCGGCGTGGTAATGCAACAATACAGTATTCTTACTTTCCACAATATAGACAATACTTTGCGATATTAAGATTGTTGTTTATTTCTTTATGATACGCTAAAGTTTGAATAAAAAAATAAAAACACCGAACAGCATTGATAGAAACATCTAGCAAATAAAAGTAAGCAAAATAAATCTGATAATCTAATATTGATCCTAAATGGTTCGTTAAGGATTTGTTGACGCGTTGGTGGGTTGTTAAACGTGTTTCCTAAAACAGGGTGTGAGTTTCTTTCCCGTTCTGTTCTGTTGCCTTGACAACCGTTTATTTTGGTTCGGTTCCAAACCACAAAAATCTTTGGTATTTTTAGTGTAAAAAGTGGTTTCTTCTTCTTCTTCTTCTTCTTCTTATTATTATTATTATTATTATTATTGTGATTGTTATTATTGTTATTATTATTATTATTATTATTAG
>CM051494.1:16927988-16985576 GCA_028031935.1 Paedocypris micromegethes
TAGTAGTAGTAGTAGTAGTAGTAGTAGTAGTAGTAGTAGTAGTAGTGTGGTCTCAAACATTGTATCCACAAGTTTATGTTTGACTAATTATATATAATTATGTCTCACAGGTTAAATTTGATTGAAACTTCATTTTAATTAATATGCAATGCCACCTTGTTTATTCTAGAAAATCACGCTTAGATGAATTGACGTTTAGTTTGGTAATAAAAAACAAAATAATATTGTTAATTTAAACGAATCACGTTTAAATTCAAATTCAACGTATTATTTGCGCAGGAATTCTGTGGCGCCTTAAAATATTTAAGTGAGTATATCTGAGCAAATGAGAGCACAAACAACACAACACGTTCGACTCACAGTACAAAAGTTTATTATAAGACAGGAATTTCGTTGCAATCACACTGTCCCGAGCGAATCTCGCGGAGCTCTTCATGTCACGCGCACGCGCACGGGCACGCGCACGACTAGTTTCCGAGCATTCCGGGTCACCGACTCACTTCTGAGGTTCAGCGTTCACACACAAACGAAACCGTCCCATGATCTTCAAGTCCCTCCGTTTCCAAAGTCATTCTCAGAGTCCCACAGAAACTTCACAGAACGACCGAGATCAGCATCAAACAGCATCAAATCGTCACAGAACAATCGCACATATAAATACGTTTAAATATCGGACGCGGCCAGCTCTCTGAACGGAGTTGGAAGGCAGTCAGTGCAAACGAAGCGAGAAGAAGTTCCTCAATCCAGGCTCATGCTCTCCATCAGGAGCAGGTTCTTACGGATCGGATGAAGGAGCTTCACTGTCCCCACCCGGCGATGCCGATCTCCTGCTTGTAGCGGTTGGTGAGGTTGTTGGCCTGGCTGGTGAGGGTGGACAGAACCCCCTGTAGACCCCTCAGATGGTACTGCAGGAGCTGCTCCAGGTCCACGCCGCTGCTCTCCGCCTCCGTCTGCGTGCCCTCCTGGACCAGGCTGTCCTTCTTGCGCACCACTCCCCACTCGATGTTGTTCCGGATGGACTTGAGCTGGCTGTAGTAGCTGTACATGTCCTCCTCGGCGTCCTGCTGCTCCTTCAGCTGGTCCAGAGGAACATCTCGCAGCAGGCTGGGCACCATGACGGTCTGGTCCATGTTGTTGACGGCGCCCAGGAACCGGTTCATGGCTGTGAAGAGCGCGTTCTTCTGGCTGAGGGGTTCGGACATCTGCATCTTCAGGCTTGGTGAGTGTGTTTGCTTAGTTCCTGGTGCTCTGGAATGTGTTTGCTCTTAAATACCCTGCTCACCTCACCGGGGCGTTACCCGAAACCTGTCGGTCCGGTCCCAGATGCCAGCTCGGCCGCAACCAGATTCCACCAGTCCACTTCCGCACGCTCCTCTGACAGACGTGAGGTGGCCGAAAAAGAAATGAGCGTGTTACATAATTACAGTGTATGTAAGATTCATGATACATTTATTAGTATACAGTTTACTTCTCTACAATAACTAGGCCTCGGGGCTGTTCGGCCCGATAGTGACCCCAGGTTTGACCTTTGATGGCCCCTGAATTGGCCTACAGTGACCTGTGATGCGACCTGCCTAAGCAATTTGGAAAAATTGAGATTTTTTTACGAAGTACATGTGCACTAGGCATTAAGTGTGCACTAGGCATGTGCACTAGGCACTAGACCACTAATGCACTAGGCATTAAATATTAGTCATTCAAAACTAGTCTTAATTTATTATAATATTTGGTTGTAAAAAAAAGCCTGCTTTTAATTTAAATGTAATACCATCTTTATTTTTGACTAATACCGATAAATAATCTGTCTGAGCACCTCTGATTTACAGGGGTCTGGCCATCCATCCTTCCATCCATCCATAAATCCATCTGTCCGTCCATCCATCCATTCAAAATAACTCTTAAAAACTCTTTTAAAAATACATAATTGATTGGCTTCTGTAAATATACAATATTCTAGTATATCTAGTATCTAATAGTTTTCTTTTTCATAACATTTTGAAAAATATATTAATATATTTAACAAGAAATACCATTCTTAAAAGAACATAATGATGTATATAATTGAAATTAATTTAAGCATCTCTTTTACAGTTTTGTCAAGGTTTTGGATTTTTTTTCTAATTCAGAATAATAGTAAAGATCAAAATGAAGTAGATAGCAAGATGAATTTAAATGGCAAATAGATGTTTGCTTGGTGTAATGTAAAAAATGTGTCAACAAAGTATTTCTACAATGTTTACTAATACAAAACGAAAAATGCAACAATTCAGACTTTCATGTTTGGTTGATCTCACATTTACTATCTGTTTCATTATTTACCCCATTGAAACTTTGGTTAATACCAGATTTTCTCCGTTAAACAGGTTGTGGGGGCATGTTTCTGTCCAGACTGTAAAGCTGTAAAAGATTATGTAAAAAGCTTTGAAACTGTTCCTCCTGGCCTTTAGAAAGCAACTGAGCGGCGGGAAAAGAATGTGTAAATTATCAATTGTTGTAAGTACAGCAAATCTCAATTCAGATGCAAATTTTAAGCTTTTACAACGTCAAACACTAAGGATGTACTGGTTTAAGTTTCACATGTTTGCCATGGTCTTTGTTTTTAATAACGGGGTCAGAGAACTTTCTCATCCAAACCCGGATCAGATAACAACACGGCGAGGTTTCATTATGAACTGTTTTACTTAAACAGAGCGAGTCATACAAGGAGAAGCCGAGGTATTTTTTGCCATGATTAGAATGTCGGAAGATCTCGAGACCAGTTTTTCTACCTGTCATCTTCTCCACCCTTGTTCTCGATGCTTCTTTGCCTCACCCTGAAAACCTCTTGCTCATACCATTCGACAGATGCATGTGCAAGACATTTACTGTAAAAGAGCGGTTTCTTTTCCTTCACGCACTTATCTGATTGTAGTTCATTCAGTTCTTATTAAACTTCTTACCAGCCCATTCTGGTCGGAATTGAAATACTAACATTACTTATTCTTATATTTAAATTAATTATTTTATACATTTGCAAAGACATTATGCATACAAAATGCACATAATTAAGAGATGTGCACTGAATTAGAGCGTTTATTTTTTATATTGCATGCTTGCTTTTTGCATGAGAATGATGATCCATTTTAATGATTTATGAGAGTCAAAAATCAACTAAAGCTTGAGACACAATAAATGGGACTATGAATTGTTCCGTTATATTCCAAAATTCCCATGCTTATTAAAAAGTTCAAAAAGAAACACACAATGTGTCACAGCGCCCTCTTCAGGGCAAACAAGCGAGTTGCAAGGAGATTTCCATCAAGTCATTCGTTTTCCGAGACAATTTTCAAGTGCTGGATCGTGAAGCTGGAGCCCCGCCCCCAATGGATGACCAGCCAATCAGAGAGCAGGACAAAAGTTGAACTTGAGTCTAGAACGCCGCCTTCTTTCCATCCATCCATTATATCTTCAGATTTGAAGTTTAGGAATTTGTGGCCTATAGTCCGTCAGGATGGAAACCAGCAAACCCTGGGATGAACAGAAAGGCGTGTAATTTCAAAGATAAAGGCGTTGAAGTTATAATGAATTACACACTGTGTACCATGATGGTCCACTTGCGATTCTCAGCCTCCTTGAATACAAGCGAACGCGGTGAGTAGAAAACATCGTCGTCCACTTCCTCTGCTTTTCGTGGAAGACAGTGCAAAAAGGTCCAGTTTGGTGCCGCCGCTCTTCCAGTCTGATGGATCATTACAACATAAGAGTCATACGTTATGACACGCCTCTATTTTAAACATAATACACCAACAAGACAAACTAGAAGATGCAGATTCGGAAGACATGACGTGTGAGAGCTCCTAACACTAAATAATGTTGACTAGAAAGTACAATTCATTCAGCATATTTATGTAGAAAACATCTAGGAAAGATAAAAGTTGACCCGAGTAGAAACAAGGAAAGGCAAAAAAAAAAAGTTGATTGTATCATTGGGAGGAAAAAAAATCTATGAAAAAAGTAAAATTAGAGAAACACTTTAAAAGTTGAGAAGATTTTCACGGTGGATTTCTGAACGATGAATGAAGACAAAGCGAGGGAGAATTAAAGATCCCTTCTGAAAATCATGAGAAAAACCCAATTAAAAAAAAAACAATCTGAGAAATGTTAGCAAGGACAACTTTTAGGAAGTTGAAACCGCTGAGAACTAGTTAGCAACTGAAAAAAAGATCCACAAAGAACAGGAACTGCCACTCGATCATCCAGAAATAAAAGTAGTGGACCTTAGTGTGTTTGTCTGTTTACCTCCATTGTGATCTGGTAACCATGGAAATCTAGGAGTCTCTTCTTCTTCTCCTCCTCTTGGCCCATGCTCACCCAGGTGTCAGTGGCCAGCACGTTACTGCCCTGCGCTGCCTCTAGAGGCTCGGACGAGAACTGCAGCTCGGTGCCCAACTGCGTGAAGCACAATCAACCTCAGCTAAAGTCAATTCTCCGTCAGATCAAAAGATATGTGGGTGATAATGACGCACCAGAGACACAGTATGTCATCACGCAGAGAATAAAACCTACCTGACTAGACAGACGCTGAGCCTCGAGCGTGACGTTTGAATCTGGCTCATATCCCTACGATGGACAAAACACAGACTATCTTTTTTTATTTTAACTTTTGGTCTGTTGTGTTTGTTTTGAGTAATACAAATAAACGTACAAAATAAAGTTATAATGTAAATAATTACAAATAAAGTTGACTAATAAATCAACTAGGGACAGTGAAGCCCAACACGTGGCCCGCGGGCCAGATCCGGCCCGTGAAGATGCTACACGTGGCCCTTTCATTTATTTTCAGTTTTTAATAATTTTGTCAATTTAAAACAAGACTGCGCACTATTATTAGATCAGCTTTCAATCACGTACAACATCCAGACGCCTCTTTAGGACACATTTAGAGAAAAATCTCTACCACAGTCACACAGCGCTGTATTCAAGGCAGACCTTGGGCGTGGCCACTTTAAGATTGACACCTAATTTGGCCAGTGACATCATGAAAGAGTGCAGAACGTTGTTTCCATCACCAATCCAGGACACAGTGAGGCCTTGTAAAGAGCCATAGTGCTCCTGTAATAGAGATTTAAAAAACGGCCAATTAAATAATCAAAACATTTATAATTATTCATAGTCATTTGGCATTTTATAGTTATCGTAAAACCTCTAATAGAGCTCCACCTTCACAGAAGAGTTAAACATTAGACCGCCATGGCGTCGTATTAGAGGCTTTACAGTATTTTCCATTTTAACATTTTATATAGAAAGAGACGCGCAGTGAGGCAGAAGCAGCCGAAAATAACATTTAAATAAAACACTATAATTTATTATAAAGCGCAATGTAACAATTGCAGTATTCTTCCAGTAAACGTTTACAGTAGACTACTGTATTTACAAATGTAGAGTATTGCTGTGCTTTGCTATGAATTGTGGTTGCTGTAATTTTACTGTACATTCAGGTGCTGTGCAGGCTTTTAAATGTAGCCTGCTAATACATTTTCCTTTGGATTCAGGGATAATTAATGAAGGAAATACTACAGGATAGTATCTTTACGATTGGTACCGGTGTGTGATATTTACTGTAAAATAAAAACAATGCTGTGCAAGACTGGTTTGCCATTGGCTGGCAATGAGACGTGTGCTCCAATAGTGTGCTGCCTCTCTACAGTTTTTAACAAATTATTCCAAACAAGGTGACTCTGTGACATTATTATATGATTTGTAAAATAATTACTTATTATTCTGAATAATTCTGAATAAGTGATTTCAAGCTACAGTCAACGTTTGCCAAGTGCAGTCATCTAATATTTGTTCCTAATGCATTGCCTTATTATGAAATAATAACAAGTCTAAATTGGACTTTCAGTTGAAGCCTGAGATGCGCTTTTTATATGATGATTACACCAATCAAGACAAGCAGAAGTTTCAAAGTGAAAAAGTACTTTTAAAAGTATTTTAAAAATATTTGTAAAATTTTGAAAGCGGATCAATTTGACCCGAATATAACAGGAGGGTTGGCAATAATACATTTCAAACCAGGATGTGTGTGTGTTTGCCGCGTCTAGATCACCTGTAAGGTCAAAAGGTCAGCCAGGATCTGTATAGGATGGTAGAGGTCCGACAGGCCGTTGATGATCGGTATTGAGGCGTCTTTATCCAGGAGTTCCAGGGAAGAGTGACTGAAGACTCGAGCTAACACAACATCAGCCAGACCCGAAAGAACCCTGCCACACGTCAGACTATATACTGAATATACTGAAGTGGTACTGAATGTTGAATTGGTATTCAAAAAAACCCTGAAAACTCACCCGGTCCACATGACTTTTCAACTTTGAACTTTACTTGATGAACGTGTTTTTTTCTCTCTCTCAATGTTTTGTACAGTGTCCTTGGGTGTTATGAAAGGCGCTAACAAATCTAATGTATTATTATTATTATTATTATTATTATTATTATTATTATTATTATTATACACACTTCTCTTTTTAGACACCTTAATCTGGACACTTTAAACATTTCTGGAGTCATTTTTTAGTACTTTTTATTTTATTTTATTACAAACTCACTTTTGTACTTTTACTCTTTCTAGAAAAAAAATGTCTGGAAATTTTGTTCTTTTATTCATATTTCACATTTTAATTTTATATCTATAGTTTTTATTGCATTACCCTTTTGCACATTTTATTGTATTTCCCCCGATCACCATGTTTAAATGCTGGAACGATCAATAACACCTTTCACTACATGTTGTACCACGTATAATATGTATGCGACAAATAAAATTTGAATTTGAATTTGAACACACACAAACACGTGTCTGTGAGTGTTTGTGTGTGTCTGTGAGTGTGTGTGTGTGTGTGTGTGTGTGTGCTCTCACCGGGCTGTGTCTGTTGTGCTCTCATTGACCCCTAGATGGATGTCCTGGGGTGTGAGGAAACACGGATGACCACCCAACAGCGAGAAGCCTAGAGAGGAAGAGCGAGCGAAGGCCGAGAGACTGTCGATGTGTTCAATCTATTGTCTACTCCATTCACTGCTTTTGCTCATGGGCCGCAAGAATTTAAGCCCCTAAAGCTGGACATGAATGGTACCTGCTTCAGTGGACAGACGCGTCCTGGTGCTTCTCTTCTCAAAAATCATTCCAATGGACTTGCCTCGCAGCAGGGGCAGATACTGGGCATCAAGAAAGCAAATATGTAAGGTTTAGGCAATGTGCACGAGTTTCAAACGAAAATGTGAAGATTGCAAGTGAAAAATAAAAAAACAAACATAAATGTCAAGCATTTTCGTTTGTTCGTTTTTTGGAATTTTACGTTTGGAATTTTTGCCACTAATCTGATTCTACAGCTCTGCAGAATAATAGAATTACAAGCAGCGTATAACAGTTATATTAAATAAGAGCGGCAACCTCTCCGTGGCGTTTGATTCTGTGTTTGAGGTCAGCAGACACCCAGAGGATGTGCTTGATTTCTTCTCCATTAAAGTCCTTGAGTGTCAGGAAGCTGCGGCCCTTCAGATCCACTTTACTCAGCGAAGCCTTTGACAGCCTGCGAACATGTTCTTACTTTTGCTGATTTAACATTTTTAAGTCATGTCCAAAATTATTAAACGTCTCAAATAAACACAAAATACTCATTAAGCATTCAATCTGATCATACATTTAATAAATTTAAAATTAAAATATTTACATTTAAGAATAAACGTCATTGTAACAATTGTATTAACACTGTCACTTGATATCACCGGTTTCGATATGCTACAGAAAAATGATAAAACAGTAACAGATATTCAAATAATTAATGTAATTGATTATAATCTGTTTAAACTATTTTACACACTTTTTTCAAACTATACTACACACACACACACACACACACACGCACACACGCACACGCACTAGGGCAAGCACGTGACTCACCTAAAACTTCTGCTTTGGAAACATTTCACAAGTTTTAAATCGAAAAGGACTTTGCTTTTAAGAGCTATCATTTTTTTGGATGAACGGAACACTATCTTGCACTTTAAATGCCTATACTGCTGAACGCGCTCAAAGACGCAGCGCGGGGGCGTGGCCAATCGCACGAGGCGGAGTCTGGCGTAGAGGAGTGGCCGTGAAATCCGGAAGCTCGTGGGACGCTATGTGTTATTACTGCGAAATCATCTTGTTCACCGTATCAGATGCTTCTTATCTCTCTTGTCTAGCACATGCCACCAGTGTGTTTTTAATTAGCTGATAAACAGCAAGAATAACCGGGTCATAACTCGACACTAGTGGTCGGTTATTCTACCGCTGTCCACTGGGGGGCGCCAGAAGCTCATTTAGAATAGAATGGAATGGAATAGAACAGAATCGAATAGAATAGAATGCGTTTATTGTAATTGTATCACCGGGTTACAATGAAATGAGCATTGCTATTCCATGCGGTGCATAAGAGTATAAGTTGTGATAACAAAATATACACACAAATAACTACAATATATTAAAAGATGGTACAAAATATAGAAGGCAGGAAACACAAGAAAAATGGGAAAAATGTAATTTATTTAAATTTTAAATTATACCACAATTGTTCGTTGTAACAGCCTCCACAACGTCTTACATTATAATTACCAGTGTAATAAAGAGTAAACAAAGACACTTTCGTTAATTATTTATTTTAAAACATTCTCTGATAAACCATCCATTCTGTATTGTGAAGCACCACTCCGTGTCGTTTATGATCCAGTGGTAGAGTCGAGCCAGCAAGGGTTCGAATCCCGGTCCAGTGTGTTTTACACCGCTGAGTTCCTCTGATGATGGCCATCAGCTTCTCATCACCTGCCGGTCTCTGTGTAGTGGCAGGACCTGCTCCTCTTCACAGGAACCTTGAGCTCGTCCTCCTCCTCCAACCTCCACCCTTGACTCTCAAGCCCTGGGTTCGGTTTCTTCCTGGACTCCTTGTGCTGGAGATACACCGCTGACCTTCTCGCAGACTCTGTGGGATGACCTGGCTTTGTCTTCGGATCCTCGAGGTCATTCTTCACCTCCTCCAGCATCTGAAGACGCTTCCTCCTGGGACAACCCGACGCTGCCTGGTGTGGGTTGTGAGCGGAACGGCTTTGTGGTTCTTCACGAGGTTCCTCACACTCCTCCATGGACCACCAGACTCCTCTCTGACGCGCGGCGTTAAACTCAAGCCTGTGGAACTCAACCAGCGCCAGATGCTGGAGATAGACATCTTCACCGTTATCATTAGCCATATTTCCCATTTCCGAAAACCGTGTATTACAATTGTTGTTCCACGCAAGAAGAGAGCTCAATTACACACTTGTCATGAGTTGGAAGCGTTTTGTTTGTTTAACGATTGCCGTGGTGACGCGACTTTTAACTAGGCTCAAGATAAAATAAAAGTCTTCAGCCCGAGGTGAAACTGCGGTAATTCTCAAGACCTTCTCAGTTACAAACCAATTGCCGAGCTGAAACACAGAAGAACCTGTAGGAACGTGTAGTTCTTCTTGTCGAGAACTTTTACAAGTCGAGAACGTGTAAAAACACCAGTAGTTCATGTTGTTCATGAGTCCTTGTCCTAAAAATAAATAAAATAAATGAATATGATTATTAAAATAGAAATGTGATGTATATAAAATAAATGAATATAATTATTAAAATAATAATGTGATGTATATAAATTGACATTTTTATATATTTTAAAAAATAAAGATGACAACGTGTGTGGTGTGTGTGAGTGAGAGAGAGAGAGAGAAATTGCATCTCATATAAAAAAAAAACGAGATAATTAATTAACGCACACATTTTTTGTGACAGTGAGTGACTTCTTTTGAGTAAATTGTGAGTGTTTCGACGTATGCGTAGAGTTATTTGTCAACTCTACGAAAATACATTTTTAAACGACGACATTTCTTTACGGTAATTGACGTCGCGGCGGCACAATAAAGCGTCGAGTCCACGCGCCGGATCGTGTTTCTCGCGAGGGGGCGTGGCCAGGCGCGCGCTCCGGGCTCTCGAGAGGAATTCACGCAAAGTCTCCGCGCGGCTTCGGACGTCCCGTAGATGATGGACACGTGGATGTGCGTGTGTGTGATCGTGGGGCTCCAGATGTCCGGAAGCTTCGCGTATGACGGTAAGAGATTCGGACAAACACACACCGCACGGTTCGCTCTTTTATAAGACGTGATCGACTCCATCAAACACTTGAAACGATCATTAAGATGGAATAGTTGAGATCGGAACCATCAGAAAACAGTGTTTGTGAGATTGGTGTGTCTTCCGCGTGTTTTTTTCGCGTGGCAGGGCGCGTGTTTACGTGGAGGTTTGGGGCTGATTAGGGGGAGGAAGGGGCGCGAGACACAGTGGACTCTTTCAGCTAACACACACACACACACACACACACACACACACACACACACACACACACACACTCTGAACTTCATCATTTATCCTCATGAACGCGTCTCTTAAAAGTTCCAATGGGAGAATTTCCATCACAACTTGACTTCAGACAGACAGACAGACATACAGACAGACAGACAGACTGACAGACAGACAGACAGACAGACAGACAGACAGACTGACTGACTGACAGACTGACAGACAGACAGACAGACAGACAGACAGACTGACAGACAGACAGACAGACAGACTGACTGACTGACTGACTGACAGATGTTCCTCACTGACCAGCGGTGTGAAGACAACCTGAAAACCAAACGTGAGTAAAAAAATGTCAGTCTTAGTCAAACTGAAATGTGTAACAGCTAATTTACGTGATTTAGATAATAAGATACAGTATTTAGATACAGATACTCAAATTGATACAGATACTAAATCGAAACTGTAGTCAAGTAGAGAGTAAAAGTTGCTTCTATTTGTGGTACTCAGTACAAGTACAAAGAAGCCAAAAATACTTAAGTCCATTTACTCAAGTACTGTCCACTGACTGACGGACATGAATAGACAGACAGACAGACAACCCGACGGACTGATACATGAAGGATAAAAAGTTCAAGTTTAAGTTCAAGTTCTGAGCATTCACAGTTTTTACTGTCTCAAAGCGCACGTGTGAATATGTAAGGGAAGTGTTGCTTTTTATTGATTAGTTGTTGGTGTTAAAATATGACTGAATATCACTGTGACTTTGTAAAAAGACAGGAAGACAGACTGACAGAAAGAAGCATGAACAGAAAGAGAAGACTGGTTCATTTGAATATGATTGTCACGATGGCCCAGTTTGCTTGAGCAGAACCTTCAGAACCTTCTCTGCCTCCGAGACCCTTCGTTTAGTTTAGTTTGGTTTATTCCCAAAGCAAAGGTTCTGGCTGGGACGAGCTGGAACTCGCACGCAGCGTCAGAGCTGTTGCCATCAGAAGCGTTTCCAGATGTTAATGACATGCGAGTGATGCTGACGAGAGGACGACCACGCCTTCTGTTGTTTATTCACACAGTTTCATCATCTCATGAACACACACGCAGATGAAAAAGACTGAGACGGAACACGAGAAGCACAACACTGTCCTCACATGAACCAGTGTGTGTGTGTGAGTGTGTGTGTGTGTGAGAGAGAGAGAGAGAGAGAGAGAGCGAGTGTGTGTGTGTGCGAGTGTGTGTGTGTGTGTGTTTGTGTGTGAGTGTGTGACTGCAGGAATTTGAACCTGCAACCTTTGGGTTCAATGTTTCATTTTTTGTTCGTACACATACATCGTATTTATACGAATATAACCAAGCACCTGTTTTTTTCCAATTTTAGCAGCTCAAAAACGTGCAGAAATGCTTAGAATCGCAGGTTTCAAATATGCACGTAAAAATAAGAGCTGATTTTTCCACATTTCCAGTGAGGAGCAAACACAAATAAACAGAAATACGTTGTGTTTATGCAGCTGTTTCTTTCTTTAAATAATGGTTCCGGAGGCAGACGTGCATTTAAGCTTTTATTGCCTGAAATAAAGAAACGAAAAAAAAAAAAAAACATAGTCACGGCGCGACACTTAACAGGGAAAAAGTAACATTGGAAGAAGTAAAATTAGACTAAATACAATAATTAATATATGAACAGACAGACCTTATTACATCTGTTCGATCGGCGCTAACGCCTAAAGCTGGAAAACGAGTCTATAATAACGCAAAATAAAACAGTTTAAAGCGAAGAACACACGGAATCAAACTCGGTGCAAATTGCTTTAATTTAAACTTTACAAACTAACAAAAAGCGAGCTCAGTCAGCGTGCAAAAGATCATGGGAGTCTAAAGCCTCACTGAGTGAGCAGCGAAGAATTATGGGAGATGTAGTTCTGATGGCTAGAATAAATCATTATTCATTATTTTGAAGTAAAACAACATTGAAGTGACACGAGTACCTTGTCAAATAAAGAAAAAATGTTTTAAATAGAAGTATTTTCAAGAGAAGAGTATTGTAATTTAGCCAGAAATGAGAAGAAAAATTATTTTGAATTTTGATTTTGTGCCCTTAAAATCAGTGCTTATATTCAAGGGGTGCTTAGTTTCGTGCAAATACGATGGTTTTTCTCCCTGTTTGTTCTTAGCTTTAAGATTTTTATTTGTAGAAATAGTAATAGAATATTTTGTTCAACGTCTGACCAATTCTTTTTTGCTCAACCTTAATGATTTAAAAGATGTATAGTAAATGGTTTAAAAGATTTCAGGATTTCAGAAATTTGCGACAGACAGATTCGGGTTGCACATATGAAACTATTTTGATAAAATAGTCGCATTCTGAGATTAAAACACTGAAGCGTGAACTGTGTCTCAATCCGCACATATAAAAACAAACGCTTGATGGATCTTCACAATGTTCTGGAACTGGAAAGTTTCCGTTCTGCTGAGCTAAACAGAATGGAACAGGAAAATATATCTGCCAACACACACGCACGCACACGCACACACACACACACACACACACACACACACACACACACACACACACTTGCATTATAGTGGGGTCCCTCGCTTTGTTTGAGCCACAATGTGATGTAAATGAACACACACACACAGCGAGGTCCACAATGTTCGGAAGCAGGACTAAAGATCGCTTTATAATCACAGTAAGTATCCGCCGCCAATCTAAGTGGAATAGAATGCAGAGAATATGATTCTATAAGAGAACGGCTGGAGCGCAGACGATGAAAGAGAAAATGATGTGGTCGTTTCGAGCTTCTGTTTTGGCTTTCAGTAGTACAAACCAGATAAAAACTAATATGATCTGAAAGTGGCTGCTTCTATTCCATCTCTTCGTCGGAATCTTTATTCCATCTCATCCCATCGTTGCATGTTTGCTATTTCATAAACGCTTCTGTGCCGTAATATTGGGCCGGCCAGGCTGCAGTACCTGCTCTTTCCCGCAGGGGTCACTGTTGCATTTCATGCAAAGTTCATGTAAAGAAAGGCCTATAAAATATTAGATGTTAAATGTTAAAAGAAAGACCTATATTACTCCTATAAAAATATTAGACCAAAATCAACGAAACATTTACAAGAAATAAAATAAAACGAATAGGATTTGATCACAGTCTTTGATGGGCTTGATTTGTGAATCAAAATTTTTTATAAAAATATTTCTGTACGCAGCAATGGCGGCATTTGCATTTCTTTTAGCATTTCTTTTGTCAGTCAAGAACATCCATAGTGGCAGCAAACATAGATTTGTGTTAATGTTTTAACTGAATAAACTTTAAAGTAAATGTAACTAACAATTAAAATGTGTAGAAGGCAAGGCAGCCGAAGCACGGCATCATGGGATCTGTAGTTTGTGTGTCATCAGCGCTTATTAATAATAACAGTATTAATACTCGCTCTTAATAACGACAACAGGATGAATAATAAATATTACAGTGAATATTTAATAAAATAATTACAGTGTTTGTTTGCTTCCTTTTGCTGGTAAACGTAAAATACAATTATACGATTCTTTCGCTTTGGACTCGAATCCATAAATAAAAGAAACGGTGAAATTCCGCAGTGACGCCGATCTTTTTTTTGGCTTTTCTGCTTTTCTGAAATGTTTTTCAGGCTCTGGATACTGGCCGTACACTGATGACGAAGATGTGCGGTCCACAGGTGAACACACACGCACACACACACACACACACACACACACACACACACACTAGAGCTGCACGATTCTGGATAAAATGATTATCACGATTTTTTTGCGTAGAATAAAGATCACGATTCTTTTCACGATATTTTCTGGATATTTTATCATTTGAAATATTCAACCCTGAAAATCAGTCTGTCGAACATCAATATAATAACACATATTACTCCTTGCTTTAAATTTAAATAGATGGAATGAAAAATATAATGTAATGTAAAAGTAATGTTGAAAAGAAAAAAAATCAGGATTAAACGTAATAAAAATAAACATTCCAAAGTACAGTATTATGTGCAGTTAAGGACACAATTATTAGCTCTGTTTAAAAACACTTTTGAAATACTTGTCAAACAATTACTATTTTGTAGGCGGGGCTAATATGTCCTCAACTGTAGATGTTTGCCGAGTGTAAACACACACACACACACACACACACACACACACTTGCATTTATATCATACTGGGGCCCCACCATTGACTTACATGCTAAACGATACGTTCTCTTTCTCCTCACTGTAACCCAAAGCATCAGAATATTCCTCATACCCGACCCATTTACACTAATCTTAACACACACTCAGTTATAACCTCTGCCTTAAAAATACAATTATTTATTTATTTATTAAATAATTTAATACTAAGCACTTTTTAATACTTTTTAAATACTTTTAATACTTTTTACATCAATTTTAATGTTTGCAATGTTTATTTATTAGTTTTGTTATTATTCAATTGTGTATGATTGTGCTGTGTGTTTGCTAACGGACACCTGAATTTCTTCTTTTAAGAGATTAATAAAGGTTTATTCATTCATTCATTCATTCATTCATTCATTCAAGTACACAACAGGGCCCCACTTTGTGCTAAAAATTCTGGGCCCAGTTTTGTGCTAAATACAGGAACACACACACACACTCTGTCTCTTTCCCCGCTTCTTCTTCTGGCCGTCTCTCTTTCTCTCATCCTCGTCTGGTGGGTTCAGGATGATGGCAGCAGCGGTGGAGGTGAGTGTCGTTTCAGGCTGGTGTGTGTGTGTGTGTGTTTAGTGTGTTTGCGGTGTGTGTGTGTGTTTACTAGGTGTGGCGTGGTGCGCGGCAGTGAAGGTCAAGCACGGTGAGGTGAGGTGTCAGGCTCCGCGCGGCGAGCGCTTGAAGAACGTGCTGGGCAGCCGCTGCAGGATCCGCTGTGAGACGGGCTACGTGACGCAGGGCAGCAGTGAGATTCTGTGTCTGGCCAGTAAACAGTGGTCAGGGAGCGTCGCCTGCAGGGGTCAGTGCCGCCCTCGCCATGACAACCAGCTCCACAGACCCTTTCACACGTACGGAGCTTGCCCGCAAATTAATTCCGGAAAAAAGATTCCGTAAAGTAAATTTAATCCGTGAAGTAAATTTCCGGAAACCTGCCCGGTGTGAACGCAGATTGCCGGAATAAGCACGCAGAAGATCAGTACGCGCTGATGTAAGCGAGCGCTCTGAGCCAATCAGAACAGTCTGACGAGGGCCTCGCGCTTACACAGGTGCAGCCGTTTAAAAGGTGTCGGCGGGTGATGATGTCACAGAATAGTCACTCCTCGCTGTTTACAGTAATCACTGTGGTAAATGTCCGACTGGAACGACAGTGAAATCAAAGCGCTTCTAATAATTTGATGACGTTTGTAGGAACAGTTAGTGACGGCGTCACATATCAAACTATTACCGCCGTTATTCACGTTTACAAAGGCGCGGCTGTTTAAAGCGTCGCCAGGTGATGATGTCACCGAAAATACCGGGATTTTAAAACGCCGTGTGAATAGTTCTTTAACGGTAAAGCCGGTCCGGTGACTTTCCTGCATTTTACCGGCATTACCGTGTGAAAGGGGCTATTGTGTTTGCAATCTTGCAAAATATGTCAGGTAAAGCAAATATAATTGCATTCATACGTTTCACTTTGGATCATTGGATGTAGTAAAATAAAATGTATTTTATTGTATATTAAAATCAGAGGTGTAAAGAGTACCTGAAAACCATACTTGAGTAAAAGTTGAAATATACTGGTAGTACAGATTACTTTACAGATTACAGTAATTACCTTACTGTACCTATTACTTCATTGCTTGTTACAATAAAGTATCCAGCTTGAAAAGAACTTGAAGTATTTTACTCTATACTAAATTTAGGCACCAAAAACGCACCAAGAAATGTGAAAAACAAGAAACTTATTTTGAAAACTTATTTCCCAATATAGGAATGAAATTTAACAACTCAATGTTTTAGAAATGATCATTTATGATCAATAAACAAAAGATAATAAAATCAGATCACAAATGTAGTCATAGTGAGAGCAAAAGTTGCATGTGTTTTTTTTTTTATACCCTGTGCAAGTACAAAGTTGCCAAAAATTTTTTTAAAAGTTTTTACTTTGACGCTAAAGTAACAAAGCCCACTGACTCAAGTACTTTACACCCCTGATTAAAATACATTTGCCCTTTTAAGGGCTCTGTCAGGGGCGTGGCTTAACGAATCCTACATGCAAATAAATGCACTGGATATTGTACCTTGTTTGAAGCTTAGACGCGTTTATTTTAATATTCGAGTGTGTAATGAAGCACTTATTCATCCGTAGAGACGGGATCATCACTAATGAGGCGTGTGTCTTTCAGAGGTGCGCTGCCCCAAACTCTCCATGCCAGCCAACGGAGGCTTCAAGTGTTCAGACGGGTCCTACTACAACTCCCGCTGCCAGTTCTTCTGCTCGCCCGGATACACCCTGCGCGGGGACAACAGCGCCACCTGCCAGAGCAGCCGCACCTGGAGAGGGGGCAGCGCCGTGTGCCTGGGTAACACTTACATCACAGGCCTGTACCAGTACCAGACAACCACACCCGAGTAAAAGTACTGATACGTGCTGTGTCAGTTACTCCAGTGCAAGTAAAAAGTCACCACTATGAAAAAGACTTGAGTCAAAGTGGCAAAGTATCGCATTTCAAAAGAACACAAGTATTTTACTCATGCTAAATTAAGGCAAAAAAAAAAAAAAACAACTGAAAGAAATGTGAAAAAGCTCTATTAATGAGATTTTATTTTCTAATACAGAAACGAAATTTAACAACTCCATGTTTCAAAAATGGTAAAAGTGGTTGAATGAACAAAAAGTCAAACTCAAATGTGCAAAATAAATAAATAAAATTCACGTCTGTGTGGTTGCTTATATTTTTGATACTCACTACAAGTACAAAGTAGCCAGAAACGTACTTAAGTAAAGTAACAAAGTACATTTACTCAAGTACTTTACACCTCTGGTCACACGTACACCAGATTCTTGTATTAATGATCTACAGTGTTGGGATTGTTCTTTTAAAAAAAGTGAATTAATTAACAATTCTTACAACTAGTAACTGAGTTAGTCATTGACTTACATTGTTATAAAAATAACTAATTACCTAGTAACTAATTAACTAGAAATGATTGTGTTACTTATTTTGTTTTTTATTTGCCAAATAACTTGGCTGCTCTCAATATTAAATATGATGAATGATAAAATGGACACTAAATACTAGTGTATAATAATTTGTTGTTATTATTATTATTATTATTATAAAGCTTTATACATTAATCTACAGTATTTTAATATTGCTGTGGGACAATGTGAGATACACCTATCAAATTCGATATATTTTAGCAAATATTAGCATAAGCATAGCGAATAAAAAAACAATATATGGTGTAGAACTTGTAATATTTATTGCACAGAGCACAACTGGCCAATGAATAAGTCTAATTATAAATTATGTTTCTTAAGGAATGTACCAAAAATAAATGTAACAGTATTTTCTTTCTCACAAAAGTAAACAGTTTACCAAGAAGTGTTCTTAAGAAGTGAGATTAATATTCACACGGCTGATCTCCACTAGGTCTTATTTTCGGGGATTACTCTGATTTGTCATTTGTCCGTGACTCCTCCTCCTGCTGCCGTTCTCTCTCTCAGACGTGGATCCTCCAGTAATCAAGTGTCCGAGCGTGAAGGAGAAGACGGCGGAGCCTGGGAAGCTCACGGTCAAGGTGTCCTGGGACACGCCGGAGGGCTCGGACACGGCAGACGGGATCCTGACCGAGTGCGTTCCTGCTGCTCCAGTCACTCCTGACACTCCTCATCCACTCTCTTCTTCTCTTCCAGTGTCATTCTGAAGGGAAAACCATCCGGAAGCTACTTTCCTGAAGGGAATCACAAACTGTCCTACACGGTTCTGGACCGGGCGGAGAACAAAGCCACCTGCAGGTTTAACGTCCGAGTGAGAGGTGAACATCATCACAATAACACACTGGTAGACCTAAATTACAACTCAACATCAACTTTAAGTTACAGGGAACAAAGTGGCTGGTCTTTAAAGTACTAGAGTTTTCAGTAAATTGTTACATATAAATGGTCACATGTAAATATAGTTACATTGCCATACACTAAAAAATGATAGAATACTGGATATTAGAGAAGCTATAGCAAATTGAAGTTCAAGTTCAAAGATTTTAAACGAGTCATCATTTAAACGAGTTTCCCTGTACAATGACATTTCTTAGTGCTAAAATACTATAAAATGCTATAGCACTAAAACAGTATAAGCTATACATTGACTAGTTTAAATATGATGTAAGACACAATGTAACAAAACTAACTGGAATCACACTGAACGTTTCTTGCTACATTGTTCCTGATCGGAAACTCAAGGTATTTTCACTTGACTCTGCTTTTTTCTTAACTTTAAAAAAAAAAAAAACCCCAACTCCAATTCATAAACTATTAAAAATCCTTTGACTATTTACTGTACTTTTCCCCCCCAATAAACAACAGTTTCCATTTCAGTCTTTCACCTAAATGAAAAGTCACTTTGCTTTCACAGCAACTAATCGTAAATTTTGGAAAGCTCATTTGATTTTAAATTTTTTTTACATACGATAATTTTCTTTAAATAAACAGAATTACCTAGAATAAGTAAAAAAAAATGTTTGTCTGTTGTATTATGATATACTGTACCTTTATAAACAATTGCCAATTTAAACAACTACTTTGTAACATGTTTTTATTCCATTTATTACACAATAGTTTATTTGAAAAAAAAAAAGTGTTAGTCTGAATTCACGAACTCATGGCACGGATCAGACGAATTGCATGTAAAATGCAAAATTCCCGCCTAACGAAACGGATTAATTTCGTAAATCGGGGCGCCACCGTACAGTACTTACTTTTTAAATGTGGTAAAACAGAAATGTGACACATTCAGAAATGACTTGATAGAAATAGTTGAGTATTAGAACACTGTGGATGTGCGCGTGTGTTTCTCCTCAGTGCGGCGCTGCGCTCCTCTCACCGTCCCGGACAGCGGCTGGATGAGGTGCGACGGCGCGGGTGATAATTACGGGGCGACGTGTGAGTTCCGCTGTCTGGGGGGCTACGAGCTGAAGGGCAGCGCCGCCCGCGTCTGCCAGTATAACCTGCAGTGGTCCGGCCTGGAGACGTCCTGCTCGGGTACCACACCTCTCACTAGCCATGTGACCATATTACAGATGTCACGGTGTTATAAACGTCTCGATATCGCGGTCGTCCTCATCGCGGTGTAATAAACGTCACATCTCAGTCAAACAACAACAGTTCTGAATCGCTGTCATGAGCGACTACATAGACCATGATGCTTTGCGCTGCGGTTTAGCCAATAGGAGCGCACACTGCACACGCTCCACATCCGCCCAGTAGAGACGGCAGAAAGCAGCTCGTTTACTTTATGGCAGTTACGCTGTCGACTTTTATTTCAGTTTTTCTCTGTCTGTTTTTAATAGACTTGTTCATTTCAGCTTTGCTTGCACGTTGAGGAAAGGACGTCAGTGACGATTCCTTATTACTTTACAGTTGTTGTACTTTAGAAAAGAATCGCTTGACGAGATTAGTGTTAGTATATCAGTATATTGCTACTAGTACATTAGTATAGTGAGTATACTGCTGTTTCTGACTTAACTTGATACTTGCAGTTTGTAATTAGTGTGAGCAGAGTTTTCTATTGTCCTTGTTCTAAAATGTGACAATAAAAGGCCTAATTAACAACAGCCAATGATTATTATATCGTCAGCCTTGTTACTATAAACGTAAGAGACATACTTGTGAAGCTTCTGTAATATCGTGAGCTTCTACAGGATATCGTGATTAATATCGTGTCGTGAGATTTGCATATCGTTACATCCCTACTGAAGAGGCTGTTATTATGCCCTTAAATGCCACATCATATATCACAGAGTACATGAGGGCTTCACCTGCCCTCTGGAGAATAACGTTCTAATTACGCTGTTATTACAGCCATGAATATTAACGTTGGCGTCCGCTCGGCCGCGGCTCTGCTCGATCAGTTTTACGAGAAACGGCGGCTGTTGATCGTCTCGGCGCCGTCCGGGGCCAATCACTACTACAGGTTCCAGATGACCAACTTACAGGTGAGAATCATTTGATTTGAAATTAAATATATTTAAAAAAACATAATTTGTTCAGTTTTCCAACTCCAAACAGCTTGAAATCCAAGTAGTTTCTTGGATTGTAACTGTAACTGTGTTGTATATTAGCTGGTAAAAAGCCGAGTGACGTGCAGTTCTTCTCCCCGACACAAGAGGGCGTCGTGAAGATGGTTAAACGCAGCCCTGCAGTTTGTAATGATGCAGATGTTGTTCCTGTTCTTCAGCACGCACAGTGTGGCCTGGACCTGCGACACGTGACGGTGATCGAGCTGGTGGGCGTGTACCCGGCTCAGATTGGCCGAATAAGACACAGACTCCTCCCCCCAGGCTTGGCTCTCCAGCTCAGGTACGTTACGTTACTTTACAATCATTTGGCAGATGCTTTTATCCAAAGCGACTTACAGAAAGAGAAGCAAGTGAAGCAGTTTGTCTACACTAGGCTCCAGTAGATGTCTACACAGACTATATAAAGACACTTACGAGACAGAACAGCTTTACAGTCAGAGAACACAAGACTAAGTTTTTTGGTTAATCAGTGTTAATGTGCTGGTGAAAGAGCTCAGTTTTTAATGCTTTTAAAACGCTTTTAAACGCTGAGGTTGTAGACCAGAGAGCCGCATCATACACACAGGCACACAACATAAACATCATTCGTGGTGATACACTTTGTTTATTGTCAGATTACAGGGCCTTAAATTAAAATTCAGTTAAAAAAAAACTTAAGAAATTCAAACATACACTTGTAATACATAGTTTGACCAGCAATTAACTGCCACGTTGCTTTTCCACAGCAGTGACCACTAGGGGAGCCGCTCCAAATTTCTAAAAATTGATTTTTTCAGGTTTTTATAAAAAAACTAGTTTCGGTGGTCTAGTGGGGAGAACAGTAACATTTGTGCTCAAATTTCTAAGAGAAGGGTTGTCTGGTGGATTGCTTGAATGTGGCGCGGTAAAATTTTGTGATTTAAATTTTAATCTATTCCTTTATTACACATTGTATCTTCTGGTGATACGTTTAAAATAATGTTTAATATTATAATAAACTTTTTAAAAATATTATTATTAGAAATATTACATTGAATCGCAAAATAAATGCAGTACACGCACACAGACCTCTGCGCAACCAGATTTAATGAAAATAACCACACCATCATGATAATATTAGTTATTTTTCAACAGTTAACATTGTGTTATATTTGACTCATGTCATGTGAAAGATCCTGAAGTAGTGAAAGATCCCATGAAACTAGTTAAAGAGCCGCATGAGGCCCGAGAGCCACGAGTTAACCACCCCTGATCTAACTCTCACAGGAACTCAGGTCAATTGTTTAAATAGTCAAACTAATCAGAGCGACGATCAAAAACAGGTGTGAGGAAGAAACTTAATCAAGAAGCAATTATGACGGATAAGACGCTAGGAGATAATAATTAACTAACGAGAACCAAATCAACGACAACAACAGGAAGTGTCCACAGAAACTAACACAACAAATATAAAAACATAGAAACAAATGCAAAAACACTGGAACAAAAACAAACAAACACAGAAAAACGGGAAAAAAATAAAATTTAAGATAAAATAAAATAAAATAAAATGAAGATAAAAACAGAGAAACAAACATAAAAACAGAAACGCACAAAAACATAAACAAAAATAAAAACACAGAAACTAAAACAGAAACAAACATAAACACACAGAAACACATTGAAAACAAACAAAAAAACAAATATAAAAACAGGAACAAATTCCAAAACAGGCACAATTAAAAACACAGAAACAAACAATAAAACAGAAACAGACAAAAAACCGCAGGAACAGGTGGGTTGTTGGTGAGTGGGCGTGACTGAGGCTTTGTTTGGGGCGGGGCAGGTTGCTGCTGCAGCTCTCTCAGAACTCCTACAACATGGTGCTGCTGGACAAACAGGGCGTGGACAAACAGCGCTACGCCTTCCCCATCACGGCGGCGGAGATCTTCACCACCATCGACACCTTCCCCCTGCGCTCAGACGAGGCGCTGCTGCAGAAGGAGGCGGGGCACAGCTGCTGAATCACATGATCAAACACTACATGATGCGCGTCTCTTTATGTCTCTGCTGTTTGTATTTATGTCTGTGTGGATGACGCTTTTTACGCAATAAAGACACTCGTGATTTACAGTTACGGTGGTTGAGATTCCAGTTGTGTCCCTGTTTTGTGGCTCGCACGGGATCCCACGCAAAAAAAGTTGTTTTAATAGAGTTTTAAGAATATTCAGTACGCTCCCTAGTGGCCATATTGCCATCATCTCACTTTTTTATCTTTATACCGTATATCTTCTATTAGTGGCCTGTCTCTTTTTAGACGTCCTTCTTCAATAAACGACTGTCCTCGGAGCAGATGCTATTCTATATTATATTATATTATTTTACACTATATTATATACGTATGTGTATACAGTGTACGTATATATGTATGTGTCCTTTCTTTTTATATATACACAAAATATTCAGTAGATTTTTTTATACAGAAAATCTATATAAAATTCAGGATTTGCACAAGAGCCTATTAAACGTTTGTGACTGTCTGAATAATTTGTTGAATAAGCTGGCTACTATTGGAAGATATACAATATAGTTATTATAAACAATGAAAGAAAGATGAGAGAACAGGCAGAAGGCTGACGTTTTTTTTCTAACTTTTAAAACTTTTTTTGTTAAGTTCATAGGCTTGTAATCTACCAGAATAGCTGATTGCTGTATTTTTCACCCCTGACTTCAGCGTGAATCTTAAATGGCTGCTCACGTCTGGGAATGAGCCCAATTGTAGGGAACAGGACTTTTATTACTTTTATTTTTCCAAAAGAAAAAACAGATTAAAAAACCACAAGGGCCAAACAAGTAGGTTACACAGTGCAAAAATAAATAAAAATAATTTCACTTTTCAAAAGCAAATATAAAAAACGAGCCTTTGGTTTTAAACAAGCACACACAAACATAAACAAGCACACGATTGGACAAACACACAATCACAGCAGGAACACAAACACACAACAACACAAGGCCTTTAAATAGTCAAACTAATCAGAGCGACGATCAAAAACAGGTGTGAGGAAGAAACTTAATTAAGAAGCAATTATGACGGATAAGACGCTAGGAGATAATAATTAACTAACGAGAACCAAATCAACGGCAACGACAGGAAGTGTCCACAGAAACAAAACACAACAAATATAAAAACACAGAAACAAACATAAAAACAGAAATAGACAAAAAAAAAACACAAGAAAAAAAACAGAAACAAAAGCACAGAAACAAACATAAAAACAGAACAACAACAAAAAAAAACACAAAAAACAGAAACAAAAGCACAGAAACAAACATAAAAACAGAAACAGACAAAAAAAAACACAAAAATAAAAACAGAAACAAAAGCACAGAAACAAACATAAAAATAGAAACAGACAAAAAAAACAAAAAAAAAAACAAAAAAAAAAACGGAAACACACAAACGTAAACACACAGAAACAAAAAAAAAAAACATAAACAAGAAACAAAACAGAAACAAACCAAAAAACGCAGGAACAAAAAATAAAACAGGAACCAAAAAAAAACAAAAAAAAAAACAGAAACCAATAAAAACACAAAAACAAACATAAAAAACAGAAACAGACAAAAAAAGACCACAGAAACAAAAATAAAAACACACAAAAAAACCGCAGAGACAAACTCAGAAACGCATTTCTTTCCCTTTAAAATGTGAAATGATGTGGAATAAGTCGTGATCTAGAAGCAGCAGAAGTCGATTCACAGGAGTTTATTTGCTTTCTGAAACACGACAAATACGTAGAGGTACACGTTTGGGGGTCCTACGTGGTCTTCCTGCACCACACACACACACACACACACACACACACACACACACACACACACACACACACCACACACACCACACACCACACACCCACACACCCACACACACACACACACACACACACACACACACACACACACTCACACACACTCACACACAGCTGCGACCTGAGCAGCTTCAGACTCTACAGGACAGTGTCTAGAACATCAACATGCCACGAAACATCTGGAAAGAGTCACAACTGATGCTTGTTGTACGTCTGACACGTGGAGGTGTTTGAGGAACGCACAAACACACGATGTCCTGACGTAATCCGTGCATTATTTGCGCGTGGGAGTGTTTAAATCGACCCGCCGGCTAAAACGTGGTTTGTTTTCGACTGTGTTGAGCGCGTTTGTCGTGTTCACTTTAACGTTTTTTGTCACATCAGCTGATGAAGAAAAACAGTTTGTGCTCACCTCTGGTGTTGGGAGGAAGTGCTTTGTGCTTTGAGTTTGACGCTAAACAAGCCCGTGATTGGTCCTCGGGGTTCCTGCGCTAAATCGATAAGAATAATCAGATCTGATGCTGTGCAGACTCGCGAAATCACCTTCTGGGAAGATCTGAAGAGCATGAGTTTGCGACGGCTAAGGTCATGGGTTTGAGTCCCAGGGAAGGCTGGTCAGAGTCTCGTAAACGCTGATCTTCTTTGAGCTTCATCCACATGCAAAAGGATGTTTGTGCGGAACCTCTACATGCAAAATTGCCAGAATGCTGTGCCGACCTGACCTGGATGACGGAGGAACGGGATCGAGGTTTAACTCAGTCAGGACCATTTTGTGCAGAGTTGTGCTCCATTCATCTATGTTCTACCGCTTATTCCATTTCTGGGCCACGGGGATCTCCATTTGAATGTGATTTTTCCATCAACTGGCCTAAAGGTGCATCAGTTTGAGTCTTGGTCAGGCTTTTTCCCGTCTCAGAAGAGGATTTGTGGACGGATGATTGATGGGCGCGTGTAAATGAGAAGAGAGAGTGGAAGATGAGGCGTGCTGCGTCTCTAGGTCTTCACCCTGGCCATGCTGGAGCGCAGCATCAGTGTACACTCTTGAGGGAGCTCTGGGTTCTCGATCATTCGCTGCCACAGACGCTGCTCTTCCCCGTAGGCGTCGTTCCAGTCCACCTTCTTCCCGTAACTCAGACCTGCGCGTCAGGAACATCTAACTGAGACCATGAATTATTCAGCAGCTCAAGGCCGTCACCTACATCTCCTGGTTGAAAAGCCATTTAGAACTACCTTCTACTGTGTAAACAAGTCCATCCGTCCATCCACCCTGTCTGCTTGCTCATCCATTCATCTAGTTATCTATCTGTCTGTCTGTCTGTCTGTCTGTCTATCTATCTATCTATCTATCTATCTATCTATCTATCTATCTATCTATCTAATCCATCCATCCATCCATCCATCCATCTATCTATCTGTCTGTGCTATTTATTGTTATCATCTATCTGTCTGTCTGTCTATACATCTGTCTGTGGTATCCATCTATTTATCCATCTATCTATGTATCCATCCATCCATCCATCCATCCATCCATCTATTTATCTATCTATCTGTCCATCCGTCCGTCCATCCGTATGTGTGTGTGTGTTATATCGTATATATCTATTTAAAGTCTATTCTGGTTAATAAGACACATTTGGAAAGGATCAATTTGGTCCGATCGAGCGAAATGCCAAATTCTGTTCTCCGCAATAACACGAGAGTGTACGGAGCGTGAAAACGTCCTAATGAGCTTCAGTGGTCAAAAGGACGCTTGGAAAAAAAAGCGTGAGACAATATTGTGTCTGGTTTTTTTTTTTTTTACCTGAAACGCAACTGTTTCTTTCCAAGTCAAACTTGAATGGCGTAACTCTCGACATTGTTAATTATCAACACTGGTTTCACAGGTTACTCACAATTTTGCTCCAAATAAGCGGACATTAAAAACGAGAACAATGAGATGAGATAAGAGAGAGAGAGAGAGAGAGAGAACGAGACGCAGAAATGCTCATTATTATAAAGCAGGGGTGTGCAAACTTATTGATTCGCGGGCCACATTGGGTTCTATCATTTGACAAAGGGGCGGGACCGGGCTTCCTGGTCAAGCAGCTGTCAATCACATTCTCACCGGCCAATCAGTGTTATTCTAAGTGAGGCTTGTGCCAGAAGTCCAAACGAAAAAAAAAAAGAAAAAGAAAAGGACGAAAAAATCTGAAGCAGAAAAAAAAGTTTCAAACCAAAAAGTGAATATTCTTTGTTTCTTATAAATTTAAGTTTAGATATTTTTGCCATCTGATTACATTGACTGACAGTATAAAAATAAACGTTATAAATATAAAGATATTAGTACAAAATTAGTTAAAAAAAAATAAAGATACTAGTACAATTTGTTTACGTACATTTTGTGTTTATGGCTCCGCTTTTTAAAACGTGTTACATAAAAAACAAAAAAACCTTCATAACAGATTAACCAGATTTACATTAAAAAAATCTGACTTTCATTTAACTTCTACAAGTTCGGCGGGCCGCGTTAAAACATTTAAAGGGCCGCATGTGTTTGCCCAGCGCTGGTTTAAAGGCTGAAGTGAAACTACCCACCGGTGCCGGCGCCGAGCCGAACTCCCCCCAGGAAGACGTTGCTGGCGAAGGGCTCTCGGTCCCACACGGTGAGCTCCAGACACACGCTGTCCAGGTCTCCGGGCTGCAGGCCGCAGTAGGTGAAGGTGTGATGCCAGCGTGGACTCACCGAGCGCTTCACCACCGCCGTCTTGTGCTTGGTGCTCTTCTTGTCGTCAGGCAGCAGGTATCTAACACACACACACACACACACACACACACACACGGAGACGTGGCCTTCAAATCTCATCCACTGGCATGTGTTACACGTACAAACACACACAGAGATGAAAATAATCCGGTGAAAAAGATCTTTTACAAAATCCTGTTCCTGTACCGCGTTTCTATTTCTGGGTCACGGGCAGTGTTGGCAATGTTCCTTTAAAAAGTATTAGTTACACTTGTGCCTTCTCACAAATAGTGACTGAGATTTAAAAAGATTTAAAGAAAAGAGTCTTTGAGTTACATTGTTATAAAAGTAACTCATTACTATGGAAAGTAACTATTGCGTTACTTAATTGTTTTTATTTGTCAAATAACTTGGCTGCTCTCAATATTAAATATGATGAATGATATAATGGACACTTAACACAAGAAACGATTATTATAAAGCTTTGCATATTAATCTACAGTATTTTAATATTGTTGTGGGGCAATGTGAGAGACACCTATCAAATTCAATATATTTTTGCAAATACTATCAATAGCATAGTCACTATGCCATAGTGAAAAATATTTATTGCACAGAGCACAACTGGCCAACAAATAAGTCTAAATATAAATTGTGTTTCTTATGCAATAAAGCTATGCAATAAAGAAAGACTTAAAAGAAATGTTTTTTTTTTTTTCCGTGTACAATACACCATCCTAACAAGGCTGTGTGGAACTGTGAGGGGGAACGTGATTATACTCAACACTCGCACCCTTTGACGAAGGGATCTGAAGATCCTCCTTTGACGGCCGTCAGGTTTTTGGCCTCCTTCACCAGCAGCTCCACCATTCCTCCTTTGGGGAGAGTGATGGTCTTCTTCTTTCCTTTCAGAAACCTCCTCTTTACTGAGACACGGAAGGATTCATTCATTCAATTCTTTCTTCCAATGAAGAGCAAATAACTCAGATTTACATTACATTATACTACATTAACATTTCTACACACATTTACTGTAACTATCTACAAATAGAAATGTTTAAACTACATTTTAGAAAGGCAGTAAATTAATTATTTGGGGAAAAAAAGCCAAATCTCATTAAAGAAAACATCACACTCCTCATTTCTGTCTGATTTTGAATATAATTAATTGAATTGAATTGAAAGTCCTTTATTCAAGAACCATAAGAATCTTTTTCTTATGATTTGAATAGGTTGTGTTTTCTACCTTGCACTTGATCCACCGGCCGGGAAAGGTTTCTGTCGGCGGGAATGTACTTCAAAACCACGGTCAGTTCTCCTTTATAGTGAATGACGGAATCCACGTAAGACTCGCTCTGAAACACACCAACCACCATTAACGGACAACGCTCGGTCTATCTATTTATCCATCCATCCATCCGTCTGTCTGTCTGTCTGTCTGTCAGTCTATCAATCTATCTATCTATCTATCTATCTATCTATCTATCTATCTATCTATCTATCTATCTATCTATCTATCTATCTATCTATCTGTCCATCTTATTGTCTGTATGTGGTATCTGTTTGTCTATCTATTTGTCTGTCTGTGTGTGTGTGTGTGTGTGTGTGTGTCTGTCTGTCTATCTATCTATCTATCTATCTATCTATCTATCTATCTATCTATCTATCTATCTATCTATCTATCTATCTATCTATCTATCTATCTCTCTATCTATCTATCTGTCTATCTATCTGTCTATCCGTCTAGCTATCTGTCTGTCTATCTATCTATCTATCCATCCATCCATCCATCCATCCATCTATCTATCTATCTATCTATCTATCTATCTATCTATCTGTCTATCTGTCTATCCGTCTATCTATCTATCTGTCTATCTATCCGTCTGTCTATCCATCTGTCTGTCTGTCTATCTGTCTGTCTATCTATCCATCTATCTACCGGTGGTCACATTACCCTGGGCTGGAGAGTGAACCACTCCTCTATCTGCGTCTCAAACTCCCAGGAGTCGAAGGTCAGCTCCGTCTCGCCCAGGAAGCAGTTGTGTCCGAAGCGGTCGTGATGCCACACGGACACCTGCAGCGTGCGCGTCTCCAGCTGAGAGTGACTGACCACATACTGAGCACATGCACACACACACACACACACGCAATCAATACGTCGCCTGAAATCAATCAGGGAACACCAGCGAACACCAGCGCCGCTCACTCTGAGGTTTTCGTTGAAGACGGGATTAATGCTGTTGCTCTTGATGCTGGTTTTTCTCTTGCTTTGACGAGACTTGTCTGGCAGGAGATAGGTTTTCACGTAGCTGCAGATGAGATTTCAATCTGTTTATATATCGTACGGCACATCAGCATTTATTATTCAGTAGCAAAACCTCACGAGACTCAATGCAAGGATCGTAAAGCTAAAAGCTAACATCTATCTATCTATCTATCTATCTATCTATCTATCTATCTATCTATCTATCTATCTATCTAGAGAGAAAAAAAAAAAATATATATATATATATATATATTACAATATATACACTGTATAGTTTATTCTTTAAATCTACAATATCTAAACATTCCAAAATATTTAATATAACATTTAATATCCTAAATGTAATCATAAAATGATGTACTTATTTCCCATTTGTACGTAAAGGAATAAAAGAAAATGACAGAAAACACTTTGAGCTGAAGTATTTTGCTCCGTTAATTTTAAATTAAAAAAGAAAAAAACCATGGGGGAAAAAAATGAAACCACTATGAAACCAAAAATGCAATTAAAAAATATGTATTAAAGGAAAACATATATAAAATGTATATTACAGTATACATATACTGTATAGTGTATCATATAAATCTAAAATATCTATACACAAACAGTATGTATGTATTTTCAATTTCTACGTGAAGGAATAATAAAAACACGTCGGGAAATAAAAAACCTCTCGAAACATTGCAACACTTTGAGCCGAAGCGTTTTGCTCCGTTAACTGAATAATTAAATCCTTCATGCCAATGAATGACTTTCCCTCTGCAGATAATAATGCGTAATGTGTGAGTGTGTGGCCTCACGGATCGGTGCGCTGTCTCCTCTCATCCCCGGTTGCCAGGCAACGGCACTCTCGGATCAGCACGTTCAGCGCTCCGGTTTTATAGCTGTAGGAGATGCTGAGCAGGATCTCCCCGGAAACCCGCACGTCCCCGTAGTCTCCCGTCTCACTGTACACGCTGGTCATGCTGTTGATGCTGGTCTGGAGAGGACAGAGGGACGCCGAGTTAGTGTCGGACTCTCATCTGCTCTTCTCACGGCAGACAGGAAGGAGAGAGAAGCCGATGCGGAGGATGGACAGTCCGGCAGAGCGACATCGAGCACTCACAGTGTCGGCATCGGAGTCGGGAACATTAAGGAAGCCCCACTTTCTCTCCGAGGCAGACGTGGAAGACTAGAGTGAGACAGGAGATAGAACAGATTGACTAGAGGTGGAAGACGTAAACACATCACAGACGGGAAAGTTCAGAGAAAGACAAGCTTGACTCGTTGCATTCAGATGAAAAGAACAATCCCAAAGAAATGCGACGAAGAACATGCAGGAGGATTAAAAAAAAAGAAAAACGCGGTGCAAAAACAGAAAGTACACAGCCCCTCCACCATCCAGCTCAGAGACGCTCGCTTTTCCATTTCAGGGTGATGATGGGGAGCTGGAGCCAATACCAGCAGCTCTAGGTCTGAAGACACACCCTGGATTGAAGGCCAACCAATCACTGAGCAGGAGCCTCCACTTAAAACATATATCAGGAATTTAAAAAAAGAATAAAGAAAAAAAAAGTATTTCGAAAAGAATAATAATGGTAATAATAAAGCTGTGTTGATTGTTTAGTTTTTTTTCTCCGTTTAAAAGCACTTTTGAAAAGGTAAAAATTCAAAACAAAATGTGAAAAATGTTATTCATTTGCTGATTATTGGGCATTTTTTTGAGGCTAGGAGTGAAATGTCATTTTGTTATTAATAAAAGTAATAAATAAATAATTCAGAGGATCGTTCTGGGCCTTTCTGTGTGGAGTTTGTATGTTTTCCCTGTGAGTGTTCAGTTCAAACGTGCAACTTTAAAATGCAAATTTAAAAGGTTTATATATACAGTAATACTATATAAACACAGTAAATATTATATAAATCATGTTTATATATACTGTATATACTATATATTAGAATCTGATTATCTGATTATATTTGAAAGTGAGAGAGAAAGAAAACTTTACACAGAATTAAAATGTTAAATGTGACATAAATATACATATATGTATACGTAATTACATACATAAATATAAACATTAAACGACTGGGTATGTGTTGAAAAGTGCAACATTCACAACAACAATGAATAATTAATACCATTAATGACTAAGTTGTGTTGTGATTTACACAGTGATGTAATTGATGACACGTCGATGCCAGCAGGGGTAAACACACACACACACACACACACACACACACACTGGGCAGGGGAGCGTGTGATGCTGATGTGAGAGCATCACTTTACCACTGACTGTGCGCTGCTGATGCTGCGGTTATTCTGCCGGCTCGCTGATAACAAGGCATCGATGTCCTCATCCGAGTCCTACGGTGCGCACACACACACACACAACACAGATCTTCCTCTGAGCTTCAGGCAATCACTTAAGAGCGAAACCACATGACGGAAGGATGTGTCTTATCGCTTTAACCCCTCGGAGGGGAAAGTGGAGATCACAGGCAGATTTTTACCTCATCGTTCAGTCCTGGAACGGAGTGGCAGCGGTTGATTGGCGAATCTTCGCTGAACTCGTCCCCGGGATTTGTTAGGTCAACTTCTGAGCGACTGCGATCTGACGAGGGAAGAAAAGACTCTTCAGGTCGAACGGAGATCTGAGGGTTATTTTATCTGGCATGTTCGGTTATGTCACCTATGTAATGATGATACAGTGGGAAATGATGAGAGAAATTTGAACATTATTTACTATAAATATAATGTATTTTTAAACACATGCACCAAACACACACAAAGACACATGAAATGTAGAAATAAAAAGTTAGAAGACACTAAAAACCTTTTTTGCAAAGACATTTGTTTTGATATGTTTTGATAGAGAGAGAAAGAGAGAGAGAGAAGGGAAAAAGGGAGAGACCGAGAGAGGAAAAGAGAAGGAGAGAGTATTACACAGTACTAAAATGTGTGACAAAAAAGTGACAAAAACACACATTTATAAATAATTACAAACATAAATATACACTGTATGCATTATATATTTGTGTGTGTGTGTTTGTGTATTAACACATCTACACACCCAAATAACAAAAGTGCCATTTCTAAAATGTGCATCTATCTTGTGACTTTTCACTTCCTCTTCCACGTCGTTTACATTTCTGAATTCTCCATGAACAATTGAAATTTCCATTTTTTCCAATTACGCTCGAATGCACTATTAAACTTTTTACGCTGACCTATGTTCACGCAGTTAGAGAGTTCTACCTGAAATTTCACAGTAAAGCGCATGTTAACACTGCAGGTGCTGGAGCAGAAGCATCTGTCAGGCTGTTGCCATGGCGATACCTGATGAGAGGGAGGCTCTGGACACGGCAATGGAGGGTGTGCTGGAACCCTTTAGTCTCCGCCCACTGGCCGTGTCGCTGCTCTGCAAGCTGGACACGCTCTCTGCCCCATCCGGCTGAACAAACAGCGCTGGTAAACACACACTCAAAAGCCTCTTCAGAGCTGGAGATACAGTTACCCGGTTCCTCGCTTCGCTCAGGTTGTTGGGTGTCGTCGGTGATCCGGACGATTCCAGAGCCACGGATCTTTTCCTGTCAGTCGAGCGGAAGGTTAATTACACCTGCTGCCATTGATTACCTGATCGATTACCGATAAGCTCCACGTGATGTATAACGTTCCAGACTTTTTTTTGTCGACATTTTTGAGACATGTCGCATGTGCTCAGTATCTAGGAAATCTTAGTAGTGCCAAACATATCAAACGTAAATTTCTAATAAAGGAACAAAAAAATGTGTGTTTATGTAATTGTATTTTTGGAACTAATCTGATTCCATAAGTATCATGTGCTTTACTATATTGTTAGTATTACATTCAAACTAGCTACTGTTTATGGCTGATTAGTGTGTGGCGCTCAGTTATTTAACCCACTTAGCTGAGAGTAAAAGACGTTCCTCACCCGGGTGGGTTCTTCCCTGCGCTTTGAGGCGTTGTGGATCTCTGGGAGCGCGGCGTTGCGGGTTTCTCCACCTCTGACGGTCGTTGAGCAGATCCTCCATCTTCACAAATTATAAATACACAAAAACTTATTTTCATCCCAATTATAAACGTGTGGTAGAAAAACACTGATGAACAATATCATCAACATCATGAGATCAGCGGACGTACAAGATGTCTCCGAAAATAAATCCTCTCTGTAAAAATTTGTTAATGGTATTTTATCGACAAAAACTTTCTGATGGAAATTCTGTTAACAGAGTCCCAGAGAGAGGTACCACTGTACTGAAACGCAAAATATAATGTATAAATCCTGAAATATACATCATATTTCAGGATCGTCATCGTCTGGACAAGAGATTTTGCCCCCTGGATTAACCGGACTGGGATTCGAACCAGAAACCACTAGGTCACAACGGCCTATATGGTAAAATGCTGTTGCGCTTTCAGGTAAATGCTGTACAAAAAATAGCCTGAAGATCAACACAGTATGACACTTTCTCACAATTATTTATGTTAAGTTATGGTGATGTTTGTTTGTTTATTTATTTGGATTTGTTGTTGCTGTTGTGACGTGAAATTTCGCCGCTGTGGGACTAATAAAGGATTTTTCAATTCAATTCAATTTCAATTACATCACATTATGTTTTCTCCGTAACCAGACATTTCTCGTTTTGACGCTCACAAAACTTCAGCCAGCTTATAATACCGCAAACATCTTACAAATGCTCAGAACAGGCACTTTTCCAGCAGAACTATGTGAATAAGTAAAGCAAACAACGTGCCATTGGTCCGAGGAGCGTTGATCACAATGCAGCTCTCAAACCATGTGGAAACCAAACTGGAAAAAGTCCAAGCTAAAGCGTCTCACACACAGACAGACGACACCGCATTAGAGAAGCGCTTACACGTGGTTCAGTTCAAGGCTTGAGGTTTCAAGTTCAAGTTCAAGTCCTGAGCATTTGTAGGGCGCTTTTCACAGTTTTAACTGTCTCAAAGAGCACGTGTGAATAAGTGAGAGAATTGTTGCTTTTTATTCATTTGAACGTCTGGTTGGTTCAATAAAGCACAAAAAACAAAATCCTTTGAAACCCCTTCCAGCCAAACGGAAGGATTATCCTTTTTTTTTTTTTTTTTCCAACAAAAAAGTGTGAATCAAATAAAAAGCCCCAGCTTGGTGTTGTGCTGTTGGTATCTCTTACCCTGCGGGCAGCTGAGGATGGACCTCCTGACGTCATCACTGCTGGCCACACTGGACTGCTGAAAGCGTTTAGATCTCTCCTCCAGGAACCACTCGCCCGTCACCACCTTCAGCTCCCTGAATGGTGACCATCAGAGCCGTGATGAGCGGGAGGTTGCGGGCTGGCGGGCCGCGGGCACTCACGCCGTCTTGGCACACACGGTGCACTGGCTGGAGCTGGTGCAGACGGGGCAGACGCGGCGCTGGCAGCTGGCGCAGACGCTCCCTCTCTGCAGGATGATGCCCAGAGCGCGCAGACACACCGCACACACGCGCTGCTCCGTGGAGTCGCGCCGCCCGGCTCGCTTCAGCTCCACCAGCTCGTTCTTCAGCTTCCTGTGGCGAGGGTCATCACAGCATCTTCACTCTTTATCCATGTGTTACAGTCAACCTTTTATTTGTCAGATCACTACAGGTTTTCATATTGCGGGAAAGAGAACGCACACGTTTAGTTTAAATTGTTTTATTAGAACATGCGAGACACAGCAGACTTACCACTTCCTTTTGTGTTGGGTTCATTCTAAAGGCTTGGGCTGAATCCATTCTGGGCTATTGTGTGGTTGCTATTATTGTTGTTTTGTGCGTGTTGTTGGGTTTTCTGTCTTGTTTTATTGCGGATGTATGTATTGAGTATTGATTTGGCAAATTCTAATTTATTCCTTATTTATTTATTCAAATTTTATTTTTAACTCATAAAGAATCGACATTTTTCTTTTTCAAGACTTTTTCACATAGCGTCTTTGCGTTGGTCTCAGACTAAGAAAAGCGCTATATAAATGAACTGGAACTATTTAGATTCGGGTCATTTTGCCTTGTGGTGTTGAGGTTAATTTTGTAAAGATTTAGTTTTATTTCCTGTACCCCCTCCGGATCAAAGTGGGTTGGTCCAATCGAGTTTAGGCGGGAAAACGGGCCTTTAAAAGCCGGGCCATTTTGACCGTGTAGGGGAGGTCGGATGGTTGGTTGATTTGAGTTAGACAGTTGAACTAAGGACGCGTATTGTGGGATATTGTGCGTATTCTCTTGCGTTTAGGAGACATAATTAGGGTCTAAACGTAAAGCACTTTGAAGGTCTAGTTAACGGTTACTCCTGCTTTGAGGAGATTTCTTTTTATTTTCCTTTTTGTAAGTCCTTGTGTTTTTTTTTCGTTAGTAAATTGTCGTCATCTGAAGTTCTGAAGTTCGGCATCTGTGTGGCTCCTACCACTTCCCCTAGGCCCGATACCACAGACATCATCGGAGAGAATTACACTTGAAAATTGGGCAATTTGACAGGAGCATTGTGGCGGCAGACATGAATGCAGTATGTATGAAAGAAACACAGATTCCGGGTAAATCGGACAAAAAAATGGGACCGGATCAATTTGGTCCGTATAATCGTCTGGTCCGATTAAGTGGTGTGCCTAGTTTTCACCAAAGTAGGACGAGACCATGTAACGTGAAAATGTCATAACGACGTTTACTGTTCAAAAGTATTGTTCAAAAGTTCAAAAGATGCTTGAATAAAAAAATATTGTGAGACAAAATTGCTTCTGATATATTGTGGACAGAAATGCAGGTTTGTTGCTTTTCAGGATGAATCATGAATGGAATGACTCTCAAAGGTTAATTATTATTCATGATTTCCTCATAACTGATGACTGGAGAAGAATTTTAATTTTCTCTGAACAGAAAAAAATAAAAAATACTGAACAGTAATAGTAAAATAATAGGGAGCTTAGTAAATTATTCACACTAGAGAGTGTTAAGTTTTATCCTTGAAAGAATGACTCATTTAAAAAGTTACTATTTTTAAATATTATATTTAATATAATATTGTATATATATATATATATAAAATTGTATATATTGTATAATATATATTAGTTTTTTTTTTTTACTTTCTTACTGTAGTTTTATACTGTAAGGTTCTGTCTTGGTGATTTTATTGTCTTTTATTAAAGTGCTTATCCAGTGTGTTGTGTGATATGGAGTGTTCTTTAAAATTCGGTCCAAATAAGCGATTGGTTCAATTAACCGGAACCTACTGTGTTGTACTTGTATATATAAATACCTGATGCGTTTCTCCTCTCGTTTCCGGAGCTTTTCGTCTTTCTGGAGGACACTGAGGATCATCTGCCGCTCGTGTTCCAGGAGGAAGGACAGGTTCAGAGACTCTGTTTTCTTGGCCATGACCATTTATAAAGCCTCAGCTCAGAAAGTCAAGCGTATTCTGACCGGTCCCAACGTGTCTTTGTGAATGCAGCACACTGACGATTCATCACATCTTTGAAGTGCACATCTGCACAGACGTCCATTTGTCTGGATCTCCGGGTCACATCTTCATTTCTCCAGAAACTTGATCCAGTAGGTCATCACAACTTTGTCCTTTTCACATCCTAAGAATAACCGAGTACACAATATTTTAGGGATATAGTTGGGCAAAAGTTTATAGCAACTAGTATGTCAATAAAAAATATATATATTATACAGTATATACATCATTTATACTGTATATATACGATATATATTTTTTATTAAGAGTACAATTAAGAGTTTAGCCATTTCACCCGTAGCTCGCTTTATTAGCCAAAATTAATCAACTTATCTGGATTAGATTAAATTGGCTTGATTGATGTTTTTTATCAAGACGCATCCAGAAAAAGAGAAAAAAAAAGAATTTTCATTTTCAATTATTTCACATAACAATTGGAAGCTGAAAATCTACATATATTACTTTAATCATTTTAATATATCATTTAATCAGTTGATATCATAATCCAAACACTACATTCTTTTGTAGGACTTTTATTATTACACTTTTACTGAATCTTTCATTCTTTTTTACTCCTTTTAATCTTTCTGTAGCACCCTGAGATTTGCTTGCAAATGAAAAGTGCTTTACAAACAAAATGTATCATTTTAATTATTAAAGAAAAGGCCAGACCTGCGCATTGCTTCTTGTAGCAATTTCTTTCTTAATTTATAATCAATCTCCTCTGTCTATTTTTGTGCCTAGTTTGTTTATATCCTGAGCCAAAAATAAAAACCAGTTTGTGATCTAATTTTAGCCACTGGATAATTAGGAAATATTTGACCTTTCTGTTTGACAGGTCAACATGTAAGTTTCAGGTGCGGTTCACCTCAGTGTGTGTGTGTGTGTGTGTGTGTGTGTGTGTGTGTTTTCCTGCTTGTCTGACTTGCTTTGTTCTGTCGTCTGTCAGAATCAGACGCAGTGGATCAGCCAATCAAATCAAAGCCTTCAAATAGAGTGTGTCGCACCACCGATGTGACAATTACGCACACTTGTTGGGTGGTGCGTCGGTGGAGGGAAGCAGCGAAGGGTGTTTCATTTAGTTTGAGACCTAATTCATCATTTCTGACTTTTATTGCCAGTTTTGCAGCCTGACTCATCGACTCGCTAGTCATAGGGTCAGACAGACGTGTCAGAGCGCCGTCATCAAGCCACGCCTACTTGCTCGCTAAAGGACAACGTGGACCAGAAGCGCCAATTAAAAGTGTGTGAGCCGCAGGGGTGTAAGGTACTTGAGTAAATGTACTACGTTACTCTACTTAAGTATGTTTTTTGGCTACTTTGTACTTGTACTGAGTATCAAAAAAATATAAGCAACTTTTACTTTCTACTCCACTGCATTTGTGATTGAGTAGCAGTACTTTTCACTCCACTACATTTGAATTGACACTTACCGTTACTCGTTACATTTTGATTGTGTGCGCGACAAACCATAATCCATTTTTATCGAGCCTAACCCAAGCCTAACATGACAAAAACACTGTGACGTGACTATATTTTAGTGGTGTATTTATTTGGTGCAACATGAATAGTTGTTTTAAAATGTGATACTTTGCTATTTTGACTCAAGTCTTGTTTTTACAGTGGTGACTTTTTACTTGTATTGGAGTAACTTATACAGCAGGTATCTGTACTTTGACTCAAGTATTGTTGTCTGGTACTCTTCACACCTCTCTGCGCTCACGTGACTTCAGCTCAGGGTGTTCTAATCTCCCGTGTTCCGAAAGGTGTGTTATTTCCCTGAATCCCACCCTGAGTGTACACAAGCGAGTGCACACACTGGCCTCCGCAAACACTTCCCTTCTGAGAGAAGTCCTCACAACCCCGTCGCTCCAGTTTTTCACGATTCTGCGACGGCTGCTTTCAATGGAAAAAAACAATAAAACGACGACGCATTTTGCAAAACCTGTCGCTTAAACGCAAAAAAATCACAGACGAAGAGATTAAACGCAAGAAACTATAATCATCCAATTAAAATGACCTTTCATTCAAATTATGATTTATTTCATTTGGCACTTTTTGAGACACTCAAGGTCGCTTTACCACACACAAAATGTTGATATCTGTTAAAAATTGTAAAGCCCTCTTACAAAAGAACACACAGCGTTTGATAACATATTTTCCAAATGAAACTGTCGTCTAATATCATCCACTTGATCACAGTCAATTAAAATGTGCTTTACAGACACGACCTTCCAGCACCAATCACACGGTGGATTTTCTTCAATAATATCATATTTTTGCACTCTAAAACAATATTAAAAGCTAGTTTGAGTTTGGTCTAGTTTGTAAGAAATGTCTGCTAATGTTACTATTTTATTACAACATTTATTGTGTATTTTTACTAGCTTTATTATAATTTCCAAAATAAATTCTGCTGTTAAAACATATATACCTACGCATATAGTTTGCTTAATAATACATCAACTATCCATTTCTAAACCGCTTTTTCATTTCTGGGTCACAGGGAGCAGAAGCCAATCCCTGAACAGCTGGGCCTGAACTTGAAGGCAGGACACGCCCTGGATTGCTGGCCCAACCAATCAGAAAGCATATTTACACCTCAGAATACTTCTCCATTATATTTAACTTAAAAACTTATACTAGAAACAATCACAAAGAAATTGTCTCCTTTTGAGACACTCAAGGTCGCTTACCACACACACGCACACACGCACGGACACACACACACACACACACACACAACAATTGCACGTCAGAATAGCGGCAGCCAAACACGCCATCGTCCAATCACATCCGGGCATTCATTTTAATCGACATTTATTTTTACATTTTTGTTGTTTTGAGACAGTATGTGATTGTGAACTTTACACTTTAGCCTGATCTGAGATTAATTTATAAAAATTTTAATTTATTTGTCAGTGTATTTATTTATTAATAAGTTCCACTCGCAATTTCTACATTGAATATTTAGTTTGAACTAGTGAACCATCCAATTAATTTGACTTCATACACACACACACACACACACACACACACACACACACACACACACACACTAATGTATAATAAAGTTCTGGAGGACAAAAGAAAGTCTGAAGTTGACTCATTCAAGCGAGAGCAAGACAAGTTTCGACATGTCGAGATCACGTGTGATTCGCACTAACACAAACACACACGCTGGATGTGAAAAGCTTTCACCTCAAATGGCGTGAGATCTTCTGCCGTGAGTCGAATGTTCATTCATGTTGTAACAGAAGCAGAAGATCAGGTTGTTCTCGGCGCGCCTCAAGGCCTCATGGGAAATTTCTACAGCTTGGAAGTCATAATTATAAAGCCACGTGCCTTCAATTGATTTCGGCCGGAAAAAAGGATGTTGCGTGTTGTTTTTTATTACGTTTTGCGTCGTGCTGAAAGGTCTCGGAGAGTGTAGCGTGGCCAATAACTTATACATTAAGAGCGTAAATAATGCCATTAGCATTCTACTGGAAAGCCAGTCACTCATCCAGCAATAAACGTATTAATATTCTCCAATCCTTATTAACAATTCATAAAATAAGCACAAACAATGGAGGAGAAGAATACGAATGCACTGAAAACATAATATAGTGTTTTTACGGCAATAATTCCAGTATCTGCAAACGTACGTGTGGATATAATCGCTCCACATTCACCTGCTTCAATGGAAATTACAATTCTTTTATAGATTTCAAAGAGGCACAATTAATAGAAAACAAACAGAGCAGCCAAATTAAAAATGTAAATTGGCAAGACATATTCTATTCTAAATTGACACGGTGTGTTATAATGGAGGAAGGTTGCTCTGCAAAGTCTATAACTGGAGAGGATTCATATTATGATTAAAAATGTACATATTTAGATTTTGCTTTGCATATATTACATATATATTTATACATTTTTTTTGAAGACTGTTTATGTGTGTATTAATGATTTTTTCATATTTTAATTTAGTTTTATATGCTATGTACCGGTATATACTATACACGCATAATGCATAACACATAATATGTCCATTTAATTTTAAATTATTTGCGGTATGTCATTTATTAAAGTGTAGAGTTACAAGATTAAACCGTCTTCATAATTTTCATTAGACTTTTGCTGTTTTACATTTGTATTTTTCTGTTTGTTTATTTTAGCAAAAAATTCCTTATTCATACTAAATCAATGAATGTTTTATAATACATCGACTAATGTAAATTAATTAATTTGTAGAATCTGATCATGTAGAATCTTTTTGGCCCGATGACCAAGAAATGCAAAAGTAGTTCGGAAAATGGATTTAAGAACTTATGTTGAGCCCAGAAAAGACAATAATAAGGATGAGAATCATTCTATTTTACAACACAAATAAAGAATTTCATATATTCTTGCTTCTTCCCTGTGGTCTGCCAGGGAGAATATAGAACATTATATGTAGAATATAAATGACGTAGTTAAATGAAGACCTTTAAATCTCAAACGCAGCATTAGCTAGTTGCGTGTCTCTCTCCCGCTGTGACCGTCTGAATCTTTAATGCTCGACTATTTCTTTACACACATACACTAATCAATACAAAGTGTCAGTTATACAACTAAGACTTGTTAAAAAAGGAAAATAGCCTTTCTGATGGTTGTTTGCTGCAGTCGATCCATCAATGTAATGTTTTGGTTTGGTTTGCAATCTAAAAAATGTATTTGTTTGATTTTTTACGCCATCTTAGCACCAATGGCTATATTAATGGCAACATGGTTTTAAATGTTCTGAATTTTACACAATTTTACAATTCAAAATGAAGAACATCTCTATAGCAGCCAATAAATAGCAATGGACACACAACATTTCAATAGAACTTCTAAAAATGTGATCAAATGTTTTCATTTTCACGTTATGGTTCATTTCCTGTTCAGTTTCATGGTAATCTCTGGTAAAAATTGTAAAACCTTTTACAAAAAAAAATACATCATAACATAATTTCTCAACAAAGCTGTCGTCTAATATCATCCAATTCATCACAGTCAATTAAAATGTGCTTTACAGACAAGACCTTCCAGCACCAATCACACTGTGGATTTTATTCAATAATATCATATTTTTGCGATCTAAAAAATATTTAAAGCTAATTTGAGTTTGACTTTGATTTATTACACTATTTATTATATATTTTACTAGCATTTTTATAAAATCTGATTCTAAAATAAATTCTGCTGTTAAAATATATATACGTACGGATATAGTTTGCTTAATAATACATCAACCATCTATTCATCCATTTCTGAACCGCTTTTTCATTTCTGGGTCACAGGGAGCAGGAGCCAATCCCTGAACACCTGGGCCCGAACTTGAAGGCCGGACACGCCCTGGATTGCTGGCCCAACCAATCAGAAAGCGTATTTACACCAATACTACTCCATTATATTTAATTTAAAAAAACTTATAATAGAAACAATTCCAAAGAAACATCAAAACCGCGCTATAAAAGAACAAGTAGCAATACAGCAAACGCTCCAATAAAATGAAACTATCGTCAACTCACCGAACATAACAGCCGTTCGTGTACATAATGTCTAAAGTTAGATTTAACAAGACAAATAATACAGGCTGAGACGTCAGTGTGTACACTGCAGTGTGTGAGATCAGTTTCCACCTGATCTGACGCGGAGTGAGGCGGGATTACACAACCAATCAGGCGCTTCCCTGAGACTCCGTCTGGTCCTGAGGATTCAGATCGCGGGTTTAAATCCCAAGAATTCTGACCGGGACTCAGAACGATCAAAGAAACTTACAAAATTGATATAATTTACAAAATTATATTTACATTATGCAGGAAGTAAATCAGTATGGGCTTCACACTTAATTCAGTTTTTTTCAAAGCATAAATCGAAAATCTCTATCACTCAATCAAAAGCGTCGGTCAAGCTAAAATACAGAGTTTTCAAAAAAAAAAAAGCTTAGTGTTTATTTTCAGAGGTCGTGGTAAAACCATGTCACGTGTGTTTAAATGGACAGAAGTTAATGAGAAATATAAAAGAAAAAGGAGCAAACAGAGAAGCATTTTAATTGCTAATTGAGTTCCGACTTTGGTTCAGTAATGTGACGTTACTGTGTAACTGAAGGTCAGCATCCGTGAAACCAGTCCAGTCACAAGTCCAATTAACTAACTAATTGTTTTTTGTGAATATCTCCAGCGTCTGAACAGCAGCTGTGAACGTCACCAGAGAAGATGAAGCAGTGATGGAAGTTCCACAGTAAATGCTTTAATAAATGAGCAAGAAAAGGCAAAAGGGGATAGTTTAACAACATAATGAAGCTGAGCTCTCTCTATCTCTCTCTCTCTCTCTCTCTCTCTCTCTGTCTCTCTCTCTGTATCACTCTCTCTGTCTCTCTCTCTCTCACCCTCTCTGTTCTCTCTCTCTCTCTCTCTCATTCATCATCTCTCCCCCTTTTTTCTTCTCTCTTTTTCATGTCTGTCTCCCTCTATCTGGCTTTTTTTCTCTTTTCTGCACCCCTCTCTCACACACATACACACTATCCTCTCTGTTCTATCTCTCTCTCCTCTATATCTGTCTCTCTTTCTCTTATTCTCTCTCTCACACAACACACCCCCACACCACCACACACCACACACACACACACACACAACACACACACACACACACACACACACATTATCTCTCTGTCTTCTCCTCTTCTTTCTGTCTTTTATCTCTCTTCTCTCTTTTTGTATTTTACTATCTCTTCTTTCTTTCTTTCTCTCCCTCCCTCTTCTTCTACTCTGCCTTCACACTTGCACTTTTTCTCTTTGACATATACAGTCTGTCTCTTTCTTTGCATCTTAGTCACTCTTCTCTCCACCCACACACACACACACACACCACCACAACAAACCCACCCACCCCCACACACACACACACACACACACACACTCACTCTCTCTCTCTCTCTGTCTATCTGTCTTTTACTATCTCTCTCTCTTCCTCCTAATCTGTCTCTCTTTGTCTTTTTATTCTCTCTCTCAATCTGTTTCTCTCAATCTCTCACTGTCTCTTTCTCGCTTGCTCTTTTTCTTTTTGACATACACTCCATGTCTCTCTCTCTCTCTGTCTCTTACTCTTTCTCTAACATTTTCTGCTTCTCTCTCTCTTGCTGTTTCTCTCACTCTCATTCTATATATTTTGTCTTACCATCTCTCGCCTTATCGCTCACTGACTCACTCTCTTTTTCTGTCTTTTACTCTCTCTATCTCTTTCTCTTTCTTTGAAAGACAGACAGACAGACAGACAGACAGACAGACAGACAGACAGACAGACAGGCAGTTGCTGACTAGAGAAAGTGATCCAGAGAACATTTAGCGCCATTATTTATAAACTCGAGAGATGCGCGCGCACACACACGAAAACGACTTACGGCTGCACAACAACAACAACAACAACAACAACAACAACAACACGAGCTCTGCTGCAATGCACCTGTTTACACACCTGTGTGTGTGTCTGTCTGTGAGGAAAAGCCCCCGGCGCGGCGCGGGACTTCAAGCGGCTTCACCGTCAGCGCGGGAAACGCAGTCAGCGCGGGAACCGGGAAGTTGCTTGATCCCGTTCGGTCCAGTAAAGCGCGTCAGCTGAGCTCGGCGTCCGGCGGTTACCCGCTGAGGAGAGAGAGAGTGTGTGTGTGTGTGTGTGTGTGTGTGTGTGTGTGTGTGTGTGTGTGTGTGTGTGTGTGTCCGCAGCCGCAGCAGCTCCGGCTCTTCTGGAGGAAAGCCCCGCCCCCCCTCACACGGCTGGATGGAGACGTTGGCGCGTGGGCGGGGCCTGTGAGGATACGGATTCCCCGTGACCGCACGAGCGCACACACGCAAACCTCCGCGCGTGCGTGAGACCGAGACAGACACACAACGTTATATATTCAAACAAATTAAATCAAATTCAAATTGTATTTGTCACATACAAATTATACGTGGTACAACATGTAGTGAAATGTGTCTTTTGGTCGTTCCAGCATTAAACCTAAGGATGGGGGAGATACAACAAAATGTGCAAGGGGGGGAAATACAATAAAAAGATCAAGAATAGAAATACGATAAAACAGGGTGTAAAGAAAAAATATGCTATTCCAAAACGTGCAAAAAGGAAAAACCAAAACGAAAAAAAAAAAAACAATAGAAATACAATAAAAATAAGATATGAAGATAAAATATGAATACAAACATGAATACAAATAATAAAAATATGAATGGAAATATGAATATATTTTACATTTTATTTTGTTTCAGACTCATAAATGGTCCATAGTAGGAAAAAAAAAAAGAGAGAGAGAACAGACGGATGAATGTTTATGAGACGGCACATTTAGTGAGAGATGTACGGAGGGATGAAAGGATGTTAGAAGACGGTGAGAGATGAATGAAGGGTTAGATAAATGGATGGATAGCGAGATGATGGTAGATGGATGGATGGATGTTATAGTGAACGATGAAGTGATGGAATGGATGAAATGAAATAGTGAGAGAAGGATGGATTGCTTGATAGTAACGTTGGCAGACCTAGTGAGAGAGGAGTGAACGGACATTAGAAAAGCAGAAAAACAATGAATCGATCGATGAAGAGACAGGCAGATGAATGAATGGATGAGCAGTCATTTTATAGCTACACCTTGTCTTTATTACACTTCATGTTTCTAGATGAAAGTGCTTTGCTGTTATCGTAATAGGTGCTTTATTTTTCCAAACACCCGAGTGAAAGGGTTAACATATTTACAACTTTCCGCCTGTTTTTATTTTCCTTTTCAAAGTGCTGTACAAACCTGCCACCTGCTGGTTAAATCTGGTTACTGCTTTTACCTTTGCGTCATTTTGAAAACTATAGATAATAAACGATGAAGTACAACACGAGCCAAAAAAAACAAATAAATCAAAACAGACAAAATAACACAGAGTTTAAAGTATAAAATGTTTATTGTACGGTAATGAAAAGCAGAACCGTTAAACTAAATGAAGGGAATATCAACATGTGTCAGTGATAGAGAAGAAAATTGTGCAGTGTACGAGGCAAACGAAGCATCGTCGTGTTCTTCAGCCGCTTCTGTCCCAGGGAACGACGAATACGCCACCTGCACAACTGCGAGAGTGCACAGGGCTCTGAGGAACACACACACACACACACACACACACACACACGTCAGCGCTGGCTTCCTTCATCATAACTGCGTTTGAAATTATTCACCTAACGTCTGGAAGAGATGTTTGATGTTCTTATCTGACGTCAAGTCCTGAGGCGTCTTGTGCTCCGAGTTTCTTGCCGTCCTATCAGCTCCGTGCTCCAACAGAAGCTCCACCTCCTTTTCCCCACCTACTCTGACAGCAGCGTGTAAAGGAGTGTCCAGACCCCGCCCACACTGCACATTAGCACCTGTGTGAGGGGAAAACCATTGACAGGAAAGTTGAAAATCCTGCTCTTCACCACACACACACACACACACACACACACACACACACACACACAGGCGCACACACACACACAGGTCCAGGAGAAGATCTTGACCTTTGACCCAGTCCAATATTTCACCCTGCAACCTTCTCAGTCACTCTGGAATTTCAAATTCTTTACATGATTTTTACAAAAAAAAAATTGTAATGATTTTCATAAATATTCTGCATTTTTATGTTGTTTTTAATGTGTATGTTAAACACAAACATTTTTGTCCATTTTGGAATTGTACAAATTATGGATTCCTTTACCCACAACAATTATTTCTGTAAATAATACAAATCATAAAGATCATAATTTCTGAGATAAAACAATCTGATTAGACAGACAGATAGATAGATTAGATCACTATAATTTCCTGTTTAAATGAAATTTTTTCTGTGCATTTTAAGGGATTAAATGACAAATTTCATCACAAAAAGCGGCATCTTTTTAAATTTTGCAATTTCAATTCAGCGATCACAGACCTGCACTAACACCACAACGGCCCAAGGAGCTAAAAGAGAACCGTACGTTTCAGACTATTAAACGCACTTAAATCCGAAAATAAAAGCTTAAAAATTGATTCTGTACTATATGACCCAGGAAAAAAAAAGTGTATAAAACACGGCACTAATTTGATAAAACAACATAGTTTTTTCTTTACTAACGGTGCACCTTAAAGTACAAAAAAATGGTAATTATTTAACTATAATGATGTGTGTTAATAATAATAATAAGGATGGAGCGATACAGTGCAGTGTGTCTGTGTCCATTAATTGAAATAGACACAATTAAAGTGTTTTTTTAAAGTGTGAAAATAAAGGCCTAAAATTGTTTAATAAAATTAAATAATGGTGCACCTTATAGTACAAAAAATATGGTAATTATTTGATAAATATGATAACGATGTGAGTTAATAGTAATAATGCTGGAGCGACACAGTGCAGTGAGTCTGACCTGACACTAGGAGGCGCCGCACACATTCCGCTGACTTGAACAGACACGCGCAGTAAAGCGCCGTCCCCTCACCAGGCGTCTCCAGGTCCACGTCCACGTCCCGGGACAGCAGCATCTCCACACAGGCCGTGTGACCTGAAACGTCCAGAGGAGCGTATGAGCCCCGGAGGTCTGGAGTTTGACCCCAGAAGGCCCATCATTCACACCTCTCTTCACCGCCTCGTGCAGGGGAGAGCGCAGACGGTGGGCCGGGTGGTGCACGCTACAGCCGTACATTAACATCAGAGCCACGAGCGCAGGATTGCCAGCACAGCAGGCGCTGAACAGAGGAGTGGCTCCGTCACACGAGACCACGCCAGCCTGAGGAGACACACGAGGATGGAGCTCAGGGGGTAAAACACTTCAAATAAGGGACGGCGGGGCCATTTGAGTCGGCGGCCAAAGTTTATTTACTTCACGCAGGGACATTGTGTGTATTATCGGTTCATGTAATAAATTAATGCTCGTGTGTCTGTCTGACCATTAGAAATAATATCACATCATAATACGTATTACTGGGGATTGTGATCCACTTACCTTGTATTTGTCATCCACAAATGAGTTTGATTTTAGCCACTGTGATTTCAATCGTCAACATGGTTTAACTCAATTGATATTGAATACTTGTTTTTATTAACATGTAGAAAATGGTGAATTACCGAAGAATGACTACAGCTAGGTTTTTGACTGTCCAGCCATTTTTAAAATTATTTAGCAATTAGAAGAAGAAGAATTGAACTTTATTAATCCCTCAGTGGGGAAACTTGTCTCTGCTTTTGACCCATCCGAATGTATTGCTGTATAAAAGACAGACCAAAAACTAACGATGACGTTGAGTATTACCCAATCAAAAGTAGGAGAGGAGCATCTTCATATAATGCGTGAGGGACGATGAAACACGAGACGATAAAACATACGGCAGAAAACAAGTCCTGTATTCGTGGTTCCTACGGGCGCTTGAAATCCTTGAAAATGCTTGGATTGCAATAATGTCTTTTCAAGGCCTTGAAATTTCAAATGAAGTGCTTGAAAATGCGTGAAATTTTCATTGTGTCGAAACAAGTCATCTTATGAGCGCTGTCAGTACAGCACAGCGGGGAGAGAAAGTGTAACTGCGACAACGTCATAGCACATAGTCTGATCAACAATGGACATATTTTTCCTTTTTAACTGACTCTTTTTGTTATACCAAATAATTTTCAAACTCATATAAAGAACTGACATTTTTCTTTACAAGACTTTTTCACATAGCGTCTTTGCGTTGGTCTCGGACTAAGAAAAGCGCTATATAAATGAACTTGACAACGTGCGTTAACAATAAATATCGCTATTAAGAATTAATTGCATGCGTTAACGCGCTAATTTTGACAGCCCTACTTTAACTATGACCACACCGGTATATGGTGCTGGAAAAACTTGAACACGGACCTTGAAAGTGCTTGAATTTTATCCTTCAGAAAGTGTAGTAGGAAAACGGGATTTGATTTGATCAATTACAATCTGAAATACGGGCCCATTCTGTATTTCAAGAGACGTCTGGCGACCCTGATGGAGGTGTGGGACTACAGTAAAAGCAGAAGGAGGTGATGGGAGACTCACGTCTGCTCCGTGTTCCAGCAGGAGTTTGGCACAGGTCACGTGACCTCCCACACAAGCCTCGTGGAGCGGCGTGACCCCGTCCAGCGTGGGGATCCTCACGTCGTGACCCTGTCCCGCAGCAGACAGTGCTTCAGGGGGGGCGGGGCGGGGCAGGAAGGGGCGGGGCTTCACACTTACCTGAGCCAGGAGTCTTCTCAGAGGCAGCAGACGGCCCTGCAGCGCCGCGTCGTGTAGAGGGGTTCGGTCGTCCCAGGACCCTAACACACACACACACACACACACACACACACACTCAATCAGGTGTTTTTCTGGGGGCACACAAGACAAAATTGTGGTGCAAAGCCCCTGAAGTAAATTCTGCTGAAGTCGATTCATTTAATTTATATCCTGAAAGTGATTAAACAGCATCGAAAATTAGGAACATATAGCTCGATGGTTTATTTGCTCAGTATTTTCTTATTATTTTTGGTGTTAAAACACATTTTATTTGATTTGTGCATTAGTCCAAGTTACGTTGATATGTTTTCGGCCTTTACGAGACAAAACCAAGTTGAGACGAAGCTATGGAGCCTCTCTTTCTGCTAAAACAGGGTGTTACAATAAGCTACAAACCACTTTTGATAGTTTCAACCACATTCAAATTTAAATTTTTTTTTTTGAGAAAATAAAAACAGAGAAATCTATTGAAGCTCAACTTCCAAAACAGAACTTTCCAGAATGCCACGTTTACTTGTAGCAACTATTAGTGACTTTTTTAACGCTTTTATAGGTTTGTGGAACCTTCATTTCTACAGTGACTTTATTCAGACTTTATAATCAACTTTACCCAAAGTCGGCTCACGGATGCTCTTGTGAGCTACTTGCAGGACGAGAAGCGTTAGACGTCTTTACACAAAGAAAGTCCAGATACACAACTTGAGGATCATGACCATCAGAAAACAAATTGAGTTTTATTATTTTAAACGAAAGTAAGAGCTAAGCATTCCCTGCTATACTACACAGTGTGACAAACCTAATATATTAGATTTTACAGAATAAAACTGAAGAAATGTGATTAGAGCAGGAACCAGACTCACCAGCCATTAGCGTGTTACACATGTGTCCTCCGAACATCTGGAAGCGTTGTTCCCACGGCCGAGTCCAGACGTTCACATCAGCTTCCAGCGCCATCCTTAAACCTCGACTAGAGACTAGTCAACCAAACCAACCGGCCCAGGTTATAAACCCCCCGGTGCTAAGACCCTCCCTTGAAAACACCTCCACCCATTATGCGTGATGACTAATGTAAACGTCAGTTACAAATACAGAGTTACAATAGTTAACGTCAGTTACAACGGTAGAGTTGCAAATATTAACGTCGGTTACTAACGTAGAGCTACAAATGTAAACAAATACTTATTATTATTATTATTATTAAACAAATTACTATTATTATTATTATTAAATATAAAGTCCACTTACAAATTTAGAGCTACAAATGTAAACAAATATAATTGTCAGTTACTAATTTAGAGCTACAAATGTAAACAAATATAAACGTTGGTTACAAATTTAGAGCTACAAATGTAAACGTTTGTTACAATTGTAAACATGTAACAAATGTAAACATCAGTTACAAATGTAAAGTAACAAATGTAAACGTCAATTACAAATTCAGAGTTACAAAAGTATACATCAATTATAAATGTAGAGTTGCAAATATTAACATCAGTGACAAAAGTAGAGCTACAAATGTAAACAAATATAAACGTCAGTTACAAGTTTAGAGACCCTACCTTGAAAACATCTCCACTCATTATGCGTGATGACGCCTTCACCCCCACCGGCCTAATGGACGTAAATCAACCCCGAAAACCAACCATAGAACTCAAAAACCAACTGCAAAACTGAAAACAAACTCAACTATCTCACTTTAAACGAACGCTGACGTTCCCACGGTAAACTGGGCGACGCACTGAAAAACAACCGACTTTGACTCGGGCAAAATTGTGAGAATTTGCCTCAAGCAAACGTTCCGCAGGAAGACGCTCGTTTGACCGGATTGAGAAGCTTTTGGTGTGTGTGTGTGTGTTGGTGAAGGTGTTAACGGCTGCGTATTTGACCTTGAATAGGCGCGTGAGCTTTATCTGGCTGTTTGGGTTTGAGTCGAGAGTCCCTGAGGAGAAATTTACAACAAAAAGCAACAGATACACCACTAAACACAGATAAGAGAGAAGAGTCGCTCGACGAGAACAAGTCATGATCGCATAAATAACACTCTTAGTATTTATTACAGGTTTATTACAAACGTGATTAAATAGCTCCTGTGACAGTTCGGCAGCGTTGATGTGTGTGCGTAATAATAATACTTACACACAGTGAATATAAAGCAAACATCGGCGCGGTAAAAAAATAAACATCCACAATTTTTGCGTACTGAGACACTTCCACAGTCGGTGTGTGTGTGTGGATCGAGTCAGATAAACGTTTGACTTCCCCCGGCGAGTACCTGATACTGAGAGGAACGTGCTTAGAGATGTTAATGTCCGTAGGAACAGGAACATCCAGCAGTCCAGAAGAACCTCCGAGCGTCACACTGTGATCTGCATCGTCTGGAGGTCACGTCAGATCATGGATCAGAGGAGAAGACGCATTCAGAGTCTTACTACAGTTCTGCCTCAGGCGGCTGTTTGGGCCTGAAGCGTCTACGGCGACGTCGATCAGGTGATCCGGCCTGAACCACTGCAGGAGAAGCAGGAAGAGGAAGTCGATGACGGCGAGGAAGCTGAAGATGGATCCGGCCACCGCTCCACAGTGAGAGCCAAGTCTGTGCAGACGGCCTGATAACGGCAGAACCGGTTCCCTGCAGACCCGGTTATACACCTGGACAAACAGTACACACGAGATATTATAACAATATAATAAGATATCATATACCACAACAACAATGTGATTGGCTTCACACTTGAAATTATAACCAGCTGACACACATTTTTTTGTCGATTTTGGGAAATTATGAATTATTATTTGAGCTAAATAAAAGCTTTTACAAAATTTATTTTTTATTGAAAATTGCTGCTATATAAAAATAATAAAAGCAAAGTAATGGGGGTAAATTCTTGAATAGCTAGATTGCATTAAACAATAAAAGTAAAAGTTTTTTCCAATAGGTATTGATAAGATTTATTTAAAAAAAATCATATGATTCATGTACAAAAAACACGGACTAGTTTGCGTTTAAAATGCTCCTGGCGTTATTGAAAACACAGAGATGGGAATTCTAATGAAATAAAGAGCGACTGTTCGACAAACTTACAAATGTAAAGAAACAAAGTTCAGTTATAAATGTAGAGTTACAAATGTAAAGTTCAGTTATAAATGTAGAGTTACAAATGTAAACGTCAGTTACAACTGTAGAGTTACAAATGTAGACGTCAGTTACAACTGTAGAGTTACAAATGTAGACGTCAACTGCTGATTAGAATAATAATACGAATCCTTACAATAACAACAGAAGTTGGGGTTGCGAACGACAGTCATCAGGCAGTGGTACGTTACAAACACATCACCTTTTCAGTGCGCTCAGCAACATTCCTCCAGGTGTAGAGGCTTCGAACCCTGCGGTGGATGCTGGTGGGTGACATCACACTTCCTGCACGCGTCCTCACAATTACGCTTTCCAATCCATCGCAAAGTGAACGCACAGTTGGTTCACACAGCGTCACCAGCTCGTCTGGCAGAACCTCGGGGATTCCACCAACTCGAGTGCTCACCACCTACACACACACACACACACACAACCAACCATTCAAGATCCAGGGGTGTAAGGTACTTGAGTAAATATACTTTGTTACTTTATTTAAGTATGTTCTTGGCTACTTCGTACTTAGTATCAAAAATATAAGCAACTTTTACTCTCTACTCCACTGCATTTGTGATTGAGTATCAGTACTTTTCACTCCACTACATTTGAACAAACACTTATCGTTACATTGTGATTGTGCGCGACAAGCCGGAATCGGTTTATACCGCGGTTAATTTCTTGTGCGGACGAGGTGAATATCGCCATCTTTAGGCTGCTGAAGGTAATGGACGCTGTTTGTGAATTAGAAACCACAAGAACGCAAATTAGGGGCGTAAAAATGTGTTTTACAAATGTTATTATATAATATATAACTTTATATAATAAATATAATATATAATTTACTAATCAGATTAATCATTTTATTTTATATCTACTTGCAAAATTAAGTGATTGAGACTGACTTTTTGTTCTTATTATCTACTTTGTTCTACCAGTTTTCAAACATTGAGGTTAAATTCCGTTTCTGTCTTGGAAAACAATAGTTTGTTTTCACATTTCTTTTTTTTTTGGGGCCTATATTGAGCACGAATAAAAATACTTCTTAATACTTAAGTTCTTTTCAAATGGGATACTTTGCTACTTTGACTCAAGTCTTTTTGAAATTGATGACTTGTACTGGAGTAATTTTTACAGTAAGTATCTGTACTTTTACTCAAGTATGGCTGTCTGAAACTCTTTACACCCCTGTCAAGATCACACACACACACACACACCTGTAGACCGCAGCTGGCCCCCTCCACTATAGCCATGCAGAAGGCCTCGGTGAGAGACGTGTTGAGAAAGATGTGACCTTGAACGAGCACATCTCTCACATCTTTATGGTCCAGAGCACCGAGAAGACGAACCCTGCGTGGAAAATAAACAGAGTCAAGAACACGAGCCGGAGCGATGAGACGCTCAGGAAACCTTCTGGAACATTACCGGTCGTGGAGCTGGTATTTCTCTCTGACCTCTTCCAGAACGATTCGCTTCGGCCCCTCTCCACCAATCAGAAAGCAGAGATCTGGATGCTTCTCACACAGCTCAGGAATGATGCCACTTAGGAGGTCAATCCCTGACAACAGTAAAAAAAAACACACAATAATAAAATACATTTATATATATATTTGGTAGGAATGTCCCGATTCGGATGTCAGAGCCTCTTCTCAGTTCCCATTTATCTAATACATTTTTATATAATTGTTTTGAAAAACACAATAGAGTGAGAGTGTGTGTGACCGACTATGATTTGAGTGTATGACCGTGTGTGTTTGTGTGAGAGTGAAAGTGTTTTCAATGTCTGACTTTACGTTTGAGTGAGTGAGTGTGTGTGTGTGTGTGTGTGTGTGCGTGTGGACAAGTATGATTTGAGTCATTTGAATGTATGTGAAAGTGTGTGAACAAATTGTGACCTTATTTACTTGCATATTTATATATTAACAAATTGTGACATTTATTGCTTCACATATTTATTGTAACATTTGGAATACTTTTTTTTTGCCTTATGAGATTATATGTATATTTTATCTTATTCAACGTGTATATTCTCTTACATTTTTATTCTTAATCAACGTGTACATTCTCTTACATTTTTACTTGGTGTGTTCTTTTCCTGGCCTGTATCGAGGCCTGGATGGACTTTGTATTGTTAGTTATGGATTAATTTTGACTAATTTTAACTTTTTTTTTGCACCAAACGGAGTAGTGTTATTCATTTCATTGTGACCATGTGTCACGATGACAATAAAGGCATTCTATTATATTCTTATGAATATGTGTGTAATAGTGTAATAGAGTAAATGCGTGCGAGTAATTCTTTTGCATCTTGCTCATACATCTTTTTACTACTTATACTTATATTTACTTATACAGTATTTATCTTTTTAATATATTGTAAATTATTTTTCATTTATATAATTATCGTCTATCATTTATAAATCCGACCCACCGAACAAATCACAAACCTTTTCTGTAAACCAGTCGGCTGACCACCACTATGGTGATCTTGCTGTTGTCACGGCGACCGGGGTCGGGAGTGAAGTCCCCGGGGTCGACGGCGTTCGGAATGACGGAAACGATCCCGGGATCCAGTGCTGCGCGCAACACCGTGTTCTCCTTACTGGTGTACGACACACACACGATGTGGTTGGTGTCACACAGCGAGACGGTCAATAACTTATTGGTCAAGATGGAGCTGAGGTCAGCAAAGCCAAACAGGGAGTGGTCGGTGAAGACGGTGTTGAGGCCCATGGTTTTGGCGTGGAACAGTGCATCATGGGCCATGGCGGAAAAAGAGCTGTGGGCGTGAACGATGGTGATGCGCTCTCGCACGAACACGCAGCGCAGCAGCGGCAGACTGTGCACGAGGGTGGTGGAGGTGGATTGGTTGTACATGACCTGAAAGACAAAAGACAAAGGCCAGTTTAACCCCAGTAAGCCCAAACCATTAAATACACGACAGAATTTATAAATGTTGGGGTTTTTGTTGGTCAAGTGAAGTGATTGAGTGTCAATATGGCCACTAGGGGCAGTATCTACATTGCACTCTGCTTTTAACCATCCAGTGGCGCACACTGGCTTTTTAATATTAATAATTAAAAAAAAAACAAGTTATGTGCTTGAGGCTTTAAAAGCGTCTTTTTTATATAAATTGTGACTTAGAGACTTAGAGGAAATTGTGAAAAGCGCCTTACAAATGCTCTAAACTTGAACACACACACACACACACGGAGCAGTGGGCAGTCTTAAGTCGTGGTGTCGGGGGGAATCCGTTAATGAGTTTCAATTGTTATTATATTTATAATATATATGCTTATAATATATTAATAATATTTATGCCTATAGTCTTAATGGGAAAAATAATTGATTGAACAAACAAAATCAACACCAACAAAATCTTTTGTATAATGCATGAAAAAATTGACCGATTATAGTCAGAGTTGAATAAAGATATATGAAATTTAGTATCAAATTTGATACGTCAGTATTCAAAATGGTTTTACTACACATAGTAAAACTACTACTACTATTTACATGTTTAATGGTTTACTTAGTGATGTTTCCTCATTCTTTTTTACAATTATTTCACAGTTTTTGTTAATTTTTCCTGTTGCGTTGTCATTGTTGTGTTCCTTTTATTTGCTGCTGTTGAACAGAAATGTCCCGTTGTGGGATTCATAAAGTCTAATCTAATAAATTCATAAATTAGGAAAAATTAAAATTGTGCCATGTTACACAGTCCTTGTCTAAAGTAATTTTTAGACAATAATGTGCACCTAGAATCCTAGAAATGGAAATGTGCCTTATACTGTCCAAAACGTATGATATTCTGAGAGGCAAACAAACCTGCAGAGGAAGGTAATAGACCTTGAGCCCGTTGGTCAGGTAGCGGATGCCCACACGGTCTCCGTACGCATGCGTGGCTATAACCACTTTGTGCCCCTTGTCGATGAGACACTGTGAAAGCTGGTAGATGTGGCTCTCCACGCCGCCCATGTTCGGGTAGAAGAAGTCCGACACCATGCAGATCCTGTGCTTCACATCCCGCGCGGAGGAAGAGGACGAGTGCGTGTTCCGGGACGAAGGCTCTTGAGATGGAGGAGTTGGGCTTTTCCGTTTCTGGCCCATGATCTTCTGCTTCGCTGCGAATGATCTTCTCCAGAGCGAGCCAGGTTTGTCTGAGAAGAGAGACGGTTTAGTGTATTTATGACAATCTACTGCTATTAATTCGAAATTCACTTCTCGTTAAACACACACAGACATACACAGATTTAAGCACAAAAGTCAAATGAAAAGTCAAAGAAAACGCACGCACACACTACAGACACTAAACGTGTGACGTAAACATCGTGTACAAACGTCATATTAAACATTTATCATTTCTACTGTTGAAAATGAAGTAATGCATAAATGGAATATGTATTTTACAATTTAAACGACCAATATAGTTACTAATTAATTATCAGCAATAATGACAAGCGAGGGAAACACTCACCGAATTGACGAACTGGGTGAAAACAAAAGCGGCTGAAGGCAAATATGAATCAAAGCTGATTCTACACGTGCGTAACATTAATAAACTTTAAGCTTTAGAGTTTGAAATTCTATGTCGCTCGTGTCGCTTCAACATTTTCGTAATCAATTCGTTTCTGTGGCAGTAAAAATATTCAGTTCCGTGTTACTGTTGTAGGTGCGGAGTGATGCGCCTCTGCTGCCCTCTAGCGGCCTGGGGAGCAATAACGATAGACCCGCAAGAGGACTTCATGAGAGACAGGCAGACAGACAGACGGATAGACAGACAGATAGATAAGATAGATTTAAAACAATTTAAACAGAACATTAGAACTGTGTGGTCACGTTGGTTGTGCACGTAAGCACCTATTTGCTCAACCAAGATAAACTTTCAGTTTCATTTGTGGGATTTAAAAAACAAACAAACAACCGTCTCGTTTTTCAGGAAGAAAACACTCACACCGACAGTCGCAGTTAATAATTCTTCTCACGTCCAACATGGCAGCAGCTGGCAAACAATCGTTTTTAACATTGTGTGAATGTAACTTCAGCGGATATTCTATATTATTTTCAATGGAGTTGAAATGACTTATCAACCAACATGACTTATAATAATAATAATAATTAATAATTCATTCGATTTTTTTTTTATTTATTGGCGCCTTTTATGACACTCAAGGTCGCCTTACATGACACATAACATTCACACACACACCAATTGCCCGGTGAAATAGCGGCAGCCAATCTGCGCCA
>CM051494.1:16985595-17016526 GCA_028031935.1 Paedocypris micromegethes
GTCACAGTCAGAACCTTCTTGCTGTGAGGCGACAGCGCTACCCACTGCGCCACCGTGCCGCCCACTTATATTTCTGTAGCGCAAGACGTCGGATTATCTGTAAGCGTCTGTAGTCTGCAGCTCGACCAGAGAAACATCAGAGCTGTTAGTTCTTTCCCATTTCTCAGACCTAATCTATAAAAGCTACAGCAGCGGCATTCCTCCGTTAAAACAAGGTTTGTATCTGAACTGTTTGTTCTTTTCTCTCTTAAAATATCTTACTAAAATGTCTCTCTTAAAATATCTTAGAATAATGATATCAATCAAACATAAAACAAAAAGTCCAGAGGTAAATATGTAACGTCAAGTAAAGTAAAGTGAGTAAGTTAGTCAGTCAATATGGCCACTAGGGTCAGTAACTATTGGGCTCTGCATTTAATTGAAATTGAAACGACTGGAGAAATAAACATTTGCTTCGCATGATGCTTTAGGATAAATATGTCTGTTATATTCATATTTTGAAGACGAAGGAGAGAGATCATGCGAATCAGATGGACAATTTAACTTTCCCTCAGTCGAAGATGTTCATCAAACAAATGGCGACGGAACTAAACTGTGTGAATCAGGTAAACCTTTCTCGTGACCATTAGCTTGTTTTGATCTTCACTGGTTTTGTGAACTCTGCTTCCTGATGCCTGAAAGGTGAAAAACAAAGGAACCGAAGAGGAACAGCTGCAGTATATTGTACACTGGGCTGAAGTCGTCGAAACGATTCCAGCAAAAGACGCGAAAGAGGTTTGCCTTTTTTTAAACGTCACTCACTTTTCAATTACACAGGCTTTGTTATTTTTTTAAGAGATTGAAATGTCCGAAGAAACAAACATTCAAAACGCCTCCAAAATCCTAACTGACTGGTTCTACAAGATGAGTGAAATGAAGCGGGTAAATAAAGTCTAATATCTCACGGACTCACGCGAGAAAAAATGTTGTTGTTAGTTCACAAAAAAAGCACGTGTGTTTACGTGTGTGTGTGTGTGTGTGTGTGTGTGTCACCAGCATATTTTCTGTCTATTTCCCAGCATTCCGTCCAACCGAAGGAGGAATGTAAAGATGCGCTGAGACGTTTCCACAGTGAGTGGCGGCGAGGAGAGAGCAGCGTCATGGTGAGGACGGTGCTGCATCCCGACGATGACGAGGTAAACGCTGTAATAAAACAACAGAATACATTTATGAAAGTGGTGAGATCGTTATCCACTTGATATCATTATCAGATAGATGGAAAACATTGATACATACAGACACAGACCTCTAGCGGCCTGGGGAGCGATTAGCAATAGACCCGCAAGATGGCTTCAAGTTTCTTCATGTTTCTTCATGTATCCCCTCGCGGCGACTTGTCATACGCAAACAATGTCAACAAACCAGCCTTTCTGCTTTCCGTGAGCTGCAAAAAGCATTTAAAAGCTGCGGCGCTTTGAAACTTCTGCGGCGCTTACAGTCCATTTCCTCATTTCCGCCTTCTATACGCCACGCACATCCCTATAAAGCGGCACCTCGCACACAGGAAGTTATTCTTCTCCCCTCCAACATGGCAGCAGTTGGTAAGAAAGCATATAAAGTTGTGTACTATATGCAACTTTCTCCGCGAATATCCTATTTTTGTTTTCAATTGAGCTTTTATTTAACACGGGATTTTTATTTCTGTAGCGCAAAACGGCGGATTTTCTATAAGCGACTGCGGTGTGAGGACAAGTGTTGTCCATAGAATAAATTCTCTCCCGTATAACAAACCGAATCTAAAAGAAATGGTAAGAATTTTTTTTATTATTGAATGCACTTTATTAGAGCACATTTCGTGTGTACATTTACACTTTGTGTACATTTTGTGTTCATTTTTATAACAATAAGATACCTTTATATATATATATATATACCGGTGTGTGTGTGTGTGTGTGTGTGTGTGTGTGTATATTATATATATTATGTTTTTTTGTTTTTTTTTTCATATTGCTAGGACATTGTTACATCAATTGGACAGAAACTATCAGTCTTGAGTTAAATATAATCATATTACTAGTAAATAATTTAGGAACCTTTTTTCATTGACATGATATCATAGAAAAGTTAAATATCTTTGAAATACATTTTGTTGTACTTAAGATGAAGGACAGAGAACAGGCGGCTCAGTTTGAAAACTTCACTTTCACTCAGTCGAAGAACTTTATCAAACAACTGGCGACGGAACTGAACCGTGTGATTCAGGTAAACCTTTCTCATGAGGTTTAGCTTGTTTTCTTCACTGGCTTTGTGAACTCTGCTCCCATCAGCTGAAGTTCCCTCTGATACCTGGAAAGGTGAAAAACAAAGGAACAGAAGAGGAACAGCAGCAGTATATTGTACACTGGGCTGAAGAAGTGGAAACGATTCCAGCTAAAGACGCAGAAGAGAAAGAGGTTTGGCTGGTAAATGTCACTCACTTTTCAACACACAGGCGTTGCATCGATTTAACAAATGAAACGTTGATTGATATTTTTCGGTACAGAAATAGAGATTTTCTGAACATAAATGTAAAAAAGTGATTGTGATTCCTGGTAAATAAGGACGTACGTCCGAGTAAAGTATTTGTGCGAATCGTTATTTGCATTACTTTGATTGCCTCTTGTGTGGCGGACTTGTGTCATTAAACACTCACCTTTCATAACTGCATTTCAATTTATGTTCAGTGCATTTGTAAAGCGCTTTTCACAGTAATAGACGTTCTCTAAGCCGCTGTGTGAAAATGCAAAAGTAAAAGATTGTTGCAAACATCAGAGCCTTTAGGTCTGGATCTCCTCATGTGACCACTATTCACATTTCTAATCAACCTACTGCACTGTCTGTTACTCGAATTACTTGAACTATTTGATATTTTAATGTGCATTAAAAGTAGACATCAATTTGTGTGTATTATCTAGGTTAATCAAGGTTTTGTTAAGGATTCTGTCCACAGAAAGAAAGCATCTAAAAATAGAGGTGAGTTTTTGGTACTGTTGTGTTAAAATGGTAAACTCTTATACAAACTGTCACTTTAGTTTATGGTAATACTTTATTTGCGCAGTTAATTAAAACCTCAATGGGTAGATTTAAAACGTTTGAAATCATTTTATTGATTGTGTTGCTGTGTCATATGTTACAGCCCAGCTTGGTCGCTTCTCCTGGTGGCCATAGAAGCAAGCAGGACACAGGACTAATGATGACTTGTTGGAAGAACAAGCCTCCGGTCAATATTTACTTAAGTAGCTCACTACTGCTTAAAACATGTTTCTTTTGTTTAGAGCACCCATCATGTAGGATTTCATGTATGAGACATCATCATGCATTCATATTTTCCTGCACGTTTTATTGCCGATACGTCACGATGAACACCAGGACCGGCTACTGGAACCTGCGTCTGTATCTGGGAACACTGGGTCACTAAACTGGATCGCTCCGCACGTTCTGTGATCGTGGTTAACTGGTTGACACCAACAGAAGAAGCCACATTTACACGTATAACACAGATTTCACCAGGGCCGGAAAAATTGACCAAATCTTTGGCACCACTGACACTGACGTACCGCTGCAGATTTTACCTTAAAAAACGGCAAATTGTAATGTGATGGTTGTAAATTTCAAATGCGTGGCTTATTAAACCCTCACGTTATTTAAAGCATATGATATGTCAGAGATGTGGCACATATACTGTTTTGCTCAATCGCTAAGACACTATTATATTGTCTAAACCACATGTGTCAAACTCAAGGCCCGGGGGACAGATGTGGCCCACCATGTCATTTAATTTGGCCCGTGAGAGTTTAAAATTTCAAGTGTCTAAAAATAAATACCAAAAATTGAATGAAGAGCGTGCGTTGACCAAAAAATTTCCCATAATGCTTTTCCACTACGGTAGCCATGTCAGTGTTTCCACAGTTTGATGTTATTTTTCTTTATTCACTTGGACAGTTTGATCCTTCATTAATGGAGTTATGTGTGTTTTCATAAGCTGACAACATTTAAAAGGATTTATGTTAGAGCGATTTTATTAAGTTATAATAAATAACGAGTTGTTTAACATTAAGGAGTAGCTACATTTATGTTACATTACATTTAGTTACATTTATAAGTGACATCGGGCTCTTTGAGGACAGACATTATGCTGATGTGGCCCTCGGTGAGAATGAGTTTGACACTCCTGCTCTAAACCATCTTCTCGGTTGCTTGAACTAATCAGTCACTCTTTTGGCAAAATCATAAGCACTTTTCACACGTTTAGACAACTTTTCAACACATTTTCATTGAGATTCACCAGTGCTGCAGAATGCTGAACACAAATGACAAAAGTTAAGCACAACTAAAACACTACTGTCATTGTCTGAACACTACAACTCAACTACAACTGATAACACTTTCGTCTCATGATGTGAGGGACATAAACATAAGCCAGATCAAAGAGCACAGGCTTGTGAGGACACAATAATATCTGACTATCAGAGCTACTGTGATTGACTATGTTCTTGTCCCGAGCGTGAGGAAGGCTGATGGCCACTGTGTTCACCATACTCAGGAGATTTAGAGAAGAACACAAGTAAATATCTTTATTTGAAGTTTTAGTACAGTAAATTCTGTATAACGACGTTTATGTACTATAAACATTCATAAACTCCACTGGTTCACCATACTGAAAAGCTGTCGATGCAGGTGTATATGATTTTGATTGATACATATTTAGATTTGTACTGTAAGTATACGTTTCACTACATTTACCGCTGTAATATATACTGTGATGGAGGGAGGGCTGTTTAGGTCCCATGTACTGTGTATTTTTAGTAACTCGATGATTTCTTTTAGGAGGATGTTCTCGCCCCAGGCCAAGACCCTAATAGTTGATACGGTCCCTATAAGAACAATGTCATTAATAAACTGAGTGCAGTTAAGCAGAAGATCATTGAGGATCATCTATAATGAGGCCATCAACAGTGTCAGTCTCTCTGCTGTTGTTCTTGTCCGTAAGTGCTACAGACATGTGTAAATGCACAAGATGTCCGTTTTGTCTTTTTGTACAATTTCAATCTTTTAGTTGCTAATGGCCCTATGCTAATATTTTTTTTTTTTTTTAATTTGCAACATACATTTTTCTTGAAATTGAAAGTTGAAAATGTTCTTGAAAGTGAACAATAAACTTATATTTCTTCAGCTGAGCTTTATGTTTTGTGTCTGTTCACTAGTGTTTTTCGTTTGGACTAACTCATGACACGATTTGACCACACAGTCGTTCAGTTTCGAGCTTAGATTGAACCGTTTTGAGGAGAAAGTTTGGTTTTGCAAGAAGAGTCTGACGTTTTGTGCATGTCGCCTTAAAAGTGAGGGTTGTGTTCAGAGTTTCATAACGAGGAAGAACCTGATTTTTTAACTTTTTAACTTAAAATATCAACTCAGTACTACCATCTAGTGGTATCACAATGCAAATATACTTTCACCTTTATTTCCTGGAAAAGTGATTCCTTGTACGTCAGTCTGCTTTGGAGTTTGTCATTGGTTGGGAATGGACCAATTACAACGGGCTTATGTGTGTACATACCTCTGGTAAGTTGTAATTGGTCCATGGAACCACATGTGATTGGAAATTGGAACACACGTGATTTACAAGAAATCAGTAGATAACTTACCCACAGTTCCAAATACTGGGCGTGTACTAAACCAGACCTCAAAACACATTACCGATCACGTTTAGTTTCAGTCTGCTGTTGGAAGATCAGTACAAATGCATTATGACTGTACATATTGGAAGACTGAATTCACGTAAGCAGATTTGGGATCTTCTAGCTCTATCTACTACAAGAATTTAATTGTAAATGCATTTCAATAAGTGATTGAAGTAAACAGAACAATGTTTATCTGGTGATAGACCTGATTTTTCGATGTCAGCTTTATTGTGAATGTGTTTTCTTTTTTTTTTTTAAAGAAAACGCTGCTGTGTCTGCTAATGTCCCGGAAATTACGAGAGAAGAAGATCGTTCATCTGAACCTTTCATCAAGCCAAAGTTTTCTGCAGCAGTGGTAAAACATTTTGCTATCGTTTTATATTTAATCTTAATTAGCTACTCATCTGGTAATATTTACGTTTTTACGTCTATATAATAATTTTGCAACATGTTTTTTTACAGGTGGATCATATAAAATGGATCGGAATGTGCTTAAAAGGAACATTTCAACGGGTATTTACATGGTCTAGCACTGCACCTGACAAGCATCGGGGGTGGGAAGATTTCTATGGACACACCAACAAGGTGAGCTGGTTAGACTTCAAACGTGGAAGAGTTTGTAAGCTGGACCACAAATGCCACTGTAATTGCTTGACATTTTGTTACGTGTCTATATTTCACACAGAATCTGAAGAATGACTCATACACTGTTCATCACACAGTAATGGACTTGATAAGACCATTGTTGGGAGTCACAGTGAAGGTGTGTTATCTCGCTCTGACACTCACAGTTCCAGACTGTGAGTAATATCTCTGTCTGGTTTCTCTTTCAGGTTGCTGGGATTTTCTTGCCTCTCAGCATCCTGGATGAACTCAGTTTGGATGAGTGTATTGGTTTCATTTCCAAATGGATGAAGGAACTGATGAAAGTTCGGAACAAACACACATTAGAGGTGAAAGTGATTTAAAATTTGAACTCTGACTTCTTCCTGTGTCATTACACTGAACGCACAGTCATTACAATTTAATTGGCTGACTAAGTGGACGGTTACGAAGTGACAGAATGCAATATAATTTAGTATACTACTATACTATTAATATACTACTAACACTTTGTAAAAAAAAAATCAAAGTGGTATTAAATCAGTTATTAAAGGTATTAAACCTTAACTCTAGTCTGAAGTGTGAGAAATTAATACTGATCCTGAATTTTATGAATATATGAAGACTAAAAAAATAAATAACATTTGCCTCATCTTCAGAACTTCAGACCGTATCCAGAAGATCTGAACATCACGAGTCACGGTCAAACACTGCAAGATGCCCAACGAGAGTTTCAGTGGCTGATCGATGTGGTGCAGCATCTTCCGGAGGCGAGTGAAGAAAACTGATGAACTCTTTACAAGCGGATTGTATTGATTAGTCTGGTTTCCTCTGGTCCAGAAGTCAGTGTGTGATGGTGGAGACGAGACGCTGGATCTCTACAGACAGTGGAAGAGCGGCCGTCTGGTCAGCATCCTTCCTGTCCTGGACGCAGTGATGACAGATGCTCTGGTACCTGATTATTCACACTTAGAAAGTGATGATGAGCCGATGAACAGTTCGTCTTCATTTGGCTTTTAACCCTCCTACTAGGTTCAGGTCAAGTTGACACATTTTGACCCAAGTTTAAATTTTTTTTAAAAATACTTCAAAGTATTGACTTCGACTTTGAAACTTCTTCTGCTTGTCTTGTAAGAGTCAGAAAGATCAAATACTATTAGTTTCTCTGCAACACTGAGACATAACACACCACTGTCTCACACACACACACACGGTTTTGGGGAAATTTTGGGTTTCTGACATTTATATGCAGAATAAAAGTCCCCCGGGTCAAATTCACATTACTGATGTTCTTTTGAAATGAACATAACAGGAGACTTTCCTTTTATTACTGCAGGACTCTGTGGACAAACACTGGTTACAGCTAGAATGGGTGAGTCTTTCTGAAATATTACAATAACTGTGTGTGTGTGTGTGTGTGTGTGTGTGTGTGTGTGATTCACATTGAACGCAAAAGACATGGCAAGTGGAAACAATACGTGTAGAAACAAGATTGGAACCAATAAAACAAGTTTACAAAAAATGTGTTTTTGAACGAGTCTGATGGAAAGTAATAAAGTGGAATCGTTGATTACTTTATTATCTTATAGCACATAATGTTTTCTGCAGGGAGACACTGAACGTGGCCGAAAGTCCCACTCTTCTCCAGAGTTGAGGTAGTGTTGGACTCCTTCAGCGTTCTGGACTTTCTGCTGTGAAACGCTTGAATCTGTGTATTACAGAGGAAACTGGAGACCTCAGAGACACAGGCTTCCTCACACACTGGTGGAGCTCACTGCGTGGATCAGCGCACGGCTGTAGGAGTTCACCAGACACAGTTAACTAAGTTTATAGGTCATTTATTAGCTCATTTCTGGATAGACACGTGTAAAACTATATTATGTGCTGTACATATAAATGTCACGTTGTGTGTTACATTTACTTCTGGTTATGAATCAAAGGTTACAACGGTCTCGAGGAAGTGAAATGAATCCTGACGCAACATTTTTTCCTGTAAAACTAATTTGTTCCTCAATGTGCAAGTCATAAACTGTATAAAAACATGTACATTTGTTTTGTAAAGCAATATTTTGCATTTTCATTAACATTTAAGTTGTAAACACGCATATAGTTGTACAAGTGTAACGTGTGTGTGTGTATTAACAATGTACGAACATAAAGGAATAATCAACCGAATCACTGAGCAGAGCTGCAAATGATGTCATTTTAAATGATACAGTAATGTGTACAGTACAGAGAGAACAATCAAAACTTAATTTTACACTGAGTCACGAGAAACGGATGTGGCGTGAGTAAAATGATCACTATTGTTCACAGTTAATCTTGTAGTCCAAGTGGAGAACAAACTGTTTGGTTACAATCAAGATTAACATTACTCATCAGGATTCTAGATATAATACAAAAAAAAAATAAAACATAAAAAAAAAAAAAACTTTATTGGCCAAGTTGCGAATGACAACAAGGAATTGAGTTTGGTCTGACTCAGTCTTTTTCCTCTTTTACATATATCAACATACATATATAAATAAAAGAAACACAAAACAATTACATGAAAAGAACGAACCAAATACCGTTAATGTTTTTAACATCAACAGAGTGTTAATGTTAAATGTATTCCTCTCGAATCACTAACTCGGTGTGATGGAGGTGATACAAAAATATGATCAAATATTTTTTTGAATAGGTTCAGGCCTCTTTACGATAATCAGAAATAAACGTTCAAATCAATGTTTCCACTTATGTTCCTTGCATATGCGTGTGTGTGTGTGTGTGTGTGTGTGTGTGAGAGACTAGCTAATCCTAAACAAATCCTAAAATAGAGTTTTTACATTTATGTAAAGTTTTGTGATTCTTAGGTGCACATATTTGATACGTGTTATTGATAACAAGACTCCAGTTTCATCTGAATCTGGTTTGCTTTGAATATAGAAAAAAGCACAGATACATTTTGATTTTACCACAATTTGACCAAAAGTAAAAGTAAATCAGCGCAAAATGTTCATGCGTTGTATGAAATTCACAAAATTCACTTGTTTTAGCAGCTCCTGCTCTCCAGACACTATTATTATGTTAAAAGACGTGTCATAATCTGCAGAAATGTTCAAAGCCGTGAATTGATCAGCTGTTCAACTACACATAAGCATTTAAGCAATTAATTAGCATATTTATGTCAATTATGCAAATGAACCCATTGTTTGAAAGCTAAGACCCTTGAGAACCAACAGACAAGCCATCACAACAACTGTAAATTCCTTAGTTATCACGAATAACTTTGGTTGCTTAGTTACCGTGGAAGTTACATGGTTTCTGTCCAAAAATTCCTTGAATGCAACAGTGTTACATTTCTACACATTTTACACCAAATTTGGTAGCATTCAGCTAAAAAAAGTTTTGACATGTGATACAAAAGTAATTAAGAAAGTTTTAGGCGCGAATAAGGAGTTTTATATAAAATGGTTTCATTTCAAAAGGGCAAAAACCAAACAGTGATCGGCGTCAGTCCACCAGATTGTACAGTCAATCAATTCAATTAATTCATTTTAATTTAAACGAAATAAAGAATTCATATTTCATTGGTTATTTTTATTTATTAATACAAAAGAAAAAGAAAAAAAGTGTTCTTCGCGATCTACTGTTCGCCCTGTAGTTTTGCTTTGGTCCACTAGGCGTCGCCCTCTCACATACGTCACACTCGCCTCAAACCGGGAAACTGCCGCCGCTGACGGTGTCGTTTGTTTTGTTGAACTACTGTACGTGTCTGTTCTTCTCATCATGGTCAAAGTTTCTTTCCTCACTGTTCTCGCCCAAAAGGATCCGAGGAAGGACATCGAAAGTCTAGTGAGTCAACAGCAGGTACGTTCAGCCGTGTATTTACGTTTATTTGTCGTTTTGAACATTTACTTTTAAAACACCTCGGGAACAACCGACTAATATTTGAAATCGCTCAGAATTCAATAAATTGTGATTCTACCTGGGTATTAAACGAGTTTTCTACGTTTACGTGATGTCTGTGCTATTGTTTGGACTTTGATACCAGCCGTAGAAACGTTAAAATGGCTGACAGGGTAAAGTTACTTCCTCCTGCGCGTTATTACTCTTTACTTTACTCACACGACCTGTCCAACTCATTATTCACGAATCAAACTAACAACCGTTACAGTCGTATGTCATCTAACCCTACATTATGCTGTAAAAACATTGTATAGTTTTCAACATACGTACTGTACTGTATATGTTTTGTGTATGTGTATAAACATGCATTTGCTTATTCGATACGTTTTGTAAAAATATTTAACAACGTTTCGTATATACCATAATGAAACACTATGGATGTATTAACCCTCCTATTATGTTCGTGTCAAATCGACCAGATTTCAAAGTTTTAAAAATAATTTGGTATTTTTTCACTTTGAAACTTCTGCTCGGCTTATTTGGTGTAATCATCATAAGACAAGCAGAAGTTTCAAAGTGAAAGAATAAAAACCAGTAAAAGAGAAGGTAAAAGTAAAGTTGTCTTTTAACACTAATGTGTACACTTTCTGAGCAGAAGTCTGTTGAAGTTGAAGTCCCTGAAAGTCTCAAAATCCTGTCGACAGTTTGATTAAAAAAAAGTTTAAAACTTCAAATATACTGTACAATTGACATTTCAATATTTTACAATCAGTACGTGGACATGATTGATACTAAATATTAAGGGTGTCACAATCCTCTATTCGATTACATTTCTGTCTCGATTCGCAATTAAAAAGGACAATTTGAAAGCATAAGCTATGCCATTGTGAGACTTTTATGCAATATAATAATATGTGACCTCTGTTTGCAATGTACCACACACTACATTGTCAAACTTAAAATGTTTATTAACAGTATAATGTAACAATAACTTGTCTATAAATGTACTTTTGGCTGTTTGTTGTAGCTGTTTGGTTCATTCACGGCACATCAATGAGTCAATTTTTTCAATTTAAATTTTTTGTTTGATTGAGACGGAGCACGAATTTCGATCAATTTCAAACTCCTTTCTAAAACTCCCTTATATATATTAATATATAAAACGTATTTCATTAAAAAAAGTTCAATTTATTGAAGACTCAATATTTGTCAGACTCTTGAACAGTGTCAGATTGACAAAGATTGTGAAATCGTGTCGTATTAAAAGTTGTCACAACGTGACTCAGAGGAATCTAAACTCACCCTGTTTTACACCAGTGTTCTGGTGCGTTTCATCCTCTCAGACGTGTGTTTTCTCTCTCTCTCTCGTAGGATCCAGAAACAGTCTTCACCGTGCGGCGGCAGCAGCAGCAGCAGCAGCAGACCAGGCTTTGGTGCTGCTTCTTCTTCGTGGGATTGGCTCTTGTTGTGTCAGGTGTTGTGGTGGGAGGAGCTTACCTGTATCATCTCTACGAGTCAGAGGTGAGAAACATTTCCCCTGTTCTTTTCTTTCCTTTGATGTCTTCTCGGTGGTGGTGGTGGTGGCGCTGACAGGTGGAGGATGTGCTGGTGTGTGAGATGACGTACACAGAGGAGCTGGAGCTGGAGCTGGAGGCGCCGCTGAGGCTGATCCAGCAGAACGTCATCTTCCAGAACGATGAAGTGGAGCTCATCAAAGTTCCCGTGCCCGAGTTTCAAGGCAGCGATCCGGCCGGGATTCTGCACGATTTCAACATGGTACAAAGCAACGTACACGTAAAGCACGTGGAGTAAAGAAGAGCTGAGGTCAAACACATGTATTTCAGTGAATTTCAGACTTTAAAGTTCAAGGCTGTTGGGAAATTGTTGGCTTTATATTCCAGGCTTACGTTTCAGCTCCCATGTATTGTGCTTTTTTTCCACTTATTTGCAAGTTATCATTTTAGTATAGGTGTAAAGTACTAGAGTAAAACTATTGTAAATTGTAAATATTTTTTTACTTACAGTAGTATTTTTTCAACTACTTTGTACTTGTACTGAGTATCAGAAATATAAGCAACTTTTAAAATCACACAGTCTCAATAAATTCACGCAAACAATAAAGTACAAGTACAATTACTCTGCTCATCGCCATGTCTAAAGAACGTTTTTCAGTTTCTTTACTCGAGTCGTTTGTCATGTTGTTTTTTTTATTTATTTAGAATCAATTGTATTATAGATATGTACACATGTTATATATTAACAAAACTTACAAAAATTCCTAGTGTACTCAAGTACTTTACACCTCTGCATACTAGCGACATGTAAGTGTGGGTGTAGAACTACAGTTTCATGATCAGTTTTTTTCTTTTATTCTAACTAAGATATAAATGTGACACAGGCAGTGAAGTGAGCGACTGACGTGTGTGTGTGTGTGTTGTTGTGTGTGGTCAGAGGCTGACCGCTTACCTGGACATCACCCTCAACACCTGCTACATCATCGCTCTAAACACGTCCGTGGTCATGCCGCCCAGAGACTTTCACGACTTCCTGGTCAATCTTAAGGTGAACCGGCCTTTCTTCTCCCTTTTTAACATTAGCGTCTTTCACAGCAATGCTGGAAAAACACCAGAGAGACTTTACCGGTAAAGACTGTTCACACAAGCACTGCCTTTCTCGCATTTTACCGGAAAATAACTATTCACACAGCGTCTTCAAAATCCCGGTATTTTCGGTGACATCATCACCTGGCGACGCTTTAAACAGCCGCGCCTTTGTACAACGGCGGTAATAGTTTGATATGTGACGGCGTCACTAACTGTTCCTACAAACGTCATCAAATTATTAGAAGCGCTTTGATTTCACTGTCGTTCCAGTCGGACATTTACCACAGTGATTACTGTAAACAGCGAGGAGTGACTATTCTGTGACATCATCACCCGCCGACACCTTTTAAACGGCTGCACCTGCTTAAGGGTGAAATGAGTGTTCTGATTGGCTCAGAGCAGTGGGTGGAGTCAGCACGTACTGAACTTCTGCGTCATTATTCCGGCGATATACCGGGAACGTTACAGGTAGCCACGCCGGAATATTCCCCGCATTTGTCTGTTCACACATTACTGCATGTCGGCAATATACCGGTATTTTAATAACAAATAACACATAAATAGCTACAAATCTATTCAAATCATGTGAATCTCTAGCAAAACGTGATCCTTCTACGTCCTGCATCTGCCATTTGCTTTTAGCAGCTTTATCAAATGAACGAGTGACACGTCTGAACGAGTCACAAACGTACCGAGTGCTGCTGCTCGATACTGTCCTTCACTGAGGAGATGAAAGATTCGTTCACTACTCCAGACAGGAGGAGTGTGAGGAGGAAGCGTAGTGAAGCTGACACACCTGGAGCAGTGGGCAGCTCAAGCTCACGTGATGGATGAAGCAGCAGCAGCAGCAGCTCAGAAGCCTGTGAAGAGACATGAAGGAGCGAGTCACTGATTCTCTGCTCGTGTGTGTGTGTGTGTGTGTGTGTGCAGTCGGGGATGTATCTCCCTCAGACGTACCTGGTGCACGAGGAGATGATGGTGACGGAGAAGCTGGAGCGTGACGTGGATCTGGGCCACTACATCAACAGCCTGTGCCAGAGCAGAGACGTCTACAGGCTTCAGCGCAGAGACGCCGTCCTAGGTGAGAGTCTTCAAGCGCTCGAGGAAAAGTGTGACTGATCCCACCACACCTCGTCCGCAGGCATGCAGAAGCGCCAGGCTCGCCGCTGCCACACCCTCCGACATTTTGAAAACAAGTTTGTGGTGGAGACGGTGATCTGCGAGCCGTGATGGAGGAAGAGCCTGTTCTCTCTCTCTCTCTCTCTCTCTCACCACGAGTCGTCTTCTGTCTCGTGCACACAGAGGTGTTCTATATTTGTGCCACTGCTTGAAATGACTTCAAACATCCTTCTAGTGTCTATTGTCTTATCATTTAATCGATCTATTTTTGCATCTCAGACACGACCGTGTGTTAAATTCCTCAGGAAGACGGAAGTTAACGTCGAAACATGTAAGGTCTGAAGAGATCTCTAAGAAAGAGATCAATTAAACTGCTTTAAATTGTCGATACGTTTACGATCAGTAGTAAAGTAGAAACTCTCAGGAGAGCTCGATGTATTCTTCGCCTCAGAAACCCAATGTTATATGCAGTAATTGCAATTTTCGAACCTTCTCATTTGTAAATACCGTAATGCTTTTCCCAAAATACCATGAATAAATCAGTATTGATGAAATCCATAACCGTTCAGCGTCTTGATTTGTGCTCCTTCACTATTGAATTAAAGGGGGAAGAGTGTCGTGTTGATGAGAACAGACAGACATGAAGTGCAAACGTGGAAAGATCTCAGCTATACGGAGAAAACTCAAACACTGTATTGCCATGTTCTCTGGACAAACACTAAACCAGGAAGATTCCAGAAGCGCAGACTGACTAGTGTGTGCAGTTCTACGTTATTTTCGTTCAGGGCTCCTACACTTTCTGAAAGATCAAATTCAAGCATTACGATGTCCGTGTTCAAGTTTTTCCAAGTAAAATTTACATATTTTTTTTAAGTATAATCAAAACGAAACATTACCATTTTGGAAGAAAGTTTTGTGGTATTGGTGGGGAAAAATGGACATTATATTTTAGCAGACCTTACTAACATTATAGGCAAAATTTGTATTTTAACTTTATCTAAAGAAATGAGACCTCTGCCATTCTTCTCCACTTTTCGCAAAGTGTGTTTCAGTTTAACAAAGTGTAACAAAGGCAGGAACACTAACAACAATAAAGCTGTTGATGCTTCACACTTTCTGCACTTTTAATCAGACCTGGATCATAGTGATCACACGCGGTTTACTCACACACTCGCTTAATCTCTTTGTTTGTCTCTCTCGGAGTCTGTGAATCAGTCCATGTGAAACCAGACACAAGCTGGAGAACCGGCTAAGTTCTGATCCGCTCCCGAGGACGTGCACTAGTACTGTAGAAGTCAAATACTTTTCGAGGCCTTGAAAACACTGTGTTGAAATGAAAGCATTTCAAAGATTTCTCTATTGAAATTCAAGCATTTAAGGATTTCAAGCGCCTGTAAGAACCCCGTTTCACTGTAATACTCTGAAAAAGTATAGTGGCTATAAGTATAGTGACGTTTCTCTCGGCTACTGGTCAACGTTTGAAGAGAACCTCACTTTACTTAGAAGAGATGACGGTTAGATCATCGTTAACACAAATGCGTGTGAAATGTACAAAACGTCAGATTGAAGGAAAGAAGAGGAGAATAAAGCGCGGCTGAACAAGAGGAAGATCTTAAATGGAGAGAAGAAGAAGAGGAGGAGGAGAGCAGGTCCACTCTACGTCTGCGGTGCATTGGGATTTATTTGGAAGAGGTTACAAAAATGTAAACAATGCAAAATAAATAGTTAAAAGGATGCAAAGCTATTTGAACCGTCGTGCGTCTCGTTTGCCGTGACAAAATATCTCTAGATTTCAAGTAAACAAAAAAAAAAACAAAAAAAAAAAATGGCACTAATGATACAAATCTGCTATTTTACAAGACAGTGATAATTCCCAAACTTTACAAAATGTACACTTTTAATACGGACACATGTCAGGTGATACTGCGGTGGGTGTGGAGTCCTGTCACCTTTGACCCCGGGCTACGTGACCTCCATGGCGACCTTGAGAGCCCGTCTCTCTGGCTCCTGATTCTCCCTGCGGGGCAAATATGACAATAACCCGTTAAAAGCAAGGCTTTGCTTATGGTTTTATTGTGAGTATGTCTTTCTCACAGCGAGGTCAGAGGTCAGGGTTCAGACCTGGCGATGACCTTGGGCATGTTGGCGACGCTGGCCAGCTTCATACTGGGGGCACAGGGCCGCGTCTGCGCGGGTGACACTGCGCTCACCACAGGCCCCGCCTCCCCGCGGGCGCTTCTGAAGCCTGATTGGTGGAGGACGCCGTTCCGAGGGCGGATCTCAGCGCTGACCACAGCCGAGGCGGCGAAGTGAGCGCTGGCCGAGTCCAGAGTCTTCGACACGCAGTCGGACACAAGCACCTTCTGTGGAGGAAATGTTGCAATAACTCGTTTGTATTGTTTCCGTTATTTTATATATTTATAATATATATACACCGTATTTTCTGGACTATAAGCCGCTACTTTTTTCACAGGTTTTGAACCATGCGGCTTATACAAAGGTGCGGCTATTCTGCGGATTTTTTTTCACCGTATTCCACTAAGATGGTTAGACGTGATTTCACACACAGGAGAAATGAAGATAAATACTGTAGATACTGTTTATTTTCTGTCCCGTTTTAATCAGCAAAGGTTAGGAAAGAATCTATTTAGTTACATACATGTACATTTACAATTCAAAATCGTTCTGTTCCTGTAGTAAATATCTAATACAAAAACATACATATCTGTGGTTTGCAAAACCTTCTTTACTAGAGTGGATGAGCGCAGGTGCGGATTGTTTTATCTTTTTTTTTTTTTTTTTTATAAATAGAGCGGATGCGGCTTATATACAGGTGCGGCTTAAAGTCCAGAAAATACGGTAAATAATTTTATATATTTTTGTTTATATCGTATATTTTCTGTCCTCGAATTTTCCCATCCGCTGTTAACCCCAGACGTGCTAAAACCTTACAGCGCCCTCTGGTGGTGACTGATCCTCATTCAAACCGCGTTTTGCAGTTTTTTTTAATCATTTTTTTTCTTTACAACCCATTACTTTTACATTAAATTAATATAAATGGAATGACAAATATAATGTAAAGCAAAGCGCACAAAACGCACAAACTCTTACAAAATAATTGTAAGAGACGGTAAAGAATCTGGAGGTGATAAAACACGTTTGAGAAGCTGCTTTGGTGCGAGTACACACTCGCCGATGTCAAACATCTTCTCTGAAGTTAACCCTGTAAACCCTAAATATGTAAAAAAACATTGTACATTCAACATATTGATTTAGGGGCCCTCTTATGTACAAAATAAAGAATTTGACCATGTTTTATATTTTGGTAAGCTTTTAAGCAATTGTAACATTACAACGTTGGGTCAAGGTGGAAGCAGAATTTCAGCATGTTGCCTTTGTCTGAACGGGTATTTAAAACATTCAAGCTGGTTTCATTGCTGATTATAATCCTACACAGCAATCTTATATTTTGCAGTCATTTACTCGTGCATAACGTCAATGATGCATGATAAATTATCCTGGAAAGCTGTTAAACTGTATATGATCTTTAGTATTTCGAAATTTACAATGTCTTTTAGTATTAAACAAAGTAAAAAACAATTTAATTCCAAAAAGCATACAGAGTGTTTTTTAAGTTAAGGGTTGGTAGATATAATCTAAGAGGGTTGTACCTTTTTGAACATGTGAAAGTGAGAACAAATGTAAAAATGAGGTGTGTTTCAGTTGTTGGTGTAAAGTTGTGGAATGAACCGAGTGATGAATGAAAAAAATGTACTTCTTTTGCAAAATTTTAAATAAGACTGAAAAAAATGCATTGATCATTATAAATAAAAAACAATTAATAAATAAATAAAAAATATAAAAAAAACAAGAGAATTGTATTCCTGATATTCTTGATCTGTATTTTGTTGTTGTCGCTGTTATTTCTTTTGTTGGTTGTAAAGCTGTTTCAGTTCAATTTTAAACGATGTAAGTGGATAGGCAACTATAAGCGACGCTTCAGCCTATTCCTTTTTTTGGTCAATTTTGTGTGAATAATAAATAAAATTATAATAAAATAAACAATAAAATAAAATAGAATTGAAAAAATGACAGCACAGATTAGAAAAAGTTCCACCATTAGAAAGCCATTATTATTGTGAGTTTGTGAGGGACTGGCACTCACGGGTGGTGGCGTGGGGTTCTGCTGGAGTCGGTGCATCAGTGCCAGCTGCTGCTGATGAGAGTGAAACTGCTCCTCCGTCAAGACGATGCCTGCGTGTCAAACGGCAAATATAGCAGCTAAAACCTTCTCTGGTTCGTCGCCAGTCTGGTGGAACAACTGACCTGTTCCTGTGGGAAAGTCTACAACCTTCTCAACGTTTAAAAAAGCACTAAAAACTGAGCTCTTTCACCAGCACATTAACACTGATTAACCAAAAAACTCTTAGTCTTGTGTTCTCTGACTGTAAAGCTGTTCTGTCTCGTAAGTGTCTTTATATAGTCTGTGTAGACATCTACTGGAGCCTAGTGTAGACAAACTGCTTCACTTGCTCCTCTTTCTGTAAGTCGCTTTGGATAAAAGCATCTGCCAAATGATTGTAAAGTAACGTAAAGTAAAGCTAAAAATAAAAGTAAAGTTAAAAAAAAAACACCTTTTTACCCTCACAATGTGTGTGTGTGTTAATCTGGTCCAGTCAGTAAAGTCTAATCAGAACCATCGGGAGACAGCAAGCCATTCCCGTATTCCAAGTCGTTATTATCACGACAACTTTTCAAAGACAGGAGATGTTAGAACTGCACGATTCTGGACAAAATGAGAGTCACGAGTTTTTTGCTTAGACCAGGGGTGTCAAACATACGGCCCGCAAGTAGGTTCGATCAGGCCCGCCGAATTGTTTGGAAAAAAAATAGAAAAAAAAAAAAAAAAAACATTTTTTGCTGCAATTCATTTTTTGCGGCGTTTCCATCGGAGTAGAACGCTGCATCACTGAGACGATCTTGTTAAGAACGGAACACTGGTGTTATCCGCTAGCTATCCGCTACAACCTCATTAATCAAAATGTTCCAAACGGAGAAAGATAGATAAATAGTGTAAATGCAAACAGTATTTAAGGCTTAAATACTGTTTGCGTTTAAATATTGTACGTTTCATTTATGAAGTTTACGAATGTGACTTTCTTCATTGCACATTTAATATCACTCTCTTTAGTTTGTAAGGTGTATGCAGGGATTTATTTTATATAAGTGGTTTAAAATTCAGTTCTTTAAAAGCCTCAAGTGCAATACTATATTTTTCATTACCAATTTAAGTTGTGTGCCTTTGTACAGTCAGTGGGATGAGTTGCAATGCCTAAATGTGAATGATAAAGGTAAATTGCACATTTGTAAGGAATTATGAGGAAATTCTTGGAATGTTTTCTCCTCAGGTCGTATGTGGCCCGCTATGAGAAATGAGTTTGACACCCCTGGGTAAGACTAAAGATCACAATTCCTTTTTGGATATTTTATCACTTTAAATATTCAACCTTAAAAATCATGTTGTCGAAAAGCAATACAATACCACACATAACTTACAGCTTATATTCATATTAATTGAATATATACATTTTGATTTTAAGCCCTATTTTAGACCCAACACTCACCAGCGACTTTCTTGGCTGGGATGTGCGGAGCTGCTGTGGTGGTGAAGGTAGTGAAGGTGGTGTTCTTCTCCCTGTGGCGCGGCGTGAGAGGACGGTAGAGCTTCCAGCGGCTGGAGCGGATGTCAGTCAGGATCTGAGCTGGAGAGGGAAGCTCACACACACCACAGCTGGAAGAGCCACACAACAGTTCCGGCTCCAGAGCTCTGAGAGCGTGATTCAGATCGGACGAGGCGCGGTCCAAAACAACTCTGAAGACATGGTCAAGAGAAAACGGTTTTATCTACTGAAGGCGGAATTCCTCCACAGATCCACAGCACCTGCCACCGCGGCCCACACGTCGACCCGCCACAGCCAGGCAGCGCGCGGGCACAGAGAGGGCGAGGAGAGGGCGGCGCTGCCACGTCTGCTCCTGCTCCGGCTGAACCTGAACACACACACACACACACACTTTCACATCCACAGCGGCTTTCACACACCACGCCTCTTCAACTCACTGCGTGATAATGGCATCCGGCTTTCCGTCTGAACGCAAAGTTTCCATCCGGGTCGTTCTCGTCGTCAGACTCTGATTCGGGAGACTTGGGTAGAGAACGGGGGAAAATGGCAAACATTTATTCCACTCAGGGTTCATGCACTTTTCAAGCAAGGTCCATTTTCAAGTTTTTCCAGCACCGAACAGTAGTAAAATGTATATTTAAAGTAGTGCCGTCAAAGTTAACTAGTTAACGCACACTGATTAATTTTAAGTGCTTAACTGCGTCAAAAACATTTTAACGCCATTAATCACAGTTGCATTTTTTTTAGTTTCAGTTTGGCAACGTGCAATGAATAGAACCAAGAGAACAGCAGGTGCGGCTCATTAAGATCACAAGTGTTGTCACAGAATTGACTTTTCTTGTGTGTTTTATCTTGAAAAAAAGTGCGACTCGACTTAAAAGCAAAAGACAATACATTGCAAAACGAGCAAAAATTATACTAAATTATTTTACAGTATTTAAAATTTTATTTTAAATTTTGTGTTTATTTAGTGTGTTGAGTTTACATTAATTTACATTTTACACCTCAATATCCAATATTACAAGCTTCAGTCATTTAATCGCGATTAATTTGTGCGATTAATTAAGTGCGATTAACTAGCTAAAAAAAATGATTGGTTTAGCTGGTAATCCGGTAATCTGATTTTTAGTAATTATATTGTTATTGCCCTTTTGTGTTTGCTGTTGCTGTTTTAAAGTGTAAAGCACTATGGTCAGCTCATCTGTTTTTTAAAGTGCTGTATAAATAAAGACGACTTGACAAACTCAAGCCTTTTCCAGGATTTCCTGGTGTAATGAGAAGCTCCACTGACCGCGGGGCAGCACTCGTCTCCAGAGCTGAGGAAGTCGTACTGCGTGAGCTCGGCTCTGGAGATCTGCAGTCGAGGCCTCTTGTGAGAGCGCACGCCGTCCAGATGAGACTCGGGTTTGGACTTGTGTGGCTGGAAAGAAAGGATTGGTTTAACGGTCACGGACTCCTGCGCTTTTCTCTTCCGCGGCCGCACCTTGCACTTGCTCTCCGTCTTGAGCCGGTGGCTGATGGGGGCAGAGTAAATGGGTTTCTCCTTCAGAGGTCCAGCAACTTCCTTTAAAATCTCCCCGGAGAAGTCTCCAGCTTCATACCTGAAACAGCATCACGGAAGTAAAGCCACGTCAGCTCGTGTTCTAAAGGGAGCGTGTGAAGCCTTCACACAAGGCGTCGTCGTTGTAGTGTATTAGACACCGGCGAGTGGAAATCACTGGTGAGTGTAAAGAGTTAAAAAAAACTTAATTCCAAACAGTATACAAGTTTAGAAAAAAAAACCCTTAACTTCTTAAGTTGAGGGTTGGTCGATAGACTCTGTCTAAGAGTATAACACTAATATAATGCTTTTTTGCACATGTTAAAGCTAGAACAAATGTAAAAATGAGTTTACCCCCACCACACACACACACAGCAGGAGCAGTGGGCAGCTTAAGCCATGTGTCTGGGGCAGGTGGGGGTCCGAGCTTTATCAAGAACCCATCTCTTTGCTATTTGCATTTTTGCCTTCACTGTTGTCATTTAATTTGTCTTTATTTGTTTCTGTTAAAAACGTCTTTCTTTCTCTGTTTTTTGCTGCTGCTGAACACAAAAATTGCCCCTAGTGGGATTAATAAAGTCCACTGGAGCACAACTGCACTAAAAAGCAGGACTCTCTCTCTCTCTCTCTCTCTCTCTCTCTCTCTCTGTGTGTGTGTGTGTGTGTGTGTGTGTGTGCGTGTGTGTGTGTGTGCGTGCGTGAGTGCGTGCCCGCCCCCCATCCACACACCTTTTCTCAACAAGCTCAGCCGTGAGACGCAGCAGCTGGTGTTTGCTTTTCTCTCTCTTCAGGATCATCTCCAGGATGCTCATGGTCTTGCTGAAGTCTCTCCTCAGCCTCAGCATCTTCTCATAAGACGCTTCGTCGCTCTTGCGGTTCTGCAGTGAGGGCGGGACGGGCGGTTGATGTGGAGAAGCTCAGAGACGGTGAAGAGCACGTCTACCTTCCTGGTCTGCATCTTCTCCGTGCGTCGCCTGAAGGCCACGTAGGCGTCTGAGTTGGTGGAGCTGGTGTCCCGCTTGACGCGCGGCGTGAGAGACGGGGCGTGGCACACCCTCCTCTTCCTCAGCCAGTAGTCGTACACAGACTTCAGCAGCAGCTCGTCTTCCTTCAGCAGCAGCTTGGCCTCTTGCAGCGTGACTAGCTGAGGTTGTTAAGAGAAACATGACCGTGTGATGTTATTCAGCTTATAATACAGCGAATCTCCCAGGGAGGAAGATCCTTTGCCTAGTTCAATTCCAGACTCAGAATCAGTCAGTTTAAGTCTAGACTGAAGACGCGTCTCTTCAACAAAGCACATACTGACCTGTTATTATAACTTACAGAATAAGTTAATATAATCGTATAGAAAGGCTGCCTAGTTTAGTGCTCGGAACCGAATCACACCTGCACCTCCTAAAACTGTCAAAATCTTTAATTATGGTACTTCATGTTTTTCTAACGAGCTTGCATTTTGTTTTTACCCCATCTCTGACGTTTGAATGACACGCCTATTAGCCAATCAAAATTGCCGACTCCCCCGATACTGGCTTGCTGACCAATCAGAAATGATAACAAAACAAGGTTTTATGCGACGTAATGAAGTTTAAAATGTGTTGACGTGCCGTGGCCAGATCTAGAGGAAACAACTCATTTATACCAGCATCTTAAAAATCACACTAATATTAATAATAATAATAATAATATCATACTAATGTTTTATGTTTGGTGATTGTTCATTTTTTACAGTGTTTTGAGGAGTGTATTTTCCATTTTGCCTTTTTATTACATGCCATCGGAGCATTTTTTTTTTGGTGCCTGTGAAATGTGTGCAATGCAAGTTCTATGTTGACTAAATGCCAGTAAATTGCACTAGATTTATTTTGTTTTCCAATTCACAGCAAGCGAGTTTAAAACAATTTAAAATAAGTTTTATTAAGGAATGTTCACACTTTCATTTTCTGCCAGTGACAACATTGTCTGGTTTAATTTCAAATAAGAGATAATTGTTTTATTTTTCTGTATTTCAGACTGTTACATTTAAAAAACAAGTGACTAAATGGTTATTGTCCATTCTTATTCTTTGGTATTTAGGTTGCAGTTCTTCTCAAAATGCCAGAAGACACACTGGACTGGTTCTGTCCATCACCCTTACCTGCTTGCTACTGGCTTTTTCCAGCCAGTCCATCATGTTCTCGAACTGCGCCGGCTTCAGGTCCATCTTGCGGTTGATGCGGCTCAACAGAATCTCGTCCTCCGAGTCCATGTCGTAGTCAGGAAGCTGCTGGAGATCCAGAGCCAGAGCTGGAGTGAGGTGAAGAGCACACGGGAGGTTTGAGCAGGAAGGCCGGCGTGGCTGTGGTGGTCAGGCTCGGGTCACTCACGCTGGACGTGCACCAGCTGCTTGGGCAGGTGGAAGTCTCCTCTGTACAGACGCTGGTAGTAGGTGATGTTGCTCCGGGCCTCGGGCACCGGGATGACCATGCTCTCCTTCTTCTCTCGGAACACCTGCTGGGCTGAGATGGCCCTCTGCAGATGATGCTCCTACAACACAAGAGATCACACACTTTTACTGTCGTTCTATATTGGACAACGGAATTTGTTTCGGCAGCTTCCAGAGTCCGGCAGCAATAAAAATTAAATCAAAAACCAGCATGATATACAATAAACATAATAATAAAGAAAAAATCTAAACAAAAGTAAGAATTTATGGAATATAAAAATATTAAAGTATAAAAGAAATATGAAATAAAAGGCACTTGTGGGATCAATATACATGTAATGTACAGTATATACATTATACACAAGCTCAGGGTAAAGACGCTACTACGTGGAAAACATGGAGGAGTTAGGAGCTCAGCCTCTCCGGGCCGGTAGCTCGGGCCGGACTTGTGTCCAGTGGATTCTAAAAGCGAGTCGTCACAAATGGCTTCCGAGAACCTTGAATTTGATGGATCTTCAGTTGTTTTACACTTTTTTTGCAAAGTTAAGTACACTACCGTTCAAAAGTTTGGCGTCACTTTGAAATGTCCTTGTTTCTGAGAGAAAATCACTGGTTAAAGAAAAAAAAAAAATCACTTAGCTGGTTAAAGAAGATAAAACGGACCTTCTGTCAGCAGGGTGAGAATCTGGAGCGTCACATTTGTGGAGTCAAGCGAACACTCAAAACGGCCAGAATTAGAGAACTTACATGTGAAACCCGACAGTCTGTCCTCGTTCTTAGAAATATAGGCTATTCATGCGAGATATTGCCAAGAACCAGAACATTTGCCCCCAAACTTTTGAACAGTAAATACTTCAACTTGTGTTGTTCATTCATAGTTGTGGTGCCTTCAGTGTCAATCTACTACTTTTATTGTCATGAAAATAAAGAAAACTCTTTGAAGGAGGTGTGTGTGTGTGTGTGTGTGTGTGTGTGTGTGTTTGATCAATATCATCTAGAGAAATCGGGCGACTTCAGCATTTCCTAGAAGGCTGTGTTAAAACATGGATGGATGCTTAATATAAAGCACTACTTCTACTGGTGTCAAGCCTTGATGTAAATCTGTAATTTATGAGGCTCGTCACCGCTCACATTCGCTTAGATGAGTGATGTGTCGTTCAGGAAGGAGCCGCTGTAAGAGCCGATGCCTGTAGGAGGAGAGATTCTTCTGGAGCTCTCGGTGCACAAAAGAGCAGGACTGTTTTTATGAGCGCATTATTTATTTCATCACGTCTGAGCACTGTCTAGATCAGGGGTGTCAAACCCATTTCACATCGGGGGTCATATATGGCCTAGGGAGATTTAATGGCCGGACCATTACAATTATACTCTGCTATAAATGACCAAATAAATCATGTATTTCCATTGTTTTGGTGTAAAGAAGCACAAGCACATTAGGAAAATAATGACATTTAATGAACTTCTACGAAACATTCCATGAATGACCTTATATTTCCTTAGAAATATCTCTGTAAATAAATAGGATGTGGTCCGTTTTTCTTTGAAAATTCGACACTCTTTTTACTACTTTTCACCGTTTGGATAACGACATTTTGGCTAATGAGGTTGTAGCGGAGAAGAAGAGACCAAGGTTTTCAGTCTGTCTCAGTCACACAGCGTTCTACTCTGATGAAAACAGCGGATAATCCACGAATCGCAGCTATTTAAAAATATTAATTAAAATGCCTATTAATCCTTTTATGCATTTTCACCCACATTAAAATCATTCTGCGGGCCTGATCAAACCTCCTTGGGGGCCGGTTCTGGCCCGTGGGCCGCAGGTTTGACACCTCTGGTCTAGACTTACTGAGAAACATGTCATGTAAAAACACTTCTGTCTGTATCCTTTTCCCTACCTGTGCGCATCAAACACTTTACAAAAACAACTGATAGAACACCTGTTCAGACAGCCCTTAATCCCATAAAACTGACAAGACAATACAGACATTCTTGGAGGTGAAGAAAACTTAAAGACCAAAGATAACGTGGTCAATTACATCATAGTGACATCATCATAGTACATCATAGTATATTTCAAACGTGTGTTTAGACGTTTGAAAACATTTGAAAACGTGGGGAAAACTTTAGGAGCATCGCATGATTGTTTAACGGAGATAACAAAGTGACAAATACGTCAAATGGTCAGAGCGATAATAAAACAAGTTGCTTGGGAGCCGGAAGAGTCGACTCTTCTGAGCCGAATCTTTGTAAAGAGTCGGACTTCCCATCACTAGCTTATCTCGCGGGCGTTTGCGCAAACGTGATGACGTCGGGTGAAGCGCGCGCCACTTACGCAACCGTCGTGATGTTTCGGCGTAACCAGGGCTACTCCTACGCCGAGTGCGGCCCATGCGCACATCCACACGGGCTGCGCACAGAAAGCTCCGTAAGCGCTTCGTGAATCCCGACACGGCGCTCGGCACCTGAACCGCGTGTGTGTGTTTTCAAGAATGACGGGAAGACACGTACCGACTCCTCTTCCTTCTCCATGCCGCTGGGCATCTGTGGCACCGCGCGGTTGATGGAGACGCAGTCCGTGAGGTCCGGCAGGTCTTTATTGCGGTAGATCGGCAGCGGTTTGGCGGCGTCTAGCGCCCGCGCGCGGAACGAGAGTTTACTCATTGTTTTTTAGCGGTCGCGCGCTCGTTCGTTAAAAGCGCGCGCGCACACACACACACACACGTCGGTCGCTCCGAACCGAATCCAGCCGCTTAAGGCATGTCTGGCCGGGGTGTGTTGTTGTTTCTCGGCTGGCGTGACAACATGGCGGACATGATCCCGACGGCGCGTGCGAGGCGAGCGACACTGCTGAGGCGCCGCGGGAGCGCGCGTTTTCCGTTGCGTGCGCGCGCGTGTGCACGGAATTACGACACGGGCGCGTGAAGGTGTCCGCGCGTGTTGTGGCGTGTCAGGAGAATAGAGAGATGTTCTGTTCCATCTGCTCATTCCTACTGGTGCAGGTGCTCTAGAATTCTGTCCTGCACGTGAGGATTTCCTACATCGCTCTATGCGCATGCGCGCTAAAATACATACACTTGTGCAATGACGGTAATTAAATGCTGTATAGGGTTTATTAAATCATTATACATATTTGCTTATAGAATTTCCCCAAGAGGATAAATAAAGAATTTCTGGTTCGGATTCTGGTTTTTCGAGTTGAAACCTCTGGACTTAACAAACTTGCTTCTGATGGGCTAATGAACACGTGTCAAACTCAAGGCCCGGGGGCCAGATGTGGCTCACAAGAGCCTAAAAGTTTCAAGGGTCTAAAAATAAATACCAATAAAAATAAAGAAGAGCGTGTGTTGACCAAAAACGTTCCCACAATGCCTTTCCACTACGGTAGCCGCGGCAGTGTTTCCACAGTTTAATGTTATTTTTCTTTATTCACTTGGACAGTTTGATCCTTCATTAATGCAGTTATGTGTGTTTTCATAAGCTGAGAAAATGTATGAGAAAAAGATGTTAGAGCGACAAGCAAACAAAGGTTTTCTGTGGTTCAACATACCAACAAAACACATGATGTTTGTAGCTGTGTATGTGTGTGTGTGTGTGTGTGTGTGTGTGTGTCACCCTAACGAATCATAACTCGCACCTCTACAGAAACCAGGGGTGGGCAAACGTTTTGATTCGCGGGCCACGTGTTCTAGCGTTTGAAAAAGGGGCGGGACCAGGGGCAGATTGATGGAGTGATTTGGCAACCTTACCTCACTGGAGAAAAAAATACATCGTTTATATCTCGGGACATGAAGGAAATACATGCTTTAAATACAAATGAAAATGAAGAACATTTTACAACAATAGATCTGATTTTAGCAAAAAAAATGTCTGACTTTCATTTAATTTTTTCAAGTTCGGCGGTCCGGATAGTTTGCCCACCCCCGACAGAATAAACCCACCGACACACAGCCGACAAATGCTGGAAAGTCCTGCACAATTTAGTTTAAATCAACATTGTTCAAATGTTGTTCAGCCCGACAAATCAATCAATCATCTCTCATTTCAATGTTCACGCACTTCAATTTCAAGCATTTTCAAGCACCCTTAAGAACCCTGGTATAAAATAATAAATACAAATTTGAATCATTAAATGATTATTATGATTATTATAAGGACAAGTGGTTGATGTGCAGATTCCAGACTGAAGACGGGACAGCAGTCACTATAGTTTATTTGAGGGAGTAGTAGCATAAACTGAATCTGTACATTATGTAACATTTCCGTCTGATCAGGCCCTGAATGCGCTAGAGACGCGCGATTGGACGGACGCGGCACAACGATGCAGCTGCTCGCACCTGTAGGATCAGAGTGTGTGAGTGTGTGTGTTAAAGACATTCACTCGCTGGTGTGGCGTCACCACCCGTCTTTTATAAATAGAGAAAGCGCCACTTCTCCTCACCCTCTGGGCCGCGGCGTATAAATTAATCCAACTGAAATACAGAAGTACAAAATTAACAGTACGGTATTTCATGATAATATCGATAAAGGATTTGAGGAACACACACACGCGCGCACACACACCTCATGCTCTTTTCATAGTCTAATACAACATTCATATGTACATACGGTGCGTCAAATCTCTACAAATTTCCAGGTTTTTTTTTTTTTTTCAGATTTGGCTTTTCAACGTCTTTCTAGGAAACGGAAAAAATAAACTGTACGTTGGTTGGTCTGCCGAGCGCGTGAGGACACGGTAGATACAGGCGTGGATTGCATACGGTCGTACGGACCTGAACCTCCTCCGAAGCTTCACGTGATCTCAGAACGTGTCCGGGCCTCTGAGGAACGTCTCTGAGGAACATGTCTGAGGAACGTCTTCGAGGAACGTCTCCGAGGAACGTCTCCGAGGAACGTCTCAGAGGAACGTCTCAGAGGAACGTCTCAGAGGAACGTCTCAGAGGAACGTCTCCGAGGAACGTCTCCGAGGAACGTCTCCGAGGAACGTCTCCGAGGAACGTCTCCGAGGAACGTCTCTGAGGGCTTCAGGATGGAGGGAGGATCTCCTGGTGGACCGGTGCATAGCAGAAGACGCGGTGAAGGACCCGTGGAACAGCCTGATGTTATTGCACGTGGGCGTCGCCGGGATGGCACCGGAGGAGGGGCTTAGAGAGACGGGCGGAGCTTCCTGAGACAAACGGAGAAGGGACGCTCCAGAAGCTAGCGGAGGAACGTGATTCAGATGATTCCAGGGATTTCTGCTCGACGAGATAAAAAACAAAACAAAAAAAAGGCAAAACACTGGTTTATGAATGGCCATTGTTTCTTGGCATGACGCCCCCGTGTGGTCAGCAGGAGAACTGAGGTATAGCTTGTCTTGATTTGGGTGGTGTGGAGAGTCTGATTGGCCGCGGCGTTGAAGCGTCCCGCGCGTCAGAGGCTGGACTCTTTGGGCGGGTAGTCCACGTTGGTGACCATGGTGACCACGGTGAGGATCTCCTCAGGCGCGGAGACGCTGGTGTGACGCTGCATCTGCACCACCCGCTCCTCCACACAGCCTGCGGAGAGACGAGCCTCGGCCTCGTGGTCCCAGCACTCCTCCACCGTCTCACACAGCATGGCCAGACCCTGCAGACAGAAGAGAAGGCGGGGCATCAGGAGCGGAGTGGGAACACCAACAACAGAATAACAGTCCGGGTATCTTCAACATAAAAGTCCTCAATCTCTTGAGTCCACCAGTGTTCGTTTCGACAAAGATTTTTTATTTAAAATACAGTATAGATTAGGTCAACGAAAATATAAGTGCTACTATATATTCTAAATGTTTACTAGAGTTGTCACGTCTCAGAAATCTGAATACGTAGTTAACTGTTCCGAATAAGATCTTTATGTGTATTTCATTTGTTCATAGTGTTAATTTTGACAAAGATTTTTAATGTGTTTGTAGTCGTAGTCTTTGGACAAACTCTAGTCCCTATTCAGTCATCTTTATTTTATTTTAGTTTTAGTCTCATTTTAGTCGACTAAATTACAGTATAGATTTAGTCAACGGAAATATAAGTGCTATATATTCCAAAATGTTTACTAAAGTTGCTAAGAAATCTGAAGACGTAATTAACTATGAACATGTGAAATATATACAAAGATCTTACTTGTTTGAAAAAACGTTTCTATTTCTTGAACTTGTTTAAAAGAACTTTTCTTTCAATCCAAATAAATGTATCCTCATAAATGAAACCTCAACAAAGAGAAAAATAAATAAAGTAAAATAAAATGAGTTATAATTGCATTGTTAATTGCAATTGCATGTTATAAGTAACAAATGGTTGCACGGTGAAAAAGAGAAGTTTCAGTCTCTTCAGGTGTGTTGTGTTTCTGCTGGTGATTGTTGCTTCACACGCGGCTACAGAGAGTTTATCTAATGTGGCGTTGAATGTGTAATGAATCTGATTATCTGAGTGTTTTTGAAGACACTCGTCTCTATAACTATATAATATCACCCGCTCACTGCGTGTTTCATTGGTTCTCAGTGCGTTTGCACCCGCCTTTCTCCACAAGCTCGCATTCTGATTGGACGTCTTCACGAAAGGCATTTTTGTTTTGTTTTTACTCGTTGACGAAAGTGTCAATAAATGTAGTGATAGTTTTCGTCCCTGAGCGGGAGTTTTTCTATAGTTCTCCTTTCCGTCAGGGAAAAAGAGTGGTTATTTTAATATTTGGTCAAGGAAGTGAAGAGTGTTGTGAGGTACCGCGTGTCTCTGCCAGCACTCGCGCAGGGTGGGGCGCAGCTTCTTGTGGACCACCACCTCCTGCATGTCCTCCAGACTGGGGTGCTGACCCACCTCCTCCTCAAACGGCAGCATGTACTCGTCCACCGGACCTGAGACGCAAAGACAAGCAGCTCAGCCAGTCTCGCCCAGCGCTGCCCACTGCTCCGCCACAGCACCTCACATACACCTGCTGCAACACCTAGTGTAGTGTGGTTCTGATCGCTCCGGCGTTTAAACGTAGTGATGGGGGAGATACAATCAAATGTGCAAAAGGGATAAAGAGAAAAACACCAACCGGATCAAAACATCGAGGTGTTACATTTCCTTTCTGTGTTAGAAAACAAAGCCTCACGAGTAGAGTTTGTTTTTACTTTTCATGTGGGGTTTTTTTTTTAAATTGTTGCCTAAATTCAGTAGAGTAAAATACTCAAGTTCTTTTAAAATGGGATACTTTGCTACTTTGACTCAAGTCTTCTTGAAATTGGTGACTTGTTACTTGTAATGGAGTATCTGGCAACCGCTGCAGCCAGAATCAAGCCGAGCTCAGTCGTGTGTGTGTGTGCATGTGTGTGTGTGTGGTGAGTGTGTGTGTAGGTGTGAGTGTGTGTGTGTAGGTGTGTGTGTGTG
>CM051494.1:17036247-17046247 GCA_028031935.1 Paedocypris micromegethes
AAAAAAAAAAAAAACACCAAGAAATGTGAAAAACTATTCATGAGGCTTTGTTTTCTAATACAGAAACAAAATGTAACACCTCTAACACCATTAAAAATGGTAGAACAAAGTAGATAGAAAGAAAGAGCAAAGTCAGTCAAACTGAACTGTGAAAATAAAAAAAAAATGAGGAAAATAAATGTCTGGTTTAACATGTTCAATTAATCGAGATTTAGATTTTTGGCATAATCGCAGCTTGAGTCACAATTTAAAAAAGGGCATAGTTTGGAATTAAGAGCATTTTTTAAATAAAATGTAATACTATAATTTGCTTGCTAAGGTCAAGTCAGTCAGACAGACACAATACGTTAATAAACAACAATGACGAGTATAGAATATAAATTAGTAAGTGCAAATTTAGATATTTTTTACATTAAAAATAGTCTATGTAGAATCTTTACTAGCTAATGTTCGTATATTATGTCTGTTTGCAGTCCCAACTATACCAACATGGAAACAGCACAATGAGCAATCATTCTGAGCCAAAGTCTTGATCAGTATTAACCTTTAAAAGAGTTTTACCATTAGCCCCTCTTCACCCAACATTACCCAATACCCTCGCTTTAAAGCTGCTGTCAGGACATGTTCACATTCAACTGTTTTTGTCTGTAATGAAGATGATCCTTTTTATTTTCTTTTTTCGTTTTAATTGGAATAAACGGTGTAAACGACGCTTCGAGAGCATTTGTGTGTCATTGGAGTTGGACAGAACGAGAACGACTTGTTTAGTTGCTCAATGTTCATTAAAACAGCCAAAGTTCATTATTTCATATGAACTCCATTAGCTAGTAAAGCTGAAGTGATTTTATTAGTTAGAATAGGTGTTAAAACTCTTTTGTTGTATTTTATAAATTTGTTGAAATAGCTGAATAATCGTTCAAAGCCTTCTGACTAAAGTACATTTTTCTTTTTTTAACCGACTCTTTTTCCAAATTTTTGAACACAGATAAATAATGGACATTTTTCTTCTTTAAAGACTACTTTTTAAGCATAGTGACTTGCGTCGGTCTCAAACTAAAAAAGCACTATATAAATAAAGTTAAAGTTGATTAAGTTAAAACTGTGTAAAGCGCCTTACAAATGCTCAGAACTTGATCACTGGAATAATCGTGGACTAATTGAATAATTGTTCCAATAATCAATAGATTAATCAATTATCAAAACAAAGCATTCGCTGAAGCCCTAATGACAAAGCGCATAACGATTGAACAATGTTTCTGTAATGTAAATGATTACAACAATGTAAATGAGCGTTCCACAACTGTGACGCAGAATCACGGCAGATGTGATGAGAACGGGAAGCTCCAGCGTCTCATTATTCACACTGGAATATTACAAAAATAATAATAATAATAATAATAATAATAAATTAATTAGTACAGAACTAATACAGAAGCGAAATGTAACACCTTATGTTTTAAGTAGACAAAAAGTCAGTCAAAAAAAAGAAAAGAAAGTGACGGAAGACTGACGTGCATCTGTCAATGGAATCTGACTGTAAATACAGAACATCATCCTACTGTACATGAACGTTAGACGCATCACTTCTGCTTGATCAGTTCTGCTGTCGACCCCGTTTAACACACTTTTCTGCTGAAATCCGATTAATCTGCTTTGACACACACACACACACACACACACTCCAGATGCTGAGCACAGATGAGCAGACTGGCTTTATACGGCACCAGCAAACCCAGTGAGAACGCTGCGGTTCCGACAGGTTCCGTTAGAAGCGGCGATCGCTGGATCTCACCATCTGGCAAACAGAGGGAACTTGTGAAGAGATTCCCATCGCTCAGGCTATCCGGTCAATCAGGAGGAACGACAACTAAAGAGGAGCGAGAGCACAGTGGTGTCACCTCATCAACTCCTCACACAGAGGCTTGTGTGACGTGGGGAAAGAATGAAAAAAAAAAAAGAAGCACTATGCTGTACGTACTCGATTTTCCCATTATTATATCTGAAAAAAAAATTAAAATCCACGAAATCGTTGGTTCCGACTAAATGCAATCTGGGAAAAGCGAGTGTGGCAGTGGAGGGTAAAACAGAAGAGCGTCTGAAGGTGGACAGCGTGAAACGAGGGCTGGCGATTCATCGAAACTCAGAACTTATAATCGTTCACATTTTTCCAGTTCGGTTATTCTCCCTTTAAGAAAGCGTTCGATAAAAAGTCACGTGACCTGCGCTCCGCATGAGCAGCTTGACTTACACACACAAACAAAATTGGATTTATGTCATTTGGACACATTTTGACTTCAGGAAGGTAGACAGAACAAAACTTCAGTTTGAGTTAAACACTAAACCTGAAAGTTAACCTTCATGTTAAGTTAAGCTTCATGAAGAGTAAATTCCTGTTCATATGACACGACAAGATCACTAAGATAAGATCACCTCATGTAACGGTGTTTAACAGAGTTCATTACAACAATCTGTTGTCTACATTAAAATATTTGTTTACAGAAGATGCAATAATTGCACAGAATTTATCTTATTATAAATTATACCTTATTATAAAATAAGAGCCGTTTTATTTAGAACTGCTCATTTCCCATGTCAATAAGAAAATATAAAAAAAAATATTCTGTTCACAAATAAGCTAGTTATTTATTTTTAAAGAACAAAGTGATTGTATAATTTAGACACAGTGCGCTTAAATTTCAGCTGTTGATGTTCAATAAATAATCCAATAGAAGATCTGTGTGTGTTTCCTTCAATGATTTGAAAATCAAGCACACTAGTCATAAAATAGCTCACTTTTAATGCGAGCACGTTTATTGTACAAAAGCTGTCCGTGAACGATGAAGGACAAAATATAAATAAAATAATAGCTCATTAATCGTGTTAAATTATTCAATTAATCGAAATTTGGCATAATGGCCCCGCCCTTCGGGTTCACTCGCCCTTCCGTGGGACAGATTCCGACATTGGCACCATTTTCCAACTTGAGCTGGAGCATTTACCCGACGCTTACAGCCGACGAGACGCACAGAACGTGTCGAAAAGTCTGTAGAAGCTCAGAACTTGAGGGTCACGCAGCAGAAATAAATGACACAACATGTCGGTCAGCTGCGGTCCAGTGGGGGGGGATTGGTCCTAGTCTGACTAGCCATGTGACCACATTACAGATGTCACGGTGTTATAAACGTCTCGATATCGCGGTCGTCCTCATCGCGGTGTAATAAACGTCACATCTCAGTCAAACAACAACAGTTCTGAATCGCTGTCATGAGCGACTACATAGACCATGATGCTTTGCGCTGCGGTTTAGCCAATAGGAGCGCACACTGCACACGCTCCACATCCGCCCAGTAGAGACGGCAGAAAGCAGCGAAAACAGCATGAATTCTGAAGAAAATCCCGATGTTGAGATTGCGAGAGACATGTGAGACTTCATTGTGAAGCTTCTGTAATATCGTGAGCTTCTACAGGATATCGTGATTAATATTGTGTCGTGAGATTTGCACTGACAGTCTGACAGGATCCCCTCACTCGAGACACGCCCCCCCCCCCGTCTGTGAGGCTGCCCACTGCTCCCAGTTTGTTCAGATGGTTAAATGCAAAGACGAATTTACCCAATGAAGGATCAACACAAGTTTCCATTACTATTATGAAAGGTAAACTCCGACCCAAACACTGGCAAAGGTCTGCGAATGACGTGGTCACGTGATGCTACGAAACAGCCAATTAATGGTTAAAAGGCCGCGATCTCGATGTCTCCCGCGATCTTAATCCAGCATTTATACGGCTCAGCCGAACTGGTCTGATCTGGAGATCAGTGTTTCTATGGGACCAAACCAGAGCCAGAGTGAGTTTAGTGCTGGTGTGTCTACAGGCGCTCGCACGTCTCTTCACACGCGTGTACAAATCTCTTCCGCAAGAGTACAAATCCTTTTGGGACTTTTTTGACTTCTGCTTCTGATTGGTCAAAGCGAATCCATCGCAAAGCAGATACCCCGCCCACTGTGACAAGACCCAAAACTACAATTAGGAATGAAAGATTTTGCAGGTATAAAACTGGTCAAAAAAGATTCAAACACTTTTTTTTTTCTTGACATCCTTACTTTTACATCACGTTTTTCAGTTATTTAATTCTAAATCAAAGAGTAATACGTGTTGTTCTAGTGCTGTTGGACAATCTGACTTTCCGGGATGAATATTTAAAATAATAAAATATCCAGAAAGAATCAAGATCTTTATTCTAAGCAGAAATCGTGATTCTCATTTCATGCAGAATCGTGCAGCTCTAGTGTGTAGCTCCGACAGCAAGTCACTCGACTGAATATCGTGTTCCAAACAGCTAGACTCAGTAAAGAAGAGCAGAAGAACGTCATCACAGAGTGACCTCGGATGGGTTAACACGGGGACAATAGTAATACAAGATGAATAAAGTATCTTCTGAAATAATCTATTCTTACAGCAATCATCACTCCGTTTCTCCAAGGCTCTGGATCTGACAGAAGCATCAGGTCTATTTGGAATCTCACACAAAGCTCAAAAGCACATTTGTGAGAGATTTACATGATGTCTGAAGCGTATGTTATATACACATCCATCCTCTACAGTACGTGTCAAACTCAAGGCCCGGGGGTCAGATGTGGCCCGCCATGTCATTTTCTGTGGCCCACGAGAGCTTAAAGGTCTTGAGTGTCTACAAATAAATACCAAAAAATGAATGAAGAGCCTGTGTTGACCAAAAACTGCATTTCCCACAATGCCTTTCAACTACAGTAGCCGCGGCAGTTGTGTTATTTTTCTTTATTCATGTGGACAGTTTTATCCTTCATTAATGGAGTTATGTGTGTTTTCATAAGATGACAAAACGTAACATTCCTGCTCTACAGGGTCACGGGGAGCCGGACACACACCCGGAGCAGTGGGCAGCCTTAAGCCGGGGTGGTTTCTAAGGTTCTGCTGGTCCAGCCCAGACAAACAAACGCCAAAGAACAAGCCTGTAGATCCTGATGGTGACACCCCGACACATCCCGAACCAGAACGAGAGCAATCCAAACGTGTGGCTCCAGCAATCAGTCGAATCTCATCCGTCACCACACGCAAACACCACCTTTGACCTCGTCTCCAATCCACATCCACATAAACATCACCAGCAGAGGGGGTGTACACGCAACCTATAAAACATGCATCATCCATCCATCCAGCCGCAGACCAGGCTCGTGCCGAGATTACATTCGCAGGGTGTCGTGTGGCCGCTTTACGAGAAATCAGAGAATTCGATCCCGGTGCAGAGAAACACGAGAAAGCGCCTCCAGGGGCAGAAACACACAAATCATATCTGGTGATGAAGAGCCTGGAGAACCCACCTGAAGAGCACGAGATGAGGAACACTCCGAACGCCAGCTTTGTCGCGGGTCCCATTATTCAGCAAAGTCCTTCCCACAAGGTCCTAGTGTGTGTGTGTGTGTGTGTGTGTGTGTGTGTGTGTGTGTTCTCTGCTGGTCAGTGGTGGAGCTTCTCCATGTCACGCCGGGTGAGAGAGGTCCATGCACAGATCCAGGCCTTGGTGCTGTTCTCGGTGCAAAAGTTAAAAGTAAATGTAGTCCAGAAATGCTAACAAATCCTAATGCGGATCGAAAACAGGCCAATCGATCTTGACGCTGCCTATCCTAAATCCATAAAAAACGAAACTCCAGACGTCAAGAGTGTCGAACGTAAACGGGCTAGTGAACGGGCCCGATCCTAAAGCCGTTCACACCGGGAGCTGCGAATCCGAATCAAGCGCGAGCGAAACGCCTTCAGACGACTCGCGCGTCCACATCACTCGGAACTGATAAGCGCTCGATAAAACATCCGATCGATCGATAACGCCAGGCTGAAATATGGCCAGACGCGCTAGATCCACATCCCGACCCGGTTTCGATGAGCCGGCCCTGCGATCACAGACTCTTCAAAGACGTCACAACTAAGGTAAACCGAACCGGGCTGAACCGAGACATGTCGGCGAGGGGATCGAGCTTAGCACGCACAGCCTCCGGAACCACCTCATCAGCCGCTTCGGGAAACACGACGTCAAAAACGACACGCCGTCGCTACACGTAATCCTCCGCTGTGCGGGAGCGCACGGGCCTCCGAAAGTGACGAGTCGGGTCTCAATCTGTCGAGATTTGCTTCTGCTCCGCCGTCACTCGCCGTAGATTACTGTATTCAAGATGGACGTCCGGGCGGGTTGTTTTTGTTTTTTTTTTTGCTATCCTTCCAGGGCAAAGACACGCCCATTTTACGTAAACGCGCTATCCCGAAAGATTGACGCACGTTTTAGCCAATCAGAGGACCGGGTGGAGTGTGATTGGGACCAACCGAGCGGCGGAGTCGTGTAAGTCCTGCCCCCTGCGTGAGAGATTGTGGGTGGAGCTTCGCGTCGGTGACGTCGCGCATTCCGAGCGCGGACTGAAACGTTACTGTAGGTTGGGAGGAGTAATAATGTTACAATCGTGTCTTGTGATGCAACACTCTCTCCGAGCCCCGCCCCCCGCACACACACTTCAAACGTTTCTGTCTTTTATTTCCGTGTTCTTCTGCAAGGATCTCTAAAAGGTTTAGAATTTGACGTTTTCAGTCCAAATAGTCAAACAACAACGAATCTTTTACTCCGAACGGCAATACAAACCCTCATGGTGGGAAGAGTTGTCGTTACCTCACATTTTCGGATGTCGAGATTTTTAAATCGACGTCGTGTCAATGATCAAGCGACCGTGACGGGACGGGACGGGTATTTGTCCCGGAGGTGACGCGTCACGTGATCTGGCGCTGCTCTTTGTGATTTGTGTCCTGCTGTCATTGTAACATAATCGCAACTCCCGAGCTGGCCCGAGGCAGCCCATGTAATCTGATCCACAAATATTCGCACATAATCCCGATGCCCTATTTAACCAGAAGCATTTTTCTCTTCTCCGCGGGGATCTGAGACCGAGCTTTTTGCTTTCTTTCTTGAGCTGCTGGACGTACAATTCGGCTAAAAGTCACTGCTGCCGACAAAAGTGAAAAGTGGAAACTTTGTCCTACACGGGAGAATTTCCTACATCGCACTTTGCGCATGCGCGTTATAAAATTTGGCCACCTCTGGAAGTAAAAACGGATAGTTACAACATGTTAACAGTGTAAATTAGACAATCATGCTAAAATATAATGACGAATGAAAAGAATGAAGTTAAATGATGTTTAAACATTTTCCATTTGCATGACAGTAAAGATAATTCCTGCTCGGTGACTTTAGCCTGAGAGTCTGTCGTTTCATATTCAAGAATTTTATCAAGAAAATCACGTTTACAAGCAGATCCACGTGCTGGCTTAGTGTCAACTCAGGAAACCGAGCACTTCTATCTTTGTTGCTCTAAAATTAATTATAATTTTTAATAATTTAAGTAAGATTAAGTAAGTAAGAGACTTGTTATTGTCATCGTATATTGTACAACGAAATTTGTTTCCGAGTCCAGCAGCAATAAAAATAAAAATTAAGTAAAAAACAGCATGCCATGCAATACACATAATAATAATAATAATAATAATAAAGAGATGTAAAGGTAAAATAAACAAAACGAAAGTAAAAATAAAATATAAAAGTATAAAAGAAATGAAATTATATAAAATATGAAAAGGCACTTGTGGGATCGATATGCATGTAATGTACAGTATATGCATTGTGCAAATGGCTGAGTGAAACATGTTATTTAAATAACTTTGTATGTTATGTTGGGAGGGCGTGGCACATATAGCCCTGGGGAAAAAACGGTTCTTTAGTCTTTTAATATAAATGATATTAAAAGACCGTCGATGCATAAGTCAGTGTATGTATGTTTTAACGTGCATGCGCATAGATGTAGGAAATTCTCCCGTGTAGGACACAATTTCAGAACGGCGGTCCGGAACTGACTTTGTAAATCTTTGGACTAAGCTACTGTGAAGGTCAAAGACACAGGATCAATGTCAGTGCCACCGCACGCCGCCTCGCTCTCCTGATATTTCAAAGCGTGAGAATGCTGAAGACGCGCTCTTTTCTGCCAGCTTCACACTCGCCACAAGGCCGCTCTAGAGATGCCTCGGCTCTTTTCACGAAGAGATGTGTGTTTTGCGCTCCACGCCACGTATAAACGTCATCAACTGATGCGCTTTCTCGCTGGAGGCGGGCACCAGTCAGAGCGGGCCATGCTCTGGCACACAGCGCGGACAGTCTCGGGACTAATTCTGGAATTCTTCTGAGGCCTAGAATATCTTGTGTGTGTTTGTGTTTGTGTGTGTGTGAGGTGCCAGTGCACCTGTCAGTGCCCGTCAGCTCCTGCTCCGTGCCCAGGTGTGATGCTGCCAGAGGTGTAAAGAGTCACAATGTAACGAGTAGCGGTAAATGTTCATTCAAATGTAGTGGAGTAAAGAGTACAGATACTCAAACACAAATGTAGTGGAGAAGAGAGTACAGATACTCAATCACAAATGTAGTGGAGTAGAGAGTACAGATACTCAATCACTAATGTAGTGGAGTAAAGAGTACAGATACCCAATCACTAATGTAGTTGAGTAAAAAGTACAGATACTCAATCACTAATGTAGTGGAGTAAAGAGTACAGATACTCAATCACTAATGTAGTGGAGTAAAGAGTACAGATACTCAATCACTAATGTAGTGGAGTAAAGAGTACAGATACTCAATCACTAATGTAGTGGAGTAGAGAGTACAGATACTCAATCACTAATGTAGTGGAGTAGAGAGTACAGATACTCAGTCACTAATGTAGTGGAGTAAAGAGTACAGATACTCAATCACCAATGCAGTGGAGTAAAGAGTACAGATACTCAATCACTAATGTAGTGGAGTAAATTTACAGATACTCAATCACTAATGTAGTGGAGGAGAGAGTAAAAGTTGCTTTTATTTTTGATACTCAGTACAAGTAGCAAAAATATACTTGAGTAAATTACCAAAGTCCTTTTACTCAAGTACACCTCTGGATGCTGCACGGGTGGAGTGTGTGATGAGAGGGATGAGTTGCGTCTGATTGGACGGTTGCATGTAAACAGAAAGTGAAGCAAGCTCTCACAAACTGAGGCACGTCCTGGCGTCTTCTATTACCTCTTCCTGCTCGTAGCTAAGCTAAGCACGCAGCCTAAGCGCTGGAAAATCACATTACATCCTGTTCTCTTAAAGCACATTAATGCTGAGCCTCCGCACGTGGCAAGAATTCCTCTATTCATTCAGCACAACAGCAAATCAAGGCGTCATCTTCCGTCCCCCCTTCTTTTCCTCATCAGGTTATTACTTGATCGCTATAATAAAACCTTATCATTTGTCTCTGCTGTAATCAAGTCACAAACTGGCCGTTTCGCTGACCTGTGTCGGACAATAGTTCAGCTGATCTGACGACTGACCAGAGGCGTCGCCATGGTGATTATTATTGTTAAATCATCGTCCACACGGAGCATTTAGGAACACTAATGTTTCACTGAATCGTCCATCGGTAAAAGCTCATGTCAAGGAGAGGGAAGTAATGAACTGGGCTTCGATGTTTTATGTGAAGCAGTGTTCATTTTGACAAAGATTTTAAATTTCGTTTTAGTCGTAGTCTTTTGATTGGTATGGTTTTAGTCCCAATTTAGTCATCTTCATTTTTTTTTTTGTTTTAGTCTAATTTTAGTCGACTAAAGACCATAACATTTTAGTTGACTACAATTACAATATAGATTTAGTCAACAAAAATGTTGGTGCTATATATTCTTAATGTTTACTAAAGTTGCTAAGAAATCTGAATACGTAGTTAACTGTGAGCATAAGATATATACAAAGGCCATGGCTTACATATTTGAAAAAACATTTCTTTTTCTTGAATTTATTTTTGTGAACTTTTCCATCAATCCAAATAAATGTATTCTCATAAATGAAACCTCAACAAAGAGGAAATTAATTACAGTAAAATGAAACTAATTATAATTGCATCACGTTGATAAGTAACAAAACAGT
>CM051494.1:17051247-17090827 GCA_028031935.1 Paedocypris micromegethes
AGAGTCCTGGATAAACTATCATCCATCCTGGACCTGGACTCTCACCCACTGGTGGACTCACTGTCTGCTCTGAGAGAGGCAGACTGATTCACCCCCGCTGTGTGAAGGAGAGATATCGCAGATCTTTCCTACCTGCTGCGATTAGACTCTACAATTTGAACTTAAATCTAAACTGGTGACTGGAACTGTGCTTGTGACGGGCAGCGCTACTTGTTCATTTATGGTCTGTGTTTGTTTGTTCATTATGATGTGTGCAGTGCGTTATGGTGATGTTTGTTTATTTATTGTTTGGATTTGTTGTTGCTGTTGTGACGTGAAATTTCCGCTGTGGGACTAATAAAGGATTTTTCAATTCAAATTTTCAATTCAATCAATTCAATAACTATCCAGTGGCCTGTTTGACTGTGTCCAGTGAGTCTTCAGGCTTTCAAGCGTCCGCACTTCATCTTCACTTGCACTACTGTATTAGGTTAAGCAAAACTAAAGGTTAATAGCCTTCTACTTAATAAACCCAACAGTTAAAGATGCGTTTTACTGGAAACCTGACTAAAAATGACATTTCAAATCAGATGTACAGTCACCAGACAAAACCGAATGACTTTGTTTAGTTTTTAGTTTAGTTCTTTTAGTTTTTTTCCTCACAATTTTAACACAATTATACCAAACAAGCACATGAAATTGAGCATTAAACAAGTTTGACCTTTAGATATGGCAGGAAAGAGCAAACGGCAAGCGTTTAACGTGATGCTGTGTTTCTTTGCATAATAAATGCACAGGAACGATATTAATATCTAGGCCAACATCTGTGGAGGAAGTGTAAAGCTGGAGGCTGAAGCATATGGAACGCTGACGTGAGGCTTTACCACGTACACACTGTTCATGTTCATGTAGCACAATAGTTTTGTAGGCTGGAGTGAGGAGTAAATAATCGAGTAGTGAAGTTAGACGTTAGAAGTTAGAAAGATGGTGGCGTGTAGAGTGATGCGTGTTGGTTCCGTGTGGACCTGGTCATGACCTTCAGTGGCACAGATGGTCCGCACATCCCCCAAAACACAACTGCTTCACACTCAAAGACTTGAAGACTTACAGACAGTTATTCTTTTGTAAATAAACCGGAATAAATATTCTAAATGTCAAATCACACTAATTAGTTTAAATGATTAGAACACCCCGTAAACACAAAAACTGAAACAGAAAAATAATAAAATGCATTATGAAATAATTGGGTTAATATTTAAAAGTCCAGTTGAATATGTTTTTAACATAGGTGTGTATTACCCTAACCCCCTTTTGATAAATGTACATATTTAAATGCATGGAAAAATTGTCATTGGTCATATATTTCAATCGTTTTAAAATTTTTTTTTAAATATGTTAAAAACACACCTCCGATTTCCACATGTCTTGCAAATGCATTTTTGCTAAATCTATGCATTTACTAAATTTATAGGCCGTACATGTTCTATTGCAGGGGTACTCAATAGGCGGACTCCGGTCCGCATCCGGACCCAGACGCGATTACTTTTGGACCGACGGCAAAACAAACATGCTACTCTTGTGATCAAAATCCAAAGGCGTTTTCAGTGGTCACGCAATTTTTATTCTGCATTGTTCATTCACACACACGCACCAACGCAAACGAATATATTTATAAATGTATATAATTTATCTTGAATGATTGTGCTCGTTTTAGCTGCGGCATTTGTCCACTCACAGCCGCTGTAAGAGCAACGTGACAACTACGTCATCAGTTTGCGCTCTGGCGGCATTAGTTACTTTAGAACACGGCCGCGGCGCGCTTAGTCGCTCAGGTCTTCAGGGTAGCCAGAGCCAGGCGAACGGGCGCTCTGTCGTTGCGTAAATCGAGAGATTTTTTAACCTTAAAAGAATATGGCGAGCTCAAAGCTGGCCGTCGATTAGAAAAGAAAAGTTGACTTTGAAAACTGCGAGTTTAAGAGTGAGTGGACAGAATAATATGCATCCGCGCTGCGGCGAAGAGAAAACCAATGTGTTTAATCTGCAACGAGCGGTCGCGATCGTCAAAAGTGATCGTGAAATGCTTTATTAATCCAAGCACGCACAATTTGAACAAATTACCCTCCACCCACCACCCAACAACACACACACACACACACACACACACAGGCAACGAACGTCTCACATGTGTCCTGGGACAACACCTTTCTCTAATGCTGAAAAAGTCAATGAGTGTGTGAGTGAAGTGGTGACTGCTCTGTTTGACGGGACTCAAAAGGATAATTCGCAATTTATGATCTTTCTCAGATTGTTTGACGAAGAAAAGGGAGGTGAACAATATTGTGTCAAATTTATGAAGATGTTTTGGGTCTTACAAACCTCACACAAGGAGGGATTACATTTATAAAGTAGTGACACAGATTCTTAGAGACCGAGAGATTGACCTGAAGCATGTTGTTTCTATATGGATGACGTGCCATTCACATATCGGTTCATATTTGCAACTTGACCGATGTTTTTCCGGACCTCGGACTGAGCGGAAATTTCGTAAGTGGACCCTTCAAGTTTATAATTGAGGACCCCTGTTCTATTGCATTAATAATCATCAATAGTGCAAAAAATATCAAATGTAAATTTCTAAGAAAGGAACAAAAATGCTTCACATTTACATTTGTTTGTTTTTTGTTTTTCGTTTGCAATTACGTTAGTTGTTTTTATGTTGCTTGCAATCTTCACCTGCTAGTTTGAAACTTTTTTTCGCTTCAGATTTTTTTTGTTGGTGTCATTTTTTTCCGTGTGGACTTCTGGCACAAGCTTCACACGGGGGGGGGGCGGTCCCTACTCTGATTGGCTGGTAAGAATGTAAGAGTGCATTGGTGAGTAAGTGTCGCAGCCACTGGTCACAATTCCAAACGAAAAAAATGAAACCATGTAGAAAATTGTTGAAAAAAAAAAAACGAAGCAGAAAATAAAGTTTTAATAAAGATTGCAAGCAAAAAAAAAAGTGAAAGCGGAAAAAAACCAAACAATTGTAAATGTGAAGCATTTTCGTTCGTTTCTTCTAAATCTCCGTTTTTTTATTCCATATTTCTGCTGCTGGTGAGCGCGGAGCAGCTTTGTCTTCATTGGTTTGTGCGTTTTTCAATCATCTGTTTCTAAATTTGTTATCATGCAATGGCTTTGATGTGCTAATAGTTTTAGACCGTCCTGCCAATCTGACAATCTTAACTCATTTAACTCATATATATATAGCCTTGGAATCAATAGAAATGTTGATTGATTGATATGACACTAAGAAAAACTTTCCAAAACTAATCATTATTAGTATTAATATTATAATTATTAGAATTGTTGTTGTTGCTATGAAACTTTGGCCATACCTTAAGCTCTTCTATTCTAGACGTTTCCAGCGACGTAGTTTGAGTTTCAGTAGAACACATTAAACATACGTAGTGCCAGCATCAGCTTCTCAATCTCGCAAAACACAATCTCACCGACAGATTCAAACTGCTTGGCGCTGTTACGTATACTCTCACACTACACTAACCTGTGAGGATGAGGAGACCACGAGAGATCTTTCAAATCTTCCTTTCAACTTGATCATCAAATCTAGACGATTCCAATGATGCGTCCAATGAAAATCCATGGCGCAGTCGACAGAATTTGGAACAACACGTCTCGTTAGAAAAGAAGACGCTAGAAAACAGCACGAGTGTTGTAATCATCAGGTGCTTCTGAAGTTTACTTGCACAAGCCTTTATACTCGGAATCACAAGGCGGAACCTTCAGGAAGTCTGGTTGGCTTCTAGATTTACTAGAGGAAGTTCTGGTGGCTTATCTCCTCACGGCAGGACCGAGGTGGTGATGCTGGCGGGGGAAATGTCAGGTCGATTGTTCACCATGAATGTAGGTACGCGTCTATACCAACTTTATTACTTAAAGAAGTCCTACCCTTAGTTATCGAACCAATTTTGAATTTTATAAATTCACTAGTTCTAGGTCACGTGCCACAAGAGTTCAAACAAGCCTCATCTCAAAGAAGCCTCATCTGGATGCAAATGAGATTACTAATTATAGATCAATTTCGAACCTTCCATTTTTATCGAAAATTCTTGAAAAAGTTGTTTCAGGACAACTCTGTAAATTTCCTTGAACAGAACGATAGATTTGAAACATTTCGATCAGGCTTTAGATCTCACCACAACACAGAAACGATGACCAATGATCTTCTAATGGCATCGGAAAAAGGGAACGTTTCACTCTTGGTTTTGTTGGATCTTAGCGCTGCCTTTATAGTGTTCAATGTGGAGTTCTACAAGGCTCAGTGCTCGGCCAAATCCTATTCCCACTTTAGATGCTTCCTCTAGGGGACATAATCAGAAGGTCACAGCTTGAAATGCAGATGACACACAAATTTATATCTCTGCACGGCCAAACGAAATCTCAAAACTCTCCAGTATTCAGCGACATTAGTGATTGGATGACAAGTACATTTCTCATGCTGAACTCCAGAACTGAACTAAAAGTTTGGAGGACCTGCCGTATAGGCCTTACACCACAATCAGACAATCCAGACCGTTAATCTCAGTCTGTGAATCCACCATTCGTTTTAGTGAAGATAACAAAGCCGTGCCTTAGCATCTTCATATCGCCTATCTTCTTATTTACAACTTCCCTGGAGTTTAAATGGCCACAGATATGTAGTACTCAAAGGTCTGGACCTTCCATTTCACCCAACCACACAAGACCATCCTCCAGAATGATCTGACCTTCAGAAGCTGGCTTGTGATGATTCGCTGAAGCTCTCAAATTCCTGTCTCAAATGTTATTGTTCAATGGGGAGAAGGGTTGGATAAATATTGCTTTGGACAAAAGTGTCTGTGAGTATACAGAATAAAGTTCTGAATCAGTTACTAATCTAGAAAATAAAGAAACACAAAGAGTACGATTTATTGGTCCTATGTTTTGTTTCTTGGTTGGAGAACAAGCTCTTCTTTTGCACGTTAGCCACATAATAGAAGGAAAAGGAATTTGGTATAAACTACGACGGAGAAAGAGTTTTCTTTTTTCTTTTCTTTTTCTGTTTTCTTTTCTTTTTTTTTTTGATTGATGTAGCGTAAGTTCCAGTGAACTTGGAAGACTTAACACTTTTATACTATGACCGCAAACAATTTCTGTGAGAGATAAAGTCCTCAGATCTGCTCGTCCTGAGCGGATGGAGGACACACTGACAGCTCCATGTGTCATGAATTATCACTTCTTCTGTGTGAGGCGTTTTGATGGCGGCCTTTTTATGAGCGTGTGGATATCAGATTCTGGCTGTAGCCCGGATCAAACGGGACAGTCCCAGAGACATGATGGCGTCTGTGCCTCGCGCGTGTGTGTGCATGTGCGTGCGTGTGTGTGTGTGTGCAGGTGCGTGGGCCTTTGACGGACATTCTGCTTTGTGGCTTCTCTCTGGGAAACCCTTTAGTCTGCAGGTAGGAGCTTGAACGTTTTCTCTTTTCTTTTAAATGGCTTCCTCTCTCCGTGCTTTTTGTGCAACGTGTTAACAAAAAAAGTTATTTTATAGATTATAAAGAAAATGTATTCTCCAAGCGCAGCTCTGATTGCACGTTGGTTTCAACACCTTGTGCATCTAATAGTGGCCTATGGATTTTTGTAGTGGGTTCGTGTGAAGGCTCCATCCTTCCATCCTCAGGCCAGCCTTAGCTCCACGTGTCCCGGGTCTCCTTCTCCCCAAAATTGTTAAAAGTAGAAAAATTTATATTTTTTTGATGATCAGTGAGAACACAAAGAAGGGTAAAGATGATGTGCAGAAGGTATAATCGAGGAGAATAAAAGAGGAGAAAAAAAAACACATCTCACTAAACAGAAATAATAAAAAAAAATACATACGTACTGTATGAAAAAGAAAATACATATGGATAAAAGCCATAGAAACAAAATAGTTTATCAGTTGAGCATTTGAAATATTAATTCACCCTGTTTGGATTATTCCATAAAACTGTTGAATTAAACCTCTTACTTTTGTGTTTTCACTCTTCTGAGTCCATTTCCCAGTAGCTCAGTCTGTAGAGCTGGTGTTGGAAACACCGGATTATGGGTTTGATTCACAGGGAATTTGTTGAATTGTAATAAAACTTGAGATGACGTCGCTTTGGATAAAAGCGTCTGCTAAATGACTGTAAAATGTTCATGATGGTTTTATTACTTTAATGTACTAGTGAATGCTTTGAAAGTATTGTTTATAATGAAAGATTTGCCCATTTATCTGAAGCGGAAAATTCAGAAATTGTGCCAAAAAAGTAAGGACTGAAAAAAAAAACATCTAGAAAATGCGCTAGAACCCATAACTATAAAAACTCAGACAATTTCAATAATCTACACATTTATATAGACAATACACAACATTACCCCTTCACCCATGAACAATTTGATTATGGAGAAAAACAACTTACTGAATTAATAATTTAACCTTCCAAACAGACCCCACAGCGCATTATCCTGATATCCACTTGCACTGATTTTCATTCGTTGTGGATAAAGCTCCTCTTCTTTCTCGGATTGGCTTGTGTTGTGGAATGTTTGTTCTTTATTTGGATGGAAAGAGATTATTTGTGTTCAGTTGGCACACTTTCATCGCTCAATTACTAGCATTTGTTCAGCACGATACAGGGAGATTAAGCACAACTGTACCATGTGGATAATAATGACAATAATAATAATAATAATAATAATAATAATAATAATAATAACAACAACAATAATAATAATAATAATAACAATAATAATAATAATAATAATAATAATACATTTTATTTGTAATGCGTTTATCTGGAACACTGCACATACACAATATTTTGATGTGAAGAAACAACAGTGTGTACTATTATTCTGAAGTATCTTCCACCACAATAATTTAGCAATATTGTGCAAAAATTACACTTAAATCACAGTTTGTGTACTAATATTTTTAAAAAGCAGTGAATGTTAAGGTGTACATGCGCTGAACTCCTCCCACACTTCCTGCTCAAGCAGCTGTCAATCACATTCTCACCAGGCAATCAGAGTAAGCTCCGCCCCACATGATAGTTGGGCCAGAAATCCAAAAAAAAAAAACAAAAACAAACGTAGAATCTGAAGCGAAAAAAAAAGTTTCGGTTAATTTGCGTGAGTTTGTCCGTCAGTCACTCAGCTTGAGTTTCCTCAGGCTGCGGTTTGACTGTCAGCACTGACCAGCTGTTGTTCTGTAGGACTGTGCAACTGTCCTGGTGTGTCAGTGATGCTGTAAGTGTATCAGTGAGCCATGTGCAACAATCTAAATTCCTTCCCAGACGCGCGTTAAGAGCTGCGATGCCAGATGGATTGTTTTGGTGCAGAGTAACTACTCAAACACTCTCATCAGTGGCTTCCCGCTCTCTCTGCTCGTCCCACAGCGGAGGGGAACGTACATTTCTGAGAAACCAACGAAAATGCTTCACAACTACGTTTGTCTTTTGATTTTTTGCTTGCTATTTTTTTGTTTGAAACTTTTTTTGTCCATTTTTTTTTTTACGTTGGTTTTCTGGCCCAAGCTTCACGTGGGGCGGAGATTACTCTGATTGGCTAGTGAGAATGTGATTGACAGCTGCTTGAGCAGGAAGTGTGGGAGGAGTTCAGCGAATGTACACTTTGACATTCACTGCTTTTTTTTTAAATATTAGTACACAAACTGTGATTTAAGTGTTATTTTGCACATAATTGCTAAATTATTGTGGTGGCACATTGACGGACAGTATAAAAATAAACCTAAAAAATATAATAGTACGATTCTTTTACGTTAATTTAGTGTTTAAGGTTCTGCTTTTTAAAATGTGTTAAAAATTAATAAAATGTGTAAAAAATAAAATAACAGATTAACAGGAATAATGTGACCTTCATTTAATTTGTACAAATTCGGCGGGCCGGATTAAAACATTTAAGCGCCTCATGTGGCCAGCGGGCCGTAGTTTGCCCACCCCTGATGTAGACGAAGGTTCAGTACTCCCTCAGCTTGAGCAGGCAGGCCTGTGGTGGAGTGAGGAAGTGTGTTCCACGCAGGATTGAAGCAGCAGCAGCTCTGGAGTCGACGGGGCAGAAACACGCTTCAGACGCAACGCGTGGGAGAATCTAATATTAGGATCTGAACCGCAGCCTTTTCAGCTTTCTATATCATCATTGTATGTTGCCATGTGACAAATAAGAGGATTATTTAACCCTCATTATGTTATGAATTATGTTCGTTTTAGAGGAACATCGATAATGTTCGCAGGTCAATTTGTCCCGGGGACTTTTATTATGCATATAAGTGTCAAAAACCAAAAAGTTCCCCAAAACCGTGTGTGTGTGTGTGTGTCTCTCAGGGAGTGTGTGTGTGTGAGAGACAGTGGTGTATTACAGTATGTCTTATTCTTGCAAAGAAACAAATGGTATTTGATCTTTCGGACTCTTTTACACACAGCATTGTATATGTATACTGTACATGTGGAACTGTTTGCGCTCATCTGCTTTTATAAGTGTGATTTTCTAGATAAAATTCCTGCATATCTAGGAAACTACAGACTTTAGCTAAAGTCACTGAGCAGGAATTATCTTCACTGTCATGCAAATTTGTCAACATTTGGTGAAAATGTTCAACCTTCCTCGAACTTTGTTCTTTATATTCTTCCTTTTGCTATAGCAGAATTTTCCAATTAACACCGTTAAAATGTACATTTTGATATACATATAAAATGTATATATGCTGTATATATCGATTTTTACTTCCCGAGGTGGCATATTTTTTACAAGTTTGGAGAATGTTTTACAAGTTTGGCGGGCTGGATTCAAACATTTAACGTGGCACAAGTGGCCCCCGGGCCTTAGTTTGCCCACCCCTGGTTGGCAAACCATTTCAAGAAACCTGACCAAAGTGCTTTACATTAGAAACATAGTCACATGATCACAATAAAATGTACAAATAAATAGATATATTACTAAAAGCACAAAAAATAAAGGACTAAAATGAATAAATAAAATTGACCAAAAAAATAAAATAGAAACCAAATTTTATGCTGGACCATATGCCAAAGAAAAGAGATGGGTGTTTAGCATCGATGTGAAACTTGTCAGGGTAGGTGCCTGACTGACCTGCAGAGGCAAAGCAAAAGTCTTCTCAAACCTCTAGTTCTGAGCATCTGTAAGGCGCTTTTCACAGTTTTAACTGTCTCACAGAGCAAGTGTGAACATGTAAGAGAATTGTTGCTTTTTATTTATTTGATCGTCTGGTTGTTGGTGTTTAAGTAAGTGGCTATGATTATCACTAAGACTATGACAAGACAAAGAGCAGTAAGCAGCACATGTGCGACAGTGTCCAGGTAATAAACCTCTGTAACGAGGAACAAACCCTGTGGAGAACCCGCTCACTGGTGCCAGTCTTCTCAGGCATTCTAACACTACACAATCAGTGCGTTGGTTGTTCCGCGCCATTTCAATGATGATTCCAGAAGATGTTTCCCTCCTCAGTGGAGAAAGAGGCGGCTCCACTTCTCCAGGTAAACAGCGTCATCAGGTCTACAGAGGTCCAGGAGGCATCAGAGAGAAGATCAACCCCAAGCTCCTAGGAGATTACGCTCGTACGGCACTCAACGCTCAGTAGAGGAGTGAAACACAGAAAAAACAAAGCAATTAGGGAAACATGAAGTTCCATAATTAACAATTTTGACAGTTATAGGAGGTGCAGGTGTAATTTGGTTCCGAGCACTAAACTTGGCAGCCTTTCTATACGATTATATTAACTTATTCTGTAAGTTATTATAACAGGTTAATATATGCTTTTTTGAAGAGTCGCGACTTCAGTCTAGACTTAAACTGACTCACTGATTCTGAGTGTCGAATTGAACTAGGCAGAGCATTCCATAGTTTGGGTTCAAGTTAAAGTTCATTTGTATAGCGCTTTTCTTAGTCCGAGACCAACGCAAAGACGCTAAAACGGTGCAAAGTATGCAAAGGTTCTTCCTCCTTTGTAGATTCTAGAGATTCGCTGTATTATAAGCTGGTTCTCCAGGTTAAAGGACAGTCCTGCTCTCCGTCCTGCCGCACTATCAGTTTACCTCCACTCACTGCTTTTCTGTAACTATACCCAGTGAATCATATTCCTGTGGCTACAGGTTCACTTTTTCTAATATCGATTAGGCCGCGGGCTTTCAGACGTCAAACCATAGGTCATGCGGAATAGAAATAGAAGCGCAGCCTCTAGTTTTCCTCATAGGAAGTCTTTATGTGTGGGCACGTATGGATTTCCTGCGCTCCGAGCCTCACCGCAGGAATCTGCTGCTGGTGCAGTTTGCGCTTCTGTGAGGGATCTGATCCAATAATTAATGACAGTTGACTGATGGTGGAAGAAAGAGGCGGATTAGATGCTAGTGTGTGTGTACGGTCAGTCCGTCCAGTTACTGGTGTGTTCCAGTCTCACGCGCTAACCCTAACCAGAACCATAGCCCTATCCCTAACCATAACCATAACTATAACCCTAACCATAACTATAACCCTAACCATAGCCCTATCCCTAACCATAACTATAACCCTAACCATAGCCCTATCCATAATCATAACTATAACCCTAACCATAACTATAACCCTAACCATAACTATAACCCTAACCATAATCCTAACCATAACCCTAACCATAACCCTAACCCTAACCCTAACCCTAACCCTATAACCCTAACTATAACCCTAACTATAACCCTAACTATAACCCTAACCATAACCCTAACTATAACCCTAACCATAACCCTAACTATAACCCTAACTATAAAAGGGTTATAGTTAGTTTAACCCTAACTAAAAAAAAATTTTTAAAAGGACTTGTGTCCAAAAGGTTGCCGGTTCGAATCCCCCCTACGACTAGTTCTACAACCAAGTGTCCTTGGGCAAGACACTGAACCCCACAAGCCCCCCGGGCGCCGCACTGTGTGGCTGCCCACTGCTCCGAGTTCGTGTCGGATGGGTTAAATGCAGAGAAAAAATTTCCCCACTGAGGGACTAATAAAGGTTGAATTATTTTTATTTATTTATTTTTTATTATAACCATAACCCTAACTATAACCCTAACTATAACCATAACCCTAACTATAACCCTAACCATAACCCTAACTATAACCATAACCCTAACTATAACCCTAACCCTAACTATAACCCTAACCATAACCCTAACTATAACCATAACCCTAACTATAACCCTAACCATAACCCTAACTATAACCCTAACCATAACCCTAACCATAGCCCTATCCATAATCATAACTATAACCCTAACCATAACTATAACCCTAACCATAACTATAACCCTAACCATAACCCTAACTATAACCCTAACCCTAACTATAACCCTAAGCATAACCCTAACTATAACCCTAACCATAACCCTAACCCTAACTATAACCCTAACCATAACCCTAACTATAACCCTAACTATAACCATAACCCTAACTATAACCCTAACTATAACCATAACCCTAAACTATAACATAACCCTAACCAACTTAACCCTAACCCTAACCCTAACCCTAACCCTAACCCTAACCCTAACCCTAACCCTAACCCTAACCTAAACCTAAACTATACCCTAACTACCATAACCCTAACTAGAACCCTAACTACCACTAACCCTAACATAACCCCTAACCTAACCCTAACATAACTAACCCTAACTATAACCCTAACCATAACCCTAACTATAACCCTAACCAACCCTAACTAACCATAACCCTAACCCTAACTATAACCCTAACCATAACCCCAATAACCCTAACCATAACCCTAACTAACCCTAACCCTAACCATAACTATAACCCTAACCCATAACCCTAACATAACCCTAAACCCTAACCAAACTATAACCATACCCTAACTATAGACCCTAACCCTAACTATAACCCTAACATAACCCTAACTAACCCATAACCCTAACATCCCTAACCATAACCCTAACACTAACCCTAACCATAACCCTAACCATAGCCCTCCAAACCTAAACATAAACCCTAACCATAACTAACCCTAACCATAACCTAACCCTAACATCACCCTAACTACTTAACCCTAACCCTAAACTATAACCCAACATAACCTAACTATACCCAACCATAACCCTAACCCTAACTATAACCCTAACCATAACCCTAAACTAACCTAAACTAACCATAACCCTAACTATAACCATAACCCTAACTATAACCCTAACCATAACCCTAACTAACCCATAAACCTACAACCTAACCTAACCCAACGAACCACTAACCATACCCTAACTATAACCCTAACCATAACCCTAACTATAACCCTAACCATAACCCTAACTATAAACCATACCCTACCCTAACTATAACATCCTAACCCTAACTATAACCCTAACCATAACCCTAACTATAACCCTAACCATAACCCTAACTATAACCATAACCCTAACTATAACCCTAACCCGACACTCTCTAAATATAAATATGTGTGTGTATAATAAGTGTTTGTCTCAAGCGATCAATACAAACTATATTCATAGTCATATGGGATACGGTAGTTCTAGGCACAATAAGTCAGTGCAGTCGTCTCCATTTCGTCTCCAACATGTAAGTCGTCTTACATGTTGTCTATTCGCTTTATTTACTACAACTGGTTTCACTGGAGCGGCAATTCTGACTCATTGAAAAACAGTTTAGGAAATATTAAAAGGACACACCTGGCCAATGAGTGACGTGAGTGTTGTCACATGACTGAATTTTGGTTCGATTCGGATGAGAGCGAAAAGTGTGTGTGAACAGGGACCAAAATGCAACAATGTATCTTACCATCAAATGAACGCAACCACAGGTCTGAATCTTAAACGGCCTTAATCATGGCCCTTTGTTCCCTTTTGTTCCAGAGAGTAAAACAATTGTAAAAAAAAGTGGTCCTCTTAAGTTTCCTCTTAAGTTGTTAACACATCGTTTCTCTCACAATCTTTCTCTCCGACAACGGAATCTGCTGCTGAGTGTTTCTCATTTCAATTAAATGATTAGTTATAACGCTCACAGTGCCAACATTACAATCCCGAAACTCAGATCAAGTTCATACAAGACTGACTCCGTATGTTTGTGCGTGTGGAAGCAAGTCCTCCATGTTTCTCCATGTTTTCTCGAAGATCTTTTCTCCAAGATATTTTTATTTTTTTTCCATTTATATTCTTTATCTTTATTTATTGTTTTACCATTGTGGCTGCTGCAAAATGTACATGTCTCTTTGTTGAGACAAATAAAGGTTTTCTTCTTGTTCTTCTTCTTTCCTCTTCAGAGTTTCTATAGCGTTTCTTTAATTGTTCTCTTACTAATGTAAGAAAATAATGATGTGCTGCTGGGTGGAGATTGCATAATCTGTGGATGAAGAGAGCGTGTGGGCCGCAGGAAGCGCGGCATGGATAATAGATGAGTCTCCGAGCAGCAGAATTTCACTGCAGCAGCGTGTTGGGATGCGGTCAGCGCTTCTGTCATCAGCGTCCCTCAACAAACCACCACACGTTCCCTTCCTTTCCTTCGACAAACGCAGCTCCTGTCCACTGTTTACACCGTGTCCCGTCTCAGATCGGCTCCCCGGGACCCAGAAACAGAGTAAGTGGTAGAACAACAATTTTCAAAAAGCACTTTTCACAGTTACAACCGTTACAAATCTCAAAGCCGCTGTTTGAAAATGTAGAAATTAGTGCTGTCAAAGTTAACGCGTTAACGCACATGATTAATTTTAAGTGCTTAATTGCATCAATTGGCATTAATAATGGCATTAATCACAGTTGCATTTTTTTACCTTCGGTTTAGCAACGTGCAATGAAGAGCCAAGCGCTGTGTCCAGGTGCGGCTTATTAAGAGCTGCTCACAGTCATTGAGTTCAGGTGTTGTCACTTACGTAGGAGCAAAGTGCTTAAGTTACACTGACCTACATTTTTCCTCTCAGCAGCCACACAGACACGCTTCCTTTTCAACTGCAAATATGCTGCTAAATTCAAAAAGTCGAAGCTTAAGTTTTGAGTGTAACCTAAAAATACATTGCAAATTGAACAAAAAGTATATTAAATTATTTTACAGTATTTAAATGAGTGTTTATTTAGTGTTGAGTTTACATTAATTTACATATTACACATAAATATCCAATACTACAAGCTTCAGTCATTTAATCGCGATTAATTTGGTCAGGGAATTGCGATTAACTAGTTTAAAAAATTATTGTTTGACAGCCCTAGTAGAAATGTTGGCATTTTATCGACTGTTCGTGGGTGTCACAAAACAGGACAAGGAACACGAAACTAGGTCACGAACAACAGACACAAACTTCCAAAATAATAGTTCGGGTATCTTCAACGTAAAAGTCCTCAATCGCTTGAGTCCATGACACAATGAGCAAGTACAAGAAGCAAGAAGTGCCATATTCCAAGATTTTGACACTCTTCGGTTCAGGTGTGTTTCGGTTCCAGGCTCCTACACTACGCAGCCTTTCTGAAACAGATCAAATGGCGGTGAGTCGTGTCACTCTCTTCCGAGTCCGGCGTCATGAATGTTTCAAAAGTGCCGCTAGAAACGTTTGGTTAAGGAGCAGTTTGACTTTAAGTGTGACTGCTTCACTGACCCCATCCTGTGTGTCAAGTGTTCTCCTGCACCAGATGCATGAAACGCGCTTGACTCAAACCCAAAGGGACGGTCCAGAAAAAGGCCGGCGATGAATAATTCATGCAGCTCCTGACAGCATCACGCACGGACGAGTAAGATGCATTTTGCATACTCCCATGGATCTGAATATCAACTCCTTAAATGAGATGTAAAAATAGAACTGCCATCACATCTGTGGGGCCGGGCATCATGTACTTCTGGAGGAATGCGTTTGTCAGCTCCACGAGACGCAGTGTTGGAAGTCGACTTTAAAATCAAACAGTTTGCGTGGGTTTTCTCCGGGTCTCCAGTTTCCTCCCACAGTCCAGAAACATGCTTCAGTATTGGAGTCATGAAAAGTCGCCTTAGTTGGGAGTGAGTGTGTGAATGTGTGATTCTGTTTCCCGCTCTGTGATTGGTCGAACACCTTCTTCTCCTGAATTCGTAGTGGAATCGTTGTCAGAAAATGGAAAGATGGAAAAAATTAGGAAAGAAATTGTTCAACCTAACAGCAGGTGTTAATTTCATTGACGAAATTTTTTCGTCATCGTCTTTGTCAACGACACTTTTTCCCTGAGGAAAACGGAACTATATAAAAACTCCCGCTCAGGGACGAAAACTATAACTACATTTATTGACACTTTTGTCAACAGATAAGAACTAAACAAAAACGCCTTTCATGACGACGTGATGCAATTCTAATTCTTTTATTTTACTGTTTTTATTTACTGTTTCTATATTTGTTGAGGTTTCATTTTGACAATACATTTATTAGGATGGTAAGAAAAGTTCATGAAAATAAGTTCAAGAAAATTAAAGGTTTTTCTAAATAAGTAAGATCTTTGTATATATTTTATATGTTCATAGTTAAATACATATTTAGATTTCTTAGACATAGCAACTCTGGTAAACATTTAGAATATATAGCACTTATATTTTGATTGATTAAATCTATACTCTAATAATTTACAACAAACTACTGAATGATTGATTTGCACTTTAATATAGTTTTAGTTAAAGAACGACTATCCTTTTTTAAAATTGTAATATTTATTTCATTAGTTTATTATTAGTGTTATTTATTAAAGTATATTTTAGAATTTGTGTGTGTTTTGCAGCCGGACTTTCTGAATTTCTCCCTTTGAAGATCAATAAAGGTTTACTACTACTACTACTACTACTATTTAGTCGTAAAATCAAACTAAAACAGAAAAAAATTAAGATGACAAAATTGAGACTAAAACTAAACTGAGTTTTAGTCAAAAGACTAAAACCAAATTAAAAATCGTTGTCAAATCGACACTGCCCAACAGTGATATAAGGTTTAACCATCCACGAGTTAAAGGTTCTCCGATGTCCCGGTTAAGTGGTTTAACACGGTGAACATTCCAACCAGCGTTCCCATTTTAGTGGAAAGGCCACACGACACGCCGGACTCGGGAACAATGACATTTCATCTAATGGAGGGAATGGAGCCGTGGCTTTAAAGGTTAACGTGTGACCTTCAGCTGTATCCAGAGGTCAGTCTCTCTGTTGTGACACGTTTATTACACACACTTGTGATGCGGTTAACTCCTGCACGCCGGGAACAATACGCCATTCAGAATGTATTTAGCATCACACATGTGAACTCTACAGATCAATGGCTTTATTGTACACTATGTCGTGTACAGTAAGCCTTGTACAGTACGGTTGTGTCAGGCTTTTCTGTGTTGGACGCATGAAGAATTATTTTTAATACTGATTCTTTAATGATGTGATAAAAATGTGATTACTGATCAGCACAGATTGTAGTAAAGAAATGGATTCAATAAAGAAAAGAAAGGATATTTCGTATTAGTTAGCTCACAAGAGTCGACCTGTAACTCGTGCCATTCATTTAGTCGACTTTCACCTCATATTAATCCTTCTGTTACGTTCGTTTCAGAGGAACATCAATAATGATCGCAGGTCAATTTGACCCGGGGGACTTTTATTTTGCATATGAGTGTCAGAAACTACAAAGTTCCCCAAAACAGTGTGTGTGTGTGAGAGAGAGAGAGAGAGAGAGAGAGAGAGAGAGAGTGTGTGTGTGTGTGTGTGTGACAGTGGTGTATTATGTCTCATTTTTGCAAAAATACAATAGTATTTGATCTTTCTGACCTCACATTAGCTTCTATTTTGTCTGAAGGGTCAAATTGATCTGAACATTATCTTTGTAACAAAAGTGGTGTTACGAATGTGAACTGAATCATTATATATTTTTATATAATAATTATACCAAATAAGCCAAGCAGGAGAAGTTTCAAAGTGGAAAAAAATACTTTTAAGTATTTTTTAAACATCTTTAAACTTTGAAATGGGTCAATTTGAGCTGATAGGAGGTTTATAGGCACTTCCTGTAATGAAAGTTAAAACTTCTTCATTATCCTTTAACATTTGATTGGCTGGGCACATGTCATGTAGCGGTACGTCGCACATTCATTGATATTGTCTGATTATGCCAGCGTTTCACTCAGGAATATGCTTGATTGATAAGCACTAGTGAGCCATTAGGTTTTTAACTGATAATTTAACCGGTTTTTACCTTATGGCCGATGATGAAGGGTTGAATGGTGTTTCTTTACTTGGTGAAGTCTGGGCTGTCACGTGACGGGCATTAAAACACAACGCGTGTCGTCCAGCTGTAAGTCCTGCCACATGAACTCATTCTGTATTAAACAAGCTTCACACGTCACATGACCCGACAGAGCTACTGTAAGCCGCTGTGCTGTTAACCAGTCTAACTACACACACACTGTTTGATGACGTCACATGACTGACAGTTAATGCTGAAAACAAGGCCTTGCTGATTGTTTGGTCTCTTTTTCTTTCTCTTTCTGTCTCTCTCGCTCTCTATTTCTCTGTCTCTCTCTACCTACCTACATCTCTCTCTCTCTCTGTATGTCTGTCTCTCTCTCTCTCTTTCTCTGCCCCCCCACTCTACACCTCATTACGTTTGTGACAGCACATTTGATGGCCGTGAAGAGAGAGAAAGAGAGTCAGAGAGAGACAGAGAGAGACAGAGAGAGAGAGAGAGAGAGACACAGAGAGAGAGAGAGACAGAGAGAGAGAGAGACAGAGAAAGAGAGAGAGAGACAGAGAGAGAGACACAGAGAGAGACAGAGAAAGAGAGAGAGAGACACATAGAGAGACAGAGAAAGAGAGAGAGAGACACAGAGAGAGACAGACAGACAGACAGACAGACAGAGCGAGAGAGAGAGAGCGATAGACAGACAGAGTGAGAGACAGACAGAGGGAGAGAGAGAGAGCGACAGACAGACAGAATGAGAGACAGACAGAGGGAGAGAGAGAGAGCGACAGACAGACAGAGTGAGAGACAGACAGAGTGAGAGACAGACAGAGTGAGAGAGAGACAGAGAGAGAGAGAGAGAGAGAGAGAGAGAGAGAGAGAGAGAGAGAGAGAGAGAGAGAGCGACGGACAGACAGAGTGAGAGACAGACAGAGGGAGAGAGAGAGATAGAGACAGAGAGAGAGAGAAAGTGAAATCTGAAGAAATGATTTTAGCTGAAGCCAGAAGACATCATCAACAGCAGCAGCTTCTCTGTTTTCACTCCGCTCCACCTATAAACCTCAATCTCGGGGATTTCAGCGCTTCACTCTTCAGTCTCTCACACCGACCGAGATTCAAAGACGCTTTACATAAAGTTACGCGGGACTCGTTCTCTGCTCGTGACGTCAGGGCCTTACAGATGGTTTCATCATGTCTGACATCATCATCATCATCATCAACATGCTGAGTTACACAGCCAGACGTGACGTCAGATCTGCTGATGCGCATCAGAATGAGCAAACAGACATAATAAAGCGTTTGCTGCCCTCGTGTGGTGAAATTGTTCTGCTCATTTTAATTTTAAATCTATTGCAGTACGTACTTCCAATACATAAGGTGAATACATAAAGGTTCAATTATTATAATTATAATTACATAATCCACTTTATAATGCTATCGTCTTTTTTCATGTTCTATTTTTTTAAAGGTATTTACTATTTATCTTTTATTGCGTCTTAAATGAAAAAAAAAAAAACTAATTGTATTGTGTTTATTTGTTTCGTAATTTCTTGTTATTTAACGATTTCGCGCTCTACCAACAAATGGAGAAAGGAAATGGATGGATTTTGAACTGTAAATTGTTAACCTTGTGTCATGTGACCAGCAGTGGCGCTAGACCTGCCATCCAAGTTCTAATCCCGGTCTGGTGGGTTCTTGATAAAGATTGCCCACTGCTGGTGTTCTTAGTGTGTCTCTGATTAAATGCACAATTTTGTAATGCTTTCTCTTAGCCGCTCTGACAAACTCCTTTTTTTTTTTTTAACAACTTTCCCGTTTTCTACACTAGAGGGCGCCACAAACTGTGAATGCGCTGTTAATTAAGCTTCCAGTGCTCCAGAAATCTCTCAAATATTTTATTCCTTACTTCACTTCCATTCTCTTCTTTTTATAAAACACCTTCACATTGACAGAACCCAAAGCCCAAACTGTGACATAAACGTTCCAAAATCAACTCAAATCAACACTGGCTTATTTGTAGTGGATTTAGGAGGATGCAGTTTTCCTAATTCATCCGTCAATGTTCTATCACTTTGTACTTTTCTGGGTCATTGGGACCTCAGAGCATCTCAGCGTCACACACACACACACACACACACACACACACACACACACACACACACACACACACACACACACACACAACACACACCACACACACACACACACACCACCCTTGGTTAGTTGCTGTGGGAGAAGAGCACTAATTATTTGCTAAATTAGTTTCAGGTACTAAAAACAATTTCAATAACCAAATCGTTGTGAAATTCTTAAATATCTGCATGTGCTCTTAAAGAAATTCTGAAACGTCTGTGCTCCAAGAGTTAAAGTTTATTTTGATCATTTTTAGAAATAAGTCATAAGAAGTATAGGTAATAAGTCATATAAAAACGTTGTTCTAAACAAATCTTTAAATTATGTAAATGTACCAGTAAACAATCAGGAAAATGTTAATTAATTATTTTTGTAAAGAATATTAACGATTTAGAAGTTTAAAATAATAAAAATAATTAATTAACATTTTCCTGCTGTGTGTGTGTGTGTGCGTGTGTGTTTCTTGTAAACTCTTGCACTTGTTTCAGTCGTGGCCGGTGCCAGTAATGTGATCTGGTAATGACGGCGGTTTAAATGACGTGTAATTGCGGACTAATAGTGGCGATCTCATTAAACTGTTGGAGAAGCACAGGTGGAGAAGCCTCCGGGTCGCCACATTACCGGTCGGCTGGGCTTTACTGGAAGCACATGTTCATGTTCATCGCTGCTGAAGAAACACTCAACCTTCTGGAGGAAAGTGTGAGGCTGAAGCGGACAAAATCGACACAAGACACACACACACAAACACACAGTGTGTGTATATATATACGTATATATATATATATATATATATATATATATGTGTACAGTATATATATATTAGGGCTGTCAAAGTTAACTAGTTAACGCATGCAATTAATTTTAAGTGCTTAATCAAGTAAATTCTTTTAACGCCATTAATCACAGTTGCAGTTTTTTCACTTTCGGTTTGGAAACGTGCAATGAATAGAACCAGAGAGCTGCGCTAGTGTCACCCAGGTGTGGCTCATTATGATCAGAAACTCAGAGTGACTTATATGTAATACTTATATAACACTTATATGTCAGTCCAAAATGTACTTTTTTTGTGTATTTTATCTTGAATAAAGTGACTCGACCTCGGAGGGTTAAAAAAACTAAGAAAATGTATTGCAAATTGAACAAAAATTATACTACCGTAAATGATATTTCAGTGTTTAAACTAGTGTTTATTTAGTGTTGAGTTTACATTAATATACATATTACACCTTATTATCCATCATTTTTTTAAATTGCGATTAGTTTGGTCAGGGAAGTGCGATTAACTAGTTAAAATTTTTTTAATTATTTGACAGGACTAATATATATCCATACCAGCTAATTAATACTGAGTTCAATAGTTTAATTTAGTAAGCTAATACTGTATTTAGTTAGCTTTTACAAAATATTACTGTAATTTTATATAAATCACAATCATTCGTACATTTTACAACCAAAAATATTACTTGAAACACATTCGGATTGTAGAATTGACAGATTTAATTAGTTTCATGTTTTACAAAATACTCTTTTATTAGTTACGGAACATTGATGTAATAGTTACTGAATGCACTTGGTTTTTAGATAACAACTTTTCTGTTGTTATGATTTACAAAGAGAAAACGTTAATTCTACTGACATGTTTTACAGCGCAGTATTGATTGACATAGTCTAATTGTAAATTTGATTAGCAGTTAAACAACAAAACACTCGTTTCTATAAATCAGTGTAATTGCGTTGTAGAAGCATTAACGGTAGACAGTAGATTCGTGATATTTATCAAACAACAACAACAATTTGTGGGGTGGAACATGTTTTGAAGACGAATCAACCCTCCTCCTCCTCCTCCTCTTCTCGTCTGGTGAAGCTCTCAAAGCTTAACAAATCTTGGCTTGGCCACAATTTCTAAGCTGGCATTATTTATCGTAGAGGAATGCCACATTACCAGTGTATAATGCCACCTCACTGGCACACCACTGATAACACACGCAGACCACTGTGGACCGTGGATTGCTGGCTTGTGGCTATTTTCTTGTTTGAGTTCCACGGTCCGAAAAAAACGTCTAATCTTGTTCGTACAGTTATCCAAAGCATTTATTCCCAATATCCAGAGGTGAAAAGTACTTGAGTACACTTTTTTTTAATTTATAAATATATATAATATATATATATATGATATGTATACGGATATGTAATCATATAATATGTACATAAATATGTATAATTCAGTTGACAAAAAAAAAATAAAAACAATACGACAAATGCGTAAAACTGAAAAAAATTCCTTAGATATTGAAACACTGAGCATAGTGTTTGTACTTGTATTAGTAATTGTACTTTATTGATTGCGCAAATTTATTGGGACTGTGTGAATTTAAAGGTTGCTGATATTTTTGATACTCAGTACAAGTACAAAGTAGCCAGAAACACTAATAAGTAAAAAAATATCTACCATATTTACAAAAGTTGTACTTTAAAGTGTACAACTAAAGTGTACTTAAGTACTTTCACACCTTTGCCAATATCCACGTCATGGATTCACTCTGTTCCAATGAATCAGCAAATCCGAATGAGACGTAACATTTTGTAATCACGATCAGCATCAGCATCATTAAAATGCGCTGGTCTGGCGTTTTAAAACACTGTTAGAACATAAAACTTTCGAACGTTTCTGAAAATAACCACAATGAAAACGTCCGTGTCCGTCAGTCTGCAGCGTCTGTTACTGTATCAATGAGAATGAAAATGTCCGAGTGTTGACAAGATTTCACTCTCAGAAAAGAAAAGGAGGTAAAAATAAGGCCGACGAGGAACAATAAAATTGTTTATGCGCAAAATAAACAGCGGTTTGAAACGCTGAAACGACGGAATGTTGCCAAAGCAAAGCAGCGAAGCCCCTGAGCTACTACAATAGTCGCAATCTCGGCCTCCGTCACGTAAACACTCACCAGAAATCCTGTCCGCTTGTGAAAAAGGTGAAGCCGAATGCTGCCGATGAGAAGCGATTAGATATGATCATAATGTACACAAGAACACAATTATTGCATGACTTCTGCACCTCGATAAAGAACATTATTATTGTTAATGTTCTCCAGGAGAACGAGGAGGTGTGCTTATGTGCTGCATATGCTTTCTTTTATTAAAAGATCACACTTATTAATATGAAGTGTTGTGATAATTAATGATGGTGTTTGTGTTCATGTTGCTTATTAAAATGCACAGATGGAACGGACTTACAGATGTACGTTAATGCGATAAATGAACGAGTTGAACTAAAGCTCACGGACATTTGTTTCAGAATGACTGATTCTCACTCTCATCCTCACTCTCACCCTCACCATCCCCCTTACTCTCACCCTCAATCTCACTCTCACCCTCACCCTCACTGTCTTCCTCACTCTCACTCTCATCCTCACCTTCACTGTCTTCCTCACTCTCATCCTCACCCTCACTGTGTTCCTCACGCTCACTCTCATCCTCACCCTCACTGTCTTCCTCACTCTCATCCTCACTCTCACTCTCATGCTCATTCTAATCCTCACTTACTCTCATCCTCACTCTCAATCTCACTCTCAATCTCATCCTCACTCTCAATCACACTCTCATCCTCACTCTCACCATCACCCTCACTCTCACCCTCAATCTCACTCTCATCCTCACTCTCACCCTCACCATCACCCTCATTCTCAATCTCATCCTCATTCTCATCCTCACTCTCAATCTCACCATCATCCTCACTCTCAATCTCACTCTCACCCTCAATCTCACTCTCATCCTCACTCTCACCCTCACATCACTCTCACCCTCAATCTCACTCTCATCCTCACTCTCACCCTCACCATCACTCTCACCCTCACTCTCATCCTCACTCTCACCATCACCCTCACTGTCTTCCTCACTCTCACTCTCACCCTCACCATCACTCTCACCCTCACTCTCATCCTCACTCTCACCCTCACCATCACTCTCACCCTCAATCTCACTCTCACCCTCACTCTCACCCTCACCATCACTCTCACCCTCACTCTCATCCTCACTCTCACCATCACCCTCACTGTCTTCCTCACTCTCACTCTCACCCTCAATCTCACTCCACCCTCACTCTCACTCTCCACCTCACCATCACTCTCATACCCTCACTCTCATCCTCACTCTCACCATCACCCTCACTGTCTTCCTCACTCTCACTCTCACCCTCACCATCACTCTCACCCTCACTCTCATCCTCACTCTCACCCTCACCATCACTCTCACCCTCAATCTCACTCTCACCTCACTCTCACCCTCACTCTCACCCTCCACTCACTCTCACCCTCACTCTCATCCTCACTCTCACCATCACCCTCACTGTCTTCCTCACTCTCACTCTCACCCTCACTCTCATCCGCATCCCCCCCCACTCTCAACTCACTCACTCTCACCCCCCCCCCCCTCATCCTAAGAGCATCAGGTCAGTAAGTCAGTAGATTGTAAAGCTCGGCGTGTTCTCTGCTGGAGCTGCTGATATTAAACAATCGCATGAGTGATTGTTAAACACGTTTCCTGATGCTCTATTTATATCCGTGAGTCCACCACCAAATCTCCACGTTCCCACTGGTCTCCCGTGCAGCTAAAGACAGAGCTAATCACGGAGTGACCGTTCCCAGGTCACACGCGGGGCAAACGGGCCTGGGAAAAATGCAACAATTATATCACTTCCTGTTCTGGCTTCACTATTACAAAAACGGAGCGTGTTTACTGCAGGGTGGAGCCATTAGCGCCGGCCAATAAGTGCGCAGCCCCAGGCGCTCCAGAAGGCCACGGAAAGTTGACTCACTTTTTCTGTATTTTCTCTCTTTATTGTCTTTTCAACTTTTGTATTTTATTCATATTTTATTTTATCTATATTAATTGTGTTTTATTGCTTTTATCTCTTATCATTTTTATTGTATTTCTTTTGCAAAAATTAAAAAAAAAAGTGTACTCAAGCGCTTTACACGTCTACTTGAGTCAGGACACAAACTAACATCTGATACTCAAAGAAAAAGATTAGTTATGCCACAAATCAACTTAAATGCTGAAGGAATTTGAAGGTCTGAATGCAGCCAAACTTCTCAAATTTGCTGAGAAGTGAAGACGTCTTCACACCTTCAGCTTCAGGAAGTAGCTGGAAGTCTCCAAATCCACGTTTGGCCCAATGAAGGGGCGCAAATTTGCATTATGAGATACGATTCTTTTTTGGGACTTTAGGATTTGGCCCAAAAAAGCGGCTGACCCGACCAACCGGTGGCCCAGATGACTAAAACTAAAGTAAAAACAAGAATACAGGATATCTGCTTCCTGAAGGCAAACTGAAGGCGCTCGACCTCAATGGTCCAAATTCACAATCGCCACTCCTCAATTCACAAAGTTCCTCCTGCAGAAAACACACACGCACCTGTTATACCTTTATATAAGAAGCAAATCACCACCTGAAAGCAATCTAGTTAATCATTTATAATCAAGTTCAAGCAAAGTCGCTATGCGAATTTTAGGGTCTTTAAAAAAAGAAAAATGTCCATTATTTATCTGTGTTCAAAAATTAGGGGAAGAGTCAGTTAAAAGAGGAAAAAAATGTCCATTGTCCATCGTTGTTCAGACTATGGGCTATGAGCAGGTCTATGGAATCAGATTAGTGTCAAAAATATCAAACGTAAATTTCAAAGAAACGTATTTATTTTTCGCTTGCAAATACGCTTGTTTTTCTTTTTTTTTTTTTTACTTTTTTTTTGCTTCAGGTTTTTCGTTTGCTTTTTTTTTTTGCGTTTAAATTTTTGACCAAAGTTTTACGTGGGGCGGCCCTTACTCTGATTGGATGGTGAAACCTGAAGCGAAAAAAAAAAAACGTTTCAAACAAAAACGTGAAGCGAAAAAAAAAAACCCAAACGTAATCAAATGCGAAAAATAAAAAAAAACAAACATAAATGTGAACACTAATCTGCTTCCATACAGGTCAGGCAAAAGGAAGATAACCGGGTGTAAGAAGGTCTGAGTGTTACACGTCACGTCACATGACGCCGTAACGCAGCTTTACATCAACTCCACTTTTACTACTTTGTCCCGTTTGTCGCCATTATTGGGAAACCAGTTTAAAAGCTTGTATTTAAATTGGCACCAGCGCGTTCAGCATTCAAACCTCAAAGGTTGAGACGCCATCGCCGCTACTTCAGCCGCTCGAGGTTTATTGTCTTTTTAACTCTTGTGTGTTATTCGTATTTTATTCTTCTATTTTAGTTCTAACGCCGCCAATGAAAAGCCTTCAGAAGATCCAGCTGCGTTTTCTGCAAACCATGTGAACACAATGATCAAACCATGATGTGTTTTTCTCTCTTCTCGATTCGACTCTCTTAACAAATAATGAGCCCGGGGAGGACGTCTCGCCATCGACCTTCTCCTACATGTGCTTTTTCAAAAGCTGCGTCCAACGGGCTGAAAAGTTTGTGTTCTCGGGACAGACGGCGGCCATCTTTCTCTGCAGTGGGCGAGCGAGCGAGCGAGAGAGAGAGAGAGAGAGGACAAGTGGCTTTTTTATCCCCTTTCTCCCTTGGCCTTCTTAGTCTTTTCAATGTCACACAAAAGCTGCGATAATCAAGTCTCAATTTCCCTCTCTTTCTCCACGAGTTTGGTCGGAATTTATTACCATGCCAGCGACTGACTCTTTGATGTCATTAAATCCATGAGGGAGTTCATTTTCTCTCAAAGCACTTTATCAAAGCGCTTCAGATGCTCCTGCTCCGGCTCCGACGCGGCTGTGAAGAGCAGGCATCACCCAGGCTTCTCACACTGTGGTCAACTGGTTTTTATACACGATTAAAAAAAATTGTCGCAAATAAATATTGAAGTAATAAATAAGTCTACTGTAGTTGTGACGTAATAATTACGGAATAATAAAATGTACGATAGACTTTTAAAATGTATTACTTTGTTATTCCGTAATTAGTGTGTGTAGTTGCTTTCGTCACAAAGTGAATAAGACCAAGCAAAGAATTTACCACGAGTTAGCCCATACGAATAAAAAAGCCTGTTGTGGAAATAAGACCTGGTCAATATCTGCAGGGTTAAGTGAGTGAGATCTTTATCGAAATTTGTACTCTGCACACACACACACACACACAGTGAAGTGAACACACACACACAAACCCGGAGCAGTGGGCAGCCCAAGTCGAGTCGAAAACGAAACGATATAAAAACTCCCGCTCAGGGATGAAAACTATCACTACATTTATTGACACTTTCGTCAATTAATAAAAACTAAGCAAAAATGCCTTTCGTGACGACGTCCAATCATAATCCGAGCTTGTGGAGAAAGGCGGGTGCAAACGCAAAGCTGTAGGGAAATCACGGTGAGCTGGCGATAGAGGCGCGAGCTTCTTCCAAAATGTCTTCTACCGGCAGGAAAAATCGCTCCGATATATGGATTCATTTCACATTCAACGCGATCTTAGAAAATCTGTAGCCGCGTGTGAAGCAACAATCACCAGCAGAAACACAACTGATGATTTTTCATCGTGCAACCATTTGTTACTTATAAACGTGATGCAATTATAACGTATTTTATTTTACTGTAATTAATTTCCTCTTTGTTGAGGTTTCAATTATGAAAATACATTTATTTGGATTGTAAGAAAAGTTGGCAAAAACAAGTTAAAGAAAGATAAACGTTTTTTTTTTTTTTTTCAAATAAGATCTTTGTATAAATATTATGTTCATAGTTAACTACGTATTCAGATTTCTTAGCAACTTTAGTAAACATTTAGAATATATGGTACCTACATTTGCGTTGACTATATCTTTACTGTAATTTAGTCGACTAAAAATAACTAAAACTAAAACAATTAGACTAAATTGGGACTAAAACAAAACTGAGTTTTAGTCAAAAGACGGACTAAAACTAAATCAAAAATCTAACACGTCTGAATCTTAATTTTAAAAATTAACACGTTAATTAAAGTCCTCTACCGCTGGACCACAACTCCCCAATGACAATGACAAATAAACATGACAATAACAATAATAAATATGCCAAATAAAAGTGCACACACACAAACACACACACACACACACACACACACACACACACACAAAACCGCTTCATTACAGTCACCTTCAAAATATTGAGGGTCATTTTGAGTTCATCACTTTCAGTCCAGTTGTGTATTCATTCCTATTGACGTTATCAGAAATGAGCCGGAATCTGTCAAGCAATTTCACAAGCATTTACTTAACAAAGAACAACCAAAATTCATGATGAGGAATCATTTATCAGCGTAATGTGTTCAGCTTTATTTCAAAGCGTTCCCATAAGCAGCGCACAATGAGGCCGATTTAAATCGCCACGCAGCCACAATGTCATTTCTTACTTGAAAAGAAGGAGAGGCGCTCAATTAAATCACAAATAAAGTGTCGACTAATTACATCAGACAAGGACGAGGAGTCGTGATGCTGTAACTGAGATAAAGCCGAGAGAACGTGTGTGTCTCCTGATGAGATTGTGTTGCTCATTTCAGCGCTAATAATGAAGTTTCTGCAGGTCATCACGCCGGACGGACCGACTCACTGGTCATGTCTTTCATTCCTTAACCCTCCTGTTATACTCGGGTCAAACTGGCCTGTTTTCAAAGTCTAAAAATATTTTTTAAATACTTGGAATGTATTTTAAAAATGTGTAACACCACGCTACATGTTTATGTTACAAAGATACTGTTCGGGTCAAATTGAAACGTGTTAAAAGTTTAAAAATAAAAAAAAAATGTAAGTATTCTGTCACTTTGAAACTTCTTACGCTCTGTTCAGTTCAGTTTACATAATTGTAACAACTGCTACATTCTTTTGTTATAAAGATCATTTTCGGGTCAATTTGAAACTTCAAAGAAACGAACAAAAATGCTTCATATTTACGTTTGTTTGTTTTTTGCTCACAATTTTCACATGTTCATTTAAAACTTTTTTTTCCGCTTGAGGTTTTTCGTTCGCTTTTTTTTTCAGCGAAGCTTCACGTGGGGGCGGACCATACTCTGATTGGATAAGTCAAACAGACCTTAAGAGCGAGAGCCGAGCCGTAATCAAAGGAGTTTCACTCGTGTCCTCCAGCAGATCCCAGTCCAGACTGGTGTCGGGAAGCACTGGGATTGTTAGTCCACACGCTCTCTGTCCTCACGAGGCCTGTTACGCGTCTGAGTCGAGGAACAATAATCCAGCCACTTTATATATCTGCTAATAGCAACACGAGGGAAACGCGCCTCTAGTTCTCTCCACGCTTGGTTTTAATGTGCAGATAAAACTGCCCAACCTACTAAATAAAAATCTGTACACACACACACACACACACACACACACACACACACACACACTACAAAAAATACATTCTTGACAAGCTAAGCAAATCTTGAAGTTAGACAATAAATCTTGTTATTTTTAAGATAAGTTAACTATGTTAGGTTTAAGAGTGAGAGTTGACTTTGCTTATTTCAAGAAAATAGGACTTGACTTTTCTTGCTTGGAAAAAAATGCAAATTTTATTGATATTTTACACTAAATCGAGACATTTTTCAAAGTAGACTTTATGTTTTAACACAGAACTTCCTGAAACAAGAAATGTCAAGTGAAATGTTCTTATTTTACTGAAACTCAGAAACAAATCCACCGTGTAACAAGATTTTTTTTGTCTTGTTTTAATCTGTTTTACCAAGTAAAATTTTGTCACCTCATTGGCAGATAATTTTTTTTTACTCCTTATGTTTTTTATTTTCTTATTTCTTATTTATTCTATATTTTTTTGCAGTGCATAATATATACTATTTAGTTTAGAGCTTTCATTATCATTTAAAATATATGTTATATGTACAAATAAATAATACAAAATATATACCCAGACACACACACACACACGCACACAGATTATATACTGTTTAATTTAGAGCTTTCATTATCATTTAAAATATATTTTACATGTACAAATAAATAATAAAACAAACATAATTACCCCCACACACACAGCATGTGAATGGTATTTAACTCTTGTTGTTACAGGAAGTCAGTGTGAGAGACTATCAGTGATGTGCTTTGACATACTTTCACTTTCTGTACAGCTCAACAGGGTTTCATCGGAGGCTAAAATGGCCCACGCTGCTATTCTGTCAGATTAAAATCATATTGTTGTGGCATTTCAGAACGTGCCAAAATCTGCAGGACGTCCTTCAGTTTTCTGCGAGGCTTTTCTTCTCGCAGCGCTGTGTGAAGCCCTGTGATTAGCCGACACTTACACACATCGATCCAACTGAATCGAAATGCTTTTTGATCGACTTTGTATTGAGAAAAAGGATCATGAAGAAAGTCATGAAAGCAGCGGCTCGGACGTCAGGGCCAGGAAATGGAGCGAGGTCAGGAAATTAAAAGTGCAATTTTCCGCTTCTCATTTTCCCAATTCATTACAGCTTAAGCTGTTCTGCTGGGGCTGGACGGACGGATGGAAGGACGGAAGGAAGGAAGGAAGGAAGGATGGGGTTTTGGCTTCACCCGGTCGTCTCTTAGCAATACACTGCAAAAATACATTTTTGACAAGCCAAAAAAATCTTGAAATGACACAATACATCTCGTTTCTTCGCATACACGATAAATTAACTCGCTTAGACTCGAGAGTGACAGATTAAATAGGTTTGTTTAGGTTGTTTCAAGCAGACTTACCAAGTAAAACAGATAATTTTACTCGATTAAAGTCATTTTTTTACTTGTTTTGATTTTTTATTTTCTTGGTTTTTCATGTGTATTTTTTGCAGTGTAGACATGTCTTTCTGACCTTTCTTCTCATACTAGACAAATTAACTCGCTTTGACTTGAGAGTGAAAGATTATTTAACTTTTGTCAAAAAAATAAGTCTTGTTTCAAGTCGTCTTACCAAGTGAAACTTTCTCACCCCATTGGCAAATAATTTCACTCGATTTAAGACATTTTTTACAGTTTTTTGTTTTTTTTTTCTCGTTTTTGTTTTTTTTTATTTTTCATGTGTATTTTTTTGCAGTGCATTACTTGTCCTCCTGACATCCTTTCTTCTCTACGTTCTGTCTTTCCTCCTTTCTTTCTGTAAATGTGTATTCCATTGTGACAAATACGGTTATTTAAGATAGTAATTATGCAACACAATGTAAATCTTCACGCATGAGTCATGAATTATGTAAAGAGCCGGAAGCCTTTTACCAAACAGTTTTACTATTTAAAAACATAAACAAATTGATCGAGCTATAAATACATAAAAAAAAAAAAAAGAAATGATACAAAAAGAGCCACTGTGCCGTTCTGTGAAGAGAATGCTGTGAAACATTCCGGCATTTGGATTTCGCCTCAAACTGTTGTTCGCTGGCATAATTTCTCAATAATTTCACATCAAGTGAAGTGAACACTGTACTGGATTCTTCATGCCTATTAGGCTTCTGGAGAAGTAATACAGTGAGCACTATGTGAGAGAACAGTGTCATATTCACCGCCCGGGCTGAAAGGTTTGCTCAGCTCCACAAACGCTTCCAGGAGTCACTAATAATAGACGAGTTTGCTTCTTGACTGTCTAACGGCCTTTATTATAATGCTCAATGACATTCTTAGAATATTACTTTCTAAGTGCAGAATAATCTGTGTGATCGAGGCTCCATCTACGGCTTCGACCTCGACGCCAAACGTCCTCAACTACTTGAGTTTCAACGATGTGGAGTCGAACCTGACACCCAGATGTCACAGGTTCTAATCCCGATGCGATGACTTCCATGACTGAGTGATGCGCACACAGAGGGGTAAAGTACCAGACAATCTTACTTGAGTAAAAGTACGGATACGTTACTTCACTACCAATATAACTATAATAACTATAACTTGAGTCAAAGAAGTGTCAAATTCAAAAGAACTTGAGTATTTTACTCATAATGAATTTAAGATGAAAAAAAATAATAGTATAATGTTTCACGGATACATCTCTTCTCCATATATGGAACACTTTATTTGAAGCCCTTTATTGTTGACATGAATACAGAGAATGCTGTTTCACATTGTTATATTTTACTTGTTTTTCCCATTTTATTTTTCTAAGTTGTGGACCCAATAGCTTCAAAAGTTCAAATCAACAAATTACCCCCCCCCTCCACACACACACAGACTTAGTTAAACGTGGATGTCCGTGTGTGCCGCTTCTCCGCCTCCATTTTCCACTCATCTCACATTTTCTGTGCACTCAATAAACACAAACAGGGGCGCTGCAAATACGTAATAAAAATGTATGTGTGTGTGTGTGTGTGTGTGTGTGTGTGTTTATGTGTGTGATGTGTGTGAGAGAAGTGTATTTTGTGTCATTGTTGCAACACAGAAACACATTTTTGATCTTTCTGACTCTTTTTAGCTTCCATTTTGTCTGAAGGGTCAAATTGACCCGAACATTGTAACAAAACCGTAGTCGGTGTTACAAACGTGTCAACTGAACCATTTTTCGTTCGTATGTAGATTACACTAATTAAGTTTTAAAATGAAAGAGTACTTAAGTATCGTTTTATTTTTAAACTTCTAACACAGACCCAAACATAACAGAAGGGTTAAAGCATAATCTCCCTAACAAGATGAAACATCTAACAACCCATTAGTAAAGCAGTCCGTCTGGTGTCTGTATTAAAGCGCTGGTTTCCTCTCGTACTAGTAGACTAAATGAAGAACGCTCTTATCAGCATCTATCAACATTTCCACTGTGACAGACCCCCCACTTCACTAGCAGCGCTCACATGTGAGTGATTACACACGTCTGTGCCACCGTCTCCAGCATCACTGCGCTCTCAAGCTCCGCCCCCTCCCAAACTCTCAATCTGCTGCTTTGCTTGGAGTTGTTTTAGTGCCCACACTGCAAAAATACATTCTTGATAAGACAAAATATCTTGAAATGGAACAATAAATCCATTTTGTTTCTTACAAGATACATTAACTTGCTTAGAATCAAGAGATTAATTTGCTTGTTTCAAGAAAATAGTTGTGTTTAAAGTCGTCTTACCAGGTGAAATTTTCTCACCCCAATGGTAGATAATTTTTCTTGATTTAAGCATTTTTTTTTTTTACTCATTTTGCTTTTTATTTTCCTCTGTCATGTAGATTTTTTTTGCAGTGCATCATGGAATAATTCTCAAAGTTTGTGCAGTTATTGTGCGTGCACTGCAAAAAATAAAATCTTGACAGGCTAAATATTCTTGAAATTAGACAATGAGTCTTGTTATTTTTTCTTACAAGATGAATTAACTATGTTAGGATTACGAGTGAGAGATTTTGCTTAATTCAAGAAAATATGACTAGAATCTTCTTGCCTAGAACAAAACGCTAATTCTGATGATATTTGACACTAAATCGAGACATTTTTCAAAGTAGACTTTGTGTCTTTCACACAGAACTTCCTGAAACAAGAAATGTCACGTGTAATTTTGTCATTTTACGAACACAATGTTTCTCAATTTACCCAGCTACTTTTTTATATTAAAGCCAATGAGAACAAGAACTAGAATGCGGAAACAAATCCAGAATGTAACAAGATCCTTTGTCTCGTTTCAAGTCGTCTTACCAAGTAAAATTCTCCCACCCCGTTGGCAGATCATTTTACTCGATTGAATTTTTTTCTACTCATTCTGTTCATTATTTTCTCATTTTTCCACATGGATTTTCTGCCTTATGTGTGTGTGATAGATTATTCCCAGGCTGTTTGACTGTTTGGGAGCGTTAGAACGACAGCGGGACTTTCATCAGTGACACTTTGTGCAGATGTACAGAACATCCAGCTTCACCACGGTCGAGACTTTCCAGTGGCTTTGTGCTTGAGGATGAGATGGTCCTGGCACTGGAGCTCTTGCCCGTGCCAGCTCTTAAACACAATCCTCCAGCGCTAGCCTGGGTTTGGCAGCGGCCTGGAATCAGGGACCGGCGCTAAATAACTCCAGACTCTCTGAGCGTTTGAAGGGCAACGGTTGTGATGTTGAGAGCGTGAATGAGGAGCTCTGCTTTCCTACGACACTGATAAGGCTATTAAAGATGTTCTGCGGCCGGCTGACAGGAGGAACAATCCTTTTGTTGGGCGGAGGACAGAGGGATTTCTCGACTCCTCTGGTTCTTTTGTAATCACATCCAGACTGCGATTGGGATCCGTGAGCTATTCCATCACTGGCGTCCTTAAAGTGGCTTATGGTTTTATAGGTGACATTTAAGATTCCGTCGGGTTCTTTCTGTCAGTGAAGCACTGAAGCACACGCTGCCATTTCAACCCTCCTCGTATGTTCGGGGTCAAATTGACCCGTTTTCACAGTTTAAAAATATTTTTATACTTTTTCACTTTGAAACTTCTCCTGCTTGGCCTATTTGGTGTATTAATCATATAAAAAACATTCAGTTCACATATGTGTAACACCACGCTACATGTTTATATCACTGTTTGGATCAAATTGACTCGTGTTAAAAGTTTTAAAATAAAATGCTTAATAGTGTTTTTTCACTTTGAATCTTCTCCTGCTTGTCTTAGTTAGTGTAATCTACATATAAACACAAAATGGTTCAGTTGACACATTAGTTATGACCGCTACATGTTTGTGTAACAAAGATAATGTTCGGGTCAATTTGACTCTTCAGACAAAATAGAAGCTAAAAAGAGTCAGAAAGATCAAATACTATTAGTTTCTTTGCAACATTATTTATCTGTCTCACACACACACACACACACACACACACACACACACACACGCACATACACATACACACACACTCACTCACTCACACACACACACTATATTGGGGAAGTGTTTGGTTTCTGACACTTATATGCATAATAAAAGTCCCCCGGGTGAAATTGACCCACAGACATGATTGACGTTCCTCTGAAACAAACACAATAGGAGGGTTAACAAGAATTTAAAATGCTTTTTTGTCTTGCAAAAAATCTTGCTCTTTTTTTAAAGCTATTTGTTTTGCTGAATCCCTGTTGATTGTCTACCAAAATATTCCGTTTCTGAATGACTCGTGTTGGCGATCTTTCCTGAAACTCTTGGACAGATGTAGATGTAGAACAACAGCCCAGTGGTTTCTAGCTGTTGTTTTTGAAAGTATTCTGAGGCAAAAATCCCCTTTTAGAACAGGCGTTGGATTGAGCGGCCCCTGTTCATGTGATCGGACCCTTAGGGCCCGTAAATAGCCGTCATTCAGTCATGTTCAAAATGACAGACAGCACAGTGATGCCGCGCTGGTCACATGACGTTAAACTCCGCCCTTGAGTTTAAGTGGCGTGCGGTGTCATCATAATAATCCTTCAAACGAAATGTACTTTTCATAACCTCTCGATGCACAAGAGAAGAACTGTTCCGTGACCTTAACCTGATCAGAGTCATCGCTCGGAATGAAATCATCCGCCATTAGTGGTGTCAATTTGGAACATTAATTGGGAATAACGGATCTAGATTCCACACAAGCTCTGACCCCACGACCTTTGGTTTAGCCGGCCTAAGGTCATGGTCTCCATTCCCAGGAAGAGCATCTGATGGTTTTCGTTTTAATGCAATTAATCAAAACATTGAGTAATTAATCGGACGTAAGAGTCGTTTAAGTGAAGCGTTATGCAACACTGTTTTACTCATTAGAGGAGCTACTGTGGTGATTATAATCTGCACTTTGTTTTTTAATTACCCAATTATTAGCCGCTAATTTTGTAGTGTTTATATATAGTTAGCAATGAAAGGACAGCGCATTCTCGTCACACGAATACAGTCCCGAGCGACAGGCACACTGCAAAAAATCTGGAAATTAAACCATAAATCAATTATTTTTTCATACAAGGCAAATTAGCTAGTTTAGAATTATGAGAGAAAGATTAATTTGCGTCTTTCAAAAGAATAGGTCGTCTTCACAAGTAAAAGTTTTTTTTTACTTTTGTGTTTCATGATTTTTAAAATTAATTTCTTACTCATTTTGTTTGTCTTACTCAAGTGAATTCTTGACAAACCAAAAGATCTTGAAATGACACAATAAATCTAGTTTTTTTTTTCAGATAAATTAACTATCGTAGAATTAAGAGTAAAAGATTAATTAGCTTGTTTCAAGAAAATAGGTCTTGTTTCAAGTCGTCTTACCAAGTAAAATTCTCTCACCCCATTGGCAGATCATTTTACTGGATTTGAGTTATTTTTTTCTTCTCATTTTTGTTTTTTTTTTTCTCTTGGATTTTTTGCAGCGCAGGTTTCACGTCAATCTGCCGCATGCTCACTGCAAAAAGTGAATCCTTGACAAGCCAAAAGATCGAAAACGGTCAACAAAATAAATCTATTTTTTTTTCAGGCTTTTCTTTTTCCGTCGTTAAGAGTAAAAGATTAATTTGCTTCTTTCAAGAAAACAGGTCTTGATTCAAGTCGTCTTAACAAGTACATTTTTCTCACCCCATTGGCAAATAATTGTACTCGATTGAAGTCTTTTTTTACTCGTTTAGTTTTTTATCTTCTCATTTTATCGTGTGAATTTTTTTTTGCAGTGTGCCAGTGCGTGCGTCTCAACACAGATGGAGCCGGAGCCGGATCGGATGTGGAGAGCCACCAATAAATACATTTCCACACGCGTTTACAACACGGAAGAGGATGAACGTGTTGATCAAAGAGCCAGATCTCCCAGTCAGGTACCAATTACCCACCAATCAGATCAGTGGCGTGATTCTGCCCTCCCTCTTTGTTTAAGCCTTTGATCAGGCTGATAAGTCGTGGTGTATGCCAGCGTAATGCGCAGCGTGCCACATGTGCAGACACTTATCAGCCCAGTGTTTACGGAGGATCCAGATGAGATTCAAACGCCTCACAGCTTTAACCTGCTCGACACACGCTGAACTATCGCTTGTCCAGGCTTTTTGGAGCGGACCTGGGATTAGCAAGCGAAATCTCCATCGAAGAAAAAAAAAGTAGTCAAATAAAATTCTGATTAGTAAATCATACATGACATAATAGAGTTAGTCACAATGTAACGAGTAACAGTGTCCATTCAAATGTAGTGGAGTAAAGAGTACAGATACCCAATCACTAATGTAGTGGAGTAGAGAGTACAGATACTCAATCACTAATGTAGTGGAGTAAAGAGTACAGATACTCAATCACAAATGTAGTGGAGTAGAGAGTACATATACTCAAACACTAATGTAGTGGAGTAAAGAGTACAGATACTCAATCACTAATGTAGTGGAGTAGAGAGTACAGATACTCAATCACAAATGTAGTGGAGTAGAGAGTACATATACTCAAACACAAATGTAGTGGAGTTGAGAGTAAAAGTTGCTTTTATTTTTTATACCCGGTACAAGTACAAAGTAGCAAAAAACATACTTAAGTATAGTAACAAGGTCCATTTACTCAAGTACTTTACACCTCTGCTGGGTGCAAAACTCTGTGGCAGTGCAGAGTGACTTACCTGGTTTATTTACCATCAGTGAAACTCCTTGAAACAAAATCCTTCTGTTTTGCACCTAGCCGAGGTGTAAAGTACTTGAGTAAATGAACTTTGTTACTTTGCTTAAGTAGATTTTTTTCTACTTTGTACTTGTACTGAGTATTAAAAAAGTTCTTTTTTGTACTTTTTGTACCTTTTCTCTTTCTACGTTATTTGATTGTATTTATATCTTGGAATTTTTTTTCATATTTGTTTATTCATATTTCATATTTTATCTTTATATCTATTGTTTTTATCGTATTTCTATTCTTTTTATGCTGGAACAATCAAAAACACAATTCACCACATGTTGTACCACGTATAATATGTATGTGACAAATAAAATTTGAATTTGAATTTGAAAAATAAAAGCAACTTTTACTCTCAACGCCACTGCATTTGTGATTGAGTATCTTTACTCTTTAGTCCACAACATTTGGATGGACAATTACCGTTTCTCATATTATTTTGACTGCAAGTGACATTTTTCTTCTTTTTATCTACTTTGTGATTAAACATTGAGGTGATGAATTTGGTTTCTGTATTAGAAAATAAAACCGAAAAAAGAGTTTGTTTTCACATTTCTTTGTGTTTTTCTTTCTGCCTAAACTCAGTACAGAGTAAAATACTCAAGTCTTTTTAAAATGGGATACTTTACGACTTTGACTCGAGTCTTTTTGGAATTGGTGAGTTGTTACTTGTAATGGAGTCATTTTTACAGCGAGAATCTGTACTTTTACTCAAGTATGGCTGTCTGGTACTCTTTACACTTACATGAGTACTCTGGCTCCTAGTCATTTCCAATAAAGACTTAGAGCAAATATCACTAGCGATTCAGAGCCTTTTTATCGTTTTTTTTTCTAGCTCTTCGCCACATAAATATAGCGGTTGCATCTCCATTTCACCTCTTAAACCTCCGTCCCTGGAGTGGAGCTGATGACTTCTCCTATAGGGATTACAATCCAGCACGATGGCGGTCAGATTAAAAAAAAAACAATACCCTAATCCACACAACCGTTCCAAACTTTATCAGAGTTTCTCAATTTGCCCACATAATCTGGGCCCTTTTATCAGATTAGGTGAGATTGGTTTGAAGTGAAGCTCTGAGTGCTCACCGTCTATGGCACATCCTCCTGAGGGACTGACAGCTCATTTCTTCAAGCGGACACGCTAATCTGACGCAGGACGCTGAGGGATTAGGAACGTTTGGCCACCGTGATTTATCACCTGGGCTGATGAAATATTAGCTTCTTTCCAGCGGCTGGTGGTTTAAAATTTTGTCCTACTCGGGAGAGTTTCCTACATCGCGCTATGCACATGCGCGTCATACATTTACGTCATATTCTGGCTACCTTAAATGGAGTAGTTACATCGATCTTAAAATGTATGTTTTAACCGTGTTAATTAGACAATCATACTAAAATAAAAAGAAGATTTCGAAGAATAAAGTTGAATGAAGTTTAAACATTTTTAAGGGGTGTTCTCACAAAGTTGTACAGAACTTGAGTAAACTTTAGGAATTTTTGCACATATTGTAAATATATAGAAAGTATACATATGTGTAATACAATTGATTCTAAAAAAAAAAAAAACAATATGACGAATGCGTAAAGAAACTAAAAAGATTCTTTCGACATTGAGACATTTGTACTTGTATTAGTACTTGTATTTTAAATTGCTTAGATTTTTGAAGTACAAAGTAGGCGAAAATACTAAAAAAAATACTAAGTAAAAAAATCATTTACAATATTTACAAAAGTTCCTAAAGTGTACTCAAGTACTTTACACCTCTTGCATGATAGTGAAGATAATTCCTGCTCCGTGATCTTAGCCTGAGAGTCTGTAGTTTTCATATTCAGCAATTCTATCTAGAAAATCACGTGTATAAAAGCTATATAAAAGTATAAAAGTAATTTGATCTGCTCGCTTAATGTGAAGTCAGGAAACCTAGCATTTTTTTCTTAATTGTTATAAAAAAAGAAATAAAAATAAAAAACATATATATATTTATCTCTTAAAGGACATTGGAAGACTAATCACCGTCATTGCACAAGTGTATGTATTTTTAACGCGCATGTGCAGAGGAAATTCTCACGTGTAGGACACAAATTTTCGAGATTCCTTGATTCTTCTTCTCTGTTGAGGGCATTTTGTCTGGAGGATGAGAGTGACCTGGGCATCACTGTGAGAGGATGGTGGAGTGCTTCAGGACCAGCTTCAGCCTGTAGATGGTGCTGTGTTCCACTCATCTCCCCTTCTTTATGTCATCCCCTCACAATGACTCCATTGTTTTCACATCCTGTCTTACCTTCTCAGCCCCTGATTCCCCATCCGTCCCCATCTCAATCCCAGTCGTACCTTCTCAGACGTTTGTAAACCCACCCGGTAGTGAGGTGAGGCCCGGATTACGCCGCAAGCCATCGTGGGTATTTGAGGAGGACGATGGCGTGAAGCTGATGGAAAGGGAGGAGGAAAAGGCACTCACACACAAACACACCATTCCCGAAGCTCTGGTGAAGGCCAAGAAATCTCTTCCCTGGAACACCTAATCCTTGGGTCAGGGCCAAGCACCACAATCTCCCCGCACAACTGACACCGGCCACCAGGGACACTGGAGGGTTTTAGGCGTGTCCTGTTCTCTCTCACCACGGCCGGAGCGTCAGGCCTGAGAGAAGCTCACCACTACACAAAGAAAATACATGATGCAGGGGAAAGACAAGTCTGAAGCTCTGTAGATGCTCAAAGAAGTGTGTCTGAAAGAGAGAGAGAGAAAGAGAGAGAG
>CM051494.1:17102361-17114728 GCA_028031935.1 Paedocypris micromegethes
TAATAGTATTTGATCTTTCTGACTCTTTTTAGCTTCTATTTTGTCTGAAGGGTCAAATTGACACGAACATTATCTTTGTAACAAAAACATGTAGCGGACGTTACAAATATGTCAACTGAAACATTTTGTCTGTATATGTAGATTACACTAACTAAGACAAGCAGAATAAGTTTCAACGTGAAAAAGTACTTTTAAACATTTTATTCAACTGTTAACACGAGTCAATTTGACCAAAACAGTATCTTTGTAACGTAAACATGTAGCGTGGTGTTACACATATGTGAACTGAATCATTATATTTTTTGTATGATAATTACACCAAATAAGCCAAGCAGGAGAAGTTTCAAAGTGAAAAAAATACTTGAATTTTTAAAAAATATTTAAAAACTACTACACATAGTAGAAGGTTTGAAATGCTTGTTAGTCAAGTTAAATCACCTATAATAAAAGACAAAAGTGTGCAAACGTTGAGACGCTGTTGAGAGCAGCATTCATCCTGTCATCATCAGATTAGGGATTAGGAGAGATTACACAGTGTGGTGTGCTGTGGTTCTCAGACACAGGTAGTGCCCGCGGCTGATGCTGGTGATGACAGCTTTCACCTGCCACGCGTCACAGCCTGGCACACCACCTGAGGCCGGCGCTCCTGGATCGCTTACTCTTGTCTCACTGGCTCTGGGTTCTTCTGGCTCGCTCTGTGTCTGATCTAATGTGACATCCTGAGGGAAACGCCGGCACGCTGTTACGTCTGCTCTATTACCGGCCCAGTGCCTCCAGTCTGTGTGTGTGTGTGTGTGTGTGTTCACTTAACACGCCTGTCTTGAATTTATATTACAGTTACACGTTTTACATTAAATACTTGATATCATGTATTAGCATAATTAATTGCTTAAAATAAAATTAATTTATTGCATTTTTGTAGTGATGTATTTAAATGAGAGCTTTATCCAGAGTGACTTGGTTTTAATCAATGGTCATCGTAACGCTCTCTGGGAGTAAAATAAATATGTGATCGTAATCTAATAGTGTTATTAAATAAAAGCGTATTACACTGTTAATGTCTAGATCAGGGGTGGGCAAACTTTTTGATTCGTGGGTCACATTGTGTCCGAACATAAAAAAGTGAATAAAAGGGCCGGACAAGCGGCTGTCAATCACATTCTCACCAGCCTATCAGAGTAGCCCACAGGGCCGCCCCCACGTGAAGCTGGTGACAGAAGTCCAAGCGAAAAAAAAGAAAAGAAATGGACGAGAAAATCTGAAGCGGGAAAAAAGTTTCAAACCAAAACATGAAGATTTTAGTTTGTTTCTTAAAAAATTAAGTTTGATTTTTTTGGCATCTGATTCCATAGACTGACAGTATAAAATAAATGTTAAAAGTGTACTAGTACAATTATTTCACATACATTTTGTGCTAATGGTTCCGCTTTTTAAAATGTGTTACTTAAAAAAAAAACCTTCATAACAGACTAACTGAATTTACATTAAAAAAAATCTGACTTTCATTTAATTTTTACAAGTTCAGCGGGCCGGATTAAAACATTTAACGGGCTGCATGTGCGTAGTTTGCACACACCTGATCTAGAACCATTAGAAGTCTCAAGTTTGAGGTCTGGTCAGGAATTCTCAATGGGTCCCGCTCTTTGATTGGTTAGCCACCAATACAGGAGGCGTGTCCTGCTTCAGCTCCAAGTCACCCAGAAATTGTAATACTTGCATAATTTCACCCTAATTGTATAATTGTATAAATGTATTTTTTTTGCATTCTGTGTAAAACTTCCACAACGCACACACACAAACACACACACACACACACACACACACACACACACACACACACACACACACACACACACTTGCATTTAAATCATAGTAAGGTCCCACCATTGTTTTACACTTAGCCAAAGGTCCCCACAAGTGACTACAGGGTCCAGCTTTAATGTAAAACCTAGTATTGGAGGCTCCACTTAGACTTAAACATGCAGCACTTTGAGTGTAAAATAATAACGGTGAATAATGATTTGTAATTTAAGTTTAACTTCATCACTTGGACACACATTGACACCTAAAATCCTTTCTTGTGGAGAAAAGAAGACATCAAACCGTACGTTTGGTTCCTGAGGTCATTGCCTGAGGAGAACAGATACTCTACTACACACCTACTCACTGCTCCGCTATGGATGAAGCCTCCGACCTTTCTAGTCAACCAATATTTTACATTTGAAGAGCAAAATGTGACAAAGTTATAAAGGAAACATTGTGTGTGTGTGTGTGTGTGTGTGTGCGCGTGTGTGTGTGTGACTACATGGGTTAAATGCGGAGCTCAAATTTCCACACTTCCTTCCTTCCTAGTACTTGTAACTACTTTACACTGCATTACACATAAAAACGAAACTAACCTCATTCTTCCCTTGGAGAACAAAGCCATAATCTCGTTGTTACGAATGATGAAAAAATCATTTTCATTGTAGCTGTAAAAAATGTGAATCGAAAAACGAAACACACCAAAATGATCATCACTGAACGTAACGGCTCGTGTCTTAGGAAACGCGTTGAATCCTGTTGGTTTATTAAATGAGTCTTGATGTGTGCTCCTCAATATCCAGAGGTATTTAACAATATTATCATTTGGCACATAACACCTTCCCAGTTCACTTCCTTTCAAAGAGAATAAAGTGGCCGATATTTAAACAACATCTTCCTGCAGAGAGACGTCCATATGTTCTGGAGCAGGTCTGCATAACCTCATTTGTAGCTGCTTGTCCTGCTCCTTTATGAATAATTCAAGAGCGCCGACAGCAAAAGTGCCGTGCGTTTGTGTGAATATGTGTGTGTTGTATGCGTGGAGGAAACACTCCGTCTGAGGAACCCTTGCCCCAACTTAGAGACCTCCAACTGTGCTGCTGAGCATCACTGAATCACAACAGATGAAAGTCAAGAGTGTTGTGTGTGGTGTGTGTGTGGTGTGTGTCTGAGATCCGACATTGAAGATACGCTCTTGCCTTGAGCAAAGTTCTTCCTCTCTTCTCGAATGCAACCAAATCCTCACGAGAACGTCATATTCAAATAATGAATACAAAACAATTGTGCTTGGCAGATAGCATAAACACCAGCAGAATAAAAAAATGAGAAAAAAAAAACAATCAATAATTGATCTCGCAATTATATCTTGACTTATGACAAAAGGAATAATCAAGTTGGAGGGAGAATGCGGGTGGTGGTTGGAGTCAAAGCCAAACGTGTTTAAAAGGTGTTAGATGTTAGGTGTGGAGGTCAAACACTGCAACTTTCTGGTGACCTCAGCTCTTTCCTTGGGCTTTTGACCTTTCAAGATGAACCAGAGAACTGCTTCAGCTCATTAGGGACCTCAAATCTGAGTAAATCTGCTCTCCGAATCGATAGCAGCGAAAACAAGTGGCTCAAAAACACACAGAAAAAGATTCTTGTTAGCGCACAAAACCGAGACCTTGGGCAGTGGAACATGAAGAGCGGGCCAAACCGTTCCCAAACCAGACGGCCGACAACTCTTACGGACAAACAAAAGCCAAAGTTTCTCTAAGAGACACTGAACACCGTCCAGACGCTTTATTGTTCACTAGTTAATGAAGGACACCGCACTTTTTGAACAGATTGGAAAACTTGAGTAAAAGGACTTTGTTACTTTACTTAAGTATGTTTTTTGCTATTTGTACTGAGTATCAAAAATAAAAGCAACTTTTACTCTTTACTCCACTACATTAGTGATTGAGTATCTGTACTCTTTACTCCACTACATTTGTGATTGAGTAGCTGTACTCTTTACTCCACTACATTAGTGATTGAGTATCTGTACTCTCTACTCAACTACATTTGTGATTGAGTATCTGTCCTCTTTACTCACTACATTAGTGATTGAGTAGCTGTACTCTTTCTCCACTACATTAGTGATTGAGTATCTGTACTCTTTACTCCACTACATTTGTGATTGAGTATCATGTCTCTTTACTCCACTACATTTGTGATTGAGTATCTGTCTCTTTACTCCACTACATTGGTGATTGAGTATCTGTACTCTCTACTCCACTACATTTGTGATTGAGTATCTGTACTCTCTACTCCACTACATTAGTGATTGAGTAGCTGTACTCTTTACTCCACTACATTAGTGATTGAGTATCTGTACTCTCTACTCCACTACATTTGTGATTGAGTATCTGTACTCTCTACTCCACTACATTTGTGATTGAGTATCTGTACTCTCTACTCCACTACATTGTGATTGAGTATCTGTCTCTTTACTCCACTACATTGTGATTGAGTATCTGTCTCTTTACTCCACTACATTGTGATTGTTAGCTGTCTCTTTACTCCACTACATTAGTGATTGTGTAGCTGTACTCTCTACTCCACTACATTTGTGATTGAGAATCTGTACTCTTTACTCCACTACATTTGTGAATGAGTATCAGCACTCGTTTACTCCACTACATTAGTGATTGAGTATCTGTACTCTTTACTCCACTACATTTGTGAATGAGTATCAGCACTCTTTACTCCACTACATTAGTGATTGAGGACCACTGAGCTAGACCACTGATTTTCTGAATTATTTGAATTAGAACAATCATTTTATTACAATGTATATAATTTACCTAATCGTAATTTTATTTGACTCATTTCATTTCTTTGCACACTTAGACTGAGACTGACTTTTTGTTCTTTTTATCTACTTTGTTCAACCATTTTTAAAACACTGAGGTGGTAAATTTCGTTTCTGTATTAGAAAACAAAACCTCGTGGTGAATAGAGTTTGTTCTCACATTTCTTGGTGGGTTTTTATTTTGCTGTTGTTGCCTAAATTCAGTACAGAGTAAAATACTCAAGTTCTTTCAAAATTGGGTACGTTGCTACTTGGACTCAAGTCTTTTTTAAATCGGTGACTTGTAACTTGGAATCATTTTCACAACAATCATCAGTACTTTTACTCAAGTACACCTCTGGTCATCAGCCTGAAAGCCAAACCCTCTGAAGGAGACGGGGTCGATCACAAGAGTGGCATTGTGAGCCAAAGGAGAGACGGCCATTGTTCCTGCGCCTCGCCTGCCACAGCTGTGCACGAGCCGGAGCCTTGACCAATCACAGCGCGGATCAGTGCGGAGGCTGCGAGGGACGGTCCACGGGTGTCACGCTCAAAGAAGCCCAGTGTCTGTCCAGCCCCAAGCCACCGGCCACACTCATCACTCAAGGGGACGTTTTTACTGGTTTCCCAACACGGGGAGGAATAAAAGAGACGAGGAGGGGGGAGAAGTTGAGAAATGGATGTTACAAATAACTCAACTTTATTTAGAAAGAAGCTAAAAAGCAACTGCAGTCGGACAAAGTGCTGCACACAGTCAGTGCAATGAGATTTAAAACAGTACTTTAGAAAACCAGTGGTGTAAAGTACTTGAGTAAACTTTAGTAAACTTTTTACATTTTGTAAATATACAGCATGTATAAGGGAAAAGCCGAAAGAGAAGTAGTAGTATACATATGTATAATACAAATGAATCTAAAAAAAAAAAAAAAAAAAAAAGTACAACGAACGCGTAAAGAAACTGAAACACTAAGAATGGTATTTGTACTTGTATTAGTACTTGTACTTTATTGATTGCGTGAATTCATTGGGACCGCGTGAATTTAAAAGTTGCTTATATTTTTGATACTCAACACAAGTACAAAGTAGCCAAAAATACTAATAAGTACAAAAATATTTACAAAATGTACAAAAATTTCTAAAGTGTACTCAAGTACTTTACACCTCTGTAGAAAACGATGAAATTAAAAATAATATAATATTAATAATATTTTTGTCCATTAAACATTTTTCACACTGTTTTTTTACTTTAATCTGATATCTTAATCTGTTCCATACTAACTCTATAAGTTCCATACCAACAATATTTTGATACAATTTATTTGTCACAAGATCCCCTAATCACCTCCTCACAATCACAGACCCCGCCCCCCTGACCCAGATTCTCCCTGCACACCTGTTTCACATCTCGTTTTGGACATTTATATGTACCTGTGTGTTTGCCTGACCCTTCGTCTGATCTCGTCCGTATGTGAGCACATAGATGTTGCTTTGTTGTCTTCGTGTCAGACCCCAGTGTTTTCCCGAGTTTCTAGTTTTCTCCGTGTTCAGTGTTTGTTTTCATTAAATCCCATTCTGTTCCACATCCCAGTGTTTGGTCCCGTCGTTGCTCATGCTGAAAGCAAGTGTGAGTGTGACATTATGTATTATTTTTTCAATTTATTTATTATTTCTCATTTTATTCGTATCAAATTTGTACATCAGCAATGTGCAATATTTTTCGATTCATATTCCTTATCTTTATTTATTGCTTACCATTGTGGCTGCTGCAAAATGTAAATGTCTCATTGTTGGGACAAATAAAAGGTTTTCTTCTTTTTTTTTAGAAATTGTCTTGTTTGTAAAAGTTGTGTGTGTGTGTGCGTGTGTAGTGGTACACTAATTAATTATATTTAATTAAATATGCATTTTAAAGCCATGTTGCATAAAGTGTTTTCATAACACTCCAATTGTACTGTATTAATAAATTACTTGAAAAATGAAAAATAATAACACGGTTATTTAAACGTGTGCTTATTTATTAAAAAAGTCGTGCATCATATTACCATACAGCAAACTCAGAATTACTACGCCGACTCTGTAATGACAAATAGTTTGCTCGCACCACGCGTCTAGTCAAAAGAGAAGCACAGAAATGGCTGGAGATTCAAGTAGAAGCAGCCGGGAATCAACAGGCCGATGCGTCTGGCGAGTCAGTGAACTGGAAGCGGATGAAGATGGTGTCTGCGGGACATTGGCACCAGCACGCCCTGTGATCCGGCCAGTAAAGGCGCGGCAGGGCGGGTTAAACGCAGCATCTTCTCCCCCGGCGAGACCCGTGATGCTGTGATGCTGCAGGAAAGGCCCCGCTCCAGCCTCAGCCCTGCTGCTATAATGCGCTGAATTATCCCGTCTTGTGATTGGCTCTTGAGCTAAAACTAGTCAAAAGTCTAGTTCATGAAGTCAGAACACATATCCGTCTGGTAGAAGGAAGCAGAGGAGGACAGAAGGAGGTTAGAAGCTGCGCTCGTGGTCAAAGCTCCCGCACGATTATCTTCTCCAATTCGGCCTTTTGTGTTGCTTTTGATTAGAATCAAGTTAGAACTGCGGATGTTTGACAACAGCATCGAAAACCTTTCAATATTCACTATCTCTCCCCTGTCTGTCGTCCTCATTGTTTGTAATGATCACTCTTTATAACGAATTATAGCTTTAATTATAACTCATTATAACTCACTGAGTCACTTTTTAGACTACTGGACACGTTAAACTTTTCTGGAGTCACTTTTTGTATATTTTTGTACTTTACTCACTTCTACGTTATTTAATCGTATTTTTTGTTTTGGAAATTTTGTATTTTTATTTATATTTCATAGTCTATCCTTATATATTGTTTGGAAATTTTCTATTTGTATTCATATTTCGTTGTATTCATATATTGTTTTTATCGTATTTCTATTCTTATCCTTTTATTGTATTTCCCCTTGCACATTTCGAGTTACAGTTTTATCTTTATATCTTGCTTTTATTGTATTTCATACAAATACATGTATGAAATTTTTTTTTTTTTATTGCATTTCCCCCTTCGCACATTTTGTTGTATCTCCCTCATCCCTATGTTTAAATGCTGGAACGATCAAAAACACATTTCACTTGAGACATGTTGTACCACGTATAATATGTTAGAGCGACAAGCAAACAGGTTTTCTACGCAACAGCAATTGTCACTTGATTAAGTTATAATAAATAATGAGTTGTTTAACATTAAGGAGTAGTTACATTTATGTTACATTACATTTGATCACATTTACAAGTGACATCCGGCCCTTTGAGGACAGACATTATGCTGATGTGGCCCTCGGTGAGAATGAGTTACCACAAAATTGGTTAACCAACGTAACCAGCAACAAACCCGACTAGTTACAGAAGGATTATTGTGACTCTCCCTCGGCTGATGGTTTCAGGAGCGTCTGGAGCCGCTCATCTGCCCCAGAGAGGAATCTGCTCAACAGGAAGTGGGACTGTCCACCAGGCCTCGCTCCGTGGCTTAAACAGCCTCTCCGTTGTGATCTCCGCTTCTCGGACCATGCGACAGACAGAGCAGAAAAAAAACAGCTGGACATAAAGTCAGAGTGTGAGCGAAGGTTTGCGTGTCTCCACAAGTCACACAGATAATAGTGGCATTTTCCAGCCCCTGAAGACTTTGGCACTTTGGCTAAGAGAAGGCGAGGAATGGCGGGGCGCGTTATGAATGTGCGCTTGATTTCATACGCCGCGGGCACAGTGGGCCGCTTGTTGTGGCGATGCCCAGATGTGCACCGCCTCAAAGACACCCTGTTAATGCTGCTGTGTGAGGAGACAGTGCCGGGCCCTATCCTCACCTCACACCTCAGAGCGCAGCAGTACCAGGCGCAGCAGAAGTGAGAAGGGACGGTTGAATCCTCCCAGTGTTTGTCTGGTGAAAGCAGCCCAGATGCACACGGACACGGCTTCTTCTGTACGGGACGGCGTGTAGAGCAGGCGTGTCACACTCATTTCACATCGTGGACCACATTATGAGATGTCAAGCAGGCCGCAGCGTTAGAATTATACCATACTCGACTATTAATGGCCAAAATATCATGTCTTTCCTTTGATTGGTTTCACAGTTTGCGATATTTGAAGTAGAGACGTCGGTTAAATTTCCTACGGATACATTTATTTTTCACAATGTTTTCAAGAATATGATAAAGTTGATTCAGAAAGATAAAAGGCTCGACTATTTCATGTTTTACTGGAATGGTTTTAAAAGATTCTTTTAAGGTTTATAAGAATTTTAAGAAGTAATTAGGTTACTTTTCAGACACAATTATTAGAAAAATAATTTAATTACTAAACTGTAAAGTAAATAAGTAATTAGTAATTAGTTACTTTTTTTAAAGTAACTTACCTAACACTTTATATATATCACATTTAACACCATTGAGGTGGACCAAAGTGAATACGGAGAATGCATAAGTAAAACACAGTAAAAAGTAGTACATTAAGACACAGTGCCTAAAATTACACATCAAAAGCAGGAAGAACAAATGAGTTTTGAGTCTGGATTTGAAGATGGAGACAGAGGAGGCAGACTTTATATGAGGGTGGAGGAGAGTTATCCACAGTTTAGAACCAACAATAGCGAAGGAACGATCGCCATGATTTTTAAGTCGACCCCTAGGGGTTTTGAGAAGCCTTTGGTCATTTGATCGTAAAGTTCCTACTAAAGCTTGCGATATCAAGCGGGCCGGACCATTAGAATTATACCATACTCTGCTATAAATGACCAAAATATCATGTCTTTCCTTTGATTGGTGTAAAGAGGCACAAGAACCTCTAGAACGTCTTGAAATCTCTCACAACAACCTTCTCTCCATCGCCGCCTGTCTGGTGGAACTTTTACTTGTTCCAGTGAGAAAGTCTACAACCTTCTCAACGTTTAAAAAAGCATTAAAAACTGAGCTCTTTCACCAGCACATTAACACTGAAAAAATTATAATTAGTCTTGTGTTCTCTGACTGTAAAGCTGTTCTGTCTAGTAAGTGTCTTTATATAGTCTGTGTAGACAAACTGCTTCACCAGATCCTCTTTCTGCAAGTCGCTTTGGATAAAAGCATCTGCCAAATAATTGTAAAGTAACGTAAAGTAAAGTAAAGAACAATAGGAAAATATCGATATTTCATGGACTATCTTTCTAGTTCATTTAATGAATTTTCTAATTTTTTTTTCTTTTTAATTTCAGACTCACAAGACAAGGTCCTTATAATTTTATTTTCAGAGCTGTCCGGATTTTTATGAAATTTAGACATTTATGGAGTTGTACGTACAGTAGAATCCCACCACACTGTTGTGAAGCTGCTGACTTACATTAAAGTGCACGTCTTTTTTCCAAGCATAAATAGGACAGAGGTCCATTTTTCTTTGAAAAGTCTACACTCTTTATCAACTTTTATCCCTTTGTATAACGACATTTTGGCTAATGATGGTGTAGCATAGAGGTAGAAAAGTTTCAAGCAGTAGATGACGTCTGTCTGTCTGTCTGTCTGTCTCAGTGATAGAATCCCGGCCGATAATCCATCACTTGCAGATAAACAAAAATATTATTTCCATGTCTATTATGCATTCACGTCCTCTTAGTTTCAGCGATTTTGGTAATAATTATGTCAAAAGACTTCTGCTATAATGGCTTTGTCAGGATCTAACAGAAACTGACAGAAAGTGATGGACTAGCAACGAACACAGAAAACACAGGGCTTAAATAATGAGACAATCAGAGAACACAAACCAGGGAACAGGTGACAGAACTTAACCGATATAAAGCAATAATCAAGCAATTAAACAATCAATCAGAACAAACCAAAACAGCTGAAACAGATGATTGAAACATTAACGAAAGCAAACCAAATCAGAAAGTGACTGAAAGTAAAGAAACCAAAGTTCCAGGTGACATTCAAAGTAATACTCGGAAAAATGTTTAAAATAAAAGTCTCTCCACTGGCGTGAACATCACCGCCAGCGTAGATCCTGACCGGCTTTGCATTTCTGTTATCTTTCTCTCTCTGGTGCAAAAGCTCTCAAGTACGGCTCCGGAGGAATGGTAGATCGCTGACATTCTGGGTTTTGTGTTGACAATTTTTAGCCAGATGTGACAAAGCAACAGTACTTGTGTCAGTACTGGGATGGGTTTCTACTGGTCCATACCTTGAGTCACAAGAAACCGAAAGGCGCGAATAAAATGCGCAGTTGGTCAGCAGTTTCACAGTTAATCTCATCAGGTCAGGTGACCTCTGATGAGGCTTCAAGCTTCTCAATGAGAACTTCACGACTTGTAGTCCAAGTGGAGAACAAACTGTTTGGTCACAATCAAGACTAACATTACTCATCAGCATTCTAGATTTAAGAATACAGAAAATCTACTGCAAATATAAAAAGAATGAAATGTCTTTATGTTTTTTACATAAGAGCATAAGGAACACAGAACAATTTTACCCCGCTCCTACTGAGTGAATTATAATATTCGAATTATATATTTATCTGTATATTAGTTGCAGTTGCTAGTAATCCTACATGGCCCTGCCTTCATGTGTTCTTTTGGTCTACATTTATTTTTGCAGAAAAAGATGGAAAAATAGGATGAATTCATGAAGCTAGAATTATTTCCCGCAGGAACGTCTTCGTTTCTTTACCTCAATTACCACAATCCATCCACCCAGAAACAGTTTTAAAGAGAAAGGAGGAAGAGAATAGAGCTTCGGCAAACACTTGTCTGCAAATTGAGCAAGACGCACCTGACAGTGAAGCCCAGAGCGATCGCACCGTGCCACCACATCAGTGAAGTTCTCCTTTCATGAGCGTTATTGATTTCGGGCTCCTGTGAGGATGAACATCTTTCTCCCTCCAGGTGTGACTGAATGCTTTTGTGTCCGCAATGATTCTCGCCTGGCACACCTTCACAAATGAAAGCTAAGTGGGCAGTGCGGGTCATTTAAATGGGGCGTACCCTGCTGCTCCGATCAATGCGCTCAACCAGACTTATCAATACATCACTGTCACCTAGTCGCTGTGAGCGGAAACATGTTGGGCTCAACACAAAAGCAACAAAATACCCTTTTCACTATCTGTGCAAACTTAAAAATCACAAATTATTCTTTTATTTATATGAGAAGCAGCACCTGCTACTAAATCTCAAGTAGTAATGTTGAATAGACTCGCGGAATAGACTTTGAATAGACTTAATCGTAATTGAGCTAATTATTGTTTTCAATTTAAGATGTTGTTTTAGAAAAAATGTAAATAAAATAAATTACTGCCAAATTTTTCTTTGGCCACCTCAGTATTTTTGAAAAGTCTTCATACTGTCCCTTCCTTGGAACTTGACAAAACTAAAATGATGGAACAAACCAATAAAGCCTGTGCATAAATACCATATTTACGTGACTATAAGCAAATTTTCAGGCACAAAATAATAATAAAAAAAATATGTATGGATGTTCCAAGTTCAAATACGCTAATATTCTCTTAACAACATTTTTTTTCTTTATTTAACAAACCTAACTTGTGACATATCATTTTTCTATCGTTTTACTTGAATAAATGATAACAATAAGTCGATTCTAGTGGTCAGGACTTTTCCCAAGATCCTTTGCTCTCCAGTCAATGGGGGCTTATATTTACGCGCATATTTGAAATCGTAGATTAAAAGCACCCCCCAAGTTTTTGAGCGTTGAAAATTCAAAAAAAAAAAAAAAAAAA
>CM051494.1:17114749-17172798 GCA_028031935.1 Paedocypris micromegethes
AAAAAAAAAAAAAAAAAAAAGGGTGCTTATATTTGCATAAATACGGTAGCAAAAAAAAACCCATCAGAAAGTCAATTGTGTCATTCCATTGCAAGTCGGACTCAGCGTTTTAATACCTCACATCCAAGAGATAAGAAGGACCTTTATGGCTAAACTTTTTTTCTTTACTTTTATGAATTATAGTGAACAAATATGACTGTTGTGAATATGCAGCGTGTACCAAGATAAAGAGGTATTGATGCACGACGAGGAGTCTTTCTCTGTCACACGCTGAAGCTGTAATATCTGACCGATCAATATCTACACACACACACACACACACACACACACACACAAATACACTCCCACATCCTGAACCTTCTTCTTTATTTAGAGTTGCATGCAAAAACGTTTCTCTTTAAGTTAAACGTAACGTATTGTTGAAACCTGGAATGGAAGTCACAAGAGTTTTTAATGCAACATGAAATGCTGAGCCTCATCTATTTGTTTGCCATTAGATTATTATAGACGCTATAAGTCTACAGTATATTGTCTAATAATACACAACTTAATAAATTCCTCAAGAATATATATCTTCCACTGTTATAATATAAGGAGAATAAAATGATAAGGAACACGGAACAATTCTAGTCTAACTGGTTCCCCCGCTCCTACTGAGTGAATTATAATATTAGAATTATATATTAGTTGCAGTTGCTAATAATCCTACAATGCCCTGCCTTCATGTGTTCTTTTGGTCTACATTTATTCTTGCAGAAAAAGATGAAAATAATGATGAATTCATGAAGCTAGAATTAATCGAGCAGGAACGTCTTCGTTTCTTTACCTCAATTATCACAATCCATCCACCCAGAAACAGTTTTAAGAGAAAGGAGAAAGAGAATATATAAATAATAATAATAACAATAATAATAATAATAGTAATAATACTATGAGCATTTGTAAGGCGCTTTTCACAGTTTTAACTGTCTCAAAGCGCATGTGTGAATAAGAATTGTTGCCATTTGATCGTCTGGTTGTTGGTGTTTAAGTAAATGACTGTGATTATCACTAAGACTATGACAAGACAAAGACAAAGACCAAGACAAAATCAAAATTATATATCTTCTATTGTTTTGAACGTTTTCAAAAAGTCTAGCAGTTGCTTCCCCTTTTATTAGCCGACTACAGTAAAGAGTCCAAACGCTCTTCCTCATTGATGGTTCTGAGCTGATTGTGGAGATGTACTGGTGACATTGAACAGAAGACACTCACTCTTGAAGTGCTGTAATGACATCCATTAGCAGTGCCGCGTCTAACCTAGGCACGACCTTTCTCAATTAACTAGCGAGCGGCGATTACAGCTGATTAGCCTGACACTGAGCGTCTGTGAGTCTCTGGAGTCATTAACCAGTGGCATTTCTCCCAGCAGCATGAGCTCCAGCTCTCCAGGCCATGACAAAGGAGATTCAGGGGGTGTCAGGAGCTCGGCGGGGGCAGCGTGGACGGTGTGGCCAGTTAACAGAGCGGGCGATTCATACCCTTTTTCCAAAGAGGCTTTCTGCAAATGACACAAGTCTAAGGGCACTTGTAGATAACAACCTGAGCGTCATCAGAGAGCGCCATTGTCTGGGACTGTGGCTGAAATTAGCCAAGACCTTCTGGTCATGTGAACTGACCACAACTGCAAGAAAGGTTCAAGTGTTTGGGGGCTGAGTCTGTTTGCGAAAAATGCCGAGGCAAAGAATGGACAATGAGATTGAATCGCTGCGTGTTTCTTTAAAGAGGAAGTTAAAATATATTACAGTGAACCCTCGTTTATCGCGGTAGATATGTTCCGCGCACGGCCGCGATAGCTGAAAATCCGCGAAGTAGGGACACCACATATTTGCATATATGTCTCTCTTAGTTAAACTTTTAACCTCTAGACACTGATATATAAGTTAAATTGTATTTTTATGTATTATTCTAATGTTCGCCTCGGTGAATGGTGAATTCGTTCACTCCAAAACCGCGGGCTGTGCACGCGTGACTTCTACCTTCTATCAACATATCGAGATCACTGCAAAAAATTAATTTTTACAAACTAAAAAATCTTGAAATAAGACAATAAATCTTGTTATTTTCTCTTACAAGATAAATTAACTATGTTAGGGTTATGAGTGAGAGATTTTGATGATATTTTACACTAAATCAAGACATTTTTCCAAGTAGACTTTATGTTTTTACACAGATCTTCCTGAAACAAGAAACGTCAAGTGAAACTATCATATTTTAAGAACACAATGTTTCTCAATTTAAGAAATTAGCTACTTTTTCGTATTAAAGCCAATGAGAACAAGAACTGAAATGCAGAAACTAATCTACCGTGTAACAAGATATTTTGTCTTGTACTGTATCGTCTTGTAATGTATAACTTTACTCGATTAAAATTTTTTTTACTCATTTTGTTTTGTATTTTTTCCACATGGATTTTTTTGCAGTGAAGTGTCAGCTCCTCAGCAATCATTATCGTTTTTCAGTGGCATTTTCATTTTTGAAATTTCCGGAAAATCTGCGAGATAGTCGCAATAAAAAAAATCCGCAAAGAATGTCCGCGAGGGTTCACTGAATGTTTCCCATTATTTGTGCGGCCGATTCCCAACAAAGTTGTAGTTGTTGTACCTCCTGATATTTCAGAGAGAGAGAGAGAGAAAGAGAAGACAACTGGTGTGGAGGCAAAATTCAATGGTATCTCTCTGGCCAACAAAGAGATAAGCACATAAGCAAAGTCTGCAGCCAAACGGTATCAAAGCCGGTGAATAGAATCCTCTATCATCTCTTCTCTAAACCGAGCTGACAACCTCCGGCAACGCTTTCCATTCAAGCTTAGCAGTAACATGCATTTCAATATCACTGAGTGGGTTGAATCCCGCTTTGATGTCTACCTAGCTCATACCTTGTGGGTAATCTAACCCTTTGGATTAAGTCATTTCTAAAACGTTTTCTCCCCTCCTCTCTTCCAGGGCCAAGATTGCCATCACTGCCTCCGTAATCTTTTGTAACAGAAGCTAATGCAGAAACACCTGCCACGCAAAGGCACATCCAGTCCTGCAGCCCTAAGCAGATTACATCCCGCAATGCCAGGTATTTGAGGAATATTCATGTAGCTAAGTGCTTATGTAATGAGTCATAAAGCTACAGGCTAACCCCACACCCCCTAACCACTTCTCCCCTACTTGTTTTTGACTTGATCTCATCCCCGTAAATGACTGAGCCTGTGGGGCATTGTTTGGGTTGAGATCCCTGCTCCATGCCAAGAAGTGGAATGGTGGAGCCTCGGGGTCTTGGAGACAAACAGAAAAAGGCAGCCTGTGACTTTCTGTTGTTTCGCTGCTGGTCTTGTGATGTGATGCTTGTTAAAAGCGTGATGTTTTGATAGCGACTGCACGTGCTATTAATCATAGCGGGACAAATGACTTAAACAGAGTGTGTACAGCTCTTTGAGTGTGTGTGTGTGTGTGAGCTAATAAATATTTGGGCGGCATGGTGGTTCGCTATGTTTGTTGGAGACTGTGAGTGTGTGTCTCACTCTTCTATTGGTTGATCAAGGTGCGTGTGTGTCCACTCATTGGCCAGCAAATAGCAATGGAACGATTGGTGTATGCAATTGCGTTCAAGTTCATTGTTATAGCGGTTTTCTTAGTTCCAGAATAGTGCAAATTTGCTATGCGGAATTAGGGAAAATTGTCCTCAAAGAAGAAAAATGTCCGTTTTCATCTGCAAGTTTAGGAAAAAAGAATCAGCTAAGAAAGAGAAATGTCCATCGTTCATGTTTGTTCAGACTATGGGCTATGACCTGAAGAGCAAGCTGGATCGCGACACTGACTAGGAAAACAAAACCTCTCTGGTGGATGATAGGAAAAAACCTAGGGAGAACCTTAGGAGAATCTACTCTGAGATGCTAACATTATAAAGTCAATCTAACACCAAGGTTTGTGTGTGGTTGAGCATGCAACCAGGGATAATAACCATGGTTATCAGAACAATTGAGGAACGTTTAATGCTCGTCCAATCAGTGAATGATATTTAATTCTGGGTAGACATAGTTACTCATATTAACAGAGTTGGTCCATGTGACAGACAGAAAAAGCCGTCGCAGAAAAAGTGACATCACGACTGGTTCGGTCACAGCTCATTGTGCCATAGCTCCTCCCTCCAATGATGATTGGCAGAGCTCGCATTCAAACTAAAATTTCCGAGCACACTGAATTTTAACTAACACAAATCACTTTGCTATTTGCACTTTTGCCTTCATTGTCTTTTAAACTGTCATTTAAATTGTGTTTATTTGTTTCTGTTAAAAAACTTCTTTCTTCCTGTTTTTTTCTGCTGTAGAACACAAAAAATTTCCCTAGTGGGATTAATAAAGTCTATCTTATCTTAAATCACAAACTTTCGCACAATTGTGTTCGCTTCTCCTCAGCAATTCCGCTCACTTTGCCTGTCCTGTCTGTGGTTTCATAACAGGAGCAAAAGCCCATTGATCAGACGCAGGATATTCAAATGCTACTATGGGATGTTAGAATTACAGCTCTGAGCTGTATACTAAATCTCAAGACATATCTCTCCGGCAAATCTGACACAGGAGGAGACAGAACTGAAGCAAAAGGAAATCTGGAACAAAAGTGAAGCCATCTTTTCAAACAACAGCCTGTGGCTTCCTTCTCTTGGCATCTTTCAACACATCTGATCCTTCTCTTTGTTTAATGCCAGATCGTCTTTAAAAGTGGATTTATTTGTTTGAGGTTGTTTCTCTATTTATTTCTGTATTTACCAAGATCATCCAGTTCTGGGAAGAAAGGGAACGGTGGGTTTTGTCAAATCCTAGAAGGTTTCTTGGCAGGGCCACAAACACGAGTTGATGACTTACAGAAGACAGAGACGCTTCCGAACCCACGGCCGGATCACGGGCTGTTTTGAAGGATCTGCGTTTTCTGATCGAACCTGCCTTCGTAATACGTCTCGAGATTCGACGTGAACGCGGGCTCAGACGGACATTGTAAAAGCTCACCGGGAATCTAAAAACAATAACAGGATATCCTCCCAGATTTAAGAAAGCAGCAAGGTGGATAAGACGGAGGATCAAGGGAATAAACAGTGGAGCAGTGAAGCTGAGAGCCATTAGATCAGGCAGCTTTAATTACCTGATTACGGTGAGCTCCGGTCCACAGGACTAAACCAGCGGAAGAGATAACGTTCAGCTTCAGATCGACTCCACCTCACCTAATCTCAATCAGGTTTGCCATCAGCACAGCCGGGGACTCAGTTCCTGCTGAAGAAACTGGTGGTTTCTCAGCTATTTCTGGACGGATCAAACCTAATTTAGATAAGACGGCATGTTTTCAAGACCTTTTAATGTTGAGGACAGCCTTTGAAAGCAGAATGGACTGTTTAATAGGGATAATTACAGTTTTATACTTTCCCATGATAAATGCTAACAGATCGGGCTTTCGATCAGGTCAACAGAGAATCGCTTTGACATGCGCATGAGGTCTTCAACAAGCCTTTCTGTTGTGTATTTCCACAAAAGTGTTTATTCAAGCTGTTTTGCAATAGGGAGTAGAAGCAGCCACACATTTTTCAAGTGTACACACACACACACAGTCTATGCGTAGGACAATGGTCATTTCCTACTTGTAGGTCATAGTCATGGTTATAATCGTAGCCATTTTCTTAACACCAACGACCAATGAAAAAAAAAAACTTCTGTTTTTGACATTTTCACACGTGCGCTTTGAGACAGTTGAAATTGTGAAAAGCGCCGTACAAATGCACTGAACTTGAACTCATTTCAGATGCAGACTTTCATGAAGGTGTGCTGGACTTTTCTCTCGTTTCCAATCGTTCCAAAAATCCTTTGACCTGCTGGAAGCTTGTAAAACAAACCCAAAGGTTCCGTGATTCACACCCTTTAAATATTTTCGCTTCTCTGACGTTTACTCACAATTGTTTTCCAGTGTTGCTTGGATGTGCAGCCATCCTGTGTTGTTCTGTGATGGATAAAGACTCGGTGTCTCAACAAAAGGCATCTAGGAGATACGTGAGTTTTTGGGAGTCCTGCGACTGTGTTTGTTTGACGAATGGGTGTTGTCCTGATGATCTCAGCTCTGGTGGTTTACCGTCTGTTTTCCATTTTTGCTGCGTGTGATTTCGCTCAGGCTATTTCACTTCCTCATTTATGGTCTCTTCAAACCCTCCTTGGCAATATCCGAGTCCCAAGTACTGTCCGTCTCCCTTTTTTTTGTCCGATGTTTGCATCAATGATTCCCAACTTGTGTCTTTGCCGCTGACAGCAGTGACTGGTGAGAAGTTTGACACCAGCTCTGTGGGTTTGGAGTCTTTTGACAGAGGTCAGGATCTGCTGAATCGGTCAGATGTACAGTCTTCTGACAGGGTCTCTGTGGACCGGATCACCCAGGACATATTTGGAGCTCATGTCTAGATGACACTGGTTTTACTGGCGTAACTACGTGTAAGCGCATAGAGACTCACTACTGGATCTTTATACATTAGTTGAATATTATGTGCATTTGATATGATTTTTTTTTTTGACAATGGTTGAAGTCAGTGGTCAGTAGCCACCAGATCCCATCACACATACAGACATTCCCGGCAAAATACCGCTATATTGCCTGCAGGCACTTATGTGTGAACAAACAAATGCCGGGAAATTATGTAGCGTAATACCTATATATTTTTCTCTTTTTTTATTTCTGTTCACTATATGTTCACCGTTTTCCCTTTATTTTGTCATTGCTACTAGTGGCTGTTCCGGCAATTGAATTTCCCCACTGTGGGATCAATAAAGTTCATTCATTCATTCACTCATATATGTAACGTAATATGTAATACTTGTAACGTTCCTCGTAAATTGCCGGCATTCTGTCCTGTGTGAAAGCGGAACGAAGATTGCTGGATTAAGGATGCAGAAGTACGTGCTGACTCCACCCACTGCTCTGAGCCAATCAAAACATTCTGCCGAGGGTCACACGCTCATTTCGCACTCACGCAGGTGCAGCCGTTTAAAAGGTGTCGGCGGGTGATGATGTCACAGAATAGTCACTCCTCGCTGTTTACAGTAATCACTGTGGTAAATGTCCGACTGGAACGACAGTGAACTCAAAGCGCTTCTAATAATTTGATGACGTTTGTAGGAACAGTTAGTGACGCCGTCACATATCAAACTATTACCGCCGTTATTCATGTTTACAAAGGCGCGGCTGTTTAAAGCGTCGCCAGGTGATGATGTCACCGAAAATACCGGGATTTTAAAACGCTGTGTGAATAGTTATTTTCCGGTAAAATGCGGGAAAGGCAGTGCTTGTGTGAAAGCTTGTCTTTACCGTTAAAGTTGTTCTGCCATTTTCCCCGCATTTTTCCCAGCTTATTACTCAGGAGCCACTTCCAGCATCTCACACTAGAAACCCTGATGAACCTATAGAGATCTGTAAAAACATTTAAAACGTAGAAGAGCTGAGCTCACAGCCCTAAAATCTAAAATACCTCAAATAAAACAATCCAAAGGAAATTCAAAATCATTTATAGTCGATACAATTTTTGTGCGATGGACAATAAACAACAAATGCTTCAAATTCCCAGAGTATTTGGAGAATTTCCTGTGCCCACCCACCTTAAAGTGTCACGTGGGGCCGAGGAACAGAAGATGAGCGGGAAGGAGACTGTTTCTCTTTGGCAGAGTGACACAACTCTTGAAGAATTCTCAGGGAACGCTGCCAAGCAGAAGTTTCTGGAGTCTCTGTCCACGTCTCGGACCTTCTCACCACACCACCAGGGTTGAGCTGAAGCTTCCTTTGTTCCGCGAGACCAGGAGTGTCAAACTCATTTTCACCGAGGGCCACATCAGCATAATGACTGGGTCATTAAGGCCGGATGTCACTTATAAATGTAACTAAATGTAATGTAAAATAAATGTAGCTACTCCGAAATGTTAAATAACTCACTATTTATCAAAACTTATTCAAGTGACAATTGCGTAGAAAACCCAAGTTTGCTTGTCGCTCTAACATGAATCCTTTTGAAATGCTTATGAAAACACACATAACTGCATTAATGAAGGATCAAACTGTCCACGTGAATAAAGAAAAATAACATGAAACTGTGGAAACACTGCCGCGGCTACCGTAGTGGAAAGGCATTGTGGGAAATGTAGTTTTCGGTCAACGCACGCGCTTAATTTTTTGCTATTTATTTTCAGACACTTAGAACTTTTAAGCTCCCGCGAGCCACATAACATGTCATGGCGGGCCACATCTGACCCCCGGGCCTTGAGTTTGACACGTGTGCCAGACAAATAGTGGACAGTCGTTTGGTACTTCTGGCAAATGCTTCGAATGCTTTCTTTACATAAGAAGTAATGTGCATGTTTAGGACTGGACGAATGTGTGGCTCAGACCGGTTCTACCCCTCAGATCCGCCGTCAAGCGTTAAGCGCCGCATGTTTTCCCGGCCGCGGGTATTTATCCACCACTCACGTTGCTCGGTCACTCTTGATGTCAGGAGAGGAGCTGGCAAAGCTGCCAGAGTGAAAAAAGCCTATTAGGGCCGGGAGTATTTTTATCTATCATATTGCATAAAGGAAAACAATGGTAAACAGGGAGACACATCTGTCCTGAGCTTATCTGCGTATTATGACGCACTTAAACAACATGCCTAATGCGCGCATCACCGGTGCCTGTTAAAACCTTCTGTAGCTGGACTTAGCGATACTTAGCAAAGGTCTACGTTTATAGGTCGCTTACCACCAGCATTTACTCTAAGCTTTATGGATTGACAGGTCATAGATTTCTGGCCTGGAGTTTTGTTTTCACTAATGGCTAACAGTGTTTGGCTCTGTCCGTTAAACATCGCCGCTCTGGGCTAAACTGTCAATACCGAAATGCCATCACTTTAAAAGCAGATCCGTCCGTCCGTCCGTCCATCGATATGATTGCACACTGATTGTTCTCGTGTCGGAAGATGCAAGATTTAGCACCGTGTTTGTGGACATGCATTTTAATTTTGACAAACGTGGCGTGTCTGCTGAGAGAGCGATTACATGTGCTTCAATCCTGATGGGAGAAAACCATCAAGTGGAGTGAATGACAGAGCGATGCTGGATTCATCCAGACGAGGGGCAGATTTTTACCGGACCACCAAATCCCAATTTAACCCTTGCCAACTTGGCACTTTTAAACTGCTGCTAAACCAGCTCCTTTAGCTGCCAAGAAGCTTTTTCTCGCCATTTCTTCTGATTCTCACCTATTACCGTAAATATGCGAATAGAAGCACCACTAGTTTCCGAATTTTCAATGCTCAAACATGTGGGCGGAGCTTATAATCGCCAATTTCAGATATGCAAAAAAATATAACCCCCCTTTTTTGTATTTCAAGTCATTGTATTTTTTTTTTTGTTCCTAAAAATTTAGGGGGGTGCTTATATTCGTGGAGTGCTTAAATTTAAGTAATGTAAAATACATTTAATTACTACCTTAATGTTAAATAACTCATTTTTTTTATTATAACCTATTCAAGTGACAATTTTGCTTGTCGCTCTAACTTAAATCCTTTAAATTTTTTTTAGCTTATGAAAACACACATAACTCCATTAATGAAGGATCAAACTGTCCATGTGAATGAAGAAAAATAACAACTGCCACGGCTACTGTAGTCGAAAGGCATTGTGGGAAATGTAGTCTCTGGTCAACGCACGCTCTTAATTTATGTTTTGGTATTTATTTTTAGACACTCAAAACTTTTAAGCTCTCGCGGGCCACAGAAAATGATACGAATCGCAAGTTAGGTTTGTTAAATAAAGAAAAATATGATATGTTTAAGAGAATATTAACGTAATTGAACCAGAAACGTCAAAAACGAAAAGTTTTTTTTTTACCTGAGAAATATTTGCGGGGTGCTTATACTGGTGTAAATACGGTCAGGTAAACTAACTAGTGAGGGTTTAGTTCTGCTGGTGAACTAATAAACTGGATAAACGTGCCAGAACTCCTGCTCCAAATGAAGAAAACAACCTGAAACGAAAGGCTTAAGTCTGTCTGATCTCCTCTCCTTTCAACTGATATTCCAACCATCTTCATTTTCCTTTGCCAATGGTGAAACAAATGCTGCCGTTAAAGATTCCAGAAATCATCCATAATTAATTAGCCCTGCCTTCATTAACATACGACTCCCTTTAATGACGGAAGTGTTACATTTATTCGTACCAAATGGCAACTCTGCCTTTGATGATCTCAACAATTAGGGAACATCAAAGCCTAGGTTGTGCACACTTTCGGCCTCATTTACATAATTAAACTAACCTGTAGACAGAAAAAGATGAACATCTGTAATTGAAAATAAAATTATGCTAATGCTGCTTATAAAATAATTATGCACCTTGTACTCAATTAAAAATGTGTTTATTAACATAATTTAAAACATAACTAAGAAATTGGTTTAGCTTTCCTCTGTTGAAACAGTGACATTCCTTTTGGCAAGTTTAATTTCCGAGTCAAATATTTGCAGGAATGTAACAGCAACTCAAACCCTTCGTTACTTTATTAATAAACGTATATCAGATACGTTGCGACCAATTTCATTGTGACAAATGTATTTTTAGTCAGTACCAACAATTTGAGCAATAACAGTTATTATTATTTGTAACAAATTCAGAATCAGAATCTTTATTGGCCAAATTTGCGAACAACAACATGGAATTGAGTTTGGTCTGACTCCGCCTTTTCCCCTCTTTTTGCAAGTATTGACGAAAATTATTATTTATGTTATACAGTATTAATAAAAATAAAAGGAAAAAAAAAAACAATGAATGAAACATAAATAACATTTTTGCACATGTATCGTACATTTTTGCAGCAGTTATTGCACATTGGTTAGATTGTGGGTCTGGTAGAGTTGAAAATATGTGATTTGGAAATTAAATAAAGAGAAAAGAGAAATGAAATAATGATTTGGAAAATATATTAGTGTAAAATTGATAACTCACTTAATCATTTATAATACACAAAAGTATTAAAGTAACAGTAAAGTGTGTCGGTGTGGCCACTAGGGGCCGTATCGAAATTGTGGATAATTGTGCAAAATTGAAATTTCTACATTTACCATCCTGTGAAGGGACACACAGTCTCAGACACACACTATAGTCAAACAGACAGCAGTAATAAAAGAAATAGCAATTCTTTAGAAACTTGTTTTCGATTAAATCACTTTGATAAAAAGACACTTTGCCATTTCTAAAATGAATAAATTTCTGCACTCTATGAAAAATATGCAGCAAGTGATTTTGTAACACAGTGGTACCTCCCTTAACAAATATATTTGTGCCACCAGCAGTTTCGTTAGATGGAAATTTGTTTATATAAACCGCGTTTTGCCTGTAAAAGCCCTAAACCGTTCCCAGGATCCGTAAATTCAGATAAAATGTTTATATAAATGATAAAATATTTGTAATATATGTAATTTAACATGCTACATAATAGGTATTTAAACGTATAAAATGAGTTCTGTGTAAAAATAGGTTTTCCTGCTTTCAGGTTTTCCTTCTTTTATCAGATGATGAGTGTGGTGGCGCATTTCTGCCTACGGTGTTTCCTATTGGCAACCGCGGAACAGAAAAATACGAAAAGAAATGTATTTGGTTGATCGTGTCGCCTTTCTTTATAGGAAATAATTTTGTTAATAGAGTTGATATTTTATTGACAAAAACTTTCGTTAAATGGAATTTCTGTTAAGAGAGTCATTCGTTAAGAGAGGCACGAGTGTCTTCTGAACCACGAGTCGTTCTCCTCTCACTCTTGAGTGATCCACCAGCTTCTATCAATTTGAAAGGAAAACGCTTCCAGAGACTCACATCACAAAGAACCTCGGTAAAGGACACCAGGCTTGCTTTAGTTTGTTTTAGATTCTCTCAATGGCATCAGGAACAGTTGAACCAGACGCCAATGCACAAATACCAGCTCTTAGGATTAATCCCGGACAGCATTCCCTTCTCACTTCTGCAGTGAAAACTCTCTCTGACTCTGAGATGCAAAGCTCCACTGGCTTCTCATCAGACCCTGTGTTTTAAACCACGGTCGTGACTTTCTGTGAATCTACTGTAGTTGTGTCTGTGACGATTGCCGCGTTCTTTATGTTGTATTGATTCCTCACCGCTCCATTGAGACCGTCAACTGTTAAAATCTCTTCAGGGTGGCAAAGACTTGATTGTCAAATGAAAAAAATGAACATTCTCTTCCTCTGCGAGGACTAAACCAGTGTTTTGTGAGAGCAGAACTCTTAATCAAATCTTCTTCTGCACTCCACAGATTTGTAAACAGTTTTAACCCCTCGATAGTCTCACAAACGCAGGGCGCTGCATTTCACCCACCCACAGACGTGCTTAACTCAGTCATCTTCATTGTGTCGGTTTTTCTTTAATTATGTGACCAATATTTCATCAAAAACACACCTTGTGTTAAACTCATTGTCACCGAGGGTCACATCACCATAATGTCTGTCCTCAAAGTGCCGGATGTAACTTATAAATGTAACTAAATGTAATCAAATGTAATGTCAAATAGCTACTCCTTAATGTTAAACAACTCATTATTTATCATAACTTACTCAAGTGACAATTGCAGTTGTGTAGAAAACCCAAGTTTGCTTGTCGCTCTAACATAAATCTTTTTACATTTCGTCACCTTATGAAAACACACATAACTCCATTAATGAAGGATCAAACTGTCCAAGTGAATTAAGAAAAATAACATCAAACTGTGGAAACACTGCCACGGCTACAGTAGTGGAAAGGCATTGTGGGAAATGTAGTTTTTGGTCAACGCACGCTCTTAATTTATTTTTTGGTATTTATTTCTAGACACTCAGAACGTTTAAGCTCTCACAGGCCACATAACATGACATGGCGAGCCACATCTGGCCCCCGGGCCTTGAGTTTGCCTTGTGTTTGGACTGTATTATACTTCCCAGTGTCGTCACTAGTGAAGTGTTTACACACACACCTTGTGGTTGGGAGTTGGACTCGTCACCCTGAAGTTCGGCTCTAATGACGGTCCCACAGGTCTCAAAAGCGAAGAATCCCTGACCCGCACATGATTCAGACTGCAGACTGCTTTCTGTCCAGCTCTCCAACCTGAGAATCTCCGACATTAAAGCACCATCTAAGCCTTCACAGTCTCACGAACAAACACATAAAGAGCTGTGTGGACACGTCCTCTGTTCAGCCTCAAGCCGGCGTTCCCTCAGTGACCTGTCCTCTACACTGCACTGTCGACTCTGTTAACATTAGCCAAACTAATGAGGCAGCGCTCCTTATCTGCCTCCCTACTCTCCTGACATCTTCTCTTCTGTGTCAGCTCCTGCGAATTGTAGAGTCAAACCCCTGTGGCCTTAGCTCTTCGTGGGAAAGACGAATCCCCCTCTACCTCCCCGATGGACCTTAGGCCTTGTCGTCTTTAAACCTTCAAACAACACCCCACTTGCTCTCCCCCTTCCCACGGTTTAAATAAATGGTCTTCGGTTGAGAGTCGGCTGTCCCGGAGCAGTGTCGGGGAGTTTGGGAGAACCTCCCCCAGAGATTCAGGAGAAGTGTGTGTTTGTGAGAAAACAGGAAAGAGGGGGACGAATGAGAACAAGGTGTTGGGATTCCTGTCTACGGCGCCCACACGGTTTTTCTCAAGCGGTACTAGCGGAGCGCGCGAGATGATGCCGCGGTAGCGTTTAATGGCGGGCCAAAGTATCCCCGCGGGTGACGGCTGTTCCCATGCCCCGCTGCATTCCTCCCTCAGATCCCAGACGCGTTCTTTTGCTACTATTTATTTTTCCTTCCCCCTACGTGGAGGCCAGGATGTACAGCGAGTGCATTACCACTGACCTGAGTGGGAAGGGGAACTGCAGAAATGAACGGACCCACACACACACACACACACACACGTGCTTTCTCTGTCTTTAACGCTGCATCAGAGCAGCCCGACTCTATTCATTTCTAGGGCAGTTATGTATTCACGTGCCAATCACGTCGTCGCAATCAATGTTTGGACCTGTGGAGAATAAAACCATCTCAAAGTCGAGCGAAAATTATATGTGTAATACACTATATTGTTGGCGGAAAGTGACGAATCAGGCTAAAACCTCTGTGACAAAAAAAAAAAAAGCTCGGTGACAATTATTTCGCTTCACCTTGTCTTTAACTAGCTTTGAGGTTCACGTAGGACGCTCTGAATGCTGAGGAGAGCCAGAAGAGAGCAACTGGGATCTCCATCTGCACATCCACAAGGCCTGAGGTTAGAAAGCCGCAGTGAGGAAGAAGGTTCCAGAAAAAGATCTGGCAGCAGCCTATATGTTGATCGTTCGCAGAGGTGTAACTAGACCACCATACTTGAGTAAAAATACGGATACTTGATGCAAAAGTTACTCCAATACAAGTAAAAAGTCACAAATATAAAAAGACTTGAGTAAAAGTATCAAAGCATCACATTTTAAAAGTACTTAAGTATTTTACTCTTACTAAATTTAGGTAAAACTAAACATTTATTTTTAATTAAAATTATTTATTTCATGAGAATGTACAAAACAAATTCCGATCTGACTATGATTTGATTCCGAGTGACCTCTAAGTCTCAAAGAGGGGCAGTTTTTTATTCATCTTCAAAAAAATGCAGGTTGGTAAAGTTCTTCGCTTGGTAACATTGCAATACATGTAACGAGTAACTGTAAGTGTCCATTCAAATATAGTGGAGTGAAAAGTACAGATACTGTCTCGAGCTGTCCCGCCCGTCACTGTTTTGTCCCCGTTGTGTGTCGGACTTCATTTCCCATGTGCCCTTGTTCCCAGTGTTTCCGGTGTGTGTGTAGTCACGTGATTTGTCCGGTCCACCTGTCGTTCATTGTACCTCGTTTGTTGTTGTATTTAAGTCCCACCTGTCCCTTTGTTCCTTGTCCGTTATTATCGTCACCACTTCGTAGTCCCGTGTGTTTCCCTTAGTTTGTTCCGAGTTCTGGAGTCTTCGTCTGTGTCACCATTAAACCACCATTACATGTTTCCACGATCTCCGGTGTCTGTTTCCACCAAAGATCATGACAGATACCTAATCACAAATGCAGTGGAGTCAATCGCAAATGTAGTCAAGTAGAGAGTAAAAGTTGTTTATGTTTATGATACTCAGTACAAGTACAAAGTAGGCAAAAACTTGAGTAAAGTAACAAAGTCCATTTACTCAAGTACTTTACACCTCTGATAATTCGTCACAATTTTTCCTTACCCTGCTTTCTATAGTGAGTACAAATTTGTAGACAAACAAATGTTGTGCTTGAGAATAAATGTAAAATTGTTTGTATTGCAGTGCAGGCATTTTCTCTATTCATCCTAAATCTCCAATCCATGCTTACACGGTGCAGAATGGGGAATCAAAACTCAAGCAAACATCTAAAAGGAAACAGGCCTTCAACCTCAGCTCGTGGGCTCTTCTCTCTGGGAAAGCTCAGTGCAAGCCAAACACCCCAAACTTTCTCAAAGCCCTCACAATCTGCAGATCTGACAGGCCCACTTCCTGTCAGGGGAACTTCCCACCTCTCCTGCTGCAGAAGAGCAGGATGCTCGCACCCCCTAGGTGATCCCAAACCTAGAGAGGACATCGCTCTGGGGCCCAGTGCCGAGCTATCATAACACTCTACAGATTCACACGTTCCTGTTCCGCCAACTCGGCCCAAATGTTCTCACAGAGCTGGTCTTCAAACGAGAAGACCGTCACCTTTCGCAACGATTGCTCTTTTCCCTCGTCATATTTCAGACCAAGACCCGAGGGACCGGGCTTCTTCAGTCCCCCTCCTCCCCATTTACTTTCTCCCCGTTTTTAAATGCACAATTATCCTGATTTACTTGATCGTGACGTGCCGTGAACTGCCTTCTCTCATCAGATGAGCGCCGTCGCTCTCACGGACACGTCCCCGTTTCAAAATGCGTAAATATTTGCTCACTTGAAGATCCCATTGACAAACGCTCTAAAAACAAGTCGTTTAGTGACTCTCAATAAATCTATATTTAGCCGGGACTACAGCTGAAACTAGAGTCAATGACCCAGAGTCGGAGGGGAGTGAGAAGAGAAGGTTACCAGAGAGTGAGAATGGCTTTTGCGCTGAAGCACATATGGCATTGGTTACCCGCATGGAGGTAAGTATTAAAAAGGGAAACACGCTGGATTTTCCCTGAGCGCACGCCTTAGTGACTCTAAACAAAGCAGAACATTTACACTTCCGTTTTACACGAGGATTAGGGAAAAGCAACATGCCCCCGTGAGTCCACCTGGTTGGATTCTGCTATCACAACAGTGTCCCACCAGAGAAGCAGCCATCAGCCTAATCCTGGTGAGAAACCGTGATGGAGCGGGGCGAGGCGGTGCTCATCACTTACTACCAGCCTACACCACTGATGCGCTCACAAAACTCCGGCTAGCTTAAAAAAACCGTGAATCTCCAAAATCTAAAAGGGAGGAAGATCTTTTGCACATTTATCACCTAAACTATGGAATGCTCTAGCACAATTCGAGACTCAGAATCAGTGAGTCCATTTAAGTCTAGACTGAAGACGCGTCTCTACAACGAAGCATATTTGGAAAAAATTAATATAATCGTATAGTAAGGCTGCGTAGTCTAGTTGCCTGGAACCGAATCACAGCCTAGGTATTTCTCCCTAGGTTTTTTCCTCTCACCCCGTCAGAGAGGTTTTTTTTTCCTAGCCACTGTCGTGATCTAGCTTGCTCTTCTGCTCATAGCCCATAGTCTGAACAACAACAGCCATATTTCTTCCTTTGTAACTGACTCTTTTTTTCTCCAAATTTTTTAAACTCATATAATGAATCGTCATTTCTCTTTATAAAGATTTTTTTCACCTGGAGTCTTTGCGTTGGTCTCGGACTAAGAAAAGCGCTATATAAATGAACTTGAACTTGAACCCTGCACCTCATAAGACTCTCAAAATCTCGAAGTATTGCATTTCAGTCATCTTCTACCGCTTCATCCTTTACAGGGTCGCGGGGAGCTGGCGCCTATCTCAGCGTCTTAGGGCCGGAGGCAGGATACACACTCTGGATTGGTGGCCAACCATTCGCAGAGCGGGACACACAGACAAACACATTCACACACTCATCACCTATGTGGTCAATTTTCCAATTCCAATGAGCCTGAAGCGCATGTTTTTGGACTGTGGGAGGAAACCGGAGAACCCGGAGGAAACCCACGCAAGCACGGGGAGAACATGCAAACTCCACACAGAACGGCCCCGACCGGCCTTGAACTCACACCTCAAGTGTCAAACGAAACCATCTTGCTGTGAGGCGACAGCGCTAACCACTGCGCCACCGTGCCGCCCGTATTGCATTTCACGTCTTCCTAATGCTTTGATTTTTCTGTTTCACTCCTCTCCTGAGACCTGAAGGCCATACGACCACCTGGAGGACTGTTGGTGCCACCAGATTGATTTGATGAGCCTCTTTCGCCACCCAGGAGGGAGAATTCATCCGAAACCATCGTCAAAATGGCGCGGAACAACAAACGCACTGATTGTGTAGTGTTAGAATGCCAGAAGAGACTGGCACCAGTGAGCGGGTTCTCCACAGGGTTTTTCTTTTCCTTGCTTTCAGTCCGAGAGGTTTTTTGTTTTCCTGGCCACTGTCGCATATGTGCTTGCTCACTGGTCATAGTCGTAGCCATTAGCTTAACACCAACCAACAAATGAATATTTTTTTTTTCATCAATATTTTGTTTTTACATTTTCACACATGCGCTCCGAGACAATTGTAACTGTGAACAGCGCCCTACAAATGCACTGAACTTGAACTTGAACTTGAAGGCCGTGCCGTCTCCCTCCATCTCAGATAAGTGCTCTAAGCTGTGTTCGTTTTCCACTTGCTTGGCATCTGGAGCTGACTGCACTAACACCACTGATACACGAATGAGGAAACATCAAGAGCCAGCTAGTTTGTTGCAGGAAGTTTTTCTGCAGGGTGAAACGGGGGGAAATGGTTAATTTGGACAAGACAGCGAACACATCAGAGGAAAACACGCTACTCATGACACCCGTGTCATCAGCAATCAAAAAAAAGGTTGATAAATTGAATATAATTAGCATCTGTCAGATGCCTTTAGTGTAATCGGATGTGACGGGCCAGCCAGTTAAGCAGAAGCAGTCAAAAGTCTTAAAGTGCCTCTTTGAGGAGAAATATTGGCCATTTCTCTCTGGCAGTATGTGCTTCTCCTTCTCTGCATCTTGGATGACAGATTATGTAGATTAGTTGGTTTTAGTTGAGGAGTAATAAAGGCTAATCCCACTGCTGATTTGGACCGATCCATTCATCTTCTGAAATACATTTTGTGGCACATGTGGGAAGTGATGTCAGCACACAGGAGGAACCGAGTTCATAGCCCGGTCTGTTTTTTCTTTTTTTTTAAGTGGTTTGAATAAATTAGAAAGATCAGCAGAAAGTGAGGTGATTGTCAATAGGGTCACTAGACCCCATGTAATGCAAAGTGAAGAAGACACACACATCTGGAGCAGTGGGCAGGGTGTTTACACTTTAAACATCTTCACCTAACATGGATCACTTGAGTCACTTTTTTGTATTTTGCTCATTGTATTTTTATCTTTTTTTCATCTTCATAGTTCATCCTTGTTTTTATTCACATTTTCCTTTTATTCACATTTTGTATTTTTTGCATTATTTTTCTCTCATCTTTTCATTATATCTCTTTCCCGCATGATTGTAAAATACACTTCATTGCATGTTGTGTCATGTATAATGTGTATATGACGATTAAAATCTGAATTTGAAAGTCAACAACCGTCTCTTTCGTCTTTGTCACGTTGTGAGACAGGTTGCCAGATGTTCCACCTTCTCTCTGTCCGCTGACCTGTCGTTCTTGCCGATTAGACCCACAACACCAGCAGAGTGAACAGCAGTGGACTGAGCACACAACCCTGTGGAGCTCCTGTGTTTACTGTGGTTCTGCTGGAGATGCTGTTCCTGATCGGAGGTGTTGAGTCCACCAGGCCCAGCTTCTCCATCAGCTGCTGAGAGACAATTGTGCTGATGCTGAATTCTGATGCTGAAGTCTACGAGCAGCATTCAAACATGAGTGTGTGTGTGTGTGTGTGTGTGTGTGTGTTAGGGCTGCACGATATTGAACAAATATGCGATATGCGATATTGCTGTGGAAAATTGCGATAACGATATCGCTTGCAATATAACATATTGCCATATAAAAAAAACCTAAAACTATCTAAAAAGTAAAACTACTGATAACTAAAATGATACTGAAATAAACAGGTAATGTGTTTTTAATCAAATTTAGCTTAATTCTGGCTAAAAACTGTCAAGTAGTAGTCAAACATTAAGACTAAAATCTTCAGTGGATATATTGATTTATGATTATTACCAATAGACTTGCAAAGATAAAATGCATTGCTCTCAAGATCAAGATCAACAGGAGCATCTTTTAAACAAAATGTGTCTCATCCCTCATAACCGTACAATCACCAATACTGTCTTAAAATGAGCATCTTTTAAACGAAATATGTTCTATCCTTGCCTTGTTTTTTTTAAATAAAATAAACAACACAAAATAGTTTTATGTCGGATATTTTTAAACATATCCAGCCATGTTTGTTTATTGCAAAAAAACACATTTGCATTGATCCGCTAGGTCAATTAACTTTGCGATATTTTTAACTTTGCGATACAGGTATTGCGCGTCCTATTATCGCAATAACGATATTTTTTCGATATATCGTGCAGCCCTCGTGTGTGTGTGTGCTCAGTAAGTGTGAGAGCTAATGGTCACTACAGTCAAGCTTGATTTGGTCCATGTATCAACACTTCCAACGAGCCATTAGCGACCACATACAACGAGCTCTCAGTCGGAATCCAAACTGTATACACTACACAATGAACTCCACTTCCTCTAATTCATTCTCCACCTGTGGAGGTTGATGGTCCAGCGTGTTCTCCTAAGGAGGATTCAGAGCATTACACTAACTCTCTAAAGAACCAATGATGATTTAACCAGCACTGCTAAACAATCTGATGGCTTCCTTTTAGAGAGGACCTGAGAGAAAACAGCTGTCTTATAAAACGTGAAAAGCCCCTAATCCCCAGTGATAGCTTTCCCTGTTCTTTACAACGTAGATGTTTTGACAAGACAGGGCCTCCCTCCAATAAAATGGTCACAATTATGATGATGATGATGATGATGATGATTCATATGCATAATTTGCTAAATGATGAAAAAAGGCAGAAGGGTTTGGAATCAGATTAGTGCCAAAAATATCACAAAATGACTTCGCTTCAGATTTTTCGTTCGTTTTTTTTATGTTTTTGTTTGGATTTCTGGCCCAAGATTCACGTGAGGGCGGCCCTTACTCTGATTGGCTGGCGAGAATGTGATTGACAGCTGCAATCACATGAAGAAGAAACAACATTATTTTGAAGTGCCACTGAATCTGTCACTGCAATAATTTAGCATTATTGTGCAAAAGTAACACTTAAACCACATTTTGTGTACTAATATTAAAAAAAGCACTGATTGTTAAGGTGTACATTCACAGAACTCATCCCACACTTCCTGGTAAAGCAGCTGTCAATCATATTCTCACCAGCCAATCAGAGTAAGGGCCGCCCCCCACGTGAATCTCGGGCCAGCAATACAAACGAAAAATAAAAAAACGAACGAAAAATCCGAAGCAAAAAAAACATTTAAAACGTGAAGATTGCCAGCAACAAATAAAAAGCCAAACGTAAATGTGAAGCATTGTCGTTTGTTTCTTAGAAATTGAAGTTTGATATTTCTGGCACTAATCTGATTCCATAGAAAGAAAAAGCAACGTATCAGTGCTAACGACTCCAAAAGAACACTGCAGCAGCGGAAGGTGTATTAGAGGTCACGTAAATACTACACGCAGACAAGCAGCCATTAAGCCATCGGCCTGAGGATTTAGCCAAGGCTTACAAGACCTCTTCGCTCCTGACATTTTTTTTCTCCCTTTATCTGACCACATGGACATTTAACTTGGTAAAACTACTCAGACAAGGTAGAGGATTTAGGGGAGCAGCTTTATTTTCATTAATCAGTCTTAAAAAAAAAAAAAAGCAATCTCCGGACAGATGTTTTTGCCTCCTCTTTTTTTTTTTTTATTTCTGACAGGCAGCTGTAAAGCCGTTTTAGGACGGGATTGAGAGCAGGACGCCACCTGTGTCGACAGCGCCTGAGCACGGGGCTCTTGTCCCAGAGAACATGTGGAATAATCTGTTGAGATATAAGAAGCGTCCCGTGTGCTGCTGGTACATATTGCTGCCGGTGAGCCGGGGATTGCAAGGTCAAGAAGACCACCGCCATTCGCCTTTTCCTTTTCTAAGCTCAAGTTTGAATCCAAAAATGAAATATTGTTCGTTTTTCTGTATGTGATGTTTCAGTTAAAGAAAAGACAGTGTTATTGTTACAGATGTTGCGACAACTCACAGTTTGTGATGTATACAATACTGTATCAAGAAAAATCTACGGAACTTTTGAAGAATTATGAAATATCAAATGAGGTGAAAAAAGGATTTGCCTTAATCAGAGGTGTAAAGTACTTGAGTAAACTTTTGGAATTTTTGCAAATTTTGTAAATATTGTAAATGTTTTAACTTTAAGTATTTTGGCTACTTTGTACTTGAGTATCAAAAATATAAGCAACTTTTAAATTCACGCACTCCCAATAAATTCACGTAATCAATAAAGTACAAGTACTAATACAAGTACAAATACTACTGTATGCTGAGCGTTTCAATGTCTGAAGAATGTTTTTCCTCGTCGTATTTTTCTCTGTAGAATCAACTGTATTATACATATGTATACATATTGCATATTTACAACATTTACAAAAATTCAAAAAGTTTACTCAAGTACTTTACACCTCTGACCTTACTGTATTATTATTTTTTGAAAGACATTAAAAACAGAACACTGAATCTTCTTCAATTTTCTTATTTGACTGACTCTTTTTTCTAATTTCTGAACACAGATTAATAATGGACATGTTTCTTCTTTAGAGACTACCTGTCACGGCTCACGCAGACGGTGACGAGCGTGAGTACTCTTGACCACGGTGACAGTGAAACAAAGGGGTTTAATAAAGGGTTCACACGCAAGGGAACACCAAACAATACTGGAACGAGGAAGGGAACAACGAGGAGACGAGGAGACACATCTCGGGAATATACTCGGGATTCCAGGGAGACAGATCTCGGAAATAAAGGTAGGTCACGAAAGGTCCGATCATACAGACGAGGGAGTTCTGACGACAACGGACAAAGGGATACACACTGAGGGGAACTTAAATAGTGCAGGTAATCAACGTACCACATAAAACAGGTGTGCGCGACAAACGAGGAACGTGACAAGGGGTGGAGTCCGGGTTATCAGGGCAGACGGAGTGTGACACTACCCCCCCCCTAATTTCACATAGCAACTTTGCTTTGGTCTTGAACTAAGAAAAGCGCTATATAAATTAAAAAAAAAACTTGAACGTAAACTTGAAACTTGAAATAAATATTACGTAGAGCTTTCCGGTGTGATGCCTGGTTGACAGGCGTCATGCCCTCACACTCCAGCAGGGATGACTGTTATCCTGGGGCATTGCTCTTCAAGCTTCTGCACGGGTACGATCAATCATATTGCGTTCCATTGAGTCCCTGGTTAAGAAGAGTTCACCCCTTGAGCGATGGATCAGACCAGGTCAGGAATGCCAGTCGTGGAGCGGGTGACATGTCCGTCTCATGATCCACAGGCCTGAAGATCCCAGCAAAATGTCTCCCTGGACAAAGGCCAAGTAGGCCGAGTTCCCAAATGCAGTTTCTACTGAGGGCTAGTTTAATCTGGGCTTTAGTCCCGTAATGCAGCATTTAAATCTCAGCATTTATGCCGTGTCTGGGGCTGCCCACTGCTGATCCCCAACCTTTTTGTGCCCAGAAGAACCTCCGACTACAGTCTTGGCATCCGGCGGCTACTATAAAATGTGTTTGGCCTGCTCGGCTCCGAAGGCTCATTTAATGAAGCTTCTGCGTCTGAAAGCCCCGTTAGACTCCAAACATTATATATAACCAGTGTTGGGCAAGTTACTTTAAAAAAAAGTAACTAATTACTTATTAACTTTACAATTAAGCATTTCAATTACTTGTCTAATTACTGAATAAGAAACTTGACTAATTACTTCTTACATTTCTTATAAACCTTCAAAGAATTGTTTAAAAACATGCCAGTAAAACATGAAACAGTTGAGCCTTTTATCTATCTGAATCTACTTTATCATATTCTATAAAACATTCCATCATAAATAACGTTATCCGTAGGAAATGTAACCTTTTGGGTAAGAAGCAAAACTCCTGGAAAACAAAAAACGTATGTTTTGCAACAATAAATGCGCATACATGACAGAAATTCTGCAGGACTCAGCGGCATTTCCACAAAGTCGCCTGCAATTGTTCATTAAGCATTTACTACTTTAAATCCGACTGTCGCAAACTGTCATGAATCACCAGCCATAAAGCGATTTTGAAGAGGAAAACTTTTACAAAAAGATTACACATTTCTAAAATGAAACAATGATATTCAGCAAGTTTAATTGTTTTCATTGTAATGCAAGTACACTGCACTTTTCTTTTAAAATACTTTTTTAGTTAATTACAGTAATGCGTTATTTTGTAGAGTCTGGATCCATTAAATTGCAGTATTAATTACAGTAACGTGTTACTTTGTAGAGCATATATAACATAATGGACCCAGTTACATTTCTGTTCTAACGTATCTGTAAATCGTGAAACCTAAGTTGACCAGACCTTGGGAAAGCATTTTACACTTCCTGTTCAGATGAAGCAGTCTTTAATGTAGAGTATTAGATGAGGCTAAGCCGAGGGAAGCGTGACCTCACCACTCCTCCAAACTACCTGGAGCAGTGTGGGACTCTCTGCGGCTCCGGAGCCGGTGATTAATGGAGGTGAAGAGCGCGTCTGTTTCAAAACATCGGTGACATTTGGCTGGGATTGAATAATTGCAGCCTGTCAGATGTGAAAACATTCAAAAGAAAACCGCACTCTTTGGCAGCGGAGACATCTCCTTGGTGAATTTCAAATTATACGTTGTCGATGGAAGTATTTGAGCTGTAATTTGGTGTCTCTCTTTCATAAAAGTTGAAACTCGTTTGGTTGAACAGGGCCGAGGGAGCTTTGCCAGTTCACTTTCCAGCCTTTTCACTCGGTGAAGACCAGCGCTGCCTTTGTGGCTCCAGTCTCCCGCCTCCAATCCTATTATTTCTGCAGAACATCAAGGTCATTAACAGATTGGCCGAAGCGTCCGGCTGATGTGTTTACCGAGACGCGGCGATGCCTCTCCTTTCATCGCTGCTTAAATAAACTGCTTTTTTCTTGTTCGTGCCTGAGCGCTTTTTAATTTGCGCAGATGTATAATCAAGCCATTTATCTGCTCTGGTAAAGACCTTAATGTGTCATTTCTGCACTTTAACACACGCGTATCCAGAGTCCGTCGGTTCCGAGCAGTTTGATCCCGTGTTCTCTTTGTGCTCCTTTCTGTCTCGCGCTTTTCCCGATTTGTGGAATTTTGAGGATTTTGAGGTATCGCTTGGATTAGTAACGTTTTAGAGCAAATGTTTGTTAATCTGCAGTGTTGATGAGGAGGAAACAATGGTGAGGCTGGAGTGACGTCACGTGATTGGTGTTTGGGTCCAGGAGGTTTGGAGAAAGAAAGAAAGAAACCTGCTCCGTCTCTTCAGTTCCGTTCGCTAAGAAATGACCAGTTTGATTGAAAGCATTAAGCGACAGTGGTCAAACAATCCTAGTCGTGATGACCACAATCCTCAAAGCGTCTGCCAAGTAAAATAACCATGTGAAATAAAATCAAATGAAATTATGATCTCATTGTAAAGGCTGTCATAGCAAATTCAGGTAGAATTTTTTTTAAACAAATCTATCTATCTATCTATCTATCTATCTATCTATCTATCTATCTATCTATCTATCTATCTATCTATCTGTCTGTCTGTCTGTCTGTCTGTCTGTCTGTCTGTCTGTCTGTCTGTCTGTCTGTCTGTCTGCCTATCTATTTATTCATCCATCCATCCATCCATCCATCCATCTTGAACTGAACACCAACACTTTCTGGATCACTCAGTCACTTTTTTGTATTTTGCTCACTTTTTGTACGTATTTGTATGTACTCACATTTTGTACTTTTTTACATGTATGATTGTATTTTAATTTGGTATTTTTCTTTGTTTCATATTTCATATTTTATCCTTATATCTACCATATTTTATGGTTTTTCTATTCTTTATCTTCATTTTTTTGCATTTCCCTTTTGCACATTTTATTGTATTAAACTTTTTAAACTTTCGCTTTGTTTAAATGCTGGAATGATCAAAAACAAATTTCACTACATGTTGTACCACGTATAATATGTATGTGACCAATAAAAACATTTTGTAAATTTTGTAAATATACAATAGGTTTGATTACAAAAAAAAGTACGACGAAAAAAAACTGAAAAAAATTCAGTTAAAAAAAGTCTAGCTATTAAAAGTTGCTAATATTTTTGATAATCAGTACAAGTACAAAGTAGCCAAAAATACCAATGAGTAAAATAAGTACTCAAGTACTTTACCCCTCAGCCTTTAATTCATGCTCACACGCTGCCGTGGTCTCGATTTCTGGACAAGAAAGTCAAGTCGATTGTCTGATATTTGGCCGGTTGAGTGGAGATTTCCCAGTCTCGGCCTCCACTAGAGTTTGAGCAAGACTGAGTCATGCAGGTCGACTGAGACTCTTCTCTTATTTACTTCGAAGACTTCTCGTCTAACATATAATTTCAGCTGTGGTCTTTCTGAAAGCGGCACCATGGCTTGGCTGACTTTTGACAAACCTGTGTGGAGTTGACAAGCCTGGCCTGTGGTTATTACCTTATTTAAGACAAGGCTGCGAGAAAGTAAAGTAAAAGCATATTTGCTGACCGTAACATTCAGGGAATCAGAGCTGACTGACTCACGTCTGAGAATAAACGCCTCGTGTAATTACATCTGTATAAGTATGTCTATTAGACTCCACTGCAATGTTTTCACTTGTTTAACAGGATTTTAAATGCTAATGACCGACCATGACTGATTAAATACTGACCATGCGTGGTATAAATATATCCATTTTAAACCAGGTGAAGTTACTACATTCTATTGTGGGAGTTAATGCCACAGCTACAGTGTGGCTTTATTACGCTTTCTAATCTTGTAATTATGTCTTGTAATAATTTTGCAATGTCATTACTGTGAAATTGCCACATCCAACGTGACGTGATAACATTACTGTAGCTTTGAAGCCTGGGTTTTCTCACGGAACATTCATTTTTAGAGAAAGAAAGAAAAAAAAAGAAAGAAAAAATGAAAGGTGATTGTCAATATGTCCAATCAGAAATCAGACCATATTAAAATTGTGCTTCGTATAATATTCCCATTTAGTGACGTTACACACACACTGAGAAGTGACACACACACGCACACACACACACCGGTTCCTCCCACTGTCCAAAAATATTAGTTTACAGGCGAAGATGAAGGATTAGGGTAATATATATGCATATGTTAAACAACATACATACAGTACATGCACACACACACACACACACACACACACACACACACACACACACAAAATAAAAAATAAAAAAAAACTTAAAACAAAAAAAACAACTGTCCAAAGTGATGCATAGGGATATTTGTGTTTGTGCATATTAAAGCACTAGTTCCGTTCTTTAAGACACGTGTATTAAAGCGTCTGAACATGCCTGCACCTCCAGTGCTTACATAATTAAAGAGGTAAAACTAAAAACCCAACACTCGTTCTCTTTTAATTTGCAGACACCAACAAAAATGGAAAACAGACAGCAATGGGCCTTCGACCTGCAAACACACTGGAGCCAGTGGAGTGTGTCTAATCTAATTGGAATAAATGAATGTTTCCTTTGTCTGTTGCCCCAATCCCACTTGGCAGTGAGAGAAATCGGATAGAAATTGCTTTTTTGATCCCTAAATGAATCATAAACCTGCGCGAAAGCCTTTTTTCCTGCTTAATGCTGGGCACGTTTAGCTCTGCGAGGTTATTTTTACTGCTAGCTATACATGTCTGTTGATTCTTAACAAGTATGTGAAATAAGAAAAACTTTACAAAGTAGTTTAACCCTCCTATTATGGTCGGGTCAAATTGACCCGTTTTTTTTAAGTTTAAAAATATTTAAAATATGCTTAAAAGTATTTTTTCACTTTGAAGCTTTTCCTGCTTGTCTTATTTGGCATGATTATTATATAAAAAATGTAATAATTCAGTTCACATATTTCTAAAACCACGCTACATGTTTTTGTTACAAAGATACTTAGTTCAATTTGACCTTTCAGACAAAACGGAAGCTAAAAGGAGTCAGAAAGATAAAATACTATTTGTTTGGATGCAACAATCAGACATAATACACCACTGACTCACACACGCACACACGCGCACACACACACACACTGTTTTAGGGAACTTTTTCGTTTCTGACACTTACATGCATAATAAAAGTCCCCCGGGTCGAATTGACCTACAAACATAATTGATTCAGAATTCAGAATTATTGAATACAGAATTCCTCTGAAACGAACACAACAGGAGGTTTAATCATAAATTATTATTTATCAATCAAAACTTACGGAAAGCTAAAAGCTATTAACGTACCATTCCATCTCAGGTATCATCTTCATGAACCCATAAATCCCGAGCATCGATCTGCCAATTTCAATTCCACTGAACCTTCATCACTTCTTCTGTCTGAATCCGCAAAGAAATCCCCTCCTTCCCAAGCCCCTCAAACTCTTACACAACAGTCCAATCTTGGTAATGAAGCCGGCACAAGCCCGTCCTGTGAACAGGTAAACCTTTAGCCATCAATCACCTCAAGGTCTGCGGAGCGTCCGCTGGCATCCCATCATCCCTGAAGAGACTGAAGTCTACCAGGAAAACCCATCTGAACCTCTCAGCCGCTCCACTAACAATAATAAAGACGCCCAGACTGTAAGGTGACATTCCCAATTTACGAGTATTTGTGTCTATAAAGTGTATTCTTTGGCTCCTGACCTGTTCAGACAGTCTCACAACAGAAACAGCCATCTATCCTCCTGCTCGAGACGTCTGACAATCCTCGTCCTTCTGCATCCAGTATCGTCTCACTGGTGCCGTGCTGGTGTTCAGATCCACTGGATGTTCAAGTCAAATCCACAAGTGTCGTATTGTTTTCAATCGTCTCACAACTCATTCTCACCGAGGGTCACATGATCAGCATAATGTCCTCAAAGAGCCCGATGTCACTTAGAAATGTAACTAATGTAACGTAACATAAATGTAACTACTCCTTAATGCTAAACAACTCATTATTTATTCATACTTAATCAAGTGACAATTGCAGTTGTGTAGACAATCTATGTTTGCTTGTTGCTCTAACATAAATCATTTGAAATGTTGTCAGCTTATGAAAACACACATAACTCCATTAATGAAGGATCAAACGGTCCAAGTGAATAAAGAAAAATAACATAAAATGTGGAAACGCTTCAGCGGCTACCGTAGTGGAAAGGCATTGTGGGAAATACAGTTTTTGGTCAACACGGGCTCTTCATTTCTTTTTTGGTATTTATTTTAAGACACTTAAAATCTTTAAGCTCTCGCGGGCCACATCTGGCCCCCGGGCCTTGAGTTTGCTGTAGAGAACTGTCACAGATCCCGTTCAAGACTTTTGGTTCACAGACTTTTATGTTGGAAGGTCACCGTGTCGCCGCCATCTTGTCTCATCCACATGCTTTCACGATCAATTGTAAATCAGCTGTTTTTCGTCACGCCCTGTCTAGATCACTGTAATTGTCTCGTTTGCATCCCAGGTGTTTGTCATGTTCACATCGTTATGTTTCGTATTTATATCACAGTTTCTTTGTTGGTTTGTTGCAGTGTGTCCCGTCACTTGTCTTGTCCGGTTCATGTTCTTGTGTTTCTGGATTAAACCTTTTTGGAAAGAACCTTTGCGAAAGCACGTGAATCCACCTTGCCTCGTTCGGGTGACAGTCGTACTGTGACAAGAACACAGTAGAGAAATTTCAACATAGACATAGAGTTCAAATTCAAATTCAAATTCAAATTTTATTTGTCACATACGCAATTAGTTTGCAACAATGTGAAGTGAAATGTATTGAACAATCATCTGGGGTATAAACATAGTGTGGGGAACAGTACAAATACAATAGATAAGCGATAAAGGCAATAAAATACAATAAAAAAGAAATAAGATAAAACATGAATAAAACTTAAATATAAATATAATATATTATAAAATATAAGAGAACACACACACATTGGAACAGTGGTTCAGTATGATAGTCTGTCACCAGGTGTGTGTGTGTGTGTGAGTGTGGCTTCCCACTGCTCCAGGTTTGTGTGTGTAACTTCACTGATATACGGCCCCTAGTGGTTAAACAGACACACTCAACTAGTTCATGAACGTGTAAAATGTCCACACGCCATCACTTAAATATAATACACTATATTTTCAAAAGTATTCGGTCACCCAGCCAAATAATTCGGTTTTTCAGGAGTTGAGCTTGGCCCATTAGTTCCAGTGGAAGGAACTTTGAAGGCTTCAGGATACCAAAACATCTTGGACAATTCCAGGCTCCCAACCTTGTGGGAAGAGTTTGGAGCAGGAGCCTCTTCCTCATCCAACATCAAGCCAAGTCCTTAAAGACATGGATGACAGAGTCTGGTGTGGACCAACTTGACAGAGTCCTGACCTCAACCCTATAGAACACCTTTGGGATGAATTAGAGTGGAGACTGAGAGCCAGGCCTTCTCCACCAACATCAGCGTGTCACCTCGCTTTTAGAAAAATGATCAAAAATAATATATAATCCTATAATCAAACTCCTCAACCTCGTGGACAGCCTTCCCAGAAGAGTCAAAGCTGTAATAGCGGCAAAAGATGGACAGACATGAGTTAGGAATGAGATGGCACTTAACTTCATGTGAGACAAGGCAGAAGACCCAATACTTGTGGTCATATACTGTACATCTATTGTAAAAACTCGAAGAACTTGATTAAGCATTTCATTGATTACAATGCTTGGCAATGATTAAAGAAAGGCGGTAGAAACATGGTGTGATCCACACTCATCTATCACCAGACGTCATATTGGTGTGCAGGAAGAACACGCACATGCTTCATAAACCCTACAGAGGCTGAAGACAGCGGCGGCCCGAGCAACGCTCCATGTTTTATTTGCTGAAAATGCCAGAGTCTTTGTCATCGACCCTGCGAGATACTTCCTGTTTTGTTAGTCTTTCTTCCGCTTCTTAAAGAGAAAGACAAAAACGTGATGTTCTTTTGATAAAGGACATGATTAATGTAGAGGGAAAGTAAACAGAAATGTGACATCGACTGAAAGGAGGGCTCTTTAAAATCCAAGCCATGGAGAACAATGAGCCTCGCCGAGCCATTCTGGACCTGCCAAATAAAGTTTGACTTCCGCGGCGGCCGCAGATGCTATGGCAACACGCTCCGACAGAGAGTTGATTTTCTCTAAGCTCTGGTGGAATATTAATAACTGAGCCACACATCCTGCCAAGTGGATCTGGATGGGGCATAATCCCAAACTGCGCGGGAAACACAAGTCGAATGTCAAATCGGTTGAGCCGCTGGTATTTCATCACATCTACGTAGGTGCTAACTCACCGTGTTTGACCAATACAGTTTTGCCGGCAGATGGTTGTGTTTTTTTATTCCGAGGTTGTGTTGTTTTTTACATACGGTAAAAAGTATCTCGCTCGTCATTCGTTTTGGTAGAAGTGCCGAGTCTGAGGTGGTAGATTGTGTGAGCGACGCCTGGTTTCTCGTCGAGCTTCGTCTCGAGCGTGTGGATGGCCCATAAGTGTAAAGTACTTGAGTAAATATACTTTGTTACTTTACTTAAGTATGTTTTGGCTACTTTGTACTCGTACTGAGTATCAAAAATATAAGCAACTTTTACTCCACTACATTTGAATAATGGACACTTACCGTTACTCGTTACATTGTGATTGAGCGTGACAAGCCGTCATTGATTTATACCGCGGTGAATTTCTTGGGCGGATTAAGTGATATCGCCATCTGTAGGAATCTGAAGGTACTGGATGCTGTTTGTGAATTATAAACCACGTGAACGTGAATCAGACAACAAAAATAAGTTCTTTTAAAAGTTCAGCCTCAAGTTTGATGAAACACATTTAATGTTAAAGAGATTTTTTGTCAAGTTAAACTATACAGATCTTCCCTGACTATACAGTGGTATTTGTTAGTTTTTTGTGTGCAATGTGAATAAATGAATCACATAAATTAGATATTCTGCATAAAGTACAGTTAGCTGTGAGTGTGTGATCTGCTATTCATTTCATTTTAAATAATTTTTGAGAAACCATCACTTGAGAAGCTACTCAAACTAGACCTTGAATACTGTGTTTGAAGAATGTGTTTTACTGAATTTATCACATCATATATAGTTTTATGAATCAGAATTTTATTTTATATCTACTTTTTTGAGACTTGATTGAGACTGACTTTTTATTTACTCTGCTGTACCATTTTTAAAACATTGAGGTGTTGAATTTAGTTTCTGTATTAGAAAACAAAACCTCATGAATAGAGTTCAGTGAAAGTAAAATACTCGCGTTCTTTTAAAATTGGATACTTTGCTACTTTGACTCAAGTTTTTTTTATTTTGGTCACTTGTTACTTGTAATTAAGTAATTTTTACAGTATCTGTACTTTTACTCAAGTCTTTTTGAGATTGGTCACTTGTTACTTGTAATGAAGTACTTTTTACAGTAAGTATCTGTACTTTTACTCAAGTATGGCTATCTGGTACTCGTTACGCCTCTAGTCAGGCCACACATCTCCCACCAAAAAGCACTCAGGCACTAGGGATGTTATGTTTTCCCCAGTCCCTAATCATTTTTGGCCCCGGACCCACTTCCTGTTCTGCGATGAATTGGCTCAGGAATGCCATTCCTCTGGATCCAGGCAAGTCAGCGAGAGAAGGAGAGAAGGCCGGGAGGAAGTCGCCCTGCGCTCGCTGTCTGTCTGTCTGTCTGTCTGTCTATTAAGTCTATTAAGTCAACACGTCGAGAGGAAAGCAACGCTCTTACTAGTCATGAGAAGTCTGATTATTTCTACTGACTCGGATCTTTAACTCTCGAACAGTAAAGTGAACGAATGATTTCGTGTCGTTTTGTTCACTTTCAACATGCGGCACTGTGGGCGCTGTAAAAATGGTCACAGTTTGTCGTTATAACTGCTGTCACATGACAAGCGAACGAAAGATGCGATCTGTAAGGATACGCATATCATGAACGAATTGCGAACGAAATGCTTGAGTGCATGTCTGCGCTGTGAACGGTGAACAAGAAAGATGAAATAAAATGCACATTTAGCACTACACACGTCTACAAATATTAAATAATGTGTATCGGGCGACAGGTGACAAATAAATAACCTTCAGATATCAGACATCGTTCATATCCTTGTTTCTCTGTCACACAGCGCCGTATCTGATCCGAGCGCGAAAGAGCGATTCGTAAAGACATGAATCTTGCTACTGAGTCTGCGCGGCTCGGCTGTCACATGACAAGCAAACGAAAGAGCGATCCGTAAAGAGATCCGAATATTATGAACGAATCGCGAACAAAATGAATCTTGCTACTGTTTCTGTCTTGTTTGCTGTCTCGCTGACTGAGTATGAGGAGACTCCTTCATTCCGAGTCATATAAAAGTCATATTGAGTCACTTAAACACAAAAAGAGTTCAAGTTCATTTATATAGCGCTTTTCTTAGTCCGAGACCAACGCAAAGACGCTATGTGAAAAAAGTCTTTAAAAAGAAAAATGTTGATTCTTTATATGAGTTTTAAAAATTTGGGTCAGTTAAAAAGGAAAAAATATGGCTGTTGTTGTTCAGACTATGGGCTGATAAAAAGAGATACGTTCAATAAAAAGAGTCATATTGAACAAACTGTTCTGGAACAGCACATCACTAGCTCTTACGCCACACAGGCCGGACCAGAACGTATCGGGCCACTGGGGAGCGTAAAGGACAGACTTTTCCCACATCCACATCACGACAGGACTCTCCAACGCTGCCCCCAGAAACAGCCGGGTCCAGTTGAAGAGCATCGGTCCTCCCTTCATGTGTGGACAGAGGTCGTGACGAGCCACACACACAAACATCCTGGTCCTGGAAGAGCTCGTGCGTTCTAGATGCTTCAATCTTGGGAGCGATTTGGTACTTTACGGGCTTGATTTACATAGTCCTCCAGCAGACCACATCAAAGCTTCACGCCAGGAGTAAAGAGCACGTCAGAAAGCTCCCGGAGCGACGTGATGTCTTCAGAGGATTCAAAGCAAACACATGCTGCCCACAGAAGTCCTCTCTCTCTCTCTCTCTCTCTTTTTTTTCCACACCCCTGCCCCCTTTCCCTCATTGAAGCGACGTCCTGGTTTCTTTTTTCTCACACACTTCCATCCCCGTCTGTAAAGAAGGCGCCTCAATTGGCTCGAACAATGTTTAAATAATCAAGGAGCCGTGTGTCTTTGAACTCATTTTGGCGAGAGAAATCCAGATGTGGCGTCCCTCGCCGTGCCCTGCGATCTCCAATCCGGAGGACCTCCACCTCATCGGATAAAGTCTGTTTGATTTAGTCAACATTAGCACAGGAATGATGGAGGAATAATAAACACCGGCGAAGTGGTAGATACATCAACACGTCCGTCCACGAGCTGCCAAACATGTGACACGTTCAGACGGGAAAGTAGTGGAGTAGGAGTAGAGTTGGAGTTACTCGGCAGGTAGACCTTCTCCCGGCCAATACACTCCAATTACGCTTTATTCCTCCCCGTGGTGCCATGTGTTTGTAATTGCCCAGAATGATCCGGCCTAGAAGTGTGTGCTCAACACTTTCCCCACTTCTCCAGGGTGTCGAGAGAGACAGACGTGTGGATGGAAAGCCCGAGTCTTGCAGGATCTCATCAGACGTTTCATTTGCACACGTACCTCTAATCAGATTTGCGAGGCTTGATTTGAGGATGATGAAACGGAGGCGCTGGTGAGGGCCTGCGCTGCCTGTGGCGGGATGAAATTACTGAAATTTGGAAGGCAGTGCTTTTATTTGAGAGCCTGTAACAAAGATAATTTTACAAGGTTTCCGTTCATTAAATGTTGCTCAGGTGCAGCGCAGACGGGAGACACACACACACACACACACACACACACACACACACTTTGTACATCTGCAAACCCTTAGAAAACCTGTAGTAGATTAAGAAACAGAAACTTAAATATTTACAAGAATGAATGTAAAATAAGTTCAAGTTCATTCATAGCTTTTCTTAGTTCCAGATCAACGCAAAGGCGCTGTGCAAATTAGGGAAAAAACAGCCTTTAAAAAAGAAAAAATGTCCATTATTTGCCAAAAATTAGGGGAAAAGAGTCAGTTAAAAAAAAAAGAAAAATGTCCAGAAGAGCAAGCTAGATCGCAACAGTGGCTAAGAAAACAAAACCTCTTTGGAAAAAAGATGCTTTTTAGATCCCTAAATGAATCAAACCTATGCTAAACTGCTAACTAACTTGTCGTTTGATTCCCAATACGTATGTGAGAAGAGTAAAACTTTGCTATACTAATTTAACAGTAGTTTATTTATAGATCATTACCTATACATACATACACACACACTCCTGGGGAATCAATGCCGATCCAATGATCTTTAGTGTAACAAAAAAAAAACACAGTGTGTTATTTAAAGTAAATTGGATTATTTTGCAAAGCAATATTTTCTTGAATAATCCAAATTTAGAAATGAATGCTGCTGCAACACAGATAACGCACATTAGATTACACGGATATGCACACACACACACACACACACACACACACACACACACACACACACACACACACACACACACACTTCCAGTCTTTTCTCTGGACTGTGACACGGAGAACATTGAACCTTTAAGGAAAATAAACGGGCCACTTCTCAGCTGCTCGGGCTCTTTCCCAAACTTTCACATGAGAAACAGAGGCAGGAATGCTGAGGAGCAATTCTCTTTCTTACACAAGAACATCCTTCTCATGTGTCCCTGCCATAACATACCTTTAATCAGGCCTATTTTTAGACATTTCCTGCCTCTGGTCTGATGTGTGTGTGTGTGTGTGTGTGTGTGTGTGTGAGGGCTGATGTATGTGACTTACAGTCACTCACTCCGATCCAGAGGGAAAAAGCTGTTGTTCTAGCCTGGGAAAAAATCCACCTAAGTAAAGTTGGCTAGTTTTTCTCCAAAAAATCCCCCATTTTTACAACTGGGCCAGATTCTCCTCAAACAGTTTCCCATGATACGTATCACTTTTTAAGACTGCAGCTCTATTGTCCGGAACCTTCGGTCACATTACAAAACCTTCACATGGGAGTGTGAACCCTGTGCTTAATAATCGTTTGTCAAACCAGAGCTTTACACTTTTTTCTGGTAGTAGCTTCAGTAAAGCGTGATGATGTATTAATTTTCCCCTTCTGTGATGCATGAACTCAAGTAAACTAATATAGTAAATATGCTGAGCTGCGTCGACTCAAGATATTCTTCCTGCTCCTGCTTTACGGCTATTACATCATATTGGACATATTTGAGATGTTGAAAGCGCTGTGTTCTGTGGGAAGTACGGACCGATATAAATGAAATATTTGCTGTAATACACAAGTGGTACAAAGTGGTGTACAACATGAGCAAACTTTAGGAATTTGTGTACATTTTGTAAATATACAATATGTATACATAATCAAAAAAAAAAGTAAGACAATCGCGTAAAGAAACTGAAAAAAATTGTTTAGACATTGAAACGCTTACTTTACACTTACTTGTGCTTTATTGATTACGTGAATTTATTGGGACTGCGTGAATTCAAAAGTTGCTTTATTTTTGGACCTGGTCAGCAGCAGTATTTACTATGACACATTTATACTGTGACACATTTATATTCAGTTTATTACTGCTGTTGTTAATAAACAGGAGCGGCTCCCGGTGTGTTCTTCTGCTGCTGCAGCTCATCCGCCTCAAGGTCGGAGTGAAGCTTTTCTGATGACCTCTGTGGCTGTCACATTGTGAACATTGTGCTCTTAAAATAAGAAGATTTCACTTGAGGTTTTTTGAAAAATCACTTTGAAAAATGTCTCGATTTAGTGTAAAATATCATCAAAACTAGCATTTTTTTCTACACAAGAAAATTCAAGTCCTGATTTCTTGAAATAAGCAAAGTCATCTCTCACTCTTAATCCCAACATAGTTCATTTATCTTGTAATAAAATATAACAATATGTATTGTCTAATTTCAAGATTTTTTAGCTTCACAGAAATCACAGAATTTATTTTTTGCAGTGCTGATTGGTTGATATATACTTAGGGATGGCAGATATATATTAGGGAAGATGTAGCAAATACATTGGTTGGTGAGTGTATAACACACCCGCACACAAACACACACACACACACACACACACACACACACACACGCACACATCTGGTCTTGGTGGCCAGCCAGTCACACAGTGGATTGCATAAACACACTAACAAACTAACTTCACGATGCACATACTGATAAACTAACACATATGGACAATGCGTATTTTACATATTGACACATTTATACATTCAATCACTCATCACACATTGTCACTCTGACCTTCACACTCTCACTCACACACTCGTCATGCTCGGGTGATATCAGAGCATCCCAAACCCAGTCAGGTTCATTTAGGACTGATGCAGACTGGCATTCTAATGGTAAAAAAGCTGTTCAACACGTGTAAAAAAGGAGTGCGAGTCGACTCGAGTTTTACAGCAAAACCGTCCAATAAACGCGTCCAAACGTTTCTCACGGATTCGAGACCCGATGCTACCGAGGAGAAAAGCCAAGTGGAAAAAAAAGAAGAATAATGCGAGATGGTATGTGCAACTGACAGAAACTAGTAAGTAACCAAAAAGAAAAGGGGAAAAAATCCAGGAGAGGTGTGTCTTCAGAGACGTAAGAGCTGAACTATGCTGCTCTTGGCAGCCCAGGGCCGGAGCGATGGAGCCGGAGGCGTCACGGCGCCACCTCAAAGAACGTTCCGGCGCAGCCACTCACTCGGGCGTTCACTCTCAGCACATGGCATTCATTTAGGGGGGGGGGGGGGGCTGTGTCTCCTCACAAAGCCCAGCGGTGCCTGGGCAATTAGGAGGCCACAATTACCCAGGGTGGATCTCCTCCAGAACTTAGGCAGAAGAAACTGCCAGCTCCTGCCAAAGGGCTGTGAGAGAAGTGACAGGGAGGAGAAGTTCAGGGCGCTTCACATGACTGAAAGACTAATGAGATCTCCTGGAACTCGTGCGGCACGGAATATTTCACTTGGGTTGATTGTAGAAGATCAAATAGGTGGCACATGAGACGCCTCCTCTAAGTGTTCTGGAAAATACCTGACGTCCTGTCAATCTCCCATCTTGTGCCGCCCCGTCATGTTCCTACACGAGGAGAAGGGTTCTCGGCTTGGATGGAGTTGGTCTGGATCAGGGGTGTGCAAACTTTTTGATTCGCGGGCCACTTTGGGTTCTAACATGGGACAAAGGGGCGGGACGGGCTTCCTGGTCAAGCGGCTGTCAATCACTTAATCACCAGCCAATCAGAGTAAGGACCACCCCAATGTGAAGCTTGTGTAAGTCCAAATGAAAAAAAAAGAAATGGATGAAAAAATCCAAAGCGAAACAAAAGTTTCAAAGATTTTTGCTTGTCTTAGAAATTGAAGTTTGATATTTTTGGCATCTTATTCCATAGACTGACATTATACAAATATATTTTTTTGTATTTTAGTACAGACATATTTTAGTAAAGAAACATACCGTGAAAACCGTGAAACCTGCTCGAGTCACAGAAACGAAACCTCAACAGCTTCACACTAGAGAGAAAGTCCTGAGATCTCATCCTGCGCTTTACATTCACCCAAAGGCCACTGGCATTGAGCTATGGACCCATGTTTTCTGAAGCCGCAGAATGACTCTGTCAAAGCTTCCGCGTGTGTGGTGTATCGATCTGAACTGTGCTCCGTGTCATCTGGAGAATATTAAATGAATCTGCTGAGTGAGCATGAGATGAACTGAGAGCGGCGTCATTCATTTAGGGAAGTTTTACGTACAGTAGCTCCAAACCCAATCAAATCCATAATCTATTTATTCGCTTATTTATGTATTGTTTATCTGCTTTAGAGCAGGGGTGGGCAAACTACGACACACGTGGCCCACGACATGTTTTTATCCAGCCCACCAAACTTGTAAAAATGCAAAGTCAGATTTTGTTTTTATGGAAATCCGGTTATGAAGGGTTTTTTTTTTCCTGTGACACATTTTTAAAAAGCAGAACATAAACACAAAACATTGTACTAGTATATTTTAACATGTATTTTTTACATTCAGTCTATGAAATAAGATGCCAAAAATATCAAACGTAATTATCTAAAAAAAAAAAACAAATATCTCCACTTTTGGCTCGAGAATTTTTTTCAAATCTGATTTTTTCGTCCGTTTCATTGTTTTTTTGTTTGGACTTCTGGCACCAGCTTCACATAGGGATTGGCTGGGGAGAATGTGATTGACAGCTGCTGACCAGGAAGCCCGGTCCGGCACCTTTGTCAAATGTTAGAACCCAATGTGGCCCGCGAATCAAAAAGTTTGCACACCCCTGCTTTAGAGCAATGTATACTCAATTTATGAAGGCCAAAAATCCGTGTTGACCATTCCATCAAGCTGGTTGATCTAAATCCAGATTTGTATGTTTACAGACTGTTTTTTTGTACTATTAAAATCTGGGGGGAAACAATTATGTTTTTGAGAATCGATGAAACAACAAAAAATATTTTAGATAAAATGGACGAAAAAATTGTCATAATGTCACCTAGTTCAGCTCAGACTTAGCGAAAGCAGCTCACAGTTTGTCTCCAGCGGCCTTATAGTCTCTATCGTCCATTAATGACAAACTAGCATTGTAGATGAACGCAATTTAATGAGACGTGATCATAAACCAAGGTCGACAAAGTGGTTTGTAATCCGTTTGGCAGACGAATGACACGCTCGCACGGTAAAAGTGAAGTGTAAAAGCCCACACATGTGAGCGACTAATCCTGCTGTTTTCATCTAGATTTTTGCTTTTTAATCCCTAAAAGCAGCAAAAAGCTGTAGATGACGGGAGACACCTCTTAGCGGAACGCTTACCATTAGAAAATAAAGTATGAGACATGACAGGTCTGTCTCTCTCTCTAAATAAATATAGCGTTACTTTTATTCTAGCATTTTCGATCTTTTAACCATTTTCTCAGCTGATGCAGTATTGCACTGCATAAAAATGAATTCTTGACAAGCCAAAAGATCTTGAAATTACAAATTACTCAATAATACTTGTTAATTTCAGACAAGATAAACTATCTTAAAATTAAGAGTAAAAGATTAATTAGCTTGTTTCAAGAAAATAGGTCTCGTTTCAAGCGTCTTACCAAATAAAACGTTCTCACACCATTGGCAGATCATTTCACTTGATTTAAGTCTTTTTTGCTCATTTAGTTTTTTATTTTGTTATTTTTTGCAGGGTGGCACCACGATATTATTTGATGAAACCTTTCTCTGTATATTGTACTTATCGCATGTATACTGTTCTTTTCTTACCTCTGGCACTCAATGTAAGAACGTCATTGCGTAGAACAAGCTGCACACATGACAATAAAACGCTTTGACTCTTGACGTTACGTTTGAGATCCTTTGGCTTTCTGAATCGAAAGGCATGTTTCTCAGAAACATTCCTTCCGAATGTAATATTCAGTAAACAGACATGAATCTCTTGACTCTTCAAGGTCAAAGCAGCATGTCAGCAAGAGCTTACGACTGCATAACTAATCTGTCGTTTCTATGGCTAAAGGAGAACACAGGCCAGACTCAGACCTGAACCTGAGCGTTATAATACTTTGTTACTTTACTTAAGTAGAATTTTGGCTCCCTTTTACTTTACTAGAGTAATGATTTTTTTCCACTTAAGTTTTACTACCACATACTTGTTATTTTTTAAGCAAATATCTACACTTTCTACTTGTTTCAAAACTAGCCTTGTTAGTGCGATTTCATTTCGGTTAATTTTATTTCCGTGTTGTCATCAATCTAAAAAAATCTTTCATTTAATTTTCACTGTAATCTTTTCAACAACATTTTAATATAACAATACAGTATAATGACATTTTTTGTCTTGCAATACTTTTATTAATACTGATAAAACTACTTTTAAGTATAACAGTACTTTTACTTGTAAATTGTATATACTTGTATTTTACAAAATATTGGGGAATTACTTGTACTTCCACAGAAGTATGTTTTACCTCTAGTATCTATACTTCTACTTGAGTAACGAAGGTGACTACTTTTGTCAGCAGTCATCATGTGAACGAAGGCTTCATCATGACATCATCAAACACTTTGGGAATACTCATTTATTGATTCTGCTGATAATTTCAAATTATTTCAAATAAAGAAAACCTCACTGGTTAAAAAAAAATTTGGGCTTGTGAATTCAATTTTGAAATAAGCCAATCATTGTCTTGAAATTCAGTTAGGAAAAGAATTTCAGTTGTAGACCTAATGGGACACGGGTAAATCATGAATCACGAGGTGAACACTATCACAGAACTTTAAAGTGTAATGGATGATGGTGGTTGGCCAAGCGTGGTCTGATAAAGCGAAAACGAAACCAGAGAGAAATACTTTTCAATTCCACGCATCATGATCCGAGAAGGAAGTGTAGAGTGCGCGGGAAAAGAAGAGATTCTGTGAATAAAAGGATTGAAAGTACCTGTCACACAACTCCAGACGAGCTGGATGAGGATCTATCAGCCATTACCAGGATTCTGAACTGCTTTAGCACGCTAATCCCAGTTTAATCCCTCTTGTGTCTATATGCTGTTATTAAATTAGATAATGACATTGTAATCAGGATGTAAGAGAGACCGTAACTCAGCTGCAGGGCGAGCGAGGGACACAGATAGAGGAAGAGATGGAGGAGAGGAAATGCAACATGATGGAGGAGAGCGAGAGCAGACTGTGAGACGCCGCACGGACGGCTCAGACCAACAGCCAATCAGAGCCCTGCGTGCATGTCATGTGCTTCCTGTCCGTGCACGTGGACAATACGGCCTGTGACAGAGCTGAAGGTTCGGCCGCGGACAGACAGGCACACACAACCCAACAGAAGGTTTGACCTCGACACTTTCAAAATCTGACAGGAATCGACATGACACTGATGGAACCTGTTCAGAATCAACTTAATGTGTAGTGATGCTTAATGCTGGAGAAAGATATTATCAAATACACTGCAAAAATACATTCCTGCCAAGCCAAAAAATCTTGAAATGGAACAATAAATCAATTTTTTTTTCCTTTACAAGATAAATTAACTAGCTTAGAATCAAGAGAGAAAGATTGATTTGCTTTTTTCAAGAAAATAGCTTTTGTTACAAGTCGTCTTAACAAGTAACATTTTCTCACCCCAATGGCAGATAGTTTTTCTTGATCTAAGTTTTTTTTTTTTACTCATTTTGTTTTTTATTTTCTTATTTTGTCATGTGGATTTTTTTGCAGTCTATTTGAAGAAAAAAAATAGATGTTTATATCTTAAGCATTGATTCTTTTTAAACAATATTTGTTACTTTTTCTTTGTCATGGTTGTTTTATAGCTACTCAGTTTAAATGTGACAGATTGTTTCGCCTTGTATCGTGACTGTAGCCTAAGATTGACTTCTTTCTATTTTCCACATTCTGGTTGAGTGGTTCCAAAAATCTGCGATACATTTCTTTTGGAATATAAACATACACAATTAAAAAAGTCAGAAAAGTCACGAATCCGCAATGGTTGAACTGCGAAGTAGAAGGGTTCACTCTATTCGAATTGGAATTTGGCCTTCTGACATTTTCTCTCAGAGAGGAAAAAGTGTGTAGCTTTATAATTCTTAAACCCAGTGTGCCAGTGTGGCCACTAGGGGCAGTGTATAAACTGTGCTTAGTATATAACCACACAGTGAAGTTACACACACACACGCACACACACACATTGGTTAAATATGTTCCTAAATGTCCTTTTTGTTCCTCTTTTCTTGACGTTTTCATTAGGGATAAGAGACATTTCCTTACAAGAAAAACAAGAAACAAACAAGAAAAGCCCCATTGCTGCTTGCAGCTGTATTTCCCGTTGCTTTTGCCTAGTTCGACGTGAAACTTTTCCAAAGCTACAAACGAGTCTGTTTTTGTTTCATGTCACAAACGAGGCTGATAAAGTGGTGTGTGAGAAGCAAGCAGACATGAGCGGCTGCGGAGACCACCAGTGTTAGTGTGTGTCCAGCAGACCGCTTGTTTCTCCAATCAACAAACTCGAGAGCAGAAAGAGCCCAGCGTGTTGTGATTCATTAGTAGAGCCAACAAACCTTCACCTGATAAAAACCTGGCTGGAGTTGGACGCCCGTGAGCAGATCTGGCGTGGAAGATCTCCGAGAGCCCAGCCAGCTGCACCCGCACGTCTTTGCCTACTTGAATGACTCTTGACCTGGCCTGTGTCTTCTCTCAATTCACCCTCCTCCCCCTTTTGGCCTTGGGAAAGCTGTGGATATTGCTCGTCAGGCCGAAGCAAATAATCTGGAATTAAAAAATGGATTCCTGACTCCTTATCCCTAGCAACAAGCTCAGTGCCATCTGCTCGGCCGTCAGTGGGAACCCGGCCTCCGTCACCTGTTCCTGTGCCTTCTTTTGTCCGCCTGATAATGATCCCAACCCCGTGCGAAGCTCAGTCATCGGCTGGAGTTTTCTCTTTCACAGCAAGGTGTTTGAGCGAAACCGTAACGCATTTCCAAACTAAACGTTATATTTGAAACGTCCTTATTCAGGTCCATTGGAACTTTCCCAGTGGCACAAACCGCACATCAAAACACACGAACTGCAACTCTTTGAGCAACGTTTAATTAGTCAAGTCAAGATTTATTTAAAAAGCACATTTAAACATCTCCGAGGTGGACCAAAATGCTTCACAGGTTGAAAAGAAGAACATCTAATACAAGCAAAATATTTACTTTACTTTACTTTACTTTACAGTCATTTGGCAGACACTTTAATCCAAAGCGACTTACAACAAAAGGAGCAAGTGAAGCGATTTGTCTACAATAGGCTACAGTAGATGTCTACACAGACTATATATATATTCGATTCCAGGGAAAATCATGGGTTCCAGGGAAAGCAAGAATTTGTTGAATTGTGAAAGTTGCAATGAAATGTAAGTCGCTTTGGATAAAAGTGTCTGCTAAATGATAGAAAAGAAAAGTAAATTAAAGTAAAGAAGGTTGAGAAGGTTGTAGACTTTCTCACAGGGATAGGTCAATTGTTCCAGAAGACAGGCGGCGAACCAGAGAAGGTTTTTGTGGGAGATTTCAAGCCGCGTTACAGAGAGACGACTAGCCGACATTTGTTCTCAGATCATAGTCGTGAGGGAGAGTATTCCTGAATCAGAGAGTCTTCAAATCAGGTCTTGAAGGTTAATGATCAAACATTAAAAGACGGGTTAAAAGTTCCCATCAAAAGCCAGCGAGAACAAATGTGCTTTGCGTCTGGATTTGAAGATGGTGGGAGCAGACGTGATGAGGGGAGGAAGAGTTTTCCACAATTTTGGAACAAACGACAGCGAAGGAACGGTGAATTAAAGTTTCCAAGTCTTGATATGCAGTATAAGCTTTAAAAGCGTTTGCATGTAGTTCCTGGTGGAAGGATGTGGAGACGCTGGTCGTCCTGGCAGACGGCCTTAAGCTCCGGCGTCCCACTCACCTGGGGGGATCTGACAGCTGCGGAGGTTCCTTCTGCTCACTTTACTGCCTCTAATCCAATCTCAAACTCCATCTGAAACCTTACTCTGCAGAGACACAGATGCCACCAGTGTGAGATTCCTCACACAAATATTGATTCTTGGATTTGAAGAAGCATTTGGTGTAACCTACAGTATCTCTACTTACAAACACATGGCCAGAACAGTTTTTTTAAAGCTTTTGAAGAAAAAGGATCTTACTTCTATAGACGGAGAAACTGTAAAATTAAATATCTACCCGTAAAACCTCTAATAGAACGCCACTATGACGGAAGAGTTGAAAAACATAATATAATTATTAATATAATTATTATAACATAATTATTTTTAGTAAATTTAAACTACACATTTTAGTCCTTTTGATCTTTGTGTGCTTTTTAGTAATATGTAAATTTATTTGTAAATTTTTACTGTGATTGGATTTTGTGGATTATGTGATTATGTTTTAATGTAAAGCACTTTGGTCAGTCTACTGTTTTAAAAGTGCTTTTATAAATAAAGTTGACTTGACTTGACTTAACACACACACACACACACACACACACACACACACACACACACACACACACACACACGTGACTGTTCTATCACATCCTGTGTCAAATGGTGCTTGTCATAATGACCCAGTGGATTGATTAAAATATTAATAACAATAATAATAATAATGTGTCCATCTAATACTGAGTCATAAAATCTGAATCAAAACCCATGTGGCTCCTTTGAAGACAATTTGTTTCAATTGCTGCTCCTTACAACACAACAGGTTCATGTAAACGTGTTTTTGCTTTATTTTCAAAGTTTAAAAAGAGTTAAAGACTTGCGAGCAACACATGCAAGCTTCCCATTGGCTCTTCCAAGGAACGGGAGGTTCTATTTGAAGTTTTACGATGTATATGTATATAACATAGCAGAATATTTAAAAAATAATAAATATTAATTATAGAAATCTATAAAATAAATGTTTGAAAAGAGACTCCAGTCACTGATTAGCAGAACTGACGGGTTTGTTTAGGCCGGGACGATGCAGTGACACGGGGCTTATTGAACCCAGATGGGCCGGTGCCGGAGCTGAGATGTGCTCATCACCAGAATCAAAGCTCTACCTCCCACCAGGAGGAAACAGAGGAATGCGCACGGACCGTCTTTGTTCTGATGAAGTGAAGAAACAAACATTATGAGCAACGTGGTCAAGCCAATCGCACACGACGTCACTCAGTGTGGAACAAGAGCAAAGATAAAAACAAGTCCGCACACTTCAACTCGGATCTGCTGAAGAACGTTCTCTGCCCGGTTGCGCAATGTTTTGAGGCTTTTTTTAGTTTATGGTCAGAATACGGTCTGAAACTTCAGTGAAGAGAGTCACACATCTCTGCTGAAGCTCAGCTACGGTTCTTAGCCAAAACTCAAGCCTTGAATAAATGATTTACACTTTTTGCAGAGTGGAAATCGGTTGATCAAACCCTCAAGTTCTGTGTCTAAAATTACAATTAGTCAAAAACAGACAAAATCGCAGAGACATAGTCGGTTCAAAAGAAGTGTTCTACAGGTGAACAATTTACAGTGTAGAAGTATTTTGGAACGATATACGATTAAATGGGAAAAAGCTTGTCAAAGACAGCAAAAATAGGATTAATTGGAGCAGGGGAAAAGTTGGATTGGTGGACAACCATTCGCAGAACAGGACACACACACACACACACACACACACATACTCTTACTTCTATGGTCAATTTTCAAATACCAATTCACCTGAAACATGTTTTCTGGGAAAAACTGGAGATCCGGAGGAAACACACGCAACACGAACGAGGAGAACATGCAAACTCCACACAACTCAAGTCTAATACGTTTCTTCTCACCATTCAACTGTACTTCTAATTAATGTTCTAATTGATATTTAATTAATGTATTCTATGTATTATATTTAATTAAAGTATTATTTAATGTTCTAATATTATTTAATGGCCTTAATAGTGGATACACACACACACACTTTGCAGACGGCTGTACTATCTTTGCTGTTTTCATCGGCCTGTTCATCAGGGTCTCAGAACATTTTCATATATCTACGTGCATATCTGCTGCACTTCAATAAGGAGGCCAGCAACAGGACAACAACTGAACCTTGAGGCCAAAACATGCTCAACCAAGAACAAAGAACATGTTCATCGGCACTGGGAACTACTTGCCATTTTGATGGTGGGATTTTTTTTATTTTCTTGGATTACAAAAAAAGCATTGGAGAAATAAAGCTCAGCCACCGTTCAGAATGCAAGATAACAATATGTTTGAAGCTGGAGTATGTTTTCAGTTTGCGATTGAAAGTGCAATGGCGCTCGTGTCATAATGCGATCTCTGTTCCGAGAACAGCGGGTAATTTGTAATTGTGGGGAGGAATGTATGAGCGAATGTACGACGTCCCTCCACAAAGACCCCTCACAGAAGACAGTTCATCTCAGAGTTCTAGAATACCGTTCCAACAATGAGATTTCATCTACTCCCAAATCAGCAAAGCGCAGAGGTGTAAAGTACTTGAGTACACTTTAAGAATTTTTGTATGTATTTATATGTATTGATTCTAAAAAAAAAAAAAGTACATCGAACGCGTAACGAAATTGACATTCAAACACTGAGCGTAGTGTTTGTACTTGTATTAGTACTTGTACTTTATTGATTGCGGTACTTAATTTATTGGGTACTTTACTTGTACCTAATTTATTGGGACTGCGTGAATTTAAAAGTTGCTTGTGTTTTTGATACTTGGTACAAGTACAAAGCAGCCAAAATACTAGTAAGTAAAAAAATATTGAAAAAAATTGTACTCAAGTACTTTACACCTCAGGAGTGTCATTCCGAGAGGCATTTGGTCTTGTGAATATAAAGAGTCAGAATCAGAATTACTATTGTTCGTGTCACTTTCTCGTTTTTATTATTTTTTACACTCAACACAAGTCCGAGAACATGTTTTGATTCCATATTTAGAATCACAACTTTCCCAAAACAAAGAAGAGCCAATGTTTTCAACCCAATCCTAATCCTAACCCCATCCCATACGTGATTATCGGTCCGAGAACTTCAGTTGTTAATGACACAACAAACCCGAGTCTGTTGGTCTGCAGGTTCCACGTGAGCTTCAGTGTGTCAGGTGACCACCAGGCAACCTCCCGGGTCAAGCGAGGGCGCCATAAACACCCCTTCCCCTCACACTCAGTTAATCATTCATTTTTGGCCAGCGTCCCGCCGTGTCTGGGCATCAGCATCCCTGCAGGCCAGTGAAGAAGCCTTCAAGAAAGGACTTTCCACCCCAAGCAATGCAGGAAGGATGAAGAACCACATTGTGTGATTCCCACAATGGCCACTCTGTCACCACAATCCCCACTAATTTCATTTGCCTGCGAGGTAGAGCAGAAATTCCCCAAGAATTCCTGTGATGAAGTTGCCCCCAGTCCTGTGGGACATAAATGAGCGTGTGGGGCCAGGCATGTCAGCGTGTCTTCTCCTCGCACTGGCCAAACATCATCCGCCCTCATATGATACCAGCGAGGAAGAAGAGTCCAGCCTCTGAGAGGATGAAGAGCGCAGTTTCCCTACTACACCCCCACGCATAAATCAGTCTGAAGCACAGTTTGGTGACACCGACTGGGATAAATGTTTAGTTTCTTTGAAAGAAAGATTCCATTTGAAAGTCTGATCAATGATTTGGAGGTTGAGCCATGTTTTTGATGGTTTTCTGCTTGCTGTTAATTAACAGAATGCATTGTGATGAGGATATTTGTTTAATATTCTTTGGCATGAGATGCAGGAACGTCGTGTTGGTTTAGGTTTATGACTTCAAAACTATCATTAGAATCCTAGATCAAACTTTGAGATGCACTCAAAATAAAAAAAAATAAAAAAAAAGTAAAGGAATACAAAAATAAACGACACTTTTGTGTGCATTACGTGTGAATTTTGCACACATTTTTAATTAAAGAAAATCATTTTAGTCATGATTTATTTCGTAAGAAATGTGTAACGCATATGCACTGTAGCTTTTTGGTAATGTGGGTGAAATTGAAGCAGTGTAGTTTTTATATAATCTATATTTTTGCATGTTTTCACGTTTTTTTTTTTTTTCGTGTAATAAATTTTTCTTAACAAGTAAAGTACAGTGGGAGAGATTGTGAAATGGGCATGTGGGGTCCAGTGTCTTGCCCAAGGCAAGTAAAATGTAGGGGGATTCGAACCAGCAACCTCTCTACCACTGGAGTGGTAAAATAACGCTCTGATATATTGAAATAACACCCAGAAGAGACACCCATAGATTTTCCCATGAATTGGCACTTAGTGGCCAAGCTGATGACAATAAGGGGCAAAAGATTTAAGAACAAGCACATGTATCAGCGAGAACCACTGTCCGTCTGTATCTCTTCCCCCTGGTTTGACTCTGTTGCCTATATTTCGACTTTGCCTCTCACCTAAAGGATTTTGTCTCAAACGTTCACGTTTCAAACAGCATGAGATACTGACAGTTACCATTAAAAAAATATTATACCAAATACCTGCTATATTTTTTTCAATTAAAATGTCATAAATGGACTATATGATTTAATCACACTTTAATAATTTTAAAAACATGTTAATGCATTTTTTTAAAACAATGTGTTGTTTTTCACGTGTCTGTGTAGTGTAGAATTTAACATTTTAATGATGCGTCTGTATTGACATTTCTTACACTGACCCTAGAGATTGGCTTAGAGATAGTTGTGTGACTGTGAGAAGAGTTATACATAAAACTGATATCAACCATTTTTTTCGACAAATTTGCCTCATTTAGCAAGCTTCTGGTCTAATATATTCAAACAATTATGCTACTCTTCATTATGTCATTTGCAGTTCAAAAAACACATAAAAATCTACGTCTACTAAATATCGAATGTATTTGTTTGGGCTCTATATTTGAATGATTATACCAATTAAGCCAGCTGGAGAAGTTTCAAAGTGAACCAACACTTTTAAGTATTTAGATATGTTAATACATTGAAAATGGCTCAATCTGACCCAAACATAATAGGAGGGTTAAATACTTGATCCTCGCAATGGCTATATTTATTATTACTGCCATTTAATTGGGAAAGTACATATACACAATTACCTACATTGCACATCTACCTTATGACATCATTGATCTCTCCATAAAATGATCGCATTGAATCGATTGATTCGCATTGACTGTAAAGTTATTCAGATTCACCTAGACATTGATGTAGTACTGGCTCAATCCACCAAAAACACCACAAGGTTTGAAAATAAGGCTTTAACCCTGCAATAGCAGCTTCAAGTTTTGTTGTTGCTTTGTCGTTTCATGCACATGTTTTTACTAGAATGAATACATCTGGTAGTTTTGTTCACATTTGCCACAGAGAGGTTCAGATCTCAGCATTCAGTCGAGATGTTTTCTCGCTGGTAAATACTGTGACTTATTTAGTATGCGGCACTAAAATCAAAAGCTTTCCTTTGATGCTACTTAAAGACCCGCAGGCTTGATTTTTTTTAATTGATCTTTTTGAGTCACACTCAAATCGACACGAAAATGAAGCCGTTCTTCACATAACTGGACTTTGTTTAGAGGAGGATCGCTGCATTTGGTCTCACGTAAAACAACCGCAGCTTTCCTCATCAGAGAACGTTGAACAGAAATAGGTTGGAAAAAAAAAATCACCCACATTCCCAAGCGATTTTTTTTGACCATGTAACCATAGAAACATTGTGAAATACTGACCTAATATTCCCTAATATGCAGTTTCTGTCCAAGAGATTACATATTGGAACATTTTAAATCGTTCTAATCTCTTTCAAACGCATCTCTTTAAAATTATAACTGCAGAAACCCGGCGTTCACAAATGTGTGCAAACACATAGAAGCCAAAGCTTCTCAAGAAGAGTCCTTCAGATCAGAAATCGTTGGAAAATTGACCATATACGTATGAGTGAGAGAGAGTGTGTTTATCCTGCTCGGCAAATGATTGGTCACTGATCCAGAGTGTGTATCCGCCTCCAGACCCGAGACACTGAGATAGACACGAGATTTCCCCGACACCCTGAAAATGGCTCCCCGTGACCCAGAAATGAAAGTGTGGATTCAATAATGAATGGAAAGTTCATAAATAGAAATAATACACAAAATAGAAATAATACACAGTCTTTAGCTTCTCTGATATGCTGGCACTTTTTGTCGACCAGAAAGTAACAATAACTCTCAAAAACAAAGACGGTGAGCTCTGACAATGCTGACACAGCATGAAAATGATCCCACAATGAGCTGTAGAGGAACGCCTCCTTTAAATGCTCCCCCCGTTCAGAGTTTCAGATTGTTTCTATTTCAGAAACTAAACTCCTGGGATTTTGACACAAATCTATCTCTAGGTGTTACGGACAGTGTTCCTACGGGCCATCTGACTTCTTTTCTGTCCAGATTTAAAACGTTGATTCGTTCCACAAGTGATAACGTTTTGGTTGTATGAGATTTTGGTGGCGTGTTCATACTAAACTTGAATCAACTTGAGATTGTTCAGACTCAGCAGCGACAGGTCAGGTGAAGTTGTCACAGATCCCGGCTTAGAGCCGGTCAGGACTTTTATGTTGATATGTTCACAGACTTTTATGTTGGAAGGTCACCGTGTCGCCGCCATCTTGTCTCATCCACATGCTTTCACGATCAATTGTAAATCAGCTGTTTTTCGTCAGGCCCTGTCTAGATCACTGTAATTGTCTCGTTTGCATCCCAGGTGTTTGTCATGTTCACATCGTTATGTTTCGTATTTATATCACGCCTCTGTCACAGTTTCTTTGTCGGTTTGTCGCAGTGTGTCCTGTCACTCGTAGTCTTGTTCATGTGCAATGTTTTGGATTAATTCTTGGAAGAAAGTTGAACCCTTCCTGCTCCTGTGATCTCGTACAGGAAGTGCATGTGAGTCCACGCTGCCTTGCCCGGTGACAGTAGTTAAACTGTGTCAGAAGTGGTGATCAATATCAATGCACAGAAACTTAACGCATTAACGCTTCAATGTTTTAAACTTTGTTGAATATAGTAATGACCGAATTTGAATCACAATGTTTTTTGACTGTTTGCCACAGATGTTTATATTTTAGCCGTCCATTGTTGTGTTATTTTTTTTTATTGCAAATATTTCAATATTTGTCAATGAATAATTTGTACTAGAGTGAGAATGCTTTCTGTAAAGTGAGAAAGCACATTTGTGTCTTTACATCAGTGTGTGTGTGTGTGTGTGTGTGTGTGTGTGTCCAGCCAGCCATGTGCAGTTATCTGATGTCAAATTACTGCATCTCTATGTAGCCGAGTCCAAATGAGTGCTTGCACTTAAGCCGAAACTGCTCTTATCCAATATTGTGCTTTTGTATAAAAAAAAAAAGATAAAAAAACTAAAGCAATTTCCATATTTTAAGCATTAAAGAACGTGGCCAAAGACCAATGTGCAGAAGAGGTGTGCGGTAGACCGATATGAACGTGAATACTGGTTTTGAGTTGTGTCACAAGATGCATTTCATACAATTAATAAAACAGATTTGTTTCTCTGCAACTTCTACAACTGCTATTTGCCGTTTAACCGAGAACCGTTTCTGCTCTTTTCAGTTTTATTAACCGTTGATATATGTTGTAACTAGTGCTGCAACGTTTCACATATATAATCGATTATTATTGACAAATTAAATCATCAATTGTGATTTCCTTCATTGTGACGTTTTGATGCATTGACATCGCTGCCATCCAATATATGGAACAAAATTCCAGAGTAAATTTGAGGCAGTCGTGGAAATGCATTCACAAATATCGTCACCCAGATATAGTGTTAAAATATGGAGTTCCACAAGGCTCAGTGCTCGGCCCAATCCTATTCTCACTTCATATGACCAATCCTTGTGACCAGTCACATGCTCTCCTGACCGGATGCAGAAAGACAGATACATGCGTTTATGACATAACGGTTAGATTACTGTAATGGTCTCCTGGGAGGTTCTCCTGCCAAACTAATAGATAAACTTCAGTTAGTTCAGAATGCGGCCACTAGTTTACTCACCAGAACAAGCAAGTACGACCATATTAGTCCAGTGGTCATGTCGCTGCACTGGTTACCTGTTAAATATCACATTCAGTTAAAAAAATGGACCCACTTATAAAGCACCACACAGTTTAGCTCCTCAAATATCTACATGAGTTTATCACATACTTTGAGCCATCGCGACCGGGCAAGCTTATAATACCTCGATTCTTCAAAACCTACAAAGGAGGAAGATCTTTTGCAAATGTAGCACCAAAACAATGAAATGTTCCGCCGAGCACGGTCTGAGACTCAGAAAAAGAGTCAGTTTAAATCTAGACTAAGTGTCACGGCCTCGACACATCTCTTCAATGAAGCATATCTTTAACTACTAATAACAAGTTTAATTACTTAAAACTAATGTATAGGAAGACTGCCTAATGTAGAAGCCCGGAACCGAACGTCACCTGCACCAAAGCATCATGACCATTTATTACTATCTATTTATTAGTCTTAGAGCGTTTTACGTTGCTAATATAATTTTACTTTCTCGTTGTCACTCCCAAATTAAGTTAGAATACAAATTTTGCCTATAATGTAAGTAAGGTCTACTAAAATGTAATGTCTGTTTTTTTTTGTCCCCCCCAATATCACACAACTTTCCCCCAAAATGACAATGTTTCATTCTGATTGTGTTTAGGTGTAGTTTTAAACATAAATTTGACCACAACTGTATGGTGCTGGAAAAACTGGAAAATGCTTGAAAAGAGCTAGATTCAGAAAGTGTAGAAACACTGTAACAGAGCAAAGGCAAAACAATAGAAAGAATCCAGTGAGGGACAGCTCTGATGCGAATGACCAGACTGGTTTGAACACAAAGAGTAAGTCAAATAGCAGAAGAGCTTCTTTGAACATAGCACGTTGATCATTGGGGTGGATGGGCTACAGATGTAGAAGAGCTGAAGCTACCATTCACACAGACAATAGAAGATTTAATGCTTTGGGATGTGGTGAAATGGGAGATTCACGCCACTATGAACCATATCTCTGCGTCATGTTTCCATTACTCATGTTAAATCTCTGCCATGACGGATTAAGGCAGTTCTGAAGGCAAAGGGGAGTCCAACCCGGCACTAGTAAGGTGAACTTTTTCTCTTTTAGATCAGAATATCAAATCTTTTAGATCTTTAGATCAGAATATTGTGAGGTTCGGGACTGCAAGCAGAAAGCCAATTTTTAGTTTGCATGTAACTGGTGGATATTTAATGAAGGTAAAATAATAGATTATAAATGCACACAGCTGGTCAGCCGTGTGACCTCACACCACATGGCGGAGTGGACGAGCCAGATGAGGGGCGCGGTCAGGCCGTAACCAGTTGGCACCGATGCCAAAGCCACTGGCCGAGTGAGTGTAAAAACACGGTGATAACAAACCCAGAGAAAGAGGGTGGCAGTCCTGAGGTCAAGCGTACCAGAAACACAGTCTGACTCGGAGGACAATTCTACTCTTCGGTCAAACCAAGCTCAGAATTCTGTGAAGTATTCAGCTGGTTGCAGCTTTTGTATTTCCATTATTAATTGAAAAATGTTTGAAAACAGTACATTTTCTCACAAAGTACGAAAACTTTAAGCCCCTTTAATCAACCCCTTCAATATGGTTATAGCCCATAGTCTGAACACCGATGAACAAGGGACATTTTTCTTTTTAATTAACTCTTTTTCCTAATTTTTGAACACAGATAAAAAATTGACATTTTTCTTTAATAAAGACAATTTTTTTCCCTAATTTCCATAGATACGTTGCGTTGGTCTCAAACTAAGCTCTATATAAGTAAAGTTGCAAGCACTGGTCAATGGCCCAGGGTGCATCAGTGTAGTGAGGTGCAGCTTGTTTCGGTTAGTACCTGTGTGAATCCGGGAGCTCCGCCAGGATCTGCTCTACAGGATTTTCCTCCCAGGGCAGCAGCTCATAAAGCTGTCAGTGCACTTGTATCCTGGTCACCTTTGCCACAGTTTAACTCGGCAAATTTCCTCCATCTCGCCTCACTCATTCGCTCGTCATGTGTGATGAAGATCTGCAGGTAAGTGCTGGTGTCGACATGCGTGTTCACACTAATATTAGAACATGGACGGGAACAACCAAAAAATTGAATCTTCGTCCGCACTTTTTAGAATTGTTTCCTGATATAGGCATTTAAAAATGGAAAAAAATGGGCCTGTTAAAAAAGAGAAATGGACCTCGGCAGGGCAGTGAATAAGCAAGTATAAAAGCTATCAGCACTTAGAAGGGCTCTAAGACAGTAATAATAGTAGTGATGCTGTGGTGCAGGTGAAGTTCGGTATCGGGCTTCTACCTTATGCAGCCTTCCTATTTGTTAATATTGGTCCTTTAACATGTTATTATTACAGTTATAAATATGCTTCATTGAAGATATGTGTGTTCAATCGAGAATGAAACTGACTGATTCTGATTCACGGATTGTGCTAGGCACAGTGTTCCATAATTTTGGGGCTTGATAAGCGAAAGTGAAGGTTTTAGAGATTTCTGCAATTACGAGCTGGTCTGAGTTTTGAGAGCGCTCTTGAGGTACTGTGAAATCAATTAGCACAATTATTGTTTTGATCCCGTTTCCTGTTATTAGTAAAGAATTGTCATTAATTGTCAATGTCAACGCTCTTGATCATTTTAGTTCAAAATGAATGAATGACACATGTTTAAATGTTCACTTTCGAAACGCACTAGGCAAAAGATCGATTCCACGCCGAGTTGAAAGCGTAAAGCCTCTAGTCACATCACTGCCAATTAGTTCCTATGTATAACTGATCGTATGACAAACGGCAAAGCAAAAATAGTCCATTTCCAGGAAACGCACTTGATGGATTCATTTGGGTGGAAAAAGCAAAAGGTCTTGACAGGGATCCACATTCTCGTAGTGACAAGCATCTCTATTCAGAGACGTTTCAGTGGAGTCGTCTGTTTCACCAGAGGTTGACTCTGTCTGTGTGTCGGAAGAAAAAAAAAAGTTCCAGTGTGATCCTGGATCCAGTGTAATGGGCAAGACAAACACATGTGGCTTTGTGCTGGCTGCCCAAATCACTGGCTGTGGCCGGAGGCGATGTTCTTCGTTCGGAGTGATGAACTCTTACATGCCTCTGACATTCCAAAACGTGGTGAAATGCATTTTAAATGGTCCTGTTAGCAGTTTAAGCGACAGAAAGCGTGTCGTTGTATAAGCGTGACAGATATTCAAACGTAGATATTTCAAAAAGTTGAATTTATTGTTTTCAATGGTGCGAAATTATCTGGGCGAAGATGGAGCCTTTTGTCAAAATTCCCAGTTCCTGCGCTTAAAATCTTTTCATTATTGACTCATACTGTCAACTACTGTACCTTTATGAGAAAAGAAGCTGTATTAGTTACTGGTGTTCTGCATCGAGTTTCTAGCTTCTATTCAATGGTGGGTTGAAGAAGGTCACCTGTTGGGCGTAGAGGTTAAATCCACACGGTTTGCCGGTTAGACAAACACACACCTATGGGCATCAATAATCTACAATTCATCTGATGTGTTTGTTTCTGGATTGTGGGAGGACACCAGAGAGTCGGAGGAAACCCACACACACACACACACACACACACACACACACACAGCTCTGACCTGGACTTACACTCTGCTCCTTCCTGTGTGAGGCAACACAAGGGACTCCTAGTTCAAGTTCAAGTTCTGAGCATTTGTAAGGCGCTTTTCACAGTTTTAACTGTCTCAAAGCGCACAAACTGTCTCCTACTGCATCGGCATCCTTTCAAACAGACACGTGAACCCCTCGTGATGAAGAGTTCCTGTGCAGAACGGGATTCCAAAAGAGACATGTGCACTAAAAGGACGAGGAAGGAATGTTGGAAATTCGCAAAGCAAGTTACGGGCACAATCTACACCGGTGCCACTCTCTGATCTGGTTAGTGCCCCTTTGAGTCTTGAAGAAATGAAATGGGACTTTTTTTGGGAGGCTGTTCAAACAGAAGAGTAACTCAGGTAGCCAAACAGGATTCTCTCCGATGGCTGACCTCCTCAGCAGAGGTCACGCAGGCCTTGTCCTGACCCCAACCCTTTCACAGCGGGTACAGGCCCGATTGTTGACGGAGGCCATCAAAAGTAAACCCACTAATCAACTCTGATTCCGCCTCTTCATCTCTCATTAGAGAGGTTGCTGAGAATTCCCTTAATGAGTTTTAAGTCCACAAAGCTTTAACAACCGAAGGCTGACCGGCTAGTGATGAGATCTGGAGTTAAAATGCTGCGAGTGAGTTGCGGAATGTTCAAGACGGGAATTCTGCAGAGCGACAGCTGGAATCAAATCGCCAGTGCTGTCTAGATGAGAGGAGCTTGGCACGGCACCCGAGTGAGTGAGCGAGCGAGAGAGAGAGAGAGAGAGGTGAAGCGCTGTGGTTAACACATGAGCAGGGTCGTGGCTAGTGTAGACACTCCGTACTGTGTGTAGCTGTGGGCACAGTGCATGGTATAGCAATTAAAACGTGTGAACTGCTGACCGTAAGGCCTCAGCACAGAGGTTATGTAACTCGGGTGAAGCTAATGCGAACCATTCATATCTGAATGCTGTTTTCCCATTTCTGGGTCAGGGGGGTCTGGAGCCAATCGCGGCCATTGAGGGACTGGAGGCGGGACACACCTCGGATTAGGAAATCGACCAATCACACAACGGAAGACACAAGCACAAATATTCACACCGATGGGCAATTTTCCCAGACTCCAATTCTGCACTTGGAACAATCACAAATAATCTGAAATACGTCTTTACGCAGCGGCGCGTGTGCGTCTATATAGTGTTAAACAATGGTGCGTAGACAGATGTGCTACAGTAGAAGTTTTTTAAGCTCAATAACAGAAATAAAGACACATTAGATACGCCGCCGACACTTAACACATACAATATTGTACTGTATTTAGTTTAATCTTACTTCTTCCCGTGTTATTTAGTCTATTACAACAAACAGAAACTACAAACCACAACCGGTTAGCTTAGCTTAGCTAATAAATGGGTGTCATCGCAGAATGAGTGAAAACAGTCGAAAATGGTGCAAAGGATCTTGGGAAATGAAGTTCTGACCACTAGAAATTACTTTTTGTTATCTATTATTCAAATACAAGCTAGGTGTGTTAAATAAAGATAAAACAGTATTTTTAAGAGAATATTAATGTAATTGAACCAAAAACGCTTTTTTTTTTTTTCTATTTTGTGCCTGAAAAATCAGGGGAGGTGGTTATATTCGCAGGGTGCTCATATTCGCGTAACTCTACGGTATAGAAATGATTTGTTCCGTAAACTGTTTGATATGATCCATCTCAAATGTGCAAAGGTCAACACATCTCGGTATCTTCTCTGCATCACTGCTTGTGTTTTATCTACGTTCTCCTGCATTCATCTTCAGCAGTGCTCCACATTTCTCATGGTGGATGACGTTTCACTTACACACAAAAGTGAAGACCCACACAAACGTGCCGCCAAGAATCCAAAGCCCAGCTCTTTCTTTTTGTGCAACAGAGACAGACAATCACACCAATGGAGTATTTCCTCTAGTTTAACGCTTGTAATAATGTGGCAAATGACTAGATCAATTGATTCATTTTCTCATGTTACGCATTCCTGTGCAATTTTCCAGCGAGTTAAGTTAGCGTGAGCAAGCCTCCTCTTTTCCCGAGACATGTCTTCTATTTACGTCGTGTCCGGGGCGTCCGGACAGATTTTAGAAATTCACTTTAAATGTCCGGTTTTCACGCTTCTTCAGAGGACCGTTACACGTGACGTACGTAGGTTTGCCAACCGTGCTTTCAATTTTTTGAGATTTGAAAACATTAGCGGACAACTATTGTCCTGTTTTTTTTTTTTTT
>CM051494.1:17185678-17208178 GCA_028031935.1 Paedocypris micromegethes
GAAAGAGGAGTAGAGACAGAGAAAGAGGAATATAGAGAGAGAGAGAGAGAGAAAGCGACAGATAGAGACAGAGAGAAAGAGAGAGAGATAGCGACAGACAGATACAGATAGAGAGCCATTTTTACTACCATCTACTATTTACTACTACATTAATTAATAATGTAGAAATATCAAGCCAATTTGATGTGTTGGTTTCATTAGTTTAAAATTCAGTTTGCAAAGTTTTACATTTTTCTCACTCTTCTCACTTTTTTTTAGTTACATAAAAAAGACACAATTTTTTTTTCATTTTTATCAGTGGTCACAATTGGTTATTGACTGATCTTTATAAAATAATAAAATAATCGATTACTGTAACAAATTTAGTTTAATCAATTGAACGAGATTGAATACAAGGGGCTGATGTTGGAGTATGTAGAACTTATGAGCAAGACAAAAGGAATCATTTGGGACTCACCTATGCGGGATAATGAGGTCACGTTAGTTTCTATCATTGTCAATGGCAGTTCGAGAATCAGGAATTGAATATATGCCGTTTTATCCTGTGAATGCATTACTGGGAAATCTCGCGAGGGGAGCTGATTCCAGTCAAAGTGAATGAGTAATACACAGCAGAAGTGCTCGGAGAACCGTTAGACGCGCTGCATCTTCGCTAATCTCAAATCTTTCGTTTGCTTTGCTGAAAATAGGTCATAGTGTTCCAAAAATACAACACGCATGTAAAAATGTATAATAACAATTACTGAAACACTTTTTTGAGTCAGGTTTTATTCTCGACTGTATCAGATCTCATATACATTGTTAAGTAATATAGCGCACGCGCAGTGCATGAACTCTTTAAACTTGCAAATTCTTTGCTTTGTACACCAAGAAAGTTATTTTAAGTTTATCACATATAGGTTTTTAATTTTTTAAATGATAAATAATGGTAACAACAATCATATTAATATGTGATAATAACAACAACAATAATAATAATAATAATAATAATAATAATAATAATAATAAAAGTTATTAGCATTGTCTTATTATAAGTACGTATTAATTTGCAGCGACAATAATAAACCGCTTAAAATCATTGTTATGAAATTTATTTTGCGCATTGTTTTGATTACTTAAACACGAACATACTGAGCATTCCTCATAAAGCGCATCGATTAAAAACGCCTCCAGTAAACAATTGGTGTTAATGAATGCATCAAACAGAACCTCCATTTTATTGGTGAATTGCTAATCCGTTAAAACGCAAGTGAGGGAGGGTAAATGTATTTACTCTGCACCAATCGTGGTGCATTTATGCACTGCGTGCAGTTTGACAGTAGAGTGGAAATGGCAGGGCGGCGTGAAAGAAAAATGGAACAGCATTTGTCCACAATAAAATACAAATAATGTGCGCATGTTGAAAATCTTTCGATTTTTTTTATTTCGACAAAAGAACGATAAACGCACATGTGATATTTCAACACGACAGGACGTAGTCCAGAGACCTTAAAGGCAATTTGAAGCAAAACAAAAAATAATAATTCATACCACTTACGCGCCAAAAAGCCGCAGCAGGTGAATGGGCGCGCGCGCACACACACAGGTGATCTACCTGTCAGATTACAGCATCATGACGCGAGCATCCTTTAACGCGCATCTTCTGCCCCTCTTCTTCGATCACGTGTTCTCCCCTCAGGTGTCTGACGTGTCTGCCGGCAGGTACGAATCTCCACCTTCTCGCTCTCCAGCGCAACACCTGAGATGAAAAGAGACGAGTCTGTTCCTCGCCTGGATCGTCCGAGCAGCCCGCGGTCTCTCCATCTATCCCGCCGCGTAAAGATAGGTGGCGTGTGTGTCAGACTCTCGCATCGCAAAAAGTAAAAGAGAGAGCGCACAAATGTCATCTGAAGAGGCGGAACACGTCAGTGCGTCCTCAGGTTTGTTCCGTGTTGTGGCTCACACTGATCAGTCCAAACCTGTCCATCAGGAATAACGGTCCCTCAGTACGGGACACAGACCTCTTCTGCGCTCCAAACATCTCTGTGGCGCTTTTCCTCCTTCTATTTTGGGAAAGAAAATCGTAAAAAAGCGGGTAGGTTGGCTTGCTTTGTGGATTTAAGTTCTTGCGAATGCCTTTCTTTCACTCTTTTTTAAACTTTTATGGCCATTTTCTGATACGGGGTTAAACCAAGACGGTGTGTGCGCAGGTGAGGAAGGTGCCGCGCGGGTCTCGGCGCTGCTGACAGGCTTGATGCCTGGAAATGTTTATCATTGCGTGTTTACCTTGTTTTGCAAATTGCACATTTTACTCGGAGGTGAGAATTTTATGTTTCGTTTTGCATCATTCGATTTTTCTTTATGGTGATTGCACATGACTCGAGTTCTGTTACAGCCCGGCCATATCACACACATATCTGACGAATTCAAAGTTAAGGAAAAAAGAAATTTTCTGAATATTTTGCCTTCAAATCAACGTGAGTTAAAGCATGAAACCAGTTATTAATTTAGTGAATACTGCATATTTCCCATATGCCTAGTGCATTCTGAAAACGCAATTTTGTCTCGTATTCTTTGAATCCCCCACATGTTAATGATTTCGCCGTTGTCAAAGTATTTATTTAAAATATACTTTGGAGAACTTTTCTCTCCGGACGATCAGAAAACAGGAGAGTTTGCGAAATATTTGAACCCGTGTGTGTGTTCAAGTAAAATAAATCCGGTTTACTAATGACGTAAACAAACAAACAAACAAACAAACTAAATAAAGAATAGATCCAAACAAACCAGCGTTATTATTGAAAGTCGATTATTATGTATACAGTCGTTGTTTCCAGTGTCATGTTCATTCATATAAGCTTAAACAAAATTACTGAACACGTTACGTTGATATATTTGTGCAAGACAGTTGTGAAATCGTCTTTAAACCCCACGAGACCGACGAGTTTTTTTTTTTTCAGTTTAACTCTTCTTATTCTAACCATGATGAAAAGCAACGGGAACATGGGACAATTTGTATATAAATCCGGTGTTGTGTGAAACACTTTGTACACACACACACACACACACACACACACACACACACACACACACACACACACACACACTCACACACACGCGCACACACACTTCAAAAGATCAGACGAGGCGCGGGACGCTCACGGTCCCACCAAATAAGCCCCGCTGGATAACTTTATTCGGACTTCTCAGTCATCACAGCCAGCGAGCCGAACTCTTCAGCTGACCCGAGTGTCCAATAGTGGCCGTGTGTGTGTGTGTTTGTGGTAGATCTCGGATGAGGAGCGGAGCCCATGCGGACTGCTGCCATCTGACCCAGCGCTCTTATCAATGAAGCAGGAGATCATGGCGGAGGGTCCCCGGTGCAAGCGGAGAAAGCAGGCGAACCCGAGGAGGAAGAACGGTAAGAAAGTGTCTTCTGTCTCCGGCTCGTGTGTGTGAAACTGTCGGGATCGTGACGGACAAACGTCAGAGTCGTTCACCGGACAGTGTGGCAAACTTGGCCGCAGTATGAACTACTTTCGGACGCCCAGTTTTGGGGATTGTGGCTGCTTTTTTGTTGAGCGAGCACACTACTGGATGAGTGTGTTTAAGTACAGAAAGATAGTTTAGGTGTGTGTGTGTGTGTGTGTGTTAGCTCACGACGAAACCGTTATGTGTGTGTGCGCGTGTGCGCGCGCCTTCCGTGGGACGCGGCGCGCACATTAATACTTATTTGTAAGCGGATAGTTTACGGACCGTTTCGTTGGGCTGTTTTGTTCGATTTAGAGAGGCACGTGCGCGTGTGTTTGGTGTGTGTTTGTGTCTTAAAGTCTGTGCGGTTTTAAGTTTTGCTGTGGCTGTCACTTTCCCAATTTATTAATCGGCGCACGAATTATGGTTTATTTAACACACACAACTGTTGCTTTCTGTGCTGTGCTGAAGTAGCTAAAAGTTTGCGTTTGTGAGAATTTAAGTGGAAAAAAGCGAAAGAGTGAGTGTTCGAGTGGCCTGGGCATTTAGCAAACGGAGACCAACAAACACTTCGTCATCGACGGATTTGTCTTCTGCTGTCTATTCTATTAGCTGATGGGCTTAAAACGCATCATAAAAAGTATACATAAATATGTATAATTTTAGATAACGGAGGAATATTAGTTTCACGTATAAAAGACATTTACTGTGTGTGGTAAATATTGCACTGGTTATTTTGAGCGCTGTGTACGCGTTTTCCCGGACGCTGTTGGCTGTATTTGACCTCAATACTTTATTAAATGTGATCTATTGATTGTAATAAAATCGATGTAGTCTGTCGGAGAACGTATAACATCACGGAGTCAAGTAGAGGGTTGGAAAAAACAGACCAGCCATTAAGGATTGAAAATTAAGTGTTTAAGCGGCTAGTCTTTTAAATTAGAATGCAAAAGCCTAAATCATAATAGGGATATTATTATGGCGATTGTGATTTTTTATTTTAAGTCTGGAATGATTTCACATGCATTTATTTGCAATATATTTTAAAAAAATCTGTTTTATTATGTATTGTGGAATTATTATACATTTTTTAATTCCATGTTTTTTTTCTTATATAAGGCTACTGGTTAAATTGCGCCATTTTTCACGTTTTGAGCTGGATTTCACTTTTTGACGCTGAGTTGCTCCTAGTTTGTCATGTTGTTCAATTGCAATCTGCATTCAGATCTCAAAACTTGGTAAATACACGAAACAGAAAATCCACAAACAATCACACAGTTTGTAGTGGAGGTCCTCTTCTGCTCCGCACAGCCCCACCCCGCTGTTTCAGGGCCCAATGGGAGGTCACATTAGGCCCTATGTGAAACTGGATCCGCTCTCTAGCTGCAGTTGTGTTGTGGTTGTCATTTACCCTCCCACACCCCCGACCTCCCCCTCTTTTTCACAGCACGTCACATCCAGCTGTGAGGGCCAGCTTGACAAAACTGTCAAAGCGACAAGGCTATAAAGTTGCGTGTTGTATAGATTGTCATAAGTCTGTTGTTATGTCTGGCTTCGCTCGGAACTCGTCACTGTGGTTTTGTTGTGATTTTCTCGACTTGCACTGTTTTATGCTACCTGGATTGAAAGTCTTTGAAATAACTCGTTTGTCTATGATTAGAATAGTGTTAAAATTACGGTAAATTTCAAGTGATCGGATACTGTCAGTGAGAATGACAAATGAGCAGAGGTGTTGAGTACTTGAGTAAAAGTACTTTGTTACTTTACTTAAGTAAGTTTTTGCGACTATCAAAAATAAAATCGACTTTTACTCTCAACTCCACTACATTTGTGATTGGTATCTGTACTCTTTACTCCACTATATTTGAACTGACACTTGTTGTTACTCGTTACGTGTAAAAAGAATTTTACATCATAGATAATAATTTACTATAAATTATTTTTTTGCACACTTCAATTTGACTGTGAGTGTTGGACTTTTTATCTACTTTGTTCTACCATTTTTATGAATAGAGTTTTTTTTTTTCACATTTCTTGGTGTTGTACCCCCCCCTCAATTCAGCACAGAGTAAAATACTCAAGTTCTTTTAAAATTGAATACTTTGCTACTTTGACTCGAGTCTTTTCAAAATGGGTGACTTGTTACTTGTAGTGGATTTTTACAGTAATTATCTGTACTTTTACTCAAGTATGGCCGTCTGGGGCTCTTTACACCTCTGCAAATGAGTCATCGGAGTTTGCGGATGAAATGAAGCATGGGTTTGGATGGCATAAAGAGGCAGCGGGTTGAGGAGACAATGGCTGGTGGTCTCGTTGGCATGATGATCGGCTGTACCAGGGTGTCTTCTGTACTGTCTTGGCTCGTCTCTCACACAATAAGGCCATTGTGAATTCAGCTGCAGCAGACACCTTCCACCCTCTTGCTTTAATCGCTTCCTTCAGAAGAAGTCCTTTAAAAAAATACACCATTATTGCCTTCATTAATCGATGTACTTTTCTGTATTTGTTATTATACACACGTCAACATAAAACACGCACATGTCTTAAGTGCTTCTCCAGTCTGTGCCCAACTACATATGCCTTGTATATTTGGTTTAGCCACCTCCCTTCTTTCTTTCTTTCTTTCTTTCTTTTTTTCTCTGTCTATCTCTCGCTCAGTTTTTTCTCTCTCTCACTCCCTCCCTTCCTCACCACACACCCCCTCAGTAAACACCCCTGAGGGCAGAACAAAGAAAAGGAGCTCCTCTCCTCCTTCTTAATCACAATTCAGCCCTTTCACTGCCGCCAGGCCACTCTCTCTCTCTCTCTCTCTCTCTCTCTCTCTCGCTCTCTCTCTCTCTCTCTCCGTCTCACGCTCTCTCTCTCTCCTCTACTCTCTATCTGTCTCTCACCCTCTCTCTATCTCTCTCCTCTCTATCTCTTAACCCCTCTCTGCCCCCCCATCCTCTCTCTCTCACCCTCTCTCCCTTTTTCTGTTTCTCTCTATCTCTCCCCATCTCTCTCTCACTCTGTCAGTATCTCTCACTTTCTCTCCTTCTCTCTATTTCTCATTTACACTCTCACACTGTTTTCTCTCTCCTGTCCTCTCCCGCTCTCTTATTCTCTCACCTCTTCAGCATGCCAAAGACATAAATGAAGAAAGAAGAGAACAAGTGAGAAAGAAGACAGGTGAAGAGAGAAAAAGAGGGTGTTATGATAGGTTAAGACAGGTATAGAGACAAAGAACTGAAGGCATCTCCGGTCAAGGGACAGGACCGTCAATAATAGAGGGATAATGTAGCAGGATTAAGAGAAAAATAACTGACTAGCGAAAGAGTAGAAAGGCTTTAAAATTAATACACACAAATATTTTAGGAAAGCTGGTGTAAAATGAGTACTTGGAAAAATACAAATAAAAAATGTCAGTGTTTTTTGAACTGAAGGGAATTTGATTTCGGACACGTTGTAGAGGAGAAACGAACTGATTCTTTTTATGGACCCAAAGAATTTTCACAAGTGACTGAGACTTTGTGGATCCCATTTTTAAAGTGCTGCCACATGGCTTAGGTGTTAGCTGTTTGTGTTTTCACTTTGTAGCTAAAATACATACAGTTCTCTCTCTCTCTCTCTCTCTCTCTCTCTCTCTCTCTCTCTCTCTCTCTCTCTCTCTCTCTCTCTTTCTTTCTCTATATCTTTTTCGTCTCTCTCTATATATATATGTATTTATATTTATATGTATACACAAACACACACACACACACACACACACACACACACACACACACATGTATGTATATATACATCTGCTTGATTCTGGATAAGCTGTTGACCTAGATGTAGAGATAAGAGATACAAGATGCCTGGTCGGTAGAGATTGGTGGATTTGCATGGTGTCGGGACAGATGCCACTCTCAAGATCGACACTTTCTAGCGGTGCTTTTCTTTCACGAAGTGAGACAAAACATCCAGTCAGGGGCCAAACGCCTGTGCCTTTTCACTGACAGACAAGACATCCATTATTGTGTTAGCCTTTCATTCGCTTTTCCCCCCGTACCTCAATAGGTCAGGGATCACAAATGCAAATCCACTGGCATACCGAGAGGCAGAGTTCGGGCATAGAATGTAAGACTACTCAAACGCACCATGTGATATGAATTCTTAATTTTATCTGTTTCGCTCCCTCCCCCCACAACTTTTTTTTTTGTTTGTAAGAAAAGGAGATTATCTGTACACCTTCATTCAAGTCCCCTCCTCTTTCAGTTGGGCCAAGCTGTGCAGGATTTAGGCCGATTTACTTCAGCAAACACCTATGGACACTGGGGAGGGGACAGACCCTGCTTGGAAAGAGGGGGTTCTTTGTTTGCTGGGGTGCAGAAGGCCTAATGCTTCACCGGGCGGCCGTATTATCGCATTAAGCTGTATGCTGGTGGCCCAGGGAGGCTGGTTAAAGCTGCAGCAGTCTGCTATCTACCAAAGACAAGTCCACATACGTTAGGAAAAGGACGTGTCCCCATTGTGAGCCTTCACAAGCTTTCTGGGACATGAAGATGCGTCTACCTACAGTGTGTGTGCGTCGGTGGAACCGCTTTCCGTGTTTAAGCGCAAGGTCTCGAGGTTTTTAGCACTTACTGTGACACGATTGATTGATTGATTTGTGCGCTTCTTCAAGTTAAACCAAAGGAAGCCCAGCCCCCTTTATTTTCTCCCAGCAAGAGCAGCGAGCTTTATCTGACTCGGCTCTCCTAACATCTGTCACTGCTGAGAGGGACAGGAGAACACCACCCCAGGCTTCGTTAGTCCTGTGTCACTTGTGACTAACCAGGATGGGCGATTCACAGAAGTGAGTATGTTCCATCAGTTCCAGCCATGAGCCTTCAGATGGTACCACTCTCTGGCTCTGGCAGCGTCGGGTGTAGGTGGTTGTCCCAAGAGTCTTAACACGACCAACCTGCCCGTTCACCTGGAGATAGCGTGCAGCGTGTCTGTTGTCACGATCTGTTCTTTGAGCAATCTGTTGACGTTCAAGGTGCTCAGCCGTGGACGCTCGAGGTTCAAGGTGACTGACAGAGTTTGTTGTGCGTCTTCCCTCTAACTAACCATGTGCACATTTTCTTCATGAGTGAGTGCAGAGTAGCGCTGTGACATTTTGTGGCGCCGAATCGCCGTTAGCCTAAACAGCGAGGATTTACCAAGGTCAATAATGAGGTATGTCACTGCAGGCAGCAGAAACAACAGTCCTGAGTGATAATGAATAGAACTAAGGTTGTGCTGGGGAAGGATGTCGGCGCGTCTGGGGAAAAGCAGCTTAGGGAACATCACAGCAGACAATCATCTGATGGCTGCTGTTTCAACCGTGCCCCGTTTGTACCGGACGCGTCAGAACCGCGAATGATTGTTTTCTAAAGTCGAGCTCAGATCTGTGGGCACATAACGACGCTCTCTCAATCCCAACTTGTGCACCGAACGCGTTGACATGGACATGTCCCAGTTGATTAGTGGAACACCTCCGGCAAGGTCACAGACACATGGAACAATCAATAACGGATCGGTGGATTAAGGTGTCATGACATCTGTGGGCCCAGACCTCCCATGTATGGGTGAATGCCTCTTAAAGCCTCCTCGCTTGACAATGCTCCCGCCCTAATGCCAGATCTATATTAAAGAGCAAAGACCCAGTGTTTTTGGGTTGTGGCCTTTCCTGCCAATCACCTGTACTTAAACGTTTCCCATCATCCAGTTTATAGGGAAACGCACTCTGCGTCTCTCTGCTCCTATCTTTCCTTTGCAGTGATGAGGGAGGAGATGTTGGCCTCTGATACAGTTGTTAAGTAATTGGGATAGATTGCTCTCAGAGATTAGCTGGAGTGTAATGGCCCCTTTCAATCCGACCTGTAGTGGCAGGCACTGCTCTGAGATCAGGCTACACCATCATCTCAGTTAGTCCAATCGTCGTAATTACATTAGCTTTGTTATCGGAACAGTTGCTTGTTCTGTCATCTGTTGGCGTCACACATACACACGCACACACACACACACACAGATGTCGTAATATAATCCAACAGACATTTCTGCATTCAGAATACTGTGGAAAAGAGCAAAGGAAGCAACGTTTTTTTTTCTCACACAGCACTTTTGGTTTCCATTTGTTTTATTTCCTCTTTTTTTTTTTTTAAGCAACGCCTTGCAATCTGTCTTTCTTTTGTCAGTATGAGATGTCACACAAGACAGATATGAAAACTTGGAAATATAGACAATCTATTAACTGCAGTCATTATCATATGAAAATTTGAAACTGAATTTGAAAAAAATGTGAAAATTTTAACAATTGGTTGTGCGGTAGGTTGGTCATCAATAGGTCATTAGGCCAGAGCTGCTGCAATTGGCTCAAGCTCCTTGTGACTCAGAAATGGAAAAGTAGTTCAGAAGAAAAAAAAAACAGATGCATGTTAACAATTGTGCAAGAAAGCTGTTCCCAGTTTTAGATTGCAGAGCTGCGGGCAATGTCATGAGCAAATGTCAAACTCCTACCTCAGGAAATTAACGGGATTGAGGAATTTCTCCTGACAGGTTTGTCTGTGGCTCCAGTCTGACAGACAGGCAGCGTTTGTATCTCTCGCTCTTTGGTTGGGACTGATTCTGCGGCGTCTTATCATTATCAAAGATGAGCTTTTGTAAGCAGCTATCAAGCTCTGCCTTTTCTTTTTTACTGCTTGTCCAACTGTTGTCCAGCAGGGTTCTTGTCTAAGATTACAGGGCATAACTTTTTTTTTTTTTTCTTTTTTCTCGAGGCTTGAAGGTATAGCAATTAAAGTAATGAGGAGATTCTTCGCTCACAGAAGCCAAGGCCTGAGTGTAATGCTGACTTGCTGCCTTTCAAGTCGATAACTCCTGGCCCACAACCTCGGGCAAGGCATGCATGCTCCTTATCAGGGAGGATGTCCTGTGCTTTACATTCCTGGGCTAAATGATCCCTTTCCTCGGTGTAAGTGCTGGCACTCAGGAGGATTGAATCTGATGGCCCCATCAAAGCAGCCTCTGGTTGGTACAAATGAGGGACTAGCAAGAACAAACTCTTTTACCTAATTTATCTGGATATTCTCCGTAGGGTACATGGTTGCTTTGCTTGTGAGATATTGAAGAGGGTATTTTACATTAGATTCAGTGGTAATGTAGTTTACTTCATTTGAAATATCTGTTCAACATTGTCAAGGATTACAGAATGGTGGTAGAGGATATGGATGTTTAAGTAGCTCAGGAGTGGTGGGGATTGTCCTGCCCTGTGCCAGGGGTCCAGATGGCACAGCAGAACCCACCTTTTCAGACAGAGAAAATCACAGGTCTTAATGCCATCAGCTTTGCAAGTTCGACAATAGGCCAAGCCTTGTCATTACCAGTGGAGGCCGGTTTGGCAAGACTGCCATAAAGAAAGTGTTCCTCAGCAATTAAGACTAATGAAATATTCATGTGTGGCACCTTCCTCGGCCATCCTCACAAATGAGCAAGGCATGCCACCACCCCCAGCCAACTCCCTTCTTTATGATGGTGGTTGCCTGGCATGTCTTCAATTAGTATAATGTCTGGGTTGGACGTGCCGGCTGGGTATGGCGGGTAACGACTTGAGGGGATGGGAGGGTGGTATTTGGGATGTTAGTGATCAAGCATCACTTGGAAGGTACACAGGAAACGCGGAGTGGGAATGGCAGAGCAAGCCATTTGTAACTTGAGGGTGGCACCGCCTGCTGATTCACTTCACACACCAGCTTTTGTGCAAACGTGGAGGGATGCTAGCATTGCGATTCTTGAGCTAAGGTGTGAGACGGAGAGCGTTTGCATTTTGTGCTTCTTTATTTGCTATAGTGCTCTGGCAATTGGACACGACGCAGCTTTGGAAACTCCTTATCACTTTCCGCCAGAAAACAGGAGGCGCTCCTTTTTTTGAAAGCTCACAGCTGTCAATCCACTAGTTGATCTTTTACACATCCAGAAAGCTGTTTTCTTCCCTCCCAACTGTCTTCTACAGATGGACATGCATAGCCATGACAACACTAGTAGTGGGAGGAATCGCTGAATATTCATTCGACAGATTAAACTTCTACCTGTGAACTTAATTACGCAACACCACTTGTTAGTTGTTATGGCAGTCAGAGTTGATTTAAATTCCTTCCTTACAACAAACTGATTCTTTGATTTGCATTTGCATTAAGACTTTACCCATCTCCACATCAACCTGGAGAGCCTTTGTCACTTTATGAGGTTTTCACTTTGCCACTGACCCCTTTGCATCTCAATGAGGTGCTGTACCCTCTCCTCCCTTATTCCCACGCAACAAGCCCCCATCCAGAGTCCACCTTTCCTTGGAGCTGTGTGAGAAGTCCCGTGCATCCTCCAAACAGATCGGCCCTGCCGTGTTTACTGTGGGATTAGGGGGGTGAAGGGGGCGGCAGCGGGAGAGTCTGAGGCAGCTGAGGAATAGGTAGCCATGGGAAGGGCCCCCCAAAGGCATGGAATGCCGGTGAGGTCAGCAGGGGTTGGTGCGGGGGGAACCAACGAAGCTCTCCGGGGATGGAGCAGGTGCTTTTGTGTAGTCCGTCAGGCATCAAAGACATGACGAGGCTGAAAAGGTTATTGCTGGCTCTGCAAAGCAAACCGTACACCCCCCCTCCCCCACACACACACACCACCACCACCACACACACACTTTTTTTGGCGCACTCCTTGTGAGAGTGGGTGCAGGAGGGAAAGTAATGCCGGCTCCCATGCTCTGTTGTTCAGAGGTCACTTTTTGTACCTGAATGGACTCCAAAGGAAGAGAGGTCCGTAGAAAATGCTCAAAGTGAAAGCGGCTGCTTTCAGGCACATCATCACCGATGCTTCGCTTGGGTGGGAAAAAAAAACGAGGGCCCCGTCAGCCTCCGAATTAAACGTCAACCCAACACACGTTCAATAAAATTATGTTTTACATTTTGGATGTTGAGGAAAGCACATTTGCGTCCAATCACTAAATTATTATGTGCTTTTTGTGGGATTTGTCTTTCCACCTCTGTATACTTGGAGTTCTAGGGTCTGGGACACGGCAGAGGGTCAAACAGCCCAAGCTTTGGTTCTTCCAGCCTGGCGACAAATTGTCTTGCCTCTCTGAACTTGAAGTCCCGGCCTCGCCCAATCAGAGCACCTCCTGTCTTCTACTCCTCAGTTAGGATGTGCGAAGCAGGAGGAGATGAGGTGAGGAAGCGGGGGTGCAGGGGTTTCAGTTGTTGCAGGTTGCGTCATGGGACCCGCGGTGTCCCCTTTTGTGCAGCACGTCAAATGTGGTTAACATGCGGCCATTTATCTGTAAAGCCCCCTGGGTGTACAATGGCCTGGCTGTGTGTGTGTGTATGCAGAGGGGGAGGAAACGGCAGAGCGCAGGGTTTAGCATCGGAGCGTTCCCATTCTCTTTCCCTGTCGCTGTCACCTCCCCTCCTCCCCTCATTTCTTCTCTTGGCTGCACACAACCCCTCAGTCATTGTTTCGCTCTTTTTTTATTCCTCTCCCCTGGGGAGCCGTGTGGAGCGACTGGGTCAGGCGGCATCTGACAAGGTGCTTCAGAATGTCGTGAGCTCCCGTGAGACAGATTGTTCCGTGCAATCGCGGTGTATTACAGCACTGTCACTCCTGTAATAGCCGGTGTGTGATGGTGCGCTGTAATTCCCTACAGCACCCAGCATGTCCCAGACTGGTTTCTGAAGAGCCAGAGCCAAAGTCACTGGGTAGTCCGGAGCAGAGGAGTAAAGAGTACCTGACAGACGTAACTTGAGTGAGAGTACAGATCATTATTGTGAAAATTACTCCAGTACAAGTAACAAGTCAGCAATTTCAAAAAGACTTGAGTCAAAGTAGCAAAGTATCACATATTAAAAGAATTTGAGTTTTTAACTCTGTACTGAATTTAGGCAACAACAACAAAAAAGAAACCCCACCATAAAATGAGAACAAATTCTATTCATGAGGTTTTGTTTTCTAATACAGAAACTAAATTTAACACCTCAACACCACGCAATATCGCCTCGTTAAATAAATCGAGGCTTGTTGGGCACAATCACAATATAACGAGTAACGATAAGTGTCCATTCAAATGTAGTGGAGTATGGAGTACAGATACTCAATCGCAAATGTAGTGGAGTTTTAAGTTGCTTCTATTTTTGATACTCAGTACAAGTACAAAGTAACAAAGTCCTTTTACTCAAGTACTTTACACCTCTGGTCCAGAGTGACGGTTCGTTGCTGCTCTCCGAATGCTGCTTCGCTTTCCATGTGCCGAATGACGCTTTACTAGACGCGATTGAACGCGATGTCACCAACTCAAAGCTGTTCAGACAGTTATGGCTCTGTTGATTTACTTTTTGTCCGAGCTAAGCTGCCTATTCAGCGCTTCCTTCCCAATAGAAGTGGCATGCATGCATTTCACAGGTAACAAGATTACTTACACCAGTGATTGACTCATTTGCCAAAAGAGCTGTTGAAGTAACCACGTTCAATGTAGAATTGGTTAATTTTGTTTTTGAGACATAATAGAGTCAAGCAGAAAGCTGTGGTGTCAGTTCTGACAAATAGCCTTTCTGCTCCTCCTTCGAGGGCCGTGGGTCAAGGGCCCGTGTGATGATGTGAAGGAGAAACGTACGTGTGTGTTTCAACCTGGAGCTTCTCTCTCGATGTCGATGAGCCACACTAGTGATCAAGCTCCATGAAGGAGATCTCTCTGACATCTCTTCTTCACAAAAACTGTGAACTGTAAAAGGTGTGTTAACGTACATTTTCAAAGTCATTCTGTCTATAAAATTTGTGCTTACTTTCCATGGAGCGTAACATTTTGAAAAAGCCAATTTTCCTGATTCTTTCTAAAAATACTTTGCATCGCTCTTTTTCTGTGGAAGGTAGATTGAACAGTGTGTGTGTGTGTGTGTGTGTGTGTGTGTGTGTGTGTGTATAATTGTAATTTTATTAGTCGAGCCCTTTCAAAATCGACTTTGTTGAAAACAAGGTCTTCACAGATAAAAAACAAACAAACATATAAAAGCCCTTTTAAAACAAACAATTTCCCCCTGGGGATGAATAAAGTTTTTTTAATTGAATTGAATTGAATTAAAACTAGACAAAAACACATAAATCAAGCAAGCATATAAAACAATTTCCTAGTTAAAACTGAGAATAGCCAGTATTAAAAGCCATTAAAAACAATTGAGTCTAAAGTAGTGATTTAAAAATGGGCAGGGATGAGGTGTGTGTGTGTGTGTGTGTTCTTTAATTGTTTGTCATGTAAGACTGCGTAAGCTGTTTGTAGTCAAGAGTAGGTCATAATTTCATTTGATTCCATAAAAATTAGCTTGTGTGTACAAAAAAAAGCATCATTCCACGAACCTCTTAACAGACCATGAATATTATCTACATAAATGTGTTGTGCGCAAGCTACTTACCCATGTTCCCTTGCCCCTGCCTTTCCCCCTCCTTCCCCCTCATTTTTATTCCATTCAGCTAAGCGTACTGTCAACAGCACATTTGTATCACCTAAACAGTTCCCAGGCCAGAGCCGGGCTTATTTCCCATGACTGCACCACTGTTAGTTCTAATGGTGATTTTACAATGAAGGAGAAAGCGAAGCATCGGCTTGTGCAGATTTCGTGCATCGGCACAAACTCCAAACAGCACATTTAGGAAAAGAGGCGTATTGTCAGCAGCCGTACCACACATCACATCCTGTCTGAGGAGCATCACTGACACGTGGCCATCTGTAAACATTTAAAGCCATGAGCTTGCTTACGCTCCTCTCCCTTTTAATTAAAGGCCGGGATGACGCCCAGCCGTTTCCACAGGTTATGTGATAACTGCACCTCTCTGTGAAGAATGAGAAGGTCCGCTGACGTCTTCTCCCAAACACTCCTGCTCAGACCGGGACTAAACTTGACGTCCCGTAGTGCCGATTCCCACAAGACGGATTCGAGGAAGTGTCCGTTCGAAATGAGCAAGAGTGTCTGAGAAACGCGTGACCTTTAAGAGCGCCTGGCCTTCCATCGACACGCACTGAGGTTGACAGTGACGTTACTCGTCTTCTCAAGTCGGGCAGTTGTGTCTGTTTGTAAAGAGGAAGGGACGTAGGCAAACAAGCGAGAGGTGGAACTCTTCTGAGGAACCGTGTCAGCCAGTTCACCTGAAACTAATGCCCTCGCAGACACTCTCATAATGAGCACGGGGCTGGCGTGGGAACGAAGACGGGGAAGCACAAATAGGTGACCCACTAGGCCGGGGTGGGGGTCATACCTCTTGTCTGAGGGGCCTTTTGTTTGCGTGTCTGAGACATGGGAATTAGTGAGACCGTGGCGTTGTTGGTTATGAATGGCCTGAGAGATTGTGTATTCCAGGAATTAACAGTTTCACTTGTCACTGGCTCTGCCGAGAGATGACTTGTGGTTTTTGTAACCTTTTTTTTTCATATCAAGCAGTGATCTCAAAAGTGTAAATGTCAAGGTCAAAGGCAGTTTTTAGCTCCTTGTAGAGGTGATTTCTCTGGCCTTTTTTCCATATCGGCTAAACTAATCACGTGCTGTAATCCATGTCAACGGGAAATGTAGGTTAAATGCAAATTGATTCAAGCAATACCAGACAGTAATTAACATGTTAGTTGTGTGTACGTGCACTAGACCAGAAGGTCATTCATTAAGATCTGGTTATGTCTACACTTACTATTCAAACCAATTGAAGGAAGAGTAATTTTTTTTTTTAAATATTCCCTACAGCAGGAAGAAGCCCCAACACCCCCCACCCTGTCTTAAAATAAGACGTTTGCAGATTTATGGTACAAAACTAACTTTGGGTAGTAAAACCAAAATTTTACTTGGAATTGAATTTCTTACCATTTGCACACAGATTCTATTCCTTTTACCTCAATATCTGATTTCACTACTTACTGTATGTGTCTTTTCTGTCTTTCTCTTCCTCGCTGTCTTACTGGGTATGGTTGGCCGTCTCATTACTCAACAACATAGGTAAGAACGTTATCGCGATTTAGTTACAAATCCTATATTAATGCAGATTAATTCGTTAAGGTCTTAAAAGCCCCAGGAAAAGTTTACTTTGTCTTCCGGTTAGAATGTTTGTACAGACAGACATACACCTTTTTTGCTCATGACACTGTTAATAGGTGAATGCGTTGAATGACAATATTACCTTTTTTATTTGAATTCCATTTACAAAACTTTCAGTGTTTCTGGAAAAAAAAATTATTTCAAATTACATGTTTTGTATATTTGGTTTGGATACCTGATGGTAACATTAATAACTGCCATTTAAATTGCTTATAGAAATATTTGCAGGCCTTTTTAAACTGGGCATTTCTTCCCACTCAAAGAAAAAAATGACATCTCTCATTAAATTGATAAGCAATAGTACTGTAATGGAAAAATCTGCTCTGAAATTTTTCATCATCTAATTTGAGAGTTTGTCATTTCTCAAGAAAAAGTTGTTGGTGGGTTTAGCAATCCTTTAGCGATGTCATTTCATCCGCTTGTTATCACCTTGTGTGTTTTACTTGGTTCAGTTTATAGCATGCATGACAGTTCCACACCTTTACCACAAAAGCTGACAGTGACGACTTTTTAAAATAGAAATGCTAGCGAGTTGTAAAGACGCGTGAGGTATTAGTGGTTTAGTCGTTTCTTAAAATATTTAAAATAGAAATATTGGAAGGCTCAATAGATGTCAAGTAGGATGAGAGACTAGGGCTTTGAAATAGGGAAATGTACAATGTGTGTACGTGTGTGTGAGTGTGTGTGTGTGGCTGGATCATTTGGAGATAAAAGCTGTAACTTATTCCACCTTTCAGCCTTGATAATGTTCCCACACGGATCCTTGTTTCTGCTACACTATAAAGACTCTTAAAAGTGACTAGTGCTCTTTAAACTATTCTGCGCAAACGAGCCAAAGTGTTTCAAGAAGTCTAATTTTAAATGGCAAATTGTGTTCCCACAATAGAAGTAGGCAATTCCTAATTGGAGTCTCTAGTCTAATTGACAGAATTGATTGGAAAAGAAAGCAGCGGAGAAGGGTCCTCCACACACCTCGAGTGTCTCCGAGCGCTGGGATTAAAGGAGCGGAGCGGGGATGGCACAGGTCCCAGCTTGGGGTTTTCACTGTGCTGGTGAGGAAGCCGGGGGGCTACGTGGCTCTGAAAGGTATCAGAGGTGGGATTACAAGACAGTGGTGAGGCTTGTGGCAGTGAGAAAGAGTAAGGAGGCAGAAGAGATGAAGATGTTGAGGTTCTCTTTAGAAGTGACGAGGTTGGACAGAATAAGGAACGAGCACATCAGAGGAACAGCTCACATTAGCTGTGTAAGCAACAAAGTCAGACTGAGATGATTTGGACATGTGTAGAGGAGGGATAGTGAATATATTGGTAGAAGGATGTTGAAGATGGCCAGGGAAGAGGGCAAGACCAAGGAGGAGATATATGGATGTTGTAGAGGACATGAGGTGGACTGGGGTCAGAGTGGAAGATACTCAGGATAGAATGAGGTGGAAAGAGAAGTAGTAGATTGCTGTGGAGGCAAGAATTTCTTTGGATTTGTGTCTCGATTGGGGAAACAGGGGACATTGGGGGACGTGTGCCTCGATTGGGGAACGTAGGGGAAATCTACTGCAAACCTCCAGCGCCACCTTTGAAAGGTGTAGGCCCGCACTCCTCCAGATAATTCCCACATCTGGAGCTGATCAAGCGGTCACTTCCTAATGCTTTCAACCACCCCCACACGTTCAAGGGGGTCGACAGCTGTTAAAACACCTGAGCTGTGGTGCCGAAGCCCCCTCACACACATCACACGCTGGTGTGGAGAAAAGGCGCCACATGCTCGCTCAGGTGGCCTGGCAACCTGACACCACCTGGGTTTGTGAGTCTAGACTTTGGAGCGTCTGCCTGGATCACGCGCTCTTCAGCGGGGAGCTGACGTCCACTGGGAGACGGTATCAGCAATTTAGGTCTTGTCGGCGGGTGATCTTTAAGGTTGTGGGCCAAGCTGGGGTTCATACAGCTGTAGCTCTTTTGATCTTCCAGTCCCCCACCGTAGCTGTCCTGAGATAGCCGTCACTCACACGCTCCCAAAATAGACCGTGTGGAGAGCAACACGCATCAGAGTTGCACATTCAGAAGGTCTTTCGCTGCTGGAAGGAAACAATGGCTCGGTGCCGAGGTGAGTCCGAAAGCAGTGGATGAGCTAGTGGTCTCTTCAGCAGCGCTCGGAGCTGCAGAATCTGTGCTGGCCTCCAGAATCCCATGGGAGAGAGCATTATGGCTGCTGTATTGTTGGCTAACCTCCTGCCAACTGTGCGGAGAACAAAAGGCCGAGCGTTTATTACTAGACCCTGCTGTGTTAAAGGAAGCCCTGACCAGCCTCTTTTCCTGAGGATGGCCTTCTTCTGGAGGAAAAATGTAAGCAGGTAGAAAGCCCGTCGAGTCATGCGTCTTATTCAGCTCAAAGTGGTGATCCGTGCTGTAAAGACTCACATTCTGCCTCCATTTATCTCTTTATTGGTGTACTTTGCCAGACTCTCAGTCGCTATTGGCGGTGATGTTTGTGCTTGAAAAAATACAGATTCTCTACTTGCTTAAATAGTTTTGATTGGGATTTCATAGCTATGCAAGTTGGGAACCAGAAGTGTAAAATTCACTTTTGGAAATTTTGTACATTTCGCAATATATATATATATATATATATATATATATATATATATATATATATATATATATATATATATATATATATATATATATAAACATATGTATAATACAATTGATTCTAAAAAATTTAGAATATTTAGAAAAAATTTAGAAATTTTTTTTTAGACATTGGAACACTGAGCACATTATTTGTACTTGTATTAGCACTTGTACTTTTGCCTGAATGTATTGGGACTGAGTGAATTTAGAAGTTGCTTAGATTTTTGATACTCAGTACAAGTACAAAGTAATACTAACAAATAAAAAAAATATTTACAAAATGTACAAAAAACAAAGTGTACTCTAGTACTTCTCTGTTGGGAACAGTTTACGGACATTTCTGTTAAAGCATCAAAACAAGGTCCATCTCTTACTGCCGTCATTACCAACAAAACAGGAAGTGGCAGAGGAACCATCAACTGATGATGGCTTTTCAGATGCTTTTGCATGATTTAGCACGAGTCGCTGCTTCACGTCTGCACTTACAACAGACATGTATGAGTAAGGCATGTTTTGGTGTTTGGAAGGCTTTGTTAGATAAGAGGTTCTCCTATCTCACATACTAGCAGCTTCTTTATTCTTTCCCGCACGTCACGGCTCAGACACATTTTTGAGGCTTTTTCCTGAAAGGCTGTCCACCTGAAGGTTGTAGGCAGGAGTCCAAACATAACAAGGAAATAAAATACGGCGTGAGAATCCAGCAGGATGACTCACGGTGCTCCACACTGACAACAGGGCAGATCGTGTCCATTTGTTGAATAAAAGAGGAGGACGGGGAAATACTAAGAGCATGAGCGGGACATTCCGCAGCCGTGACGGAGATTTACACAAGCTTTGTCCACCTGCTACACTCAAGCCTGAGAACCATTGGTGAGTTAGATGTTTGGAGGTCCGACTTCCGAGACGCTGCAGTATTACAGGAGAACTCCAGGATTAGAGAAGTCGGTGTGGAAAACTCTCGAGATGTTTCGTTTGCTTGGTGCAGATCAGGAAGCCGGAGAGCGTCGTGTAGAAACAACACACATTTAATGAAGAAGCTTGTGCAAAGACAGACAAAGACTCAAACACAGGTGGCGACTTGACAAGACTAAACGACACACACAGGTGGACACGATTAAACACAGCACTACACCAGGAAGAGACTTGCCAGCGTGAGTCCTGGTCCTTGTAGTCCCAAACCAGATCGTGACTCGTGACAGAGACACACTGATTAATAAAAAGTCATTTATTAGATTTTTCTTTGTAACCTTCAGCTAACAGATTCACTTGGATGGAAAGTTTTGCCCTGGGGAGTCAGTGGCTGTCAGTTCCTCTTACCTCAGACAACCATCGCCATCGACGGTGTGGAATAGGAGCAGGGGGACAAATTACCCGCCCTGTGCCCAGGGGGCAGGTGGCTTTTAGGGGTCGTTTTCTCAGGTCACATGTAGGAGACGTGCATCTGTCACAGTGGAGGTAGCACGGGGGGACGCGGGCCGGCGTTTCCTGATGTGTAAAGTGATTCGCATTGACAGACGGTGGTACCTTTTGCTTCGTTACTCCCTCTGTCCTCTTTAACAGCGGGCAGGATCACAAAGCCGTGTTTGTTAGGGTAATCAAGGCCTTTGTCCGCCGATCAACATGACAGATTATCAGCGCCGAGCTGAACCACGGCCAGGGAGCCAATCAGCACATGAATTGACGCCATAAAGCTACACCTGTTTGTGTACAAGTCAACGTTCTGGATTCGTCTCTGCTCATCACGCCGTCGGATGACTTAGAAAAAGGAATGAAGGCATCTGACCCATTTAGAGCACCACGCTGTAGGTCAGCCTGCAGTGGTGGTCACACTCAAATGGAGCTTAGAAAGCCGCGTGTTATTGGTGAGCGAGGATCTGGGTCGCTGAGCAGCGCCGGCCAATCAGAAACTGAGCTGTGCACCGCTGCAAAAGTTTGGCGCTGGAAATGAGCAGTGACATCGCTGGAGCAAAATTAAAGGATCTGCACACGCCTCACGTGTTGGTGATGATGAGGATGGGCATGATGATGAGGATGATGATGGTGAAGAGCTCTACTGGAACTGGAGCGTTACCCTTTGTCTGTCTGTCTTTCTAAACTTCAGAAGCCAGACATTTGTAACATGCAAACCTTGGCATTTTTTTCAATAGGAAGTCAAAAGGCCCCGAAACAGTTTCTTTGCCGAGCCAATGGCAGTGATAAGAACACACAGCAGAGTCTGAAAGTTGTTAGATGTGAAACAAAAGATTCCCCGCAGTCAACTTCTGAGAGGTGAAAGGTCAACCCAACACTTCTGACATCGCGCATTTAGATGTGTGGGCCAGGAGCCTTGAGGTCCTATTTACCACCTGGCAAAGATCTGGTTGTGTGTGTGTGATATACGTATAGCGACCAAGTCAGGGCTTGAAACGAATCTGCCGCCTGTCAGCCGATGAAGTCGCTATTGAATCATGCAGTAAGAAAGTGTAGCTGGTGTATTTTTGATCTGATCTGAAACATTAGGAATTAAACATGTTGCTTTCTTTTGTCAAACGGGTTTGAACATTTCCAGAGAGCACTCCCACCTAGGTCAATAAATAATTCAGGCTTTTTGGAAGTAGGCCTTGCATCCCCCCGAGAGGCTAGCGGGCTGCGAGAGCCGGAATGGCTTCATCATTTCTAACATTTACTGTATTCGGTTTGACTAGGGCTCATCTTCTCCTAGGCAACTTTTCAGGTTAAACAAAAAAAAAATCATCTAGATTTTCCAAACGGAGCGAGTGATTTCCCCAAAGCATTTTCTTGCAAATGAATATGATATAAAATGTGTAAAAGCAGAATTAGTTCCAGCAGCCTGGTGTTTTCCTGGAGAAATGGCTCTGGGCTGACTGACACGTTGGCTTGAATTATCTGAGAAGCAGAAAACGACAGAACACCTCTCTGAAACAGAACACGTCGTGTCTTCGTGGGTTAAGGCCTTATCACACACAAACAGAGCTTTCTTTTTTCCCTCCTTTCTTTGACAAACGACTCTCTTGCTGCAATATCACCGGTGTGATGAAGCAAGGTGTTTTCCTCTTCCATTGTCACGCTTGAACCAGCCTGGCCCAGCACGTAGAGCAGAGTTCACCTGAAAACAAGCCAAACAATCGGTCATGACGTCAAGATTTGATCAGAAACAGACGAAAAAGAGAAGAACGAAACCTTGAGATCACAACGATGTTTAAATGAAACAAAGACAAAACGGTGTGTTATTAGAAATCAAATCAAATGCCTTTTGACCCTCTTGTTGTGTTCGTTTCAGAGGAACATTTCAATTGTTAACGGGTAAATTTGACCCAGGGGCCTTTATT
>CM051494.1:17213178-17217035 GCA_028031935.1 Paedocypris micromegethes
AGTCTTTCATTCAAGCCTCGTTTGGAAAAGTACAATTAGCCAGTGCAGTGGTACCTCTCTAACGAAAGGAATTCATGCCGCCAGTTGTTCCGTGATCTGGAAAGTTTGTTATCTGAATCGCGTTTTGCATGTAAAAGACCTAAATTCAGATAAAATGTTTACGTGATTGATCAAATATTCGTAGTACGTGGAATTTAACATGCTACATAATAGGTATTTAAACGTATGAAATGAGTTCTGTGTGACTAAAGTATAGATAAAAATAGGTTTTTCTTTCAGGTCGGGCGGCAAACGATGAGTTGAGGGTGTGTAGGTCATAATTAAGAGAGGTGCCAGTGTATTCTGTGATTCGCTTGGTCTGGGAGTGACACCCTGCGAGGTGAGGGATAGACTGATGGCTGTTTTGTCTCATGTGAAGCTTGAAGAGAAGGAGGGAAGTGTGGGAAGGTTGTGGGCAGGATAGATGAGAGACAATGCCCCGCCCCACGTGAATTATTCATCAGCAACCTGTCTGCTGCTCCGGAGACGCCCTTTCAGCTCCTGTTTTCTGCTCCATCTGGGTTCATCTCACTTCCACAGACCCGACAAGCAGCTCCGGCAGGTCAGGTACTGAGGATCTTCCAGTAAAACGTAATGACTAATCAGTCATCACAGTTGGACTTCATTTCCCGCCAATCGGGAAACGTAAAAATCTCCAAAATGTTCACCATTTCTGGCATTCAGATATATTTCAAATCAAACACATTGCCTTGACAGACTGTTGCTTTGCATTGAAATACACTTTAATAACGGATAGCCCCCGATTATGTAAGCAAAAAGTGGAAGGCAAAAGAGGAAGGTGCCTCGGTGGTTGCTCTTTGAGAAGGAACCTGGTGCGGTTTTGCTTGTGAAACAGTTTGCACAGCTAGTGACCGACGGGCCAATGGCACGCTGAGAGCCACCGAGCATCTGTCCAGAGATTAGCATATTAATTGACCCATATTAACTTCCAAAAACTGATAGAGTGGAGCCGCGGCCAACAGAATCACCTGGAGAGCGTCTGCTCCGGCTCGAGAGGAACTGAAGAGCGCTTCGTTCGTGTTTTATCGTCGCTGCTCTGCTGCCCCGAGGCAGTTTGGGCTTTTTGTGGTTGTTCTTTTCTCCCAGAGTGCAACCTGACTGATAGTTGGTCTGAGATAGAGGTTGACTTCTTTATCTTATGCGGCGCAGCATATTGTGTTCTCTTGTCTTCTCGTCCCGTCTTTACTTCTCCTCAGGGCAGCCCAGCCAGCTATTGTGTGTCTGCAGCCCTACGAACCTAAACACTCTCACACACACACACACACACACACACACACACTGAGGCTGGTAGAGGCCCAGAACAGTTGTCGAGAGAGAGAGGGGTAACATGTGCATGGTGTGGGCACAGATGGTGGGTCTGTGTGGGGGAGGAAGGGGGAAAGGTGGGCCGTCTGGCAGCATGAACAAGCCTCGGAGAGCTCTCTCTCTCTCCTTCTCTCTTTCTCTCTCCTTCTCTCTCTCTCTCCTTCTCTCTCTCTCTCCTTCTCTCTCTCTCTCCTTCTCTCTCTCTCCTTCTCTCTCTCTCTCTCCTTCTCTCTCTCTTACTCTCTTTCTCCTCTCTCTATCCCCTTCTTTCTCTTATTCTCTCTCTCTCTTACTCTCTTTCTCCTCTCTCTCTCTCCTTCTTTTTCTTATTCTCTCTCTATCTCTCTTATTCTCTCTATCTCTCTTATTCTCTCTCTATCTCTCTTATTCTCTCTCTATCTCTCTTATTCTCTGCCTCTCTTGTTCTCTCTCTCTCTCCTCTCTCTCCCTCTCCTCTCTCTCTCTTATTCTCTCTCTCTGTCTCTCTTATTCTCTCCCTCCCTCTTATTCTCTCTATCTCTCTCTTATTCTCGCTCTCTCTCTTATTCTCTCTATCTTTCTTATTCTCTCTCTCTCTCTCTCTCTCTCTCTCTCTCTCTCTCTCTCTCTCTCTCTCTCTCTCCTCCCCTTCACCTCCTCATTGCCTGTTGCGTTGGGCTGTACACTAGACAAATGGGAGTTTAATTCAATTATGGCCAAGCTACTGCTGCAGCTTCACGGCAGGATATGAGGACACACACCCACACCCCCACACACATACACCCCCCCACACCCCCACGCGCACACACACTGCTCCTCACTTTCTTTTTCTTTCATAGTCACAAATATTAGCAAATGATAAATAACTTCAAAACGAAAAAGAAAAAAACAACAAAGGCGACCACAGTACACAAACTCACCGAGATGCGGACAAGCACACACACACACACATGTGCACACACACAGACAAAATACACACTCCAGGTTGGCAGTAATGGCTCACGCATCGCTGAGTTTTCACTGAGGATCACAGCGGCACAAAAGCCTCCTCGCTCTTCCTGGGTCTTTGTTCGGCGGCACCGGACTGACCCCTCAGACCGCCGGGCCTTAAAACACAGGCACTGTAAACAAGCGCTTCTTTCTGCCGCCATTCCAAGAAGAAAAATAGAGTCGATTCAGATTCAAGGCCTTCACAATATAAACAAACCTGGTGTGGGAGAAAGATCTGCTGCTGGAAGAACGTCTCGCCGTGTCGATGCACAACTCACTTCAAACCCTTTGTCATCATACAAATACTCATGTTATCACAAATACTCGTATTATTATTATTATCACTACACTGGCGCGTTGATCGTGTTGATTTACAGATCTTATCCATCTGTCCGCCGCTAAAAAACTCTTGAAAACGATTTGTGCTTTTATTTCTATGGACCAAACGAAACCTTCCTTCCCTATTGGTGGACAGGTGATTGGTCGGACTGCTCACCGTTCTGATCTTCTGTCTGCCCTGCTGAGCTCCTTCCTTTCGGCTCTGGATGTGATTTATATGGATCATTTCCAGAGTGCAGCCACTAGGCAGCGACCTTCATCCCAGCGTTTGAAGTCTTACCTACTTCCCCTCCCCCGCTGCAAGCTCAGGTGAAGCGCTCCACACCGGAGAGAGAGAGAGAGAGAGAGAGAGAGAGAGAGAGAGAGAGCGGTTATTTTCCACCGTCTGTTCCGAGGGTTTCATTGCGGTGCCAGAGAAGCACCTGGAGAAGACCTGCGGCTCAGCCTCGCCCGGTGGAGATACACACGCACCTTTCCATTCGGCCACAGACAGGGAAGAGAAGAGAAGAGAAGAGAAATGGAGGGTCAAGCTGGACAGTTGTGGGATTACGTGGGAATGCGAATACGTCCTGATGGATCTGTGCGTGGAATGATCAGTTGTTCTTGGTGGATTGCTCGAATGTTCTTTCACCTCAAGCGGTGACACGACTCCGGTGGACGACACAAGTGCGACGAGGCAAGTGTGTGTGCGCAGGTTCACCTCAGAGCCGCAAACACACCCGACCGCCGGATTTACCCACCGGAGGGAAACGGACCTGTCTGAAAAATAGACCTTTGCGTGTGTGTGTGTGTGTGTGTGTGTGTAGTCAGTATACTCAGTAACTCCAGGCTATGAATCGAGTTTTTTGGGTCAGTCTAACTGGATGGTCTTTATGGCGGCGTCATCTTTTAAAAAAAATGTTTTTATTACGTAGTCAGATCTGGTTTTGGTAGCATTTACGAGAACGACCCAAACCTTCAGCTTTGTCCGTGTAAAACAAACGTTTGCGTATCAAATTGTGAGTCAGCACAGCACTCAAAAAAGTAAACCGCAAACAGAAAGGTGGAGTCGGAGGGGAAGTTGAAAAAAGCCATGCACGGGGGAGAGAGAGAGAGAGAGAGAGAGAGAGAGAGAGAGAGAGAGAGAGAGAGAGAGAGAGAGAGAGAGAGAGAGAGAGAGAGAGAGAGAGAGAGAGAGAGAGAGA
>CM051494.1:17217713-17232711 GCA_028031935.1 Paedocypris micromegethes
GGGGGGGGGGTGTCTCTGTCTCCAAGGGAAACACAATGGAGCGTTCACTGCAGGAATTACACCACACGACAGCTGCTTGAATGACACGTTCAAACCAGAGCCAATCGAATTGCTGTGTGGGCGGGTCTCGAGCAGGAACATGGTTTCTCCAAAACAACATGCAGACGTGCTTGTATTGTAGCGGATTTACAGATCACCTGATGTAAACACTCTGTATTTAGAAGCCATTTCATTATTTACAATTAAAGGTAATTACACTCTATATAATTATAATACTATAATTTTAAAGTGTGAATAATGGACACACATTTGTCTTCACTACTGAAAGCGTTTAGCAGAGTTTTACAGAATTGGATGGTATTTCTCCAACCGTTGTACACGTCACTTCAATCAAACCAGAGCGAGTTGGCGTTTTCTATTTTGGTCCGAAGGGACCGAAGAAGCAAAACCCAACTATGGATTGCTTTAAATAGACATCACTCGCTTTAATTTGTAATAAGGAATTCCCCCCATATAGACTAAAATAAACCCTGCACATTTTAGAGCAAATGATGCTGGTCTGAGCTTCTCGAGTTTAATCTCCATCATTAGGAATACGAATGACCAGCATATGCTTTGGAAAAAGTCACAAGCTAGAAGAGGAAAATGTGATATGAAGCTTTGTGTGGGCTTAAAGTCAAGCCCCCCAGCCCCTCGCTATTATTAATATGGAGCCCTGACCTCTGTATTCATCCTTTTGATTCTTTTCCCAGTCCTCCCACTTCTTTCTTTCCCTCTAGAACCCTCCCACCATTCAATCTCTCAATGATTGCGAGCAGCTTTTTCGGTTGAGCACCAAAACTCGGAGCCGCTTTTCATGGTACCTGCATATATTTCCTCGCCAAGTAAAGAGGGATTGTTTCTTGTTTAACCTTGTTGTCTAGGATTGGTCAACTCGTGCAGCATTTAATTTCACCACAGTGAAGAGTAAAAAAACAAGAGTAAAATCTAGATGAAGTAAGGTGAAGCCAGACCACACAAAGAGTCTCTCTCTCTCACGTCTCACTTTCAGCCACTCCCTTTATGTCTCTCTCTCGCCTTCACTTTCTCTCCTCCTGTGCCCGGCCTGAAGTTGTTCTAAATAATCCCAGCCGGTCACACCTCTTAGTTAGAAAGCTTTTTGTCCCTCGCCCCTCACCCCCACCACACCACCTCACCCTCTCTTTGGTATTCAGCCCGGGTCAGTGCATTTCCACCGGCCCCTGTAGCCGAGATGGTTCCCCTTTTAATTTGCACCTGTTGCGCAGTTGTCTGGGGGAGCAAATGGATCAGACAAAGATCATATTATGATCAGATATGTGCAGCTAATCTAGGCCGCCAAAGGGAGCGCTCGGCCTTTTTTGCATGGGAACCTGTGAAAGGCACGTCATTGGTGTTTTTTGAGTGAATGGGCTCCTGGGGAGAGATTAGGGGTGGTTAAGGTGTGGAGGAGTGAATGGAGTGCTCCGCAGCCCGTTTGAGGCCATTTGACGCCAGCGAACTGGGAAATAGAGCGTGGATGGAAGGGAAAATGAGCTCTTTCCTTTTCAAAACCATGTTGAGAAAAGGGGGAAAGTTGTCTCAAAATCAGCAATTAGTTTTTCTTAATCTAGCCATTAGAGAAACTTCCCACTAGTTTTCACTGCTTGGCAGCGTGCCGCAGAGATAAGGTGCGCAAGAGCCTGGGGAGATGCGGGCTGCATTAGGCAGGAAAGAACTTCAAGTGAACCTTCACATTAAATAGCTGTTCCCATGATGTAAGCTGCATAGCTTAGGAGATCCACACCACTTCTCAACCTCGGATATACATATACGTACAGTGAAGCCTCGTTTATCACGCTGAAAGCTGAAAATCTGCCAAGTTGGGACATTCATATTTACGTATTCATTTAACATGTATTTAGACCTTTAAAACCCTCCCTTTACGTAGTATTCTTTATTAAAGTAGGTATTTGTTGGGTCTAAAACCCTTAATCAGTTCGTTGCCAGAGCTGCTGAAATCATTTAAAATAATTTACACAACACGGGAAATTACCAGGGAAAGTTCAAACAGTTCTCCTTTTTTTCCTTTGCACATTTTTGTTACTATACATTTTTTACAAGTTTTTGTTATTTACCCTTTCTATGTTTCTATGTTGTACCCTGCTGCTGTAAACAAAAGAAATGTCCCCTTGTGGGATAAATACAGTCGTTCATTCATTCATTCATCCATTCATTCAGTCACACACAGCTCAGGTTAAAGTTACGTACACGGTCACGTAGCAGCATCTGTACAGCAGTCTTCATATGACGCGGCTGTTTTCAAAATTTCTGGAAAATCTGCGATACATTTTTGATACAATTCAGACATACGTAAATCAAAGAATCCGCAAAGTCGTGGATCCGCGATGGTCGAACCACAAAGTAGCGAGATCACTGTACTTGTTTTTTATTGGGAAGAAGCTTGACTCTTGTTGTGGAAAACCATGTCAACTCCGAGTGTAGAATGTTATCTGTTCTGTTTGTTCACAGCATCAAAAATACGCACTGGAACGTAGACAATAAAATCCCTGTCTGTGTTATGTTCCCAGTTCTGAGCTTTGAAAGCTTGGTGGATGGCGGGTCGGGGTCGGATGAAGAGGACCGGCTGCTGGGGTCTGAGGGTGAAGGCAGTCCTGCAGGGGTCCCGAGCCTGGAGGCGTCCCCTCGGGTGGCCCACGCCCTGCTGTCCTGCCGGGGAGATGAAGAGAACGAGAGCCAGGAGTGGCACCACACCAACCTAAACGGATCAGGTGAGATGGAGTTCGACTGCTTGATTAGACAAAGACCGAGATAACTGTCGTGGGCTCCGTCGCCTCATCACCCTCGCCATACTCTTTCCAAGCTCGTGAGCAAGACCCGAGCTAGTCAGGCTCTGAAGACAAATTCTCTTAATTAGACATGCCGAGCTATCATTTAGCACGAGCCTGCCCTGCTGAAGACTCATTAAAGCCCCTCGAATGAAATTTTCAGCATTATGACGGCCATTTACATACATAATAGGGCCACAATTCCCTGAGCCTGGCTGACAGTTACAGAGTGAAGGGAGAGCTCATGCGCGTCACCCGGTTTGAAATACAGGAGGAAAAAAAACCCCAGACCCCCAACAATCAGTCTCAGCTAATGACTGAACCATCTGCACGGCTTCATTTCAGAAAGTGTCACCGTCCCGGAGCTCAACAGGCTCTTCGGGGACGTGTCATCCGCCTCAGTGCCGCTTTGTTTGGTTGGTGTTCACGCTAGATTAATGAACGCCATCCGGGTTTATCGGAAGGTGATGGTTCATCTGTTGCGTCACTCTCTTTAGAGTTTACGTTTGCCAGTGTGGAAACAAGAGGCCGTATCGAGACACTCAAACCCGGAGCAGTGGGCAGCTTAAGCAAAGTCTTGATCAGTTGTAGATCCCACCAGAAACCTGCCACGCCTACACGGCAGATCCACTTCCCGATCGCTGAACTGCCACGTAAAGAATGTTGTACCCGTAGGGGAATCGAACCCGGTCTTTCTGTTACAGACGGAGATACTGTCCACTATACTAACGAGGAAGCTCCAAGAATAACTTCAATATCTGGACGTCTTGAAACTTTACTTTACAATCATTTAGCAGACGCTTTTAATCCAAAGCGACTCACATTTCATTACAATTTTTACAGCAAATTCCTGCTTTCCTTGGGATTTTCCAACGGGGCACCGTGTGATTTTAACATACCGGAGGAGAAAATGTTTTTTATTACGTCTCATTTTCTAAGTCAATTAGACATTGTGGACTTCAGTGTGCACCATATGACGTTCAGCAGCTCATCTGACCTTAAACTATCCCCATGCCAATGCTGCTAACGGCTCAAGGACGGAGAAGAGCTTCACTGGCTCTCGGCCTCGTGCTTTATCAGCTCAGTGCAGGAGACAATGTCACCGGGGAGAGACCTCACCAAACAAGATCACAAAAAGGGGAAATGCGTCCGTCTGCTTTCACTTTGCCGCCTTAAGTTCGACTGGTTAACTCTTCATTTTCCAGGAAGCGTTTAGGATCTTCCCATTCTCGGATCCAACCACATTCCAAGACTGTTTTCTTTGTGCCTTTGAAAAGCGCAGGACGGGTGAGTTTAGTGTCCGTGTGGCCACTAGTCTGAGGATGGCCTGACCGGCGCTGATATCATCAGGAAAGTCCCCGCGTGGCTCGCTGTGCGGAGCAGCATGAGGTGCTGTAGATCCTCCTGTTGTGGGGGAAGCTTATGATACTTGTGACTGCCGGTACGAGGTCACATGAGGAGGAGGAGGAGGAATAAACACAATAGCTGCAGTATATGAGCAAACTCCTCGCGGACCACCCTCCTCTCCTCCTTAAATACCTTGACATGATTCCTTAAGCCACGGCTACAGAAAGGATTTCATTCATTAGGCTCTTGACAACATGTTTGAAATCAAACTGTTCCAAGACGGTGTTCATCTATCTATCTGTCATTCTGTCTATCTATCTATCCATCCATCCATCCATCCATCCATTTATCTATCTATCCCACTCTCTCTTCATCTATCTATCTATCCATCCATCCATCCATCTATTTATCTATCTATCTCTATCCATCCCCACCATGCATAACATCTGCATTGTCTTTTCTTTCCTCACAGAAGACAGAAAATCCGGGTACAGCTCCATCAGCCCTGACATCTCTCTGCATGGCATTGGAAATGGTCCAGGTGAGATTCAGTTTAATCTAATTTAATTTAAATGTTAAACAGATTAATTTGAGTCTTTATATATTGAAGCAACATATTGTGTTTGTAGTATGAAGACATTCAGTAAACTCAACTGCTTCAGTTTAATGGCAATAAATGACCCTTTACTTGAGTCATGGAATAGAGAAGAAAGCTCGGTAAAGTCGCACACTTGATGCCTCCTCATGTGATTCCACGGGAGATGGAAAGCAAACATTTTTAAGTTGAGCCGGAGTGCAGGGCAAATGACATTTTTACCAAATTGAGTTTAGGACCAAATCCGATTTGTTTAGTCCCATGTACTTTCAAACTGATTAGAAAGAGACAATAACTTTTCATTACATCATGCTTCTAAAGAACTAATATCCTGAAGAAGTATTTGTTTTAGTAAAGATCCGGCCGGAATCTTCCAGGCGTGTCATTCGTCACTAGCCTTCCACACTTGTCTTCATAACCCAGCGTTTCCTTCGAGAAGCCGACGCAACACCCGAAAACCTATTGTTTGAGAAAATCCAGTTTAAAATTGTGTACCGTGCAATTACGCATAACACATGATCCACTATTAGATTATTAGGTCCAATTCTACGTATGCGACGAGCGATTGAAAGCGAGATCAGTTACCGCAGCACACCTAATTGCCATATAACCCAATTACCCATAATGCTGGAACTGTTTAAAGCATTTTCAAACATGCAAGAAGAGTGCTTTATGATCAAGCTGGCTCCTATTAGTCTTTGAAGTGGCCATTATGCTGTAACTTAAATAAATACTTCCACCTTTAAAGAGCCTCTAATGGCTGGGACTCCTCTTCATCACACTTAGAGTGGCCAGTGTCGTCTCTTCTCCAGTGTCCTCCATGCCTTTTGTCCACTTGTGTGCAGTGAAGAGCGTTGATGCGGCTTCGGAGCTGGAAAGCTTCTTCGGCAAGAGGAAATCGGAGGACGGGGACGGACACGGAGGAAGTATCGCAGACTACCTGCAGGACACAGTCATCATTTACCCAGAAGACCCGGAGGAAGCCACACGACTGGGCACACCCGAGGCTAACGGACAGGATGAAAACGACAACGGTGTGTAAAGATGAATGCTGCCGTGGTTTTTAGTCTGGCCGAGTAGAAGGGAATCAAACGCATTATTCGCAAAAATGTGAAATGTGAAAATGTGTTTTTACAATCGTCCGGCGTATAAACATAGTGGGGGGGGGGGGTGCAATAGAAATAGGATAAAAAATATAAACAATAATTAAAGCGATAAAATACAATACAAATAGAGATACAATATAAATGAATAAAATATAAAATATCAAAATACAATAAGAGAAGGATACGAAATCGTAACAAAATAGTAATTCCTTTCCTTAAATCTGTGGTTCTCAAAGTGGGAACTGTATGGGGGGAGGGGCATCAGCAGAAGGAAAAATAAATATAAAAACGTTTAAAAATGTAATTTCGAACGAATCATTCATGAACGACATCACTACCGGAGATGAATCCGTTTGAAAAAGGGAAGAGAAAAGGCAGTAAAGTCGAACAGACTCGGGCAGGCCGTTAAAAAAGTGGCCGTGAGATTTTTCTATAGTTTTAAAGGGGGGCGTGGTCACAAAAGTTTGAGAACCACTGGCTTAAATCATTTACATATGTAATTGTCATACACTATGTAGGTGTCATTTTTTTAAGGTGTCACTCTTTTTCAGATGAGGTCATTTGCATAGATGTAAAAGGCTTTTGGTTTTGGTTTTCTTTGCGCAGAGCTGGCGTTGCGAACACCAGACGCCTTTGCCCAGCTGCTGACCTGCCCGTACTGTGACCGCGGGTACAAGCGTCTGACCTCGCTGAAGGAGCACATCAAGTACCGGCATGAGAAGAATGACGAGAGCTTCCCTTGTCCCTTATGTAGCGACACCTTTGCCTACCGGACCCAGCTGGAGCGTCACATGGCCACTCACAAACCCGCCAGAGAACAGGTGAGACCAGCATCAGGTTGACTTCACTTCACATTCATTCTCAAAATCAAATTTACAGAGGTGTAAAGTACTTGAGTAAACGGACTGTGTTACTTAAGTATTTTTGCTACTTTGTAAAAAAAAAAAAGGCAACTTTTACTTTCTACTTGACTACATTTGTGAATGAGTATCTTTACCCTTTACTCCACTACACTTATTGTTACTCGTTACACTGTGATTGTACGCGACAAGTCGGCATCGATTTATACCGCGGTAAATTTCTTGGGGGAATGAGGTGATAACGCCATCTGTAGGGAGGCTATAATTTACTAATCGGAATTTTATTTTACAAATTATTTTTCTTTGCACACTTCAGTTTGACTGAGACTGACTTTTTGTTCTCTTTATCTACTTTGTTCTACCATTTTTAAAACATAGAGGTGTTAAATTTCGTTTCTGTATTAGAAAACAAAACCTCATGAATAGAATTGTTTTCACATTTTTGGTGACATTTCGAAACTCAGTACAGAGTAAAATACTCAAGTTCTTTTAAAATTGGATACTTTGCTACTTTGACTCAAGTCTTTTTGAAATTGGTGACTTGTTACTGTAATAGAGTAATTGTCGCAATAATTATCAGTACTTTTACTCAAGTACGGCTGTCTGGGACTCTTTACACCCCTGCAAATTTCCGAGGGTGAAAAAAAGCAAATAAAAGCAAGTAAGTTTAATTCGGCTGTGGACAGTAGAACCTTCTTGAAAGCGGAGACCTTGACTGTGGAGCCACAGCTGTGTTCTGTCAGACTCCCCTGTGTCCGCCTGCAGCTCCACACACACACACACACACACACACGGTTCTGCTCAGCTGTGGAGTGAAGGAACCTCCGAGAAGCACAGACGAGCCCTTCCGTCCCAAAGCCGTGGTCACCGTGGCCAGTGCAAAATACAGTTATAAATTAGATGAAATGATTTGGCAATACTTCTCTACTTCACCTTAACCCCCCCACACACACACACACACACACACACACACACCTCCAGACTGAGTTAAACACAGCCAGATGGCTTCTGGAGTGATCAAGAGCACCCTAATCCTTTACTCACTCGCCGTGTTTGTTTATTTGCTTTCGAGAGTGTTTTCTTTGCAGCTTTGAACTCAGATTCCCGGGTTTAGATGGGCTGAGCCGTGTGTTTGAGTGCGCAAACTAGCCCATCGGGATAGAACAATTCTGCGACCAAATTCGAAACAATCAATGTCAAAGAAGCTGTATTGTCATCTCCACCACCTTCCACAGCAGAGCAGTCACAGTGAGATGAGACGTTTCTTCACTCTGGTGGTGCAAACTCATTATTACATCAGCGTAATGTCTGTCCTCAAAGGGTTGTCACTTAATTATAAATGTTACTAAATGTAATCAATTGTAATGTAAAATAAATGTAACTACTCCTAATGTTAAATAACTCATTATTTATCCTAACTTAATCAAGTGACAATTGCAGTTGCGTAGAAAACCCAAATTTGCTTGTCGCTCTAACATAAATCCTTTTAAATGTTGTCAGCTTATGAAAACACACATAACTCCATTAATGAAGAATCAAACTGTCCAAGTGAATAAAGAAAAACAAAGCTGTGGAAACACTGACGCGGCTACTGTAGTTGAAAGGCATTGTGGGAAATGTAGATAATGGTCAACACACGATCTTGATTTATTTTTTGGTGTTTATTTCTAGACACTCAAAACTTTTAAGCTCTCGTGGGCCACATAAAATGACATGGTGAGCCACATCTGGCCCCCGGGCCTTGAGTTTGACACGTACAGTGCCATGAACGAGAAGAAGTCGATAGCTAGCACTGTACGTGCTGACTAATACACATGTGCTCGTGCGCTCCCACACATTTTCACAGACCTTTAGCGTCTTTGTGTGGGGTGCAGGGTAAACTCTGTTGTTTCACAGCATCTGGGACCTACATTTGAAATGTAAATGCTACAGTGGCACCTATGTTTGACTTGGAAGTGTGAAAACCGATAAAGCTTGAATCCTGTGCTTCATCTACACAATAAGAATTTACAATATTTTAGAATTTGTGTGTTCCAATATGGAGTTGTCGGACTGTCTATTGAGTGTCTGTGTTGTTATTTCCCCTTCACAGCCTCAACTGCTGAACGAAGGGACTGGTAATCGCAAGTTCAAATGCACAGAGTGTGGCAAAGCCTTCAAGTACAAGCATCATTTGAAGGAGCACCTCCGCATTCACAGTGGTGAGCAAATATTGCGTTGTCAAATTTTATGTAGAATGTTTTTTTCACACTTTCGATTCATGATCAAATGAGTTTTAGATTATTGTTTTAATTTGGATTTGCTTGCTCGTTGCAGGTGAGAAACCGTACGAGTGCTCCAACTGTAAGAAGCGCTTTTCCCATTCCGGCTCCTACAGCTCTCACATAAGTAGCAAGAAGTGCATTGGCCTTATCTCAATGAATGGACGCGTGCGCCACGGAGTCAACACCAAGGCTGGCTCGTCACCAAACTCTGCAGCATCCTCTCCTGGCAGCCCCGCCTTAGTTCAGCTCCGTCACAAACTAGAGAACGGCAGGTCCATGAGCCTTCAAGACCCTGACATCAAGCCCGAGCCCATGGACTTCAGTGAATATCGGTTCATGATCGCATCTCAACAAGAATACGGCGGCTCGGGACCGTTTCTGAACGGTGGTGGACATGGAGGAAGCCCAGGGATGCAAAGTTCTTCTCAGAACCCGTTGCAACACCTCGGCATTGCGCTGGATTCTCACCCGTTGGGCTACACCGTGTTCGGCAACAACATGAGCGAGGTTCAGAAAGTTCTCCAGATTGTGGACAACACAGTTTGCAGACAGAAGATGGATGGCATTGGTCACAACAGCCCAACCAAGACCATCATTGACTACACACTGGAAAAGGTCAATGAAGCCAAGGCGTGTCTGCAGAGTTTAACGGACGATTCCAAGAGACAGCCTTTAGATATAAAGAAGGAACGCTCTAACCACGCTCTGGATCTTATTCACGAAGACAAAGCACAGGAAAGAGATGCGCAGTACGCACCCTTCTCGTGTCAGTATTGCAAGGAAACGTTTTCTGGCCCCATTCCATTACATCAGCACGAGAGGTATCTCTGCAAGATGAACGAAGAAATCAAAGCGGTTCTCAAACCCAATAACGCTCTAGCCAGCAGTCGGAGGGGGCTTTTTGGCTCAGAGCACACGGCCGGCGTGACATTATCTCTGGAGAGGAACTCCTCAAGTCCAGTCAACCCCTACAAGGATCACATGTCCGTGCTAAAAGCTTACCTCGCCATGAACTCCGAGCCCAACTCGGAGGAAATGAGAAAGATCTCCATGGCAGTGGGGCTTCCTCAGGAGTTTGTCAAAGATTGGTTTGCACAGTGGAAAGCTCAGTCCAACCACAGTCTGTCAAGGAAACGCTCTCCTCCACCAGAGCAAAGCGGAGACCTCCACCATGGCAGTTTAGGCAGAGAACGAGCGTTTGCACAGTCACCAGATTCTCTAGCTCAATATTGTGACTCGACTGCGGAAATCCAAGATGCAAGCAACGGCAATTTAGGGCACAAATTTTCCAAAACACAGTTTACAGGGATAAGACAGACCAACGAAAAGCCACTTGACTCTGTGGACCACTTGAGAGGTGAGACACCATCACCTTTGAATCTATCCTCGTCCTCTTCCAAGCACTCTCACAGCAGTTCCTACACACCCAACAGTCTCGCCTCCGAGGACGCACACGGGGAACCGTTGGACTTGTCCTTGCCAAAGCAAGTCTCCAAGACAGAGAGGCGACCTAAACCAAATGGGTTTTCTGTAGACCACAGTGGTGACTTCTCGGCACGTGAACCGGGCACAGAGCCGTTGAATCTGGCCCACATCAAGAAGGAGTTCAACGGACCTGGCAGTTTAGGCAATGAAAGTCAGCTTGAGAAAAGCCCAAGTCCCATCTTTAGCATAAACCCATTCGGTGGTGGACATATGTACACTTCCCTTCCGCCTCATGGAGCATTCCCTCCACCTACGTTCATGTCTCCTGCTCAGGCCAGCATTCCAGGACTAAGGCCTTACCCAGGGTTAGATCCGATGAGCTTCTTGCCACACATGGCTTACACATACGCAGCAGGGGCAGCCACATTTGCCGAGATTCAACAACGACGAAAGTACCAACGGAAACCAGGCTTCCAGGTGAACTGCATTTATGAATCATTGCTTCACAGGTCATAAAGTTATTGAAATTCTGAGTGCAATGGTGACTTTTGTCTTTGCAATGATGATTACATTTACATATTTTTGTATATTTCAGTTTAAAAAAAGAATGGATAATTAATTTTCACTTTAATGTTCATCTCTTTAGTGACTCATGAAGGATTAATATATTGATCTGAACTAATTTCTCAAGTTGTGACTTTAAGCCAACAAAAGACTCCTAACGTGACCCAAATGCGATTGTTTTCTGACTTTTGCTACAACACATTAAAAGTGGTATGATAAAAAAAAAACCTCAAACAATGGAAAATAAAGATCTCTAAATTGTCTTCACCCTTGGGTAATCTAGCCTGTAGAGAACCACGAGTCGTGGAAAGAGTCTTGGGTCTTTCAACAATTTGTGCTGCCTTGAAAATGGAGGAAACTTCCTAAAGTCTTGCGTATCAAGCCATATGTCACTCTTTTTTGGCGATAAAGGCCTTACAGGTTAGGGAGATAAGCTCTGTCCAGACTTGGGATCACACATGGGGCAGGGGCTGTCTCTTCCTGGGTGACAGGTTAGGATTAGGGGCAACGTGTCTGAAGTCTGCTGTGTTTCCAGGGGGAGTTACTGGACAGCGCAGGAGACTATCTGTCAGGGCTAGAGGACCTGACAGACAGCGAGTCGCTGCTCGCCCGGAAGAAGATTAAGAAGACTGAAAGTGGTATGTACGCGTGTGACTTGTGCGACAAAACATTCCAGAAGACCAGTTCCCTCCTAAGACACAAATATGAACACACAGGTATATCACATTTAGACAACTCTTTTATTTTTACCCTCGTCCATTACCCCACAAGTACCCCCTTTTACCACACTGTGTTTTTTTTTTCTTCATTCCTTTCCTATTTTTTCCATGACTTCTTTCTGTCCTTTGCCATATTTTTGTTGTACATTTCAGATCCATTTTGAAAGGCATAATCTTTTTCCCTCCCTTTGACAGGCTCAAATGACAAAGCCTTTCGATTTAGCAGACGATAAAAACCGGGACAAAAACAAGTATCGTTTAGTTTGAAAGGCCAGATGCACAAATAGTCTCCCAGTGCTGAGCTTGGTCCAGGGAGCGTGAGTTTGACATCGATTGAAAATGGAGCGTTTGAAATATACGTTTGCTGGCATGCCACCGTGGCACAGGTGTCTCCTGCGTTGCCATTCTCTATTATGGTGGGAGCACCGCATCAGGGGGACTCCTCTCTTTCACTTGCTTGCATCATCCTCACTTACATTCTTTAGTTGGAATGCACAGAGGAATCTGCAGTCCCGTCTATTTTTGAACTTGATGAGGGGAGGTGGGGAAGGGGACCATCTCAAGTATGGCTGCTATGGAAGGTGTCGCAGGCATGCCGGAGCTATTCATGGCCAAGAATATAGTACATCTGTTCATGCGCTTGGCACTGATGGTGAACGCGTGGGTTTTTATGGCAAGTGTGTTACTTGTGGAATTAGAGAATGCCAAATGGCGAGTCCTTCCTACTCGACTGATTAAACTAGAACTCGTTGCAGTCGAGCATCCGCCATCTGTGGAAGACAAAGGTGTGCAGACCCAGACAAGACCTAGACACACCGTCACACAGCAGACGTCTTGTTCAAGCAGTGTTTAAATTGGACACATGATGTCATAGAGCTTGCTTTCACCTTGTGCGGCATGGAGCGATAATCATCTGATCTTCTAGGCTGCGTTCAGAACAGTCACAGACGCTCTCAGAATAGCACGTCGGTACAGTGGCTTCCCCTCATCGTCCGAAATAAACCGGGCAGTTTGGCAAGTCAAGACAAGAAATCCCGAATAAGAGACAAAAAACGAAGCGTGAAAGCAAAAGTCTGGAGGGAGTAGTGTATAATTTTCTACCCTGCATTTGCCTATACGTATATTTACAGCTTAAATCCTATTTCCGTGTATGTGTGTAGAACCCGTAGAGGACCAGTTCTAACCCCGCCTGCTCCTCTCCACTTGTGTGTCCGCAGGAAAGCGTCCCCACCAGTGCCAGATATGCAAGAAGGCCTTCAAACATAAGCACCACCTCATCGAGCACTCGCGCCTCCATTCCGGTGAAAAACCCTACCAGTGTGACAAGTGCGGCAAGCGCTTCTCCCACTCCGGCTCTTACTCGCAGCATATGAACCACCGCTACTCCTACTGCAAACGGGAGGCGGAGGAGCGCGAGGCGGCCAAGCAGGACGTCCACGAGAACGGAGGACCGCTGGGACCCACCGAGCTCCTCATGCACCGGGCCTACCTACAAGGACTGGGACCCTTGGGCTTTTCCGATCTGGAGGACCAGGCCGAGGACATCACACGAGAAGGCACCATCTTGAGGGATGGAAGCGAGGGGGGGGCCACGGAAGGGACTTTTCCGGAAGTGACCGACAGGAAGGAGACAGTGTTGCCAAAAGAAGAGGAGACGGAGGCAGTGGAGCGGAGATTTACCAGCCCGAGCCCAGGTGGGATGGCAAAACTTGCAAAGGAGTTGTCGGGTGAGACTGAGGACGAGAGCTTAGACGACAGGAAATTGGCAGGCAAAAGAAACCCTGATGGCAAGAACGAGGATGCTGATTAACTACTGCTTTTCGGATTAAGCTTCCTGCGTTCATCGCTTTCTTCTTCCTATAAGCTTGCATCGCGCCCTTCTTCCACCCCGCGTGGAGGGACTTTGAGCCAGATTCATATTTGTACCACACTGCCATGTATTTGCCATCTGAGCATGTGCCTGAAGCTGTCACCATCGACGAGATGCGAAACTCCAAAACCAGGCGTCGGAAACTAGGTTGGATCATAAAGGAATTCATATTATGCAAAAATCAACGTGGACGACGATTGTCAAACGAAAAGAAGTGAAACGGACTCTTAAACGTGCGGTGTTTTCGGACAGGTAGCGGTGCGGTGCTGATTTCCATCCGACTCCCTCCTCGTCTCTCGTTGTGGTTGTAGCACAAGCCTGGAAATTGCACTCTGGAAACGTACTAGAAGGAAAAGTAAAAAAAAAAAAAATACAACAAATGAACAGACAAAAAAACAACTACGACAAAAAAGATACATTGCCTATGTGTACCTATACTGCGCTTGAAGACGCAGTAGTGTGTCAGTGTTATAATTGGTCTATCACCTACTGTGATGCCCCGGGTTTACCTTTCTCTTCCTGACCAGCCACGACATGTTGGCGGTCTCACCCTGGCTTTTCCAGAAAGGACTTTAACCTACACGATTCTTAAACGTACAAAGTCTTAAAGCCGGCTCGGGGTGAATGGGAATAGTCTGGGAGACTGTAATGATGAAGGCCCGTTGTATGAGACCTCGTCAATACCCCTGTGTTTTGGTTTTTTTTTTTCGTTTGAAAAAAGCCTTATATGCAAAATAAACCCTTTCACCCGTGTTTTCTGCAAGTGCCATCCTCGTACAGTAACAAGCGGAGTCAGCTCGTGTTCTCTTTGCACCTGCTTTAGTATTAAATGAATATTTCACCTTGTTGTTTGAAATACCTACGTCAGTATTAGTATATCTAGACGGCAGTTGTTTAGTTTACATATTGTTTGTGCAATTTTATTTTTGAAAATCATCTGTCAGTATTATCTCGGCTTGGTATTGTTTTTTTTTTTGGTTGTTGTTCAATACAAAACTCGTTTTTTTATTTTCCTTTTTTTTGTTTTCTTTTAAACTACCATTTTATTTATGTGAGTCATTTTATATTTCCTAATTATATTTATTTCATACTGTAGTGTACAGTATTATAGTTCCTTGATATAGATATATTTTAGTAAATGATGATCCTTACAAGTGGAGCAAATTTTACGTAAAGAGAGCATTTATTGTATCAGGAGCAGTTTCTGTGAATTGCTCTTCATACTACACTTATCTGATGAAGGAGAATTTACAATTTGGGAACTTTTGATACAACATTGTGAAAACACTGTATTTTTGACTGAAAGGAAACAGATTCCACTTTATTCATCTTGTTTGTTTCTGTTGTTGTTTCTTTCTCTCTTTATTTGTTTCCTTTTTAGCTGAATAAATGAGTGGGGGGG
>CM051494.1:17232724-17248447 GCA_028031935.1 Paedocypris micromegethes
GTGGTTGTTGGGACTTTTTTTTTTTTAATGTCTGTCGAAATATAATTTAATTTTTCATTTGTAATTTCTCTTGAAAATGATCTTGCTCGAATAAATGTAGCCCAACTTAATTTTCAAAGTGTCTTCCGCTTGTCCATTATTGGCTCGTTGGAGTTCCTCCACACACGTGACCAGCTTTTTATGAAGTTTGATCGAAAATCGCACTTTGGAATTCGCCGTATCATTCGCCGCGCTATCTTTTAATTAATTACTGGAACCTTTTTACCTTTTGATGTGAATTACACATTGCACTATAATCCACCTTATCGAGGCCCGCGCAGTGTGATAGCCTTCCATTAGTCTCTTTGAAGCTGAGTGATGTCGGGTTGCGCTAAATTAACATCAGCTGCAGGCCGCCAAACCCACTGTGAAGTCTTAGCGGCGGAACTCGGAGGACTTCCATTAACCATGACCTTGCTAATTTTCTCAACTCACATACTCATCTCAAGTTTAATTTTTCAAGGAACTATTGGAGATATTTTCCCCCTGCAGGGATGTACAGTTCATTTCATTCCAGAAGTGACTACTGTGTAAAGGAGCCTTGTCAAATCGAGCAGCGACACACACACACACACACACACACACACACGGCTCCTCGGCACATTTTTGTTGATGGAGAACGTTTGAATTTGAAAAGTCAATCAATGTGCAAGTACGGAGATCAAAACTGACTGCGTCGTCTGAGATGTGCAATGCGTTTCGCAAGAGATGGTGACTAAAGTGGATTTTAAAACCTGCAGAAACATCACGGATGTGAAACCACTGCTGTTCAACCACAGCTGGACCATTATTACCTGTGAGGTCTCGTGACTGTCCTGCTGAGCACACACACACACACACACACACACACACACACACACACACACACTCATACACACACACTGTTTATTTGTGTATTTTTGTAAATATTATGAATATTCATGCAATTTATTTATTTACATTTACAATTTATTATTTGCAATATTTATTTATGAAACAAGGCTGCATTATACTTCTACTGGATTATACTTAACCCTGTGGGGCACTTCTGTAATGGAGATTCTGAGAATCTGTAATGGAAAGTGCGTTATGAATACAATGTATTATTAGAGTGAAAACAATAATCACTGATGAAGTTCGAAAACAAACAAACCATAATATATTAAGTGCATTTTGTTAAACAACACATTTTCTTTCATGTAATTGTGAAAATATCACAGTCAATAAACACGTAAATACACAAATCCGTGAAATATGCACATTTCAACACAACAAATTCCCTATAAATAATGAAACTGAACAATAAAAACAACTGAAAAACATTTATTTAAGCCAGGAGATCATACAAAGAGACAAACGAGCAACAAAAAGTATGTCATAAATAATCAAATAATTTTAACCTATTACAGAACTCAAACTGAACAATACATTAAATCCTTCGGCTGATGCTTTTTGACGTCTGTGTTCTGCTCATGCGCAATGAAACGATGTGTAATAGTTCCTCCTGTAGAAGCTCCGTTCTAAACCCGAACGCGGCGCGCGTGCGTGGAAGCCCCTCAGTGCGCGTGCGTGCGCGGAGGCCGAAGAACGCCTCGGCATTGGACAGCGTCATTCCGACGAGTGACGCAATGACGCACGACGCTCCGGAGTAACAGGAAGAGGTACGAACGAATCAAGCATGTGAATATTTGACTCGCGCGCGGCTTAAAGTGTTTTTGGTTGTTTAGTGAAATGTGGCGGTTTGTTGTTCTCACACTTAAAAACATCTGCTTTACCCGATGCCAACTACAGTGCGGACGGAAGTTTTTAGTGATCGCGTGGCTCGGCGACTGATGTCAATGTTTATTGTTATTTTTAGGGATGTTTTTAAAGTAATGTAGTAACAACAACAACAACAACAACAACAACAACAACAACAACAGCAGCAGCTATAACACTGAAACTAGTAGTATTACTATTACTAACAACAACAACGACGATGATAATAATAGTAATTAGCAGACGCCTGAGAGAAGCAAACACTTGATTTAGTTTGTCTAATTGCAGTAAATTTCTCCATATTGTTTAAACATTGAAACATAATAGGATTTACAACACACACATACACACACATAGACACAGTAAGAGAAGTGTAGTTGATTTATCAAGTTCGTCCCTCAGAATACATTATAGATTGTTATCAAGTCCGTGTAAGACCACACACACACACACACACACACACACACACACACACACACAATGTGACGTTCATGAACGATTTGTTCAAAACGAGCGATTCGTTCATAATTAATTTTAATGAATAATGAAATTGTATATGATGCGAATGGGACGAGTCTCCTCAGTGAACAATAGTAGCGAGCAGCAGGACTCCAATTCATTCGTCATCCGTTCATTTCGTTCACATCAGAGTAAATGAATGAGTTACTCTAAATGATTCGTTCACTTTACCATTCGGGAATTATAGATCTGAATCAGTTAAAAAAAATCAAACTTCCCACGACTAACACTCACACTCACACACGCACGCACGCACACACACACACACACTCACACACACGCACGCACACACACACACACACGCACGCACGCACACACACACACACACACACACACCTCATGCTGATTAATTAAGAAAAATCAACATAAAAGCATCAGTGATTGGCTGACTAGTAGGTGCGTGGTGAACATCTTCAACAGGGAAAGGTTCATCTTTTCTACGGTGCCACTACACGGTCGTGTTAGAATGGTTGAGGAGACTGGCACCAGTGAGCCGGGATCTTTTTTGTCTGTTTCTTCTCCAAGAAGACATTGAAGCATCAGCGGACGTACAGTACAGAGTCTTAGGGTTTGATTCTACCTTTACAACATTTTGAGGTTTACCTTGGTTCAAGTTCTATGGCTGTGACAGTTTACACGGACCATAATCCGAAAGTATTCCTTCAGCGCATGTCAAATGCGAATCATAGGTTAATGACGATGGGCGATGATTTGCCAGGGTTATAATAACTTGTCGCTCTGCTATAAGAAGAGGTCTGAAACTGTTATTGCTGATTCTTTGTCCCATGTCTGATGTTAAATGGAAAAACGTGTCTTTTTTTTGTGGATACAGTCTACACAGACTATATAAAGACACTTACTAGACGGAACAGCATGACAGTCAGAGAACAAGACAAAGAATTTATTTATTAATTTTGTAATCAGTGTTAAGGTTCTGGTGAAAGAGCTCAGTTTTTAGTGCTTTTTTTAAATATAATTTTTTATTAAACTTTTTTTTCAAACCAACACACAGACAAACAAACCCTTCACTGTATAGTAAATAAAATAGAATTTTGCATAAAAAACATAAATGCAAATAAACACTTGTCATCCTTAAAAAGAACAAGAGTGTGTGGAGCATCTGTGTCCTCAGTCATGTTTAGGTGTCCAGAAAAGAGAAAAAAGGTCTCCATATTGTATCATATTTGGCAACTGTTCCCAAGGTGTTATAACGGATCCTTTTTATAGAGGGGACGTGATTGAAGCTAACCAGTCCGAAAACCGAGGTCTCACTTTACTCTTCACTACACTTCACTTTACTACACTTTACTCCTCCACAAAAGGAGGAGAATCCTTATAGCTATTATCACTCCCAGTCTAACAGCCGGTCGTATCACTGTGCGGAGTGAGTCCAAAACCTTAGTGCTTTTCTTAAACGTGGAGAAGGTTGTAGACTTTCTCACAGGAACAGGTACATTGTTCCACCAGACAGAACGAGAGACGAAAGATCCAGATCTCCTGTGGATCCTGATGAAGGTCTTCTCTCCGTGTCTCCAGACGAGTCAGAAGCAGGAGAGGTGAAACCATGTTCTCGTTTGGCCTTGTCGTCCGTGTTCCTCAGAAAGCCCGTGTTCCTCCTCAGGAAAGTGTTGTCTCACTGCGCCGAGCCGTTTAATTCCCCCCGAAGCGATAAAGAATCAGGTTAAACTCTTCAATTCAGCCGCGTGATTAGCGCGGCTGTCGCTCCGCTCGCTTGGTCTCCGTCAGCGCGGTGATTAGCATGTAAGCGCTAGCTGGTAATTACAGAGCAGCTTCCTTTCCTTTAATGATTACCGCTCACACAAAGCCCGGCGAGGTGAACGAGGACGCGACTCGCTCCATTAGCAGACAGAACAGACGTTTGGATGGGCTGAAATTTTAATTCGTGGAAAATGGGAACTTGCGGTGGCTTTTCCAGCGTGAGATCAAAGGCTGTTCTGAATGGGACTTTGTGCTGCGGGTGTGTGTGCGGAACCTTCTGGAAGTGGCCGTGTCAGTCTCAGACGTCCCATTTCAACGCTTTCAGGAACGGGCATCGCGAGGCTTAGCCGCGGTTTAGTCGATTGAGATGCCGCTGAAGAGTGTGTGACTTTCGTTAAACCGGTTCGTTAAAAGTCATTGTGCTGAAGTGATGATGTAGGGCGACCATGTTTTGATTTCCGATCAAGAGGAGAACCGGCCTCCAGACTCATTCAGACAGGCTTCTCGGAGGTTATACGCTTCAATCATGCAAAACTAACTTCTGTAATACGTTTAATCTGTAAAAACTTTTCTGTAACAAAATAATAGCCCTAGACTCTTTTCTAGTTAATAAATACATAATTGATTTGATTAATTAATTAATTATTAATATGAAATAGTGTTCTACAAATAAGCTCTTCTTTCGTAAAATCCAGCTTCAACAATATATAGTATATGTATACATATAATAATAACAACGGTAATATCCATCCATCCATGAGCAATAGTAGTGAGATGTTTTTATACGACAGATAATTTCATAATATAGAAGTTATAATATATGAGTATAGTTTCAAAGAGCCACTGAAGAGCCGAAAGTTCTCGCTATGGGGAAAGTAATCGGAATAATCGACCTGAAAAAATGCCAACAACTATAAGTTATGAATTCAAATTTCGATTATTTTTCGATGAATCGCCCAGCCCCAGTTAGAAGAATCAAACGCCCCATCACTAACACACACACACACACACACACACACACACACACACACCTCGTGCTGATTACGGCTGTTAGTGAAGCGTGTAGACGGGAGAAGATGCTGATGAGACTGAGATGCTCGTCTCCATCATCAGCTCCAGCGGCGTTCCGCATGACTCGCTGTGTGTGTGTGTGTGTGTTGGGTCGCGGCTCGTCCTCCTGTAGTTTCACAGCTCGAGTCTAATTTCAAGTGATGAGGCGCGGCCGGGCTCTGCTGTGTGGGAGTAGATAATCGGATGTTTCTTTCTGGCTGAATTAGCCCTGCAGAAAGAGCACATCACTGCTCGGCCTCCTCCTGTCCATCGCACACACACACACACACACACACACACACACGCGATGCCCGAGGCTGTGAGGGCGAGGTGTTGCGGGCTGGCCACACGCTCCAGTGCGCCGTGTTTCTGGGTGCTCGTCAGTGGGCGGAGCCACTGTGTTTGGAGAACCAAAGGAAGTTCTGTATTTCATCTGGAATGATTGGGATTAGATGAGGTTCCGTCTCCTGCGGGTAGCGGCGTGCCGGGGTTGGTTCGGAGCTGATGCCACCCTGAGCCGATCAATGATTATTAGGGGTGGCACGAGACACTAGGTTCACGAGAACCAGACGAGGCCAGATTTAGAAAAAAATCTTTGATAAAATATAAGGAGAGCAGTATTTCATCTGTATTTTATTGAACTAAAACGTTCAGAACTGTTGATGCATTTTCATCAGTTGCATGCAGTGGTAACCAGATAAACAACATAATATTGATCGTTCAAAATAATGCCATTGCCAGGCAAGCAATTTCACATAAAATGTAAATCATCAATGGTAAAAAAAAAATCCATTAAGCGCAGACATTAAACACACTTTTTATAGACAAATACAAGTCTTCCAGTAACTTGCAAAGAATGGTGGAATCATTTTGGCATCAAGTTCAACTCAACATCACAGAACTTGATTATGATTAAATTCACTGTGTTCATTTTAGCTCTAAAAACCATATTTATTGAAAGTGTCCAGTCAATTATTGTCTAGAACAAGCATCTCGCCAGAAGCAACAGATCAGTCACACCCCTATAGATTATGGCTTGATTAGTCGATCAGAAGACTTTACAGGGCGTGTCTGTGTGCGCATAAACAATTCAATCCATAACATTGAGTTTTAATAGACTGAGAACATGATGTCATGATAGGGCGATTAATGGACGATTATTTTATTTATTGATAGCCCTCGTAGTTCACTGACAAGTTTTGTACAATAAATATGCTCACGTTTTAAAAAGTGAGAGATTTTTAATAAAGTGTACATTACTTTGTTTTAAAACAACTGAAGGAAACGCACAAATATCTTCTATATGATTTGTTTATTGAACATCCACAACTAAAATTAAAGCACACAATGCTTAAATCATACAATCACTTTGTTCTTGTCAAACAAACTAAAAGTAAACAACTTGCACATTTGGAAGCAAAGTACACAACTTTAAGTATTTTTATTTACATCGAAAATGTGCAGTTCTCTGCTCAAGAACATAAACGCTGGTATATCCTGTGCATTTCTTGCATCTTCTGTATACCAATATTTAAACGTGTGATATGTTAACGTAAACAGATTTTTGTATTGTTGAATGAAAATCGAACTCTGTTAAACAGTTGCATGAAATGATCTTTGAACTTGTCATGTCAGCATATAGAAATGAATTTACTCTTCAGTTCTTACTAAGAAACGTGTGGCCCAAACGAAACCTAAATTAGTTTCTTCAGTACTCTTTCAGAAATTCCGCTGTGACGAGGAGATACACAGTTTTGCGTATCACAACTGTTGTTCTGAAACGTCGACGCATGACTTTCTTCTGTCTTCCTTCCTTAAGCCAAAATGTGAAAAACGACAGAGACCGCTTTTGTTTGTATAAGCTTGTGCACCGTTTTTTATTATTAATCCGGTCTGCCCCGGATCCAATTATTTAAAGAAATAAAATAGAGGACACATCGCACACGTGGACCGCTGCATAATTTGGTGATTGCTCCTGACTTGAGATATGGAAAAATTATATTGTTATAATTATATATGCGCATATTTGAAATATTTCGGAAATATTTGTGTAAATACGATATATTCTTCATCTACTGGTATGAGTTGAGTTGGTGAAAGAGAATTTCAGATTTCATGATAATTCAAGCGGTACTTCACGTGAAAATGAAGGGTCCGCTGTAATGATGTTTTATTCGTTTTAATGGTTTTTATTTTTTAACTAGTGGCTCTGTCCGAAGCCGACCAATTGGCTCTTTATAGGTAAAATGTTCTTTTTTGATTCTAATAAAATGCGCTTTTCAGGTTTTTTTTTTCACTTTTCAGAAAAATAAAAAACAGACCGAGTCGAACAAACTTGAGGTCAGAAATATCTACACACATAACTGCTGTTTTCTCCTTCCAGATTAAAGTCCTGCAAGAAGGTTCTGCTTTCTTCTCAGAAACAGAAAATTCTCAATAACATGGAAATTATGTGAGGGGAATTTTAGGCTATTCTAATAGGTTTTCCATTTTAGTCATAGATAATATTTATGTAAGTGTTTATTAATAGTTCATTAATATTCTGTGTTTTTTAGAGCTGATCACGATTTAGATTCTACCCTTTCACGATCTTAATTCAGCATTTATACAATTCTGCCAAACTCTGATCTACGACCAGCGGTTTCTGTCAGACCGCTCGTCCACTCGCACACACGCATCGAGCAAAACTTATCATCATCATCATCATCATCATCATCATCATCGTGCGCAATCATTTAAATATTATAAAGTAAGGAATTACCTGTGAGTCGGGCAGCAGTCGAGTTTACAAAAAAACAAGAAATAAACTGGGAGAATGAGTGATGAAATGGTAAAGTAAGTTTACTATCAATTATGACATTTTACTACCTGAATAAATAAGATTTTATTCTGAACTGTGTATGTGTGTGTGTGTGTTTATTTTGTTTAGTTTTTTTATATTTTTATAATTATGTTTTGTTTTGTTTGTTTATATCTGTGTATTTTTTTTTTATAAAATAATCAAATATCCAGAAAGAATCGTGAAATCAATTGTGATCTTTATTCTAAGCAAAAAAAAGAATCATGATTCTCACTTTATCGTGCAGCTCTGTAACCCGTAGCTGGTTTCAGTTGCTGATGATGGTCTTGTTTTCTGCCAGGAAGCGGATCAGTGTGTCCATGTCTGTGCTGTTACTCGAGCCTTTCTACGGGGGCTCGCACAAGCAACTGCTCGATCTGCTGCAGGAGAACATCGCAGGTTGTGTCAAAATCACTTTGCCCGCAAAGAAATGGCACTGGAGAGCCCGAACGTCTGCCTTGTTCTTCATGGAGTCGGTCCCGGCGAGCTCCTCGTACAGGTCAGTGCAGGAGCATCACGTGCATCAGTAATGACAGCAGGAAGCGTGTTCCGTGTCACATGCAGTCCCCAACCAAGAGGAAAGAATGTCCAGTACGGTTTCTGAAGGGTGTGTGTGTGTGTGTGTGTGTGTGTGGGCGAGCCTCTTCACACACACACACACACACACACACACACACACACATTCATGTTAAATAAAGTATTTTATGTCTCAAATATGTGTATTTTCTGTTTAGTAGTTTTTACAGATGAAATGAAAACGAAACCAAAAAATAAATAAATAAATGTTATTATTTACAATCATTTTTTATTTTTTTCTGGATCTTTAACACTCCTGTTATGTTCGTTTCAGAGGAGCATCAATAATGTTAGTGGGTCAATTTGACCCGAGGGACTTTTATTATGCAAATAAGTGTCAGATACAACAAAATTCCCCAAAGCGTGAGTGTGTTTGTGTGTGTGTGTGTGTGTGTGTGTGAGAGAGAGAGTGTGAGTGTGAGACAGCGGTGTATTATGTTGTTGCAAAGAAACAAATAGTCTTTGATCTTTCTTACTCTTTAGCACAAGTTTTAAAGTGAAAAAATACTTTTTTTTTTAATTTGTAAACTTTTAACACTGGTCAATTTAACCCCTACACAACCTTTGTAACATAAACATCTAGTGTTTTTTTTTTTTTTACATGATAATTACACAAAATAAGCCAAGCAGGAGAAGTTTCAAAGAGAAAAAATACTTTTAAGCATTAAAAAAATATTTTTTAACTTTGAAAACGTGTCAATTTGACCCGAACATAATATAGGGTTAAGGACTAGTCGGCTTTTGTGGCTTTATTTCTACTTGTGTCATCGTGACTTAGGATGGAAGCGAGAGCGATATGGATTTTATTTAAATATTAATCATCATATTTCTGAAAAGTATAAATATAAACGTGTATATCTGGAGGAAGATCTGGAATGTTTTCGCAGCCGTTCTATAAATAGCATAATTGTAACGTTTGGAACGTTTACAGTAAAAGCCTCAGGAATAGATTTGCTTTGTCAGTGCAACTTTCCAAAGCCGCTGAACACATTGTGAGACGAGATCTTCGGGGATTTCCTCACAGGTAGGTGGATGGGGGAAACCCTGAACCTGATGGTGCTCGCTTGACCTTTAGTGTGAGTATGTGGAGCAGAGCAAACCTGACACACACACACACACACACACACACACACACAGGTGGCTTCACACTCGCTCGTGCTGGAAAGAGTGTGGGCGACACTTTCGATCACACGGCAGCAGAACGGAATCGACTTGCCAGATGAAGGTGACCTGAGGAAGAGCCTGGTCACATGACTTCATTCCGGTTAGTTAGATGAACGTTTTCCTTCTAAAACTCGTTTTCAACCTGTTGCTTGTCTTTGATCCTGATGGTGGCCACCTCGTCAGTGTTCATTTTGACATTGATAGTTTTAGTCCCAATTCAGTCGTCTTAATTTTTTAGACTAAAGAGCACGTCGACAAAAATATAGGTGCTGTATATTCTAAATGTTTATTAAAGAAATTAAATGTCTAAGCAATCTGAATACGTAGTTAACTATGAACATATAAAATATATACAAAGATCTTACTTATTTAGAAAAAACATTTCTTTTTCTTGAACTTATCTTTATGAAATTTTCTTTCTATCCAAAGAAATGCTCATGAATGGAACCTCAACAAAGAGAATATGTAATACAGTAAAGTAAAATTAATTATAATTGCATCACATTTATAAGTAACAAATGGTTGCAGGGTGAAAAAACAAATCCGCTTCATCAGCTGATGGCGCTTCAGGTGTGTTGTGTTTGCTTTTCCTGCTGTGCAGCTGAAAGACTTCGTGTCTTTGCGTTTGCACCCGCCTTTCTCCACAAGCTCGGATTACGATTGGACGTCGCCATAAAAGGCATTTTCGTTTAGTTTTTATTCGATGAAGAAAGTAAATGTAAATGTCAATAAATGTACCGTATTTTGAATTGTAAATGTAAATGTATGTAACTAAATAGATTCTTTCCAAACCTATATTTTAACACGGCAGCATCTTTGCTGATTAAAACTTATAAAAATTATATCTGCTAAAGAGGAAGTAGCATATTCTTCTTTGCATTTATTTTGTCTAATTCTGGTTTAGAGCGGCACTAGCGGTGTAAAGAAATCCGCAGAATTCAAAACCTATGAAAAAAGTAGCGGCTTATAGTCCAGAAAATACGGTAGTTATAGTTTTTGTCCCTCAGCGGGAGTTTTTTTATAAAGTTCTTGTTTCGTTTTCGTCTGGGGAAAAAAGAGTCGTTGACGAAGACGATGTTAAAATATTTCGTCAACACTGCACCTCATCACCCAAACCGTCCTGAAACAAGCACCTCCCATTCCTAGAAAGCACTTCTGCCTCATTGGACGAACAGAAAAAAGTGGCTCTAAAAATAGCGACTCCATCCTCCGCTCTGATTGGCCTGACGGAGCTCCAGAACGCATCGTAATCCCGCCGCCCGGTTAGCGGGGCATCGCTGATCTGAGAGCGTCGTGATTGGCTGTCACACGGCGAGATTAAGAAGCGGCTGCACATTAGCATAACAGGGACTCTTCAGACGTGGTGGCCAGGCCGCGGGCTCCGCACATCAAAGAGGGCGGGGGCGGGGCGGGGTTCATTTAGGGAGACCAGAGCTGAACTTCAAAGGCCCCGTCCCACGGCTCTTAGCAAACACTGGGCCAACGTCTCCAATGGTCCTCAACGCTGAAGAAGCAAGCGTCTGTTAACCTCGATGAAGCCTCGCTCTTCTCCGTTTGTTACTGGTTTTGATTTTTTTAGGCTGCTTTCATACGTTGTGCGCTTTGAGACAGTTGAAACGCCTCACAAATACTCATATTTGTCACAAAATCACCTCCTCATCGTCCTGACTCCGCCCCTTGACCCAGTTTCCTCGCTGCGCACCTGTTCCATGTCTCGTTATGGACACTATATGTACTCTTGTGTTTGCCTTGTCTCTTGTCTGGTCTCGTCAGTGTATACTTATGTTCACGTCTCTGTGTCTTTGTGTTGGACCGACAGACCGCGGTGACTTATTATTATTATTATTATTATTATTATTATTATTATACCTGACTTTTTTAGTTGGATTGAATTGCACCAGAGTTGGTTTCCCTGTTTGGTACAGTTGGTTCGGACAGTGTGAAAGCGACAATCCTACTCTGATCCGCACCAAAAGCGGACCTAACAACAGAGGTGTAAAGTACTTGAGTAAATGTACTTTGTTACTTTACTTAAGTATGTTTTTAGCTACTTCATACTTGTGCTGAGTATCAGAAATATAAGCAACTTTTACTCTCTACTCCGCTGCAATTCTGATTGAGTAGCTGTACTTTTCACCACACTACTTTTGAATTGACACTTACCGTTACATTTTGATTGTGCGCGACAAGCCATAATATATTTTTATCGTGGTTAATTTCTTGTGCGAATGAGGCGATTTTGCCTTCTGTAGGCTGCTGAAGATACTGCAAGCTAATTGTGAAACCACATGAATGTGAATTAGAGGCGTGAATTTGTCTATTTAATGTCAATTTAATGTTGAGTAAAATATACAGATCTTCCTTGACTTTACAATGGTACAGTATTGTAATGTTACCAAGCCTAACATGGTAAAAACCACTGTGACATGACTATATTTTAGCTTAATTTTTTTGGTGCAACGTAAATAAATGTAATGTGTATTGTAGGCAATGATTTAAATGACTTAAGTAGAATCACACCAAATCAGCTCGGAATTGTATAAATTTTTTTTGTTACATGTTTGATTGAGACTGACTTTTTATATATTTTGTTTTACCATTATTGAAACATTTATTAGAAAATAAAACCCCATGAATAGAGGTTTTTTCACTTTTATTTGTTTTATTTTAGCCTAAATTCAGTATAAATGTGTGTATATAATAAATGTTTGTCTCAAGCGATCAATACAAACTCTATAGGACAGTTCTATAGTTTAATCGAGCCACTATAAGTCAGCGCAGTCGTCTCTCCAGACTAAATAACCGCATGTTGTCTATTCACTGTTTTTATGGAATTTACCCGCAATTCTGATTCGTGTTTAATTCGTGCACTTTTAACAAAAAGTGTGTGTGAACAGAGAGTAAAATTCCGGTTGTTTCTCCGCAGGGTTTTGTTCACCAGCTCCGTTCTCAATCTGGCCGAGCTGGTGGCTCTGAGACCCGACCTCGCCCGTCTGAAGAAGGTTCTCTACTTCCACGAGAACCAGCTGGTCTATCCCGTCCGCAAGGTCCAGGAGCGGGACTTTCAGTACGGCTATAACCAGATACTGTCATGGTAGGTGCACGGCGCTTCGTGTTTAATCATGTGACACGGGAAACTAATAATGGACAAATAAAAGACCGAAGAGTACGACCGGTTCTCGCCGTGTTTGCAGAAGAGTGTGACGAGACACCTGCCACGAGATGAGACGAGATAAAATAAAATAAAATTAGAAATCGCTAAATAAAAAATCACTTGTAAATTACATGGAGAGCAATAATATTTTATTTAACTAAAACGTTGAAAAACTGTCAAGTAGTTTCACTGAATAATTACAATTATTGTCAAGTGTGTAAATAAAAAAGACACATTTTCCATTAGGCTCAGGCAATAAACGCACTATTTTTAGACAGAGACGAGTCTTCCAGTAACTTGCAAAGAATGCGAGTAGAATCAATTAGACTGCAAGTTCAACTCAACATCAATGTTTATGTTGATTATGATTAAGTTCACTGTGTTCATTTTAGCTCTAAAACCCCAAATCCTGTATTATAAGTTGAACTGCAGAACATAACACTAGTTTATTATTCATCTTTGTTCCTTCTTATTACAGTTAAGAAAAAAAAAAAAAACAATATTTTGACTCGAATCTTTAACTCTTGAACAATAAAGTGACCGAATCATTTCAAGTCATTCGTGCATTTTGTTCATTTGTTTTCTATCGACTGCACATGAACCAATATCGACTAGACTAATATCAGGTCGACACTAGACAGACAACGCCACATATCCAATCACTATTACAAATCACAACTTAGTTTATGTTTGTTTTCGCATAATATCTTTTTTTATTTTAATTAAAGTGAAAAAAAAAGTGATGTGATGGCAATTAAAATGGCAACGTTTCATTTTGTTTGTACTTGGGCACTTAAATATGTATTTTACATATATATTTCTAATATTATTTTACAATATATATTTTTATAATATATTTTAAACATTATATGAATATATAATTTTTCACAACTGTATGACGCTGAAAGAGCTTGGACATGGACCACGAAAGTGCTTGAAAAGTGCTCGGATTTGACTTTCCAGAAACTGTAGTTTGTTCACAACAGCATCGTGGACATTAAACCAAACGTTCCGCTTTGGACCCGCCCCTCATTTACATCACAGTGGAAAGGCCCATATACAGTACAGCCACCGCCCGCCATCACAGCACACACACTCTTTCCAACGACGTATTGATTTTTCAACCGAATCGCTCCGACGTCGTCGTCCTAACATATGTCCGCGTGTCAGTGGGACGAAACAAACTGGCTTCTCCCTCAAGCACGATTAGAATGTCTGAGACGCCTAGTTTATCACCAGCTCCGTGATTGGTTCATTATGGGAGCCTATAATGGGGCTCTAATTCCCGAGATCTCCATGTTTTAAAGCCTAATGTCATAATCAATCTCAATGCTTGAGAGAAACGGTTTTAAGAGCCGTAATTGCGACGTATTGCGATTGTTGTCTTGTCGAGGATCACGTCAATAACTCTCTAATGGAGCGCACTGGCGTGATGGATTCCAGCCATCGGGGTTAAAGCGTGTTGTGTTTGTGTAATGCGTGTTGTAATCAGCATGTATGAGATGTTTAATGCGACTGCTGCGTTCAGCTCTTAATAACCGTGATGTTCCCGCGTTCCTTTCGGTTTAAAGTCGCATTGTGACAAGTTTGTAAACTTGCAATTAATAATGGAAACCAGAGGTGTGTAGTACTTGAGTAAATGGACTTTGTTACTTTTGTTATGTTTTTTGCTACTTTGTACTTGTTGTGAGTATCAACAATTCACCGTCAAGTTTGATGAAACACATTTAATGTTAAAGTGGTTATTTTGTCAATTTTGTCACTATACAGATCTTCCCTGACTATACAGTGGTATTTGTAAGCATAATATTACTAAGATTAACATGGTAAACACCACTGTGACGTGACTATATTTGCGCCAATTTTTTTGTGTGCGACGTGAATAAATGAATCACTGAAATTATATATCACTAATATAGTGAACAAAATATAGTGAACAAAATATAGTGAACAAAATATCACTATATTTTGCATAAAGTACAGTTAGCTGTGAGTGTGTGATGTGCCTCTCATTGAATTTACACGTAGTTTACCAAGTACACTGCATCTCTTTGTATCATTTTAATGCAGAGAAACCGTCCTAATCACATGAGAAGCGACTCAAACTTGACCTGGAATACTCAGAAGAGGAAGAATGTGCTTTACTTATTTTATTATATCATATACAATTTTATCATATATAATTTACTAATCGGAATTTTGTTTTATATCTACTTTTCATTTTTCTTTGCACATTTGAGTGACTGAGACTGACTTTTTGTTGGATCTACTTTGTTCTACCATTTTTAAAACAATGTTATTGTAGTGTTAAATGTCGTTTCTGTAACCTCACGAATAGTTTTCACATTTCATTTTTTTTTTTGCTTATATACAGTGCGAGTAAAATACTCAAGTTCTTTTAAAACTTAATACTTTGCTACTTCAAGCCTTTTTTTTTTAAGTTGGTGACTTGTTACTTGCAATGGAGTCATTTTTACAGTAAGTACTTTTACTCAAGTATATCTGTCCGGTACTCTTCACACCTCTGGTGGAAGCGAAACGTGCAGATGTGTGTGTGTTTAACCAGCGTCTGCTTCCGTCTCCAGCCTGGTGGCGGACGTGGTGGTGTTCAACTCTTCCTACAACATGGAGTCCTTCCTCAACTCCATCGGCTCCTTCCTGAAGACCATGCCGGACCACCGACCTCAGAACCTGGACCGCCGCATCAGGACCAAGAGCCGCGTGCTGCACTTCCCGCTCCGCCTCCCCGACGTCACCAGGTCTGTAGCTTCCAGTGCTCGGCGGGAGGCACCGTATTCTTCGCCATATGAGACGCAGCCAATTTTAAAGGAGGAAAATCTAGAAAAAAAAGATTCTGAACCAAATACTGTAGTAAAATATTTTATATCAACTGTATAAAAGTTAACAGCAGTTTAAGAACAATTGT
>CM051494.1:17257688-17269117 GCA_028031935.1 Paedocypris micromegethes
GTGTGTGTGTGTGTTGTGTGTGTAGCGGTGTGTGTGTGTAGCGGTGTGTGTGTAGCGATGTGTGTGTGTGTGTGTGTAGCGGTGTCGTCCCGGCGATGTGCTGGATCTTTGACTATGAGGTCAGTTGGTAATAATGACGGTAGATGTTAATGTGCAGTAATGACCTTCTCTGGGCTTCCTTCAGGTCCGGCCGGAGCTCTGTCAGGACACCACACACGCACACGGCTGATGAGACACACACACACACACACACACACGCGCGCTGTGCTGGACAGTCCGAGCGCAGGTCTAGCTGAAGATGCGTTTGATAATGAAGAGAGATCATGTTTAGAACAGAAGACATCCTGAAGTATTGATCACATGGTCCAACAGGTCAACAGGTCGAATCCCCGGCTTACTGCCCACTGCTCCGGGTTTGTGTGTGTGTTCCCTTCACCGAGTGTTAGAGCTGCACAATTAATCGTTAAAAGATCGCGGTTTCGATTCTGCCCCTTCACGATCTTAATTCAGCATTTATATGATTCTGACACTAATTACCTGCACTAGAACAGTGGATGTGAGTCGAGCGCTAGTCGAGTTTAAAAAAACAAATAATAAACGGAGAGAATGAGTGAGGAAACACAACGGTGAAGTAAGTCTGATATTTTACTACCTGAAAAAAGGATTTTATTCTGAAGTGTGTGTGTGTGTGTGAGTGTGTGTGTGTGTTTACTGTGGTTTCTCGAGTGAAAACCAGAAGACGACACTCAGCAAGCCACACACAGCAAACATCTACAGACGAGGACAAAAGTATTAGCCCCGCCTACAAAATAATCATTGTTTAATACGTATTTCTTTTAAACAAAGCTAATAATTTTGTTCTCAACTGTACATAATACTGTACCTTGGAATGTTTATTTTTAAGTTTAATGGTGAATTATTTTTTCTTCATGTTACATTTTTTGCTTTTTCTTTTTACAGTTCTATTACTTTTACATTACATTATGTTTCACTCCATGTATAAAAATTTGAAGTACTATAAGTAACGTGTGTCATAATATTGCTGTTTGACAACCTGATTTTCAGGGTGGAATATTTAAAGTAATAAAATACCCAGAAAGGATCGTAATCTTTATTCTAAGCACAAAAAAAGAACAACGTGATTCTCATTTTATCCAGAATCGTGCAGCTCTAGTGTGTGTATGTACACTTCACTACAAGGGTTAAAAGCACAATTTTGATACGATTCACACTCTCACTCACTTTACTTTACTCTATATGTGATATTTTGACTAACCCTCCTGTGTGTAATTCCCGGTGATGTGTCGTGTTCACGAACGACGATTTGAACAATACCAATTTCTATCTCTGAGAAAGATTCCTCTCGCTCTGAAGCAACGGCCAAACTCCAGATCAATGGAATTTTTCATTAGCCTGGGAAAGAGGGAGCTCTCGTGATTATTGCCAATAAAGGAAATTAGATGAAATGATTTTTGACTTTGATTTTCTTTCCCCCTACCGTCCTTTCACATTTAATCAAACGCAAGGTAAAAGTCATCGCCGAAATTGCGTCTGATTTATAAATAAGCTAATTGGTGGCGTCCCCCTCTGCGTTTTATCGCCCAGTCGAAACCTCCTCGTGTAATTTTCGAAATGGCTCTCGGAATGAAATTCTCCCGCTGGCAGGTCCATCGCTCATACCTTGACGCCGCCACCTTCCTGCCCGGCCGCGCTGCCCACCTCCCTTAGTTAATTCATCCATTGCGAAACTCGTCTCTGGCACTTTTATCAATGGCTAATCTAATGAGCTGAACTGCGGAGTGATACTCCGTCTTCTAACGCGGGACGTTGGTGGAATAATAATGGGAGCGGTTGATATTTTGATGGATATTGATCGTCTGTGATTGTGGATTTAGTGAGACGGATGAGGGATTGGAGCTCGGTGCTGGCCAGCTCCAGCTTCTGACCGGTGTTAACTGATGCTTGTTGACTTGTGCGATGGGGAACGAGAAGGAAAGACTGCAGAAGCTCCAGCGCTGGGAGAGAATACACACACTGATTGTGTTGAGTCTAGAGCTGCACGATTTACCGTAATCGCATCGATATCGAGGTTTTAACTCCCGTGATAACCCAATCTCGCGATGCTGAGGTTTTATCCTCCGCCTCTGACGTTTGAGTGACACACCCAGTAGCCAATCAAAACAATTGAGTCTCGTGTTTTTGGCTTGCTGACCAATGAAAAATGGCAACAAAACCGACAACAAAATGCCTGTTTTTTTTTTTTTTTACTCGAGTCTAAAACTATCCAGGTTCTTTGCTCCTTGAGATGTTTGTCATTACGAAGTTAAGAAGGAAACGTCCGCAGTGCGTGTTTGTTCTTTTGTTCAAAGGATTTTTATTCTCTCTCTGTCCTCAGATTCCTTCCTGCTCACAAGCGCGAGAGGGTTCCAGACAGCCACGCCCGGGCGGGTCAGAGTGAAGAGTGCAGGTAGAGCGTTTGACTGAAGGCTGTTGGAAGTGAAAGGCTAAACCGGTTTCCTCAGTGTAGCGGAGCTGAGCTCAGAGCGCGGATCACCTGACCAGAAGCTCTCGCATCAGCACCATCAGGCCTGTCATCCAGACGCTCGGCCTCTTCACATCGTCTGGCCGCACCGCTGGTGAGTTTCAGGCTGTTGAATGGCTAAAAAACAGACTTTTAGACATCGGCTTTTCTACATCTTGACGAGCAAATTGATGTTACTAACGTGAAACCTGGATAGGTGTCCATTTGTGGTGGAAATACTAATAAACAAAATGGATGTGATAAATATTAATTGAAAATAATTTGTATTTAATACTAAGACAAGATTTGTTGTTCGTGTTCGTTTTAGTAATACTTAGATTTTTTCTCATCTTTGAACTGATAATTTTTTTTAGAAAATTACAAACTTTTTCATCAAGCTTTTTATTTTGTTCAAAGAACAGGGTTCTTACTGGTGCTTGCAATCCTTGAAAAGGCTCGAAATTCATAAATGTGTTTTCAAGGGCTTGAATTTTAAATGAAGTGCGTGAAAATGCTTGACATTCTACAGTGTAACTACAGATCGGAACTTAGACGGTTCTCCTGCTTGTTTCTGGTTTCACGCGACTTTTGATTCACAGACTCGGAGAGTGAGACAGAGAGAGAGACAGATAAATAAAGCGAGTGTGTGAATAAACAGGTCGTGATCACTATGATCCAGGTCTGATTAAAAGTGCAGAAAGTGTGAAACATCAACACCTTTATTGTTGCAGTGTGCTGCCTTTGTTACACTTTGTTTAACTGAAACACACTGTTTTAAAAATGGAGAAGAATGGCAGATGTCTACTTTCTTACTTTAAATAAAGTTAGAATACAAGTGTGACCTATAATGTCAGTAAGATCTACTAAAATGCAATGTCCATTTTTTTTCTATTAATACCACAAAGCTTTCTCCCAAAACGGTAATGTTTCACAGTGCTTGTGTTTAGACGTAGTTTTAAATATACATTTTACCACAACTGTTCGGTGCTGGAAAAACTCGAACATGGACCTTGAATGTGCTTGAATTTTATCTTTCAGAAAGTTACTTTACATGAATACTGTGCATGACATTGGATTGTGCAGAGGACATTTTTTGTACATGAGACTGCAAAAAAAAGGAAACGCTTTGTAAACATTTTAGTGCAAATAGATTTTTTTTTGTGTGCGCTTTGAGACAGTTAAAACTGTGCAAATGCTCAGAACTTGAACTTGAACTTGTGTGTAAGCTGACGGTCCGACCCAATACTATTCGGATTATATTCTTAAATAATCCAAGAATTTCCCTCAGGGTTCAAGAATTTCTCTCAGGGATTAATACAGTATATTCCTACCTACCTACCTACCAAAAGCGAGTGTGTGGACACACATGATCAAAAGCCTCAGAAACGGCTTCAAAAATGACGTATGAAATCAGTTAAAACACTTTCCCTCTCTGAGGAAAAAAACAAAGTCTTTGTATAAACTCAGTTGCAAAGAAAGCAGTGGAGAAGAAAAGCGCTGGCAGGCCTGGTTCTGTTCGCCGGGGGAGGGATGAGAAAATATTTGATTGCCCGCAGGATCGCTCTGCGGTTCCTGCCCAAGTTTAAATATCTTCCCCCGCTGAAGCGAAACGACTCGGCGTCTCACAGAAAGAAGGAAAGAGGGAAAGCAGCGGCCGCATTCTTCTCCCATGACTCTTTACTCATCTCTTGGCAGCGGCGGCGTGTTTCCTCACCAAAACGCCGCCATAAATCAGATTAACAGCCGGACCGGACCACCGGCGCTCCCTCGCTCACCTTCTCTCCTGTCTAATCTGCTCCAAACTGAGCAAAACACAGATGGATTAGCGCTGTTAACATTTGCGCGCGGTAAACTCTGGCTTTAGTCGGCGCTGAATTGGGATTTGCGCGGGGCGAGAGCGGCTGGAGGAGTCGGGATAATCTCCGTGTTCCATTTCAGCCGCTTCTCCGGCTCCTGTTTGTCATCAGCGCTAGTTGCGGATTGTTAATCTGCGCGTGGCCTGGATAGACCGGTGGATTAGCGGAGGCTGTTATTGAGCAGACGTGTGGTCAGAAAGAGCAGCTGATGCAGGTGTGTGTGTGTGTGTGTGTGTGTTAACAACTCCCATGATAAACGAACCTCGAGATGCTGAGGTTTTATCCTCCGCCTCTGACGTTTGAGTGACACACCTACTAGCCAATCAGAACGGTTGAGTCGCGTGTTTCTGTCTTGCTGATCAATCAGAAAGGGCAACAAATCCGAGCGTTTTGAAATCTAGCGGTCCACCTTAAATCAAAATGGCCTTAACGGGGAAACGCAGTGATTCTGTGGATCTCAGGCGGTGAATTTTGCGACTGAACATCAGCAGATGAGAGAAAGTTCCTGGTTGCAAAGTAATTAATAACAATTACAGTTATTAAGAGTTATCGAGAACAAAGTGAGAGAGACAGTGATGACAGAGGAGAAGTGGAGAGAGACAGACGATAGAGAGGCGACAGTCGGGACGAGTGAGACTGAAAAAGCCAAGAGATGAATTTAAAAATCTCACGGTCCAAAAAGAGAAAAGTTGAAAGTAGAGAAACTCGTTTTTTTTCATCCGGAATGGACAGATTCTTTTCTATTCATATTAGCCACTGAGAGATTAAACCAGCGAGTCTGACATGTTCTAAAACTGCTCAGGATACGTTCAGATTTGCACTTGTTTATAGGTTAAAACTTTTGAATGGAGGGAAAAAATTCCAATATATATATAGTATTCTAAAAAAAATGATATGTATTTTATTTGTGTGTGTGTGTGTTTCCTCTGTTCTTTCCCGCCAGAAGCCACATGTTCTCGCCGCCGCCACATCAGACGCTCACATGAGCTTCTCTCTATTGAACATTTTTCTGTCAAGTGATCGCACTTCACAGGAAGTTACGCAACGTGTGTGGGTGTGTGGTTTGCCTTCATTTGTTTGGCCTTCAAGTACGACATTTTTGTGTTTCTGCTGTTTTGCTACTCACACACACACACACACTCGCCGCCAAAACACACATCAGCCGCTCCTCTCTCACACACACACACACACACACATACCTACACACATCAGCCGCTCCTCACACACTCACATACACACATCTTGCTTCTACACACATCAGCCGCTTCTCACACACTCACATACACACACTTCTTGTTTCTACACACATCAGCCGCTTCTCACACACAGAAGTTGCGGAACACACGAGGGATTTAACCAGCAGCACACAAAACAAAACCCACCCCCACCCCCCCCCCCAGAATAATGGACATTTGAAGTTTGTCGACAATTAAAGGCAATAAATCAGAGAAAGTCTGAGAGAGTGACGCTCTGCGAAGCGTAATCGCACTAATCTTTGCGTTTTTCCCCTTCACGCCCTCATTAGGCCTCATCCCTCTTTCCCCCCGCTGCGGACGGAGAGCAAGCGGCCGGTGTTGTCTGTCTTCACCTCCTCTATTTTCAGATGACCCTGATCAATCCCCCGATCACACCGCGCCGAGCCTTCCAGAGACACGTTAATTAGTCCTCGCGCTTCCTTCTGATTTCAATCCTTTAACGTCGAGCTTTTCCAGTAAATAGAGTTTGAATTTTAAAACATGCACCTCATGGGTGCGACTTAAAGGGGAATATTTAATCACAGCCGTCTAAATGAGAGGATGATATTCTTTTAAGTGCTACTGGATGACTGCTAATGAGGAATCACCGGCTCCCGGCAGAAGAGCTCGTGCTTTATTTGTTTTATTTGGTTTCTGTCTGGCTGACCAGGTTAGAAGCGCGTCGTCCTCTCAGACGGAAAAAAAGCCTTCGTCCTCGTGGATGGAGAGTATCAAGAGGGTTTGTCAGACGCTGGCTTTTGTAACACACACACACACACACACACACACACTCACAAACAGTGTTTAAAGAATGCACCAGTTAATCAGAAATCTCTTGTTACAATGCTTGAAAATTGTCTATATATGTGGTGAGACACCTTGCCATTGCAGGACCAAGGGCAGTGTCAGCAGAAGCTTCAAAGTCAAAGAAACTTGATTTGTCTTGATTTGAATCTTGATTAAAGTGCAAGGCGCTGTGCCATAGGTCCGTAGTACAATAGAAGAGAAGAACAACATGGGAGAAGAATGACGATGAGGTCCTACTTAAGGCTGGTGTTCACAAATGCAGGGTTGAGGGCGAGCGAGGGGTCTTCAATGATCTTGGCCGCTAGCCTGAGGGCCTGCGAGTCATGACTGTCAGGTTTGACGATGATTTCAGGACCAAGGACAGCACGGCCACAGGTGTGAGCAGTGAGTCAGCACACTCTTAGGGGCGGGTGGATATCGGCATTATGGGCCTTAGTCGGGTCGGACGCTGGTCTTTACCATGTGATGATACCATGTGCTATGATTTGCCAACATGGCTGCAGCTATGAAGCCGCCGGGGTTTCTTCATGGGAAATGTAGTTGTAACATCTGGAAACAACAAAATTGCACAAATGTTTCACATTGTTTCAGAACAAGAGCCAGGAGAACTGTCATTACTGTACCACAGCACACAGAAGACAGAATTAGTAAACACTTTTTCCATTTTTGTCAAACATGTTTATATTAGAGCAGGAGTGTCCAAACTGTTTTGCTCTCAGGGCTGAATGTGATAAAGTGAAGATGTTTAGCATTGATATCGGCATTAAGGGCCTTACTCGGGTCGGACGCTGGTTTTATCGGAGCTGTGATGATTTTCACAGTTGAAAATTCCTGCTAACACGGCTGCAGCTGTGATGCCGCCGGGGTTTCTTTATGGAAAATGTAAAAAGTTGATGTCCCATTCCCGTCTCGTCCAGCTGACGGCTGCGTTCTTCTCCGTACTCAAGTACAAGCTGAGCTTTACAGTCGTGAGTCTCGCAGGTCTCAGGCAAGACGAGCTCCACAATCCCTTCCGAACGTAAGTGACACACTAATTAACCCGTGAGTAGGAGACGTGATGTCACAGCTCCTCCGTGAGCAGAGTGACAGGCGGGTAATGGGCATCGCCGTGCCACCGCACCGCAGGTCAGCCAGCACCGGTCCACAATGTGTCGAATCAAAGAGGCTGCAAAATTAATGAGGGAATCAGCGTCGAGCCGTGGGGGAACAGCCACATAAAAGAGCCGGAAATGAGAGGAAATAAGCCTCCACTAATACCTCGTCTGAGGAGATCCCGCCCGGGCACGAGGTGTCTTTTGTCAAAGCGCTTCTGCCCCGGTAATTGTTTTTGACCTTCAACATGGAGATTTGTGTGAGCTGAGCGCTTTCTAAAGCCTCTTTAGTGGCGTGAGCTGTGTAACGCACCTTCAGCGGCAGGATGAGCCCAGAAGATCCGCTCCGGAAAGAAATCAAAGACACCCTTCTCCAGAGGTGTAGAGAGTAACTGACAGCCGTACTTGAGTAAAAGTACAGATGATTGTTGTCAAAATAAGTCACCCATTTCTAAAAGACTTGAGTCAAAGTATCCAATTTTAAAAGAACTTAATTCAGCAGGGGGTGCACCATTCAAATGTAGTGGAGTAAAGAGTACAGATACCCAATTACAAATGTAGTGGAGTAAAGAGTACAGATAATCACTAATGTAGTGGAGTAAAGAGTACAGATACCCAATCACAAATGTAGTGGAGTAAAGAGTACAGATACTCAATCACTAATGTAGTGGAGTAAAGAGTACAGATACTCAATTACAAATGTAGTGGAGTAAAGAGTACAGATATTCAATTACAAATGTAGTGGAGTTGAGAGTAAAAATTACTTTTTATTTTTTATGCTGCCATTTTACTCAAGTACTCCTCTGCCCTTCTCACCGTTCTTGACGCTAAAACGATGTTGAGGAGTTGGAGTCGGTGCTGATGCTGCGTCTTTCTCTCTGGCTTCAGGGAACACGACAAGGATCCTCAGCTGTTCTTCCAGACGCTGCTGAAGCTGAAGGAGCGAGAGCTGAGCTTCAGCGTGTCGGTGCTGGGCGAGACCTTCTCTGACCTCCCAGGTGAAACACACTTCACTGTTTATCACAATCACAATTCAACTTTAATGGCCAGGTTCGTACATGACAACGAAGAATTAAATGTGGTCCGTCTCCAAAAAAGAAATGTAAATAAATAATACCAAATTTTTATTAAACTGAAAAGAAGATAATAATTAATAAAAAAAAACACACAAACATTATTACATCTAAATTTAAATAATGAAAAAAAGTGACTTGCTATGAAACGTGAACAAAATCGCATAAAGTGCATCATTACATTATCCCATATTAAAGTTCAATGCATTTGTAAGGTGCTTTTCACAGTTACAACTGTCTCGAAGCGTATAAAAGCCTTACAAATCACAGCGTGTGTGTGTGAGTGTGTGTTCAAGTTCAAGTTTATTTATATAGTGCTTTTCTTAGTTCAAGACCAACGCGAAGTCGCTATGCGAATTATGGAGAAAAAAATGTAAGTCTATAAAGTCCATTATTTGTGTGTGTGTATATGTGTGTGCGCGCATGTCATGTTATTCGGATATTATGGATTTTTTTGAGAGAGACCAGTAATTTGAAGACGGGCCGCAATTGACCTGTATTAGAGCGTTAATATGAATGTAATTTAAATTTTAATAATAAAAAAAAAACAAAAGAAATAAAAATGAATTATTCTGTATTAAAGTTTGAGTTCAATATTTTTGTAAGGCGCTTTTCACAGTTACAACTGTCTCGAAGCGTGTAAGAGCCTTACAAATCACAGCGTGTGTGTGTATGAGTGTGCGTGTGTGTGTGTATGTGTGTGTCATGTTATTCATTACAGACCGTTGTTACCGTGAAAAGCGCCCTGAAACTTGAAATGTAAAAAATCCAGCAGTATTTTCGATCAACAAGTGCAGGGTTGCATGTCCTGCGAGGGTCGGCTTCACCACGCGCCGCCTCACACACTTTCTCATGGTGATTTAGTCGCTTGACACCAGCCGTGTCAAAGTTAAATGTTTAACTTGAAGCAAATTAGTTAAGTGGATGTTTTAATGCCCCACAATCCTCTGTTGATGGCGCTCTCGCCGGCACAACACACTCCCCATTAGCTGACAATTACATTTTAATGCATTTCGGACAGGCCGAGTATTTACAGCGGCCACCGGAGGCACAATCTGTAATATTGAGATGCGTTTTTTTTTTTGTTTTATCGCGGCGTAAACAAACGAGACCAAAGGAAATCAAGGCATCGTAAAGTTAGCGGGTGTTTACGGCGGCTGGGAAGGCAATCTCGCTGAAACGCTTTTAATCTCTTTCGATTTGGCTAATAGAAGCGCACTATTGATTGTCTGTGCCCTTTGACCTTCCGGTTTATGGCGACCTTGCTCACTTTATCGCCTCGCAAAGTACGACGAAAACCTTCAACTTGGCTCTCGGCTAGGGTGGGGCGATTACGCCAAAAATTAAAATCGCGATTAATTGAACCATTTAACACGATTACGATTAATAAAAGATTATTGTACTTATTTATCAAATTTTTTGTCCTCATAGTTCTCTGACATGTTTTGTACAATACATATGCGCAAATTTAAAGTGAGAGATTTTTGACCAAAGTGCGCATTGCTTGATGTTGAAATAATTGAAGGAAACACGCACAGATGTCATATATTATTATTTATTGAACATCAGTAACTGAAACTAAAACGATCCCTTTGTTTCATCAAAAAATCAAAATAAATAGCTTTTTTGGAACAGAATACATTATTTTTAATATTTTATTATTTATATGGAAAATGAGCAGTTATCTTCTAAATAAAATGTATCTTGTTTATTATAAGATATAGTTTATATCCTGTGCATTTCTTGCGTCTTCTGTAAACAAATCACCTGACTTTCCCATCGATGTAAACAACAGATTGTCGTAATGAAAATCGAACTCTGAGGTAATCTTAGTGATCGTGTCATTCACTATAGAAAAATGAATTTACTCTTCATTTCTTACTCAGAATGTTTCTACTCTGACTAAGAAGCGGCTCTGACGCGGAGCTACACGTTTGTCGTTTTTATGTTTTCTGTCAACTGTTTTTCTGCAGTGTTTACACGGGATTTTATTCAGTTCCGTCTCCTTTCCTGAAGCCAAAATGTGTCCAAAGGATGCAAGTCAAGCTGTTCATTCACTCCATGAGCGGAGCGCGGTCATGTGACTCCACATAATCAAAAATAATCAAAATTGAAATTCAACACTTATACATTCAAATTTAGTGAAAAATGTGAACGATTATAAGTGTTGGATTTGGATTTGGATTTTTTCCGGAAGTTACCAGAAAGTAATCGAAATAATGGATCTGGAAAAATTTGAACAATTAAAAGTGTTGAATTTCGTTTTCAATTATTTCCGAAAGTTTCCAGAGAGTAATCAATCTGAGAAAATGTGAACAATTATTCAACAAGTGTTGAATTTCGATGATTTTTGATGAATCGCGCAGGCCTACTCTCGGCTTGACTCTTCTCTCTTCCCACTACAGACGTCTTCTCCCAAGCCAAGGAACAGTTGGTCCACCACATCCAACACTGGGGTTTCATGCCCAGTAAGGAAGATTACCTCAGCGCGCTGTGCCAAGCAGATGTCGTGGTCTCCACCGCCAAGCACGAGTTCTTTGGTGTAGCCATGTGAGTTTCTTCTTGAGAAGCGCTTTGATGGCGACTCCTTGATGTCTCCTGACTTGATCAGATCGAGATCCACCTGTAGATCACAGTGCTGATGCTCAACACCTCCAGACACGGCCAGCAGATCAGAGACGCTCCACTGAGCTGAGCTCACCTCACCATTCTGTCCTCCAGCTGTGTGTGTGTATGTGTGTGTGAGAGAGAGAGTGTGTGTGTTTGTGTGTGTGTGAGAGAGAGAGAGGGCGTGTGTGAGAGAGAGAGAGAGAGAGAGAGAGAGAGAGAGAGAGAGAGAGAGAGAG
>CM051494.1:17276302-17288465 GCA_028031935.1 Paedocypris micromegethes
TCCTCCTCCTCCTCCTCCTCCTCCTCCTCCTCCTCCTTCCGCCTCCAGTCGCTCTGATTCTTCAGGTGAAGGTCTAGATCAGGGGTGTGCAAACTTTTAGATTCGCGGGCCACATTGGGTTCTAACGTTTTACAAAAGGGGCGGGACCGGGCTTCCTGGTCAAGCGGCTGTCAATCACATTCTCACCAGCCAATCAGAGTTAGGTATGTGCCAGAAGTTCAAACAAAAAGAGCAAAAAAGAAATGGACAAAAAAAATCTGAAGCGGAAAAACGATTTTTGTTTGTTTCTTGGAAATTAGTATTTGATATTTTTGGCATCTGATTCCCTAGACTAACAGTATAAAAATAAAATGTAAAAAATATACTAGTACAATTCTTTATTTTATATTCTAAAAACTGTTGTAAATATAGTATTCGTAGATTACCATTTGCATTCTTTTATGACTTTAAAAAAGTAAGTTACTTTACAATTTTGTAATTAGAATCTTTTTCTAGGTACTGTGTCTGAGAAGTAACTTAGTTACTCAAAAAGTAATTCATGCAGCTAAATACTTTTTAAATCCCAGTAAAAAATGTAATAAATAATTTTAGAACATACCAGTAAATACTGAATAGTTTAGCCTTTCAGCTTTCTGAATCACCTTTATTACATTCTATAATAAATAAAGTTATTAGTAGGTAATGTAACCTTCTTTAACAAAATACAAGAAAAACAAAAAAATGTTTAGAAACAATACATTCACCAAAGACAGAGATTCTACAGAACGCAGCATCTCTTCTACAATGTAACAATGTAATGTTCCTTTCTGCTTTTTTCAGAAATGTAACGTGATTATTGCCATTTTGTAAAACAGCAACAATCTTTTTTTTTACATTGCCACACATGCGCTTTGAGAGAACTTGAACTAAAGTGTAGGTGACTTCCTCAAAGATTTGACCAAAAGCCGGAGATGTTGAGATGAGTGCCGGGACCTGAAACCTTCCTAGCAACCGCAGTAACTGCTCCTCAAAGACATTCATTGGCTTGTGTCCGTCTCCTCAGTGATGGCGTTCGAGATCTAATTAAATCCGGACCAAATCTGACAGCAAAACGGATCCTGCTGCCTTTTTTCTGACTACTAGACGGACGTGTTTCACAAAATGACCAAACACCGTTTTCTTCAGTACTACGGTAATGCTGCGATTTTAAATCAAACTCGTCACACTTCATCCAATAGCAGGAAGTGTTTTCTCATTGGTTGTTGCTTCTGCCAGACTAGAGGAGCGAGACCAATCACGACGCGGCGAATCCTCCGTCAGAAACACTGAAATTGAAAACTGCAAAAGATTTGAAACACAGTTATATGGATGAAGCCAGTAAATATGTTGCGACTGTCTTTGGTGAATGTGGACTTTTAATGGATTTGTTTTTTCCATAAGTGGAAATTGGAAAATGGTGCAAGCAATGAAAACGTTTGAACAAATCAATATAATAGTGTTAAAAAAACATTAAATGTTATTACACATTATTTAAACAAACACGTTGACACCCAAAAACCTCACAAACAGGAGTGTGTGTCAGCGAGAGAGAAAGAGAGAGAGAGAGACAGAGTGTGTGTGTGTGTGTGTGTGTGTGTGTGTGTGTGATAGTCTGAACTACTCGCTCTCAGATTAATTTCCTGACAGCAATGCAAATTACATGCAAATAATAACCGTAAAAATGGAAGTCATCACGCCAGTCCTTCAGAATCAGAAGCCGATGATGAAACGGAAACCTAGAGAAAGACATTAAAGAGCCACGAGGTCTCCTCACCGCAGCCAATCACGCGTGTTTCCTGAGAGCGCACGACGTCAAACACGCCCCGTACGTCTTTAAAACACTCAACAATTATAGCATCAAACATTGTGATTCACTTGTAAAGTTTATATATTATTATTCAAAATCTAAAACGAGTTTAATTGTTGGAAGATTGATTCATGACCTTCTTTCCTGTTCTCTTTCTCTTGCACTTTAAATTTAAACCAGACTAGAATAAAAAGAGAGAGAGGAACATCAATAATGTTCACGGGCCAATTTGACCTGGCGGACTTTTATTATGCTTATAAGTGTTATAAATCAAAAGTTCTCCAAAATAGTGTGTGTGTGTGTGACAGTGGTGTATTATGTCTCAATTTTTTAAAGAAACAAATAGTATTTGATCTTTCTGACTCTTTTTAGCTTCTATTTTGTCTGAAGGGTCAAATTGACCCGAACATTATCTTTGTAACAAAAACATGTAGCAATTGTTACTAATATGTCAACTGAATCATTTTTTGTTTATATGTAGATTACACTAAGACAAGCAGGAGAAGTAAAAAGATTTTTTTTTTTGCACTAGTCAATTTGACCCGAACAGTATCTTTGTGACATAAACATGTAGCGTGGTGTTACAATTATAAAAAAAAATTTTCATATGATAATTACACCAAAAAAGCCAAGCTGGAGAAGTTTCAAAGTGGAAAAAATACTTTTTAAGTACGAACACAATAGTAGGGTAAAACACCATTGATGTTATTGATGGCGGGCGTGTGTCCTGGCGCGACCCGTCCCGTGCAGTGTTCTCCTGGAGCTCTAATGGGCCAGTGGTTCTGGCAGGCGTCGCACAGGGACTCCGTATTGTTATGCTTTCATTTACTTTCTCTTTTTTCATCCGCACTTTTACAAAGAGACTCGATTCCATGAGCTTCTGCCAAGAAGGACGGGAAGACAAACTGGGGGTGGGATGTGTGGCGTGTGGGGGAAGCTCGTGGTCTCCAGTTATGGCACCAAACCATTAGATCCCAGTGTGTCTACCACTGACCGCATGGCGTCAGGACGCTGTTCACGCCGGTCAGAAGAGCTGACCACACCCCGACAGCCATCAGGAGACTTCTTACCATCTTTATTACCTGCTAGATCAGGGGTGTGCAAACTTTTTGATTCGCGGGCCACATTGGATTCTAACGTTTGACAAAGGGTGGGCGGGGCTTCCTGGTCAAGTGGCTGTCAATCACTTTCTCACTAGTCAATCAGAGTAAGGGAAGCTGGTGCCAAAAGTCCAAACGAAAAAAAAAAGAAACGGACGAAAAAATCGGAAGCGAAAAATTCCACATTTGATGACTATGATAGAAAATAAATTTTAAAATTAAATTAATTATAATTGCATCACGTTTATAAGTAACAAAAGGTTGCACGGTGAGAAGTTTGTTCAGCTGATGAGTAAGTAAGTAAGTAAGTAAGTAAAACTTTATTCATCTCCCAAAGGAGAAATTCGAGTAGTCCGGCAGCAATACCCACACAAGATGCTAAAAACACATTCCAATAAATAACACTGCTAAACAAATAGAATAAATATTACCGATTAATATAAAAACTGTAGTTGTTCTATAATTGAAACTATATTAAAAGTTCAGATCGTTCAGTAGCTTGTTATAAAGTCTAATCGCTGATGGTACAAACGACCTCTTAAACCGCTCCGTTCTGCATCGCAAAGAGCGAAGTCTCTTGCTCCTCGAGCTCTGTTGTAGGGACATGGTGGTATACAGTGGGTGTCTGGGGTTACCCATGATGCCCTTCGTAAGGGCCAGCATCCTCTTCTCCAGTACTACTCCCACATGGTCCACATCCCTCCCAATAACCGATGCACACCTCTTAATAAGACCATCCAGTCGTTTGCCATCCCTGGTAGTCATACCGCCTCCCCAGCAGACCACCCCGAAGAAAACCGCACTCGCCACCACGGACTGGTAAAAAAGGTACAACATATCAGTACACACATCAAATGACCTCAGCTTCCTTAGAAAGAACAATCTACTCTGACCCTTCTTGTAAAGGGCCAGAGCTTGTTTTGACCAGTCTAACCTATGGTCAAGTTGCACACCCAAGTACTTGTACGTGGCCACCACCTCAATCCCCACCCCGTCGATGATCACAGGCCGATGATCTGGCCTTCGGCGAAAGTCAATGATCATTTCTTTTGTCTTTGATTTATTCAGCATGAGACCGTTGTCCTTGCTCCAGGCGGTGAAACTGCTGATAAGCTCCCGGTATTCTCTCTCGTCTCCTCCCTTTACACCCGCCACAATGGCGGTGTCGTCAGAGTATTTTTGGACGTGACACGCCGTAGATGTATAAGCAAAATCAGCAGTGTAAAGGGTGTAGAGAAAAGGTGATAATACGGTTCCCTGAGGTGCACCTGTGTTACTCACAAGTGCCCTGGACACACAGTCTCCCAGTCGGACATACTGTGACCTCAGAGTCAGGTAGTTATTGATCCTTCAGGTGTGTTGTGTTTTTGCCTGTGATTGTCGCGGCGTACAGACTTTATAAGGTGGCGTTGAATATAAAATGAATCCATATTTATGATACAACGTTATTGAAGACACTCACCGAGTCACCGTGTTTTTCCTGCAGCTGAAAGACTCCGTGTCCTGATTGGTTCTCTTTGCGTTTGCACCCGCCTTTCTCCACAAGCTCGGATTATGATTGGACGTCGTCACGAAAGGCATTTTTGTTTCGTTTATATTCGTTGACGAAAGTGTCAATAAATGTAGTTATAGTTTTCGTCCCTGAGCGGGAGTTTTTATATAGTTCTCGCTTCATTTTTCGTCAGGGAAAAAGTGTTGTTGGCGAAGACGATGACAAAAAAATGTCATTAGCGTAATGAACACTGTCGCCTGCCACTTCCTCCCACGCGCCCGTGCTTCCCCAGACTCCAGGCTTTGGTGAAGGAAATGAAGAAGAAGGAAACGGAGCGTCGTCAGGCTGATCACCGAGACTCATTTTCCTCCGCGCCATTTTTAATTTCTGATTGGCGGGTGATTTCTGCTGGCGACTTTCCCTCCGGTCACTAATGAAACATTCATGCCACGCAACACGTTCCACACACAAACACGCTGCGGATTCTTCTTCTCCTCCGTCATTCCCGACATGCAGCTCGCAGCGCAATCCTAATGAGAAACCCAGGAACCACATGTAAAACGCGAGCCACGCCCGTCCAGGATTTTTGGAGGGAAAGGAGCTTTTTTCCGCGCTCTGGCGAGGTTATTACCGCGGCAGATAGCGACGCAGCGGCTGGAGAGACGGACTCTCTTATCTCTGGTGTGGAATTAAAAACACGCTGGCACTGGCCCGCGGGAAGCTGAGGAGCCGCCATCCAGACTTTGGCACTTTGATTAGAAACCGATGTGATTGCGCTGAACATTATCTGACAATGCCGAGCCTTGATGGAGGAACCGTTGGAAAATTGAGCTGCGGGATGAAAAAGAAAGTGTGAAGAAGTTTTTATACGAGGCCCAGCTCTGGTATCTAACAGTGACAGAACGTCTTGTGTACACACACACACACACACACACACACACTCACTCACGTGCCAACACATGTGCACACACAAACACACACACAAACCTAGTACGGTATTTGCCTACCAAAGTTAGTGTTGCATTCACACCGTTTCTATGTGTAACGTTGTTTTAAATGCCTTAAATAGTTTTAGTGAATTAGTTTTGCCTTTACAAAAATCAAAGCACATTACAGATTTTTTTAAATGGCATGTTTTCTTTATTTTTTTTAGTAGCTTCATTACAAATACATGACATTACAAATGGCTATCATAACAAACATTCACTCTTTCGATCTTGCAAATGGCGTTTATAAAAAAAACAAGCTGAAGTCGTTTGCCTGAAATATCAAATGCTACAAATATTTCGATTCCGTTTGTGTTTTTGAATCCTTTTTTAATACAGAAACGCAGCCAGCGAGCAGGACGGTTTCCCACTGAGACGTGTCAGTTGAGTCCGTCATTTCTTGTTTTGGCACAAGAAACTCGGAGTGAATTTATCGCGGTCCAAAGATCTGGAGACATTCAGTGAGAATCAGCTCCACGATTTGGTTCTGGAACACCATGTTGACCTCCATGTTTCCACCTTCAAACTCGGGCCACATGAGAGTCGGTCCGAACACGATGCTGATGCCCTGCGTCGACATCAGGTTCTTCTGTGACTTTGTCAAAACTCTGCAGACAAGATTAAAAAAAAAAGAAAACGGGCAAAGAAGGTTCATGAATGTTCTTCAGAACGGACTTCAGTCACTTTCCTTGGCTAAACGTGTTTCCTGTCATAAAACTATTCCAATTATTATTACCAGATTATCTGCCGGCAGAAGGAACTTTAACTGAAAATTCCCTCAACTGAGGTTTGGCTGCAAGTAAGAAACAATCAATGCTAGGCCAGTGGAGGGAGGGAGGGAGGGAGGAGGGAGGGAGGGAGGGAGGGAGGGAGAGAGGAGAGAGAGAGAGAGAGAGAGAGAGAGAGGAAGAGAGAGAGAGAGAGAGAGAGAGAAGAGAGGAGAGAGATGCAGAGAGAGAGAGGGATAAACAGAAAGAGACAAAGAGGGAAGCAGACAGAGAAATAGGAGATGACAAGCAAAGAGAAAGAGACAGACAAAAAGAAAGAGTGAAACAGAGAGACAGAGTGAGAAATAGACAGACAAAAAGAGAGAAATAGAAAGACAGACAGAGAGAAACAGACAGAGAGAGAGAGAGAGGCGTGTCTTTCCTGCTCCTGGAGGCTCTTGATTCGCTGCAGTAAGACGTATTGTAGTGTAAATAATAATCACATTGGCGTCACATTGATCAGACTGAAGTGGGAGGATTGATCATCTCTGGCAGGTGAAGCTCCGGCCGGGCGAGTCAGACTCCAGAAGCCTCTTCACCCACGAGTCCCAGCATCACAGCGTGTAATTAACCCCGTCCTGCCACCAGCATTGTAACCTAATTAGCGCCCGGTGATGTAAAGCCCCGCCTGCCACGGCTAATGGTCCGCTAATGATCTGCAGGAGAGCCACTTCATTTCCGAAGTGATTTCTCAAAAACATTAAAGATGAGGCTTTTCGTCAAACCTTTTAGTGTTTGTAGTCATTACGCCGCTGTGACATCACGAGCGTCACCTTGGCTGGGCTCCGACTCCCTAATGCGGATCTATTAGAACGATGAGAGAAGCTTCACAAGCTCCAGTATCAGTCCCAGTGTCGCTCAGAACCAGTCAGAACCTCCTGTCCACACTAATCCACATCAAACCGTCCACTCGCTTACTGAGCTGCACTTAATACACGCCTACTTGTGTCACTTTCTGAAAGACACAGAACCTGCCACGAGTCCGTTATTAGCATGTAATACGCCACGTTATTAATAATACATGTGGTAACTAATACAGACGAACTGACGGTTGGATGCGAGTAAGAAACAATCCATGCTAGGTCAGTGGAGGATGCTGGAGAGAGAGAGAGAGAGAGAGAGAGAGAGAGAGATAGACGGGGAGAAACAGAGAGAGGGAGAGACTAAAAGAAACACACATAGAGAGAGACAGAGAGAACGGGAAACAGATAATAGAAATAGAGGAGACAGACGGACAAAAAAAGAGAGACAGACAAGGAGAGAGAGACTGAGAGAAACAGAGAGAGATAGACTGAGAGAAATAGAGACAGACAGACAAAGGGAGATAGAGAAACAAAGGTAAGGAGAGAGACAGAAAGAAAAAAAGAGAGAGACAGACTGAGAGAAACAGAGAGAGAGCGAAAGAGAGATGATATTAGTAATAATAATAAAAATAATAATAATAATAATGAGTTTTTGTAGGGCGCTTTTCACAGTTTTAACTGTCTCAAATCGCACAAAGAGAGAAAGAGAAACATAGAAACAAACAGAGAGAGAGAGAGAGAAACAGAGAAAGGCAGAGAGAAACAGACAGACAGAGAGAGAGAAACAGAGAGAGAAACAGAGACAGACAGACAGACAGACAGAGAGAGAGAGACAGACAGAGAGAGAGACAGAGTGAGAGAGAGAAAGGAGGGAGAGAGAGGCGAAAGAAAAAGGGAGAAAGACAGTGAGAGAGAGAGAGAGATGAATAACAGGGTAATAATGTGGTAAGTACTATCAGCGGGGCTGGTTGAGGGGTCGGCGGGCAGCTTGACCGGAGGTGACTGTTACGCCTGCTTAAATCTGACCAATCACTGATATCCGCCGCGTAATCAGACGTGCGCGGCGCAAGATGCCAATGGTTATTAATTAGCATGTCGTTAGCGAGCGGGGCACGACAGGAAGTGGAGGAGAGTGCACAATAGCGTCATTAGCCGCCTAGGAGGCCAGTGCTAATTGGGTCAGGCTAACCGGCTCCTGAAGAATCATGGGACGAATAATAAATTGCGGTGGTGGGGGTTACAGAAGCGCTCCGAGCTCGAAACGTTACACGTGTTATCAGAAGTGACTTATCAGTGACTTTTATTTTGTCCTCTTTCCTGTCGGCACCTTTCACATTTTACAAAAATGTATTTGTCAAAAATTTATTTAGCAAAAACTATTGATCAAAAAACTATTCAGAATTGATTTATTTTTATTTTTATTTATTCTTATTATTCTTATTATTATTATTATTAATATTATTATTATTTGTCACATACATATTATACGTGGTACAACATGTAGTGAAATGTGTTTTTGATCGTTCCAGCATTTAAACAAAGCGATGGGGGAGATACAATAAAATGTGCAAAGGGGGAAATGCAATAAAGGATAAAGAATAGAAATACCATAAAAACAATAGATGTAAAGATAAAATCTGAAAGATGAATAAAAATACAACATTTCCAAGATAGAAATACAGTGGAATAACGTAAAAGTCACAAGTAAAATACAAAAAAGTATAAAAAGTGACTCCAGAAAGGTTTTGCACTTCCTGTCTTGCGCTCTAAAAGCAATAGATATACAGTACAGTGAATCCTCGTTTAACGTGGCGGATAGATGAAAATCCGCAAAGTAGGGACACCATATTAACGTATTTATTTATCATGTATTTAGACTTTTAACCCTCCTATTTTGGTCGTTTCAGAGGAACATCAATAATGTTCGCCGGTCAATTTGTCCCGGGGGACTTTTATTATGCTTATAAGTGTCAGAAACCAAAAGTTTCCCCTAAGCACTGTGTGTGTGTGTGTGTGTGTGAGACAGTGGTGTATTATGTCTCATTGTTGCAGAGAAACTAATAGTATTTGATCTTTCTGACTCTTTTTAGCTTCTATTTTGTCTGAAGGATCAAATTGACTCGAACATTATCTTTGTAACACAAACATGTAGCGGTCGTTACAAACATGTCACTGAAACATTTTTTTAATATGTAGATTACACTAACTAAGACAAGCAGGAGAAGTTTCAATTAAGAAAAGTATTAATTTTATTTAATTTTATTTTTTATTACTTATTTTTAAACTTTTAACACGTATCAATTTGACCTAAACATAAACATGTAGCGTGGTGTTACAAATATGTGAACTAAATCATTATAATTTTTATATGATATTATTACGATTATACCAAATAAGACAAGCAGGAGAAGTTTCAAAGTGAAAAATACTTTTATGTATTTAAAAATACTTTTAAAAAATAATCTGAAAAAATACTTTTAAGTCTCTCTCTCTCTCTCTCTCTTTCTCTCTCTCTCTCTCCGAACACAATAATGATGTAGTATTATTTATTAAAGTAGGTGTGCTGTAAACACACCACTCAGTACAACAGTCTCCAGTATGTACATACAGTAACAGTAACAAATGTTAAGCACCTTCCACACGGATGATCGTGTTATTACTGTCTCAGCTGACTTGCTAAAGGTGATGGCGCCGTCTTCCTAATGTTCCTCTCGTCCTTCCTAATGTAGAGAACGGTGGATTCGTTCACTCTAAAACGATGTGCTGCGAGCATATCGAGAATATCTTTGGACATATGGAGAAGTGTGGCCTTCTCAGCAATTCTCATCTTTATTCGGTGGCGATATACGCGATATGTTTCTTTTATAAATTATACATGCGTAATAAAAAAAAAAAGTCGAATCCGCGAAGTAGCGAGAATTCACTGTTGTTAGGGTTATGATTTTGAATTGACATTTAAGTTCATTTCATGATCCATTTTCCAAGTGTTGAATGTTCTCTGTTCTCATTGTCTTTGCCTCAGGTCTTTGATGTAGAGTGATCTGATAAGACAAGTTGTAAAACCAGGTTTGAGAGCACATGCTGATTTGGAAGGACAGTGTCCCACGAATCAGTGAAGAGGTGTCACGAACTGACTCTCACGAAGGGAGCACAAGGCTCTCAGAGAGTTAGGACTGAGAAGATGTAGGAGAAACAGCAAGAAGGAGCTTCTCTAGCTTCTCTAGCTTACAAGAAGATACAGAAACAAATTGTTGTGTGTTTATTTGGTTCATCATCGAGGAAGGTCCACTCACTGGGAAGAGCCGAGGCTGGAGTCCAAACCTTGAACTCAAACAACTGTATGTACTGTATATGTAAAGAGAATGTTGGCGACGTGAAGACTTGTTCAGCAGTGCTTCTAATTCCAGACGCCAGACACGGATCGCGAGCGAATGCTTTTTCCTGGCTCTCCTGATCGCAGCTCGCTCCAGGTTTCTTTTCGGCACAAAGCAAAGCGAACCGTGAATAACTAACAAAAAACAAAACCTGTGGCCTTTTAAATGGCTTGCGGTGAACTGGAAATATGAGCGGTGGTGACAAAACCCTCCACAAGAAGAGACGCAAATAGCCCGACGTGCAGCGCTGAAGAAAGCCGGTTGCCTTGACCACATCATCACAATGCGCGCACACAACTGCTTATTGGATCCAGGCTCCACAGACGAGAAGAGAACAACTCCACGTTAATTCCACGCGGGCACAGAAAGAGCCCACAACAAAGAGCGCTCGACTTTCACCACTTCTGGACGTGCCAAGACGGAGAAAAATAGAACCTCGGAGAGAAGCGAAATAAACCTGCGAGGAGGCGACGCACAGGAAGGCGTAAACACATCTGCATCGGCAGCTTCAGTACCAGCACAACCACATCACGGGGCAGGGCGTGGCGCCACCGCAGCTCCGCATGTACTGCTTTAATAGAGAGAAACACATGGAGGCTTACGGGATTAGCCAAGACATTAGACAATATTGACAAAAGGCACAAGGCATAAAAAACGGTCATATACTAAGAGAAAAACTTTTTATCTTATGACATGATGTCATAAATGTTGCCATAAGGCTATGCTAAGGCAAAAAACATGTCGTCATAGGGCTATACTACAACCTGAAAAAAGTTAGGTCAAAGACTGGAAAAAGTTGTCAAGAATATACTAAGACAAAGTATGTTGTCATAAGGCTTTACTACAACTTTTTGTCACAAGGCTATATACTAAGACATAGAAAAGTTGTCATGAGACTACACTAAGACGTAAAAAATGTTGTCAAAAGGCTATACTAAGACTGGAAAAAAGTTTTGTCATAAGACTTTACTAACCTTGAAAAATGTTGTCATAAGATGTTTTGTCATAAGGCTACACTAAGACATAAAAATGTCGTCATAAGGCTATACTAAAACTGGAAAAAGTTTTGTCATAAGACTAAACTTAAGACATTGTCATAAGAATAAGACTTAAAAAATGTTGTCATGAGGCTACATTAAGACAAAAAAATCGTCATAAGGCTATATTAAAACTTTAAAAAGTTATGTCATAAGGCTACACTAAGACATAGAAAAGTTGTCATAAGGTTACACTAAGACCTAAAATTTGTTGTCTTAAGGCTATACTAAGACTTAAAAATGTTTTGTCATAAGACTAAACTAAGACTTAAAAATGTAATAAGGCTATACTAAGACTTAAAAATGAGGTCATAAGACTATAATAAGACATAAAAAAATGTTGTCATAAAGCTGAAGGGTCACTTGAAAAGTTAAGTCATAAGACTATACTAGGACTTGAAACGTTAAGTCATAAGACTATACTAGGACTTGAAACATTAAGTCATAAGACTATACTAGGACTTGAAACATTTTGTTATAAGACTATACTAGGACTTAAAACGTTTAGTCACAAGACTATACTAGGACTTGAAACATTTTGTTATAAGACTATACTAGGACTTGAAACATTTTGTTATAAGACTATACTAGGACTTGAAACATTTTGTTATAAGACTATACTAGGACTTGAAACGTTAAGTCATAAGACAGTTTTATCTTTCATATCTTGTTTTTATTGTATTTCTATTGTTTTTTTTTTAACCTTTTTGGTATTTCCTTTGCACATTTTGAATAGCCTATTCTATATTATACCCTGTTTTATCGTTTTCTATTTCTTT
>CM051494.1:17288483-17310145 GCA_028031935.1 Paedocypris micromegethes
TTTTTTTTTTTTTTTTTTTATAAAAAATATATGTATTTTTTGTATTTATAGACTATACTAGGCCTTCACTCCTGATGGCGTTCAAGTGATGTAGTGGCAGTAGCATCTGTGCAGCACCGTTACCCTACAGGATCAGATTGGTTGTGGCGTGATTAAGCTGCACGTCCCGTGGCCAACACTGAGAGAATAGACAACTCTATATCAAGAAGCAAGCGACACGCCGCGTCAGGTGGACGTCCTCAGCTCTGGATCTCACGTCTCACTGTCAGAACCTTCTGGAAGCCGCCTGCCATTCACTCACTCACTCGCCCAGTGACACGTTAGTGCTTTCTGATTGGGAGAGCTGGCATGGCCAACCCAACAGACTTCAGCGCTAGTGCCAAAGGGCATGTTCCACTGGGGGCGGGGCTCATCAATCTGAGATGAGTCCTGTGGCCCTCCTGCGCAGGGTGGTAAATGTGCAGAAGGGTAAAGTGGGATAGAACACCCCTCCTGGGAGATGGAGACTCGCCATATGGCCTCCTGGCTGTGCCAGTAACGCTATCATGGACAAGGACTTCAGAACACACACACACACACACACACACGCGCTCTGCTCCTGCAGCATCCTCCTTCCTGAGGCCTTCTGTGGAAAGGCTTTGACGTTTTTTGTCGACAGCGTTGTGAGTGAACACCACACAAAATACACTCTTGACACGCCAAAAAATCTCGACATTACACAATTAATCACGTTACTTTTCATACAAGATAAATTAACTAGCTTAGAATTAAGAGTGAAAGATTTATCTGCGTGCTTCGAGAAAATAGGACATGCTTTAAGTCGTCTTTCTTTTTCTACTCATTGTTTTCCATGTTCTTATTTTTTTCAAGTGCATTTGTTGCAGTGAAAGCGTTCTCGCTGTGGAGCTCCAGTCACCAGCGATGGTTCTTATTGAATTGGCTAAATAACTTGTTCATTTCTACTACTTCTCTTTGGCCTTTTCCCTTGACAGGGGTCGTTTTCCACCTCATTCTATCCTGAGCATCTTCCACTCTGACCCCAGCCGACCTCATGTCCTCTCTAACATCCTTATATCTCCTCCTGGGTCGTCCTCTGAATTAGTTTCAAATTACTGTTTTCACGTGAATATAAGCACCTCACGAATAAAAAAAAAAAAAAAAAATCTTTAGGTTTTTTGCATTTCTAGTACAATTACATTAATATTCTCCTAAAACTTTTCTTAATTTAACAAACCTAACTTGTGACACGTATAATTTTTTTATTGTTTTACTTTTATTTACACTTGTGGTCGGAACTTCATTTCCCAAGAGTCTTTGCACCATATTTGAACCATATTATCCAAAATTTGGGAAAAAAAGGGTGGTTATAATCTAGTTATGTGTGTGTGTGGGTGTGTCACCGGTGGTACCTGGTCAGGTGATGGAAGAGCAGCTTCATGGTGTCGTGGTTGGTCTGCGGGAGCTGGTGGATCAGTTTCTTCATCGCTTGAACTTTCTGTGTGGGCTCCTTGATTTCTGTTGGCAGGGAAGATGTGATGAAACGTTTGGACTTCACTACTGCTCCTTTACTTGAACCTCGGGGTTCAGCGAGAAGTTAATGTCTTTTCCATCACTTTTTCATTAGCATAGCTCATCTAACACTGGAATCTTCTCTAATGCTGGTCCATTAACCCTTTATAGTTGTAAAGCCGCGCTCAACAGGTTCATATTCAGAATGCGCTTCATTTCAAATTGTCGAGATGTAACAAAAACGCAATCGATCTTATCGTTTCTCTCCCATTGCAATTCCTTCAGTATTTAACATCCCTAAAGAAAATTGGCAAATTGCCAATTAAGAATATATGCGTGTTTGTGTGTGTTGATATATGCACACACACGTCTGCACGCAGAAAATCTCACCAAAGACTGGACATAATACATATAAATAAAGTAGCTGCTGAGTAAATGCATCCTTTAACCCTCCTGTTATGTTGGTTTCAGGGGAACATCAATAATGTTCGCGGGTCAATTTGACCCGGGTCTTTTATTATGTATATAAGTCTCAACCAAAACCATAAAGTTCCCCAAAACTGTGTGTGTGTATGTGTGTGTGTGTGTGTGTGTGTGTGTGACAGTGGTGTATTATGTCTCATTGTTGCAAAGAAACAAATAGTATTTGATCTTTCTGACTCTTTTTAGCTTCTATTTTGTCTGAAGGGTCAAATTGACCCGAACATTATCTTTGTAACAGAAACATGTAGCGGACGTTACAAATATGTCAACTGAAACCTTTTTTGTTTATATGTAGATTACACTAACTAAGACAAGCAGGAGAAGTGTCAAAGTGAAAAAAATACATTTAGGTATTTTCCATTTATTTTTAAACTTTTAACACTGGTCAATTTGAACCAAACAGTATCTTTGAAACATAAACATGAAGTGTGGTGTTACAAATATGTGAACTGAATCATTATATATATATATTTTTTTTGATGATAATTACACCGAAAATAAGCCAAGCAGGAGAAGTTTCAAAGTGTATTTTGAAAATATCTTTAAACTTTAAAAACAGATACATTTGACTGGAACACAATAGGAGGGTTAAGAGTTGCCCGCGCGAGTGCAGCTAATGTCGGCAATCGTCCACATCCATTAGTAGCCGTTATGTTGTAACACTAGCTGTAGGCGCTGACCTCTGACCTCGCAGATGGCTTGTGACCTCACGGAAAACTTCAACCTGAGAGCCTGTTCTACATCCACGTCAGTCCTGACCTTTGACCCCTTACGTCTCCCTCGCTCTCTCCCGACAATACAGGGTAAAACACACTTTATTCCGCAGCGAGTTAAATCCGAGGTTAGTGGTTCTTCCACAGGATCACTGCTGAGAGCTGCTGTCCCGATAATGCAATCAATGCTTTTGGTCAATATGGTAATGGAACCTGAGCAGATGTCGAAGCGGAGCAGCTTTCACGGAACCACCTGTGTGCAGTCAGAACCCGCGGGTCGAGTTTCACCGTCACTGATGGCTTTAAATCAGGCGTGTCAAACTCATTTTCACCGAGGGCCACATCAGCATAACGTCTGTCCTCAAAGGGCCAGATGTGACTTATACATGTAATGAAATGCGATGCAAAATAAATGTAACTACTTCTTAATGTGAGACACCTGGCCATCCTGCAGCATCCGAGATTACTGTCCCTGGTCCTGAAATGGCCAGGTGTCCCACACAACTCATTATTCATCACAAATTAATCAAGTGACAATTGTGTAGAAAATCTATGTTTGCTTGTCGCTCTAACATAAATCCTTTTACACTTTGTCAGCTTATGAAAACATATATCACTCCATTAATGAAGGATCAAACTGTCCACGTGAAAAAAGAAAAATAACATGAAACTGTGGAAACACTGCCGTGGCTACCGCAGTCGAAAGGCATTGTGGGAAATGTAGTTTTTTTTTAGTCAACACACGCTCTTCATTTATTGTTTGGTATTTATTTCTAGACACAAAACTTTTAATCTCTCGTGAGCCACATAAAATAACATGGCGGGCCACATCTGGCCCCCGGGCCTTGAGTTTGACACACACGTGCTTTAAACAATATTAACCGCCTCACAGCAGAAGTCTGGACTTTCGGGTCGAGGCCGAGCGCCAGTTCCAGTCAAGCCATTAGAGCAGCGGTGGACACGGTACGGAGCTTCCTCAGTGTGCCCACCCTCACAAACCCTCCCAGTTGCTTCCAGTGCAGAGCCTTCAGCTGGATGGGAGTGCGTAGAGCGTCAGCTGTTGACACAACGGAAAGGAGAGAGATGTGTTGCTGTGCTCTCCGGAGAGCTCTTAACCCCTTAACTAGAGACGTGAAATGGCTCGTGAAACCATTCCTGCGGTATTCACTGTGAAACTCGGTGAGAATGGGTACGGTTCTCCAGGTCCGTTTGCTTCCACGAGCTTTTCCGTGGCAGGAAGCTGGCAGGAGCGATGCCCCCGGTCTACTGTACTGCCCAGGACGCCCCCTGGGCACTAATGGAGCAGATGTCTGCGTGTATACACCGCACTGGCACGGGCTCGGCGAGCAGATGCCCCTGTCAGATGCCAGGTCTGTGGATTGGGCGCAGACAGAGAGCGTGTTCTAGGACAGTGAAGCTGCGACCCGCTGGTCTGGAACTTTTCCTTGGGTGTTTCTGTGGAGAAATGAAGCCGGACCTGGTGCTGACGGATCCGTGTAGAGTGTAAACCCAACCAATCCAACGGCAGCTTTCAGCTCGGCTTCCTTTCTCTTGGCTTTGACACTGGTGGCAGTCGGCCTGTAAAATATTTAATCTAGTCATTATTGCTGGCATTATCGCCGTCATTAATTACTTTGCCTTTGGTGGCGAGCATATTGGAGAAGGTCCCTTGTCCTGCGTGTCGGACAGATGGCGTGGGCAGTGTCATTAATATAAAACATGTTCTGAATGCCTTTACCCTAATAGTAGTAGAGTATCGTCACGTAACGTCATGTCACCACCGCTCTTCATCGCTCGTTTTCATACTGCGTTCCCCGCTGAAGTCAAGTTTACGGGTGGAAGGTTCTCTGGAGTGAAATCGGTTTTTTTTTCGTACCTGTGCAGCAAACGCGCGTCAGATCGAAGAGCCGAGCCGAGCCGAGCCGCATTGTGCCGTTACTGGGCCGACGTACAGTAAAAGAATAGATGCACTTTTCGGTTACAAAAATCTGTGAATATAATCCAATTAGAAACAATGAGACCTTCTACACGGCGGCGCAGCTTTCCTGCTCAGGATAAGCCCGTCTGCGAGCTTTTGTCTGCGGGCTTCTTTAAGCCTCGTCAAGGCAAATATTAGCTCGCTGCAAATAGTCCTGCAGGTTATGATTAAGATTTTAAATGTATCCCAATTGAATACTTTGCTTTATGCATAACAAAGTCTTAGAGGATCGGCGCTGTAATTTATTAAACATGAAAAACTTCTTGATGAAATATAGAGACCGGGAAGAGATTCGTGCGTTTGAAAATATTTCTGCATGCCAGCTTTGCATGGCAATGAGACCTCGTTGCACAAATTAGGGAAGCTCCGAAGAATGTAAAGACTTGACGATTCATATGCCAAAGTTCCAACTGTCGTCTGAAAACGCAAAGCGTCAAACCTGGCAACTACGTCACGCCAGAGACATCAAACGGATGGAATTTCGAAAGACGACGACACAGACGCAGAACAGCATGAAACCAGAGCACAATCTGGCCTTTTAAAATCCGCAACTGGTCATTTTTTTAAACGCGCCACACAGATACAGTCCGTCCCAATGAACTTTCCAGATTACTACACAAACGCTGGATTGTATGTGTGGGCCCGGAGCACAAAGCCTCCATTTGTCAACAAGTATGTCTTCGCTTTGTATAACAAGGCGAGCTTGTCTATTGGACAGGTGGCAGGACAATGTCGCTAAGATACCAGGCAATATGAATAATAGATTTAGTCCATTACGCGCCAAGAACTGGTGCCTGCCGCGTCCAAAACAAGCGCGTAGTGAATGGAACGGAAAATTAGGCCAACTGTTCACCTGAGGACTCGGGAAAAGTCCAAAACGGACATTTGTGGCCCTTTATAGATGCACATTTATAAATAATGCATGCAAGAATAAGGGTAGAAAAGAGATTTGTCTTTGCAGAAAAGACATTCATTCTCTAACTCGTTTCTGGATCTGGCTCTGGGTCAGTAGGCAGAATCTCTGGACCTGAAGGCCTGGCCAACCAATCACAGAGCGGGACATAGACGTTCACACTCTCACACTAATGGAGAATATGGACACACTGATGCGGCTGGACACGTGAGTTTGAAAACTCAGTAAAACGGATAAATCTGCAGAAAATGAACTTGGAACTCCAACAGAACAGCCCAACCAGGCATTGAACTGGTATCAATGGGAAACACTCTTCTCGTAAACAACAATGGGTTTTTTTCTTTCTTTCATGTGGGTTTGACTTTATTAGACCTCAAAACTTTGCCAATCGGATTCTCAGAAGCGGCGAGGAACGGAACATAGCTGGATGGATTCTTCTCCATTAAACAGTCCAGACCTTCAGCTAATACCAGGCGGATAGACGGAACAAACCGATACAGAAAGTCACTGATCTTGCTGGTCAGGAAGATAAACCAGCTGCGATTAAACCTTTCCAGAGACATGAGGTTCTCACTAACCTACTTACCAACTACTGAACTAGTTACACTCCCTCTGAGAGTTTGCGAGTGTGGAAACCAACAGTAGGTAATAAAAGCTGTAAAAATGTGCGGCAGAACGTCAAATAAACCCTGCTTTTTTGGCGGATTGTTTTATTCCAAGCGTCTAGATTGAACAAGCGACTCCTGCTTTCACTGCAAATTCGAACCCACAAACTTGCCGTCGCTCACACCAGCTTTACCGACTGAGATACAGGAACATGTGAATAATAACAACTTTGCAAACACATTGTATTTCTTGCATTATTACAGGTGAGTAAATCCAGACTGCGAGATCGGATTGGCACTTGTAAAGTTTGGGTCATAATCGTTCAGCATATTACAAAATTAGGCAATCCATTTTTTTTTATTTCAAATCTAGCTGATCAAGTAGCTGATAATAGCTGATAACTTTAACTCAAACCCTAGTAAAGTTTGTTTCCACTTAATGTACAGTAATGGTGACTTTTTAGTCCAAAAAACACCTGACTTTTTTAGTTCGATTGAATAATACTGACATGGCTTTTTGACATTGACATCGACATGACAATTTTTGCGTCCGCATACACTCTCAAAATGTAAATGTGTGTATATAATAAATGTTTATGTCAAGTGATCAACACAAACTCTATAGGATAGTTCTATAGGTTGTTATAGGCAGAAAAAGTCGCATATGCAGTCGTCTCTCCAGACTAAATAACCGCATGTTTCTGAATCTATTCGCTTTATTTACTTCCACTGGTTTCACTGGAATTGACCCGCAATTCTGATTCATTGAAAAGCAGTTTAGGGAATACTAAAAGGACACGTCTGGCCAATGAGTGACGTGGATGTTGTCACATGACTGAATCGTATAAATTTCCATTTTCTGTATGTATGTACTGTACATATGACAAAAATCGACAATAAAGCTTTTACTTTGACTTGTGTTTCGGTTTGGATGAGATCAAAAAGTGTGTGTGAACAGGGACCAAAATGCCAGACAAATGCAACAATATATCATGTATTACCCTTGTTCCAAAAGAACCATAGGTGTGAAAGCAGCCTAAAAGTACTTAAGTGTGATGCAGTGCTGTTCAAGTTCAAGTTCATTTGTATAGCGCTTTTCTTAGTCCGAGACCAACACAAAGACGCTATGTGGAAAAAAAAGTCTTTAAAAAGAAAAATGTCGATTCTTTACATGAGTTTTAAAAATTGGGGGGGGGGGGGGGGGTATAAATAATATAATGGAAAAAACCTGAATAAAAAAAATATGGCTGTTGTACAGACTATGGGCTATGGATTTAGGGGGGTTTCGACCCAGGACGTTTGGCCCCCGGGGCTTTGGACCCGGACGATTGATCCTTAGGACGATTGATCCCTAGGACGATTGGACACTCGGATGGTTAGACCCGAGTTTCGTCACGCGGCTTATTAAGAATCATCGCTTATTAAGGCGCACCGCATCCCAGGCAGAAACGTTACCGTGAGCTGCAGCAACGTGTGGAACGAGCTGTAGCCACGTACAACCGCATCAACGTAGTTGAAAGCCATGGCCTATTTGTCTTGTCTTTAAATGTGCATGTGAAAATTAAACAGAAAAATGTGTTAATATATCTATTGTTGTTTGACTGTTCTTTAGCATGCTTTGTGTATTTCACCACACGCTTATGGGATAAACAAGTATCGGCAATTTGGAAAGCTGTTTAAGCAAAGCGGCTGCGCGCCGCGGGCCGATCAGGACCTATTCCGTGCGATCCCGTGGATGAAAATCGTCGCGAAAACGAACTTCGATCCGAATGGGTTTTTACTCACGCCTGTCAAATTTCTAGCTCGCACGGGCATGAAGATATGAATTTTAATAAGCCGCGGCGCCGGTCAATCCACCGTTATAAGTGCTTTTTTGCGGGACAAAGGCGCTCGAATCGCGGCAAAGTTAGGAGCCGCCTCCCAAATGTCTAGCTCACACGGCCGAAGATATGATTCTTAATAAGCCGCGTGACAAACTCGGGTCTAACCATCCGAGTGTCCAATCGTCCTAGGGATCAATCGTCCTAAGGATCAATCGTCCGGGTCCAAAGCCCTGGGGGCCAAACGTCCTGGGTCGAAAAGTCTGGTCACCGGGCTATGACCAGAAGAGCAAGCTAGATCGCGACAGTGGCTAGGAAATAAATAAATAAATAAAAAAATGTTGATGAAAGCATCTATTCTATAGATAAAGAAGGAGAGCCGACCTCCTCTCGGTTGCAGGTTGAGCGTCTCCTGCTATTAGGAGCGTTTTACAGTAATAATTATCAGTCTAAACACTGTCTGTAAGTGATCAGGCTCATCTACTGATTAATTAGCTGCAAAGCGTTTGCGCTGCTCTGGCCTACATGCGGCGTGAGTAAATATTTATTAGCAAATTACAGCATCACCCCAGGCCTGTTCCCATTCTGTCTCACGCTTCTTTCCTCCTCTCATGATATCACTGCCTCTGCACTGGCCGTTACCTTACAATCTACAGAGTGAATATAATCATTCAAACATGTCAACAGAAGGTTTACTTTTAATCTATACACGCTATAGCTCTTTTACATAGGTCCAAGTTCAAGTTCAATATTATTTATACAATATTAATTATATTTATTTATATAGTTCAAGACCAATGCAAAGTCGCTATGGCAATTAGGGGAAAAAATGTAGTCTTTAAAGAAGAATGTCCATTATTTATGTGTGTTCAAAAATTAAGGAAAAAGAGTCAGTTAAAAAAAAGAAGAATGTCCATAGTTTATGGATGGACTGTACATTTTTTTTGGATGGACTGTACATTTTTAGCTAGAAAAACTAAATGTACAGTAGGCATATGGATGGATGTAGTATGTATGCATTCAATGTACATTAAAAGATGAAATGTACGGCTCAGAGCAGGAGTTTCAAACCAGGACTCATCCACGGAAGCAATGTGGTCAACTCGTTGTGTATTTTGTTTCTATACATAGTATTTCCAGCAGTGCCTTTTTCGGAATTGTGGTATTGGGAAAATAAAGGTGTTCAGAAAACGAGCCATCAGAAAATGGCTGTTGTGCAGTGTCCCGTCTCTCGGAACAACGCCCTCTCCGTGTCCTCCTTACGTTTGTGTAGCAGTGAGTGACGTGGGGATGGAGAGATTGAGAAAAAACATGGGGGAAACGTGCACCAAGTTTATGATCTCCTCCGCAATGAAATCAGATTAGCGGCAAAAATTACAAACGCAAACTTTGAACAAACGAACGAAAAAGCTTCACATTTACGTTTGGTTTTTTATTCTTTGCTTGCACTCTTCACATTTTTGTTTGAAACTTTATTTTTAGTTTAGTTATTTTTTTATTTTTTTTCCGTTTCTAGTCCAAGTTTTACGCAGGGGCGGCCCTTACTCTGATTGGCTGGGGAGAATGTGATTGACAGCTGCATTCACGATGAGAATGTGATTTACCGGAATACAAAAAAAAAAAAAAAAAAAAAGCAAACAAAAAAGCAGAAGCAAACGTATTTGCAAGCAGAAAATGAAAAAAAAAAAAAAAAACATAACATAAATGTGAAGCATTTTCGTTCGTTTCTCCGAAGTGTGCTTTTGATAATTCCGTCACTAATCTGATTCCACACTCCGCCCACTAACAGAATTCACTAGCGATGAACCTTTCTTGGCCGTTTACAGGTCCTGAGAACCCTCGGCTTCCCCTCGGCCTGTCAGCTCTCCCCGAGTGTTTGTTTTTAAAGTAACATGGTTTAAGACACAAAGCAGCTCGTAAAACAAAAGTGCAGCACGAGTGTTTTCTTAAGCGCGATGATGCATATGTTAAACTTCGCAGGGTGGACGCCTTTCACAAGGTACATTGCCCAAGAGAAACACGCTGGCGTCAGCTGGACGGTGAAGAAGAGGCCCAGCCTTCGCTCCGAGCTTACACGTGACACCAGGACCAAACTGGTGACGCTTTCTGTCTGGACCACAGGGCCTGGATTTGCCCTCTGACCCCTGAAATCCCCCCCTTCCCCAAAGAGGGACCTTCCTGTCAGACAGCGCCGCCTTTTGGCTGACGTATCTGCTGCGACGCTTGCGAAAAACTTCCCGGATTCAGCTCAAGTCCCGAGACTTAAATTACGGTCGAAGGTTTGGCTCTTATGCTGTAGACCATAAATGTGCCGTAGAACACGGTAGTCTCAAATCTACTAGGTGTGATGAGTACCAGGCAACACTACTTGAGTAAAAGTACTGTATAAGTTAAAAGTCACCACTTTAAAAAAGACTTGAGTCAAAGTAGCAAAGTACGGAAATTTAAAAGAACTTGAGTATTTTACTCAAAATATTATCATGTCTCAGTGGTTTTTGCCATGTTAGGCTTGGTAACATTACAATACAAGATCTGTGTAGTTTAACTTAACATTAAACTCGCTTTAAATTAACATTAAATAGACTCTTACCTCAATCAACACTCTTACCTCAATCTTCCTCAAATTTGAAGGTGACTTTATACTGTAAAAGCTCTTGAAAAGACACTGAATCTTGCAGGAGTCGTTCTGTTTTTCGCCAACGGTTCTGTCTACTAAGGCCATGAATGATGGTCCGTGCTGACGCTTTTGCTTCATCACTGGCGATAGTTAAAATCTTGGTAAACATTCACGCCTCTAATTCACGTTCATGTGGTTTCTAATTCACAATTAGCTTCCAGTATCTTCAGCAGACTACAGATGGCGATATTCACCTCGTTCGCCCAAGAAATTAACACCGATTCAGGTTTGTCGCGCACAATCAAAATGTAACGAGTCACAGTAAGTGTCAATTTCAGTGTAGTGGAGTGAAAAGTACAGTTACTCAATCACAAATGTAGTGGAGTAGAGAGTAAAAGTTGCTGATATTTTTGATACTCAGTACTGAGTCCGAAGTAGCCAAAAGCATACTTAAGTAAAGTAACAAAGTCCATTTACTCAAGTACTTTACACCTCGGCTCAAACACAGAAGATTCGCTACTTACTATTAGCTTCCACAAATGGCTCAAAAAAGCGGAAGGGAAACAGCGGCTCTGGCAGTTCACGGAAAAACATCTTCAGCGCTCCAGTGATGACATGGATGTCCTCCCATTGGCTGTCGCCCAAGTCCAGCTCCTCCTCTGGGGAAACAGAGACAGGCAAAGGCAGAAAAGCCAAGAGAGAGTATTAGAACAACGGTCGTTTGATGAGGAAATTAACAAATGCTAATCATTGTGTCAGTGTTAACATTCCCCTCGAGAGACGGCCACATTGTCCTGATGCTCTGCATTGATTCCCCAGGAAAATCTCGACAAATTATTTCTGGTGTTGGCGTTTCCACAGCTCTACCCTGACTCTGACCCATCAAGCTCCGAATCAAACGGCATTTACCCCTCGTCGAGTAGATGATGGTCTGCTGGACTCAATCCAACGCGCAATGATGGATAATTGAACAATTAGCAAACCAAACTCACCTTGGTCAACGAGGAAGCGTAGCTTTTGGATAACTGCCAAATTGCCGCTCACTCTATAAATCCCGTCAGCCTCCAGGCCTGTGGAGCGCAAAGACGTCAGCGACTCAGGCCACGCCCCGTCTGGCTTGTGAAGAACCGACCTCGCTTCTCCACCTCCTCCAGACACGAGGTGACGAACCCGGGCACGGTGGAGCTCTGCCGCTCGCACAGGGTGAGAATGTGGCATCCGAACACTCGGTCTGTGAAGAAACATCTCCATCGAGAAACCATCTAGTCGTGCAAAAACCATTGAGCGTGATTGTGTCCGGATCCACACTTCATGTTCAACTCTTTCTGGACTGTTATGTCGAAATGTCTCCTGCTCTTTTTCGGTTTGAAGATTATTTTTTAAGATCATTATTTAATACCGTGGTTATCTGCACAAGTTTGTTGTCACGTTCAGAGATGTATAGTACTTGAGTAAATGGACTTTGTTACTTTATTACTTTGTACTTTTACTGAGTATAAACAATTTTTACTCTCTACTCTACTGCATGTAGCTGTACTTTTCACTCCACTACATTTGAATGGACACTTATCGTTACTCGATACAGTGATATTTGTAAGCATAATGTTACTAAGATTAACATGGTAAAAACCACTGTGACGTGACTATATTTTCGTCTAATTTTTTGTGTGCAACGTGAATAAACGAATCACTGAAATTATACATTCTGCATAAGGTAAATTTAGATGCGAGTTTGTGATGTGCTTTTCATTTATACGTAGTTTACTAAGTACACTTCATCTCTTTGTATCATTTTAATGTAGAGAAACCGTCCTAATCACTTGAGAAGCTACTCAAACTTGATCTTGAATACTCAGAAGAGGAAGAGTGTGCTTTACTAAATATATTATATTATATATGTATAATTTATCAGAATTTTATTTTATATCTACTTTTTTTTCTTTGCACATTTGAGTGATTGAGACTGACTTTTTGTTTATTTTTTTACCTACTTTGTTCTACCATTTTTAAAACATTGAGGTGTTAAATATATTTTCTGTATTGGAAAGCAAAACCTCATGAATAGAGTTTGTTTTCACATTTCTTTTTTTTGCCTATATTCAGTGCGAGTAAAATAAGTTCTTTTAAAATGGAATACTTTGCTACTTTGACTCAAGTCATTTTGAAATAGGTGACTTGTTTCTTGTACTGGAGTCATTTTTACAGTAAGAATCTGTATTTTTACTCAAGTATGGCTGTCTGGTACTTTTTACACCTCTGGCCTGTCGCTTGTTCCTGAGCAGCGGCTCAGCTTTATTTTGCATAGTCGTGTTTTTGGTCCCTCGCAACGGTTTCTGTTATCTTTTCGCTTATCTTGTAATTAAAAGAGCTCCCAATCCTCCGTAACTCGTGACCGATTAACATTAATAAATTGTTTATAAATCATTTTTTTTCTACAGTATATACCCCATAAATTTGAAATTGCAATAAAAAATCTGCAAGAAACGACAAATGTGCATAGTCGTGTTTTTGGTCCCTCGCTAATTTAGCTTGTTTTGTAATTAAAAGTTTCTCCGTAACTCATGACGAATTAACAGTGATAAATTAATTGTCCAATTTTATTTCTACAGTACATACCCCACAAATTTGAAATTGCGAATAAAACAAATCGGCAAGAAACGACAAATGTTTGGTGCACAATTAAAAATCCTGATCAAAGGACATTACTTAAATCCAGTAATATGTAATAGTATAACAGTAAAATCATTAGCACATTCACCGTGCCGAGCCTCGGAGACGCTGATCGGAATAACGCGGCATTCGCAGCTCGACTCCAACCCAACCAATCGGCTTCAATTAGCCCTGCTTAGCAAAGCGGCGCAATCTGGCAATTAGAGCGCTGAACTGTGGTCTGAACTGCGGGTGTGAGGTGTGTGTCCTCCGCACCAGACAAGCCGCTCCCAGAGGCTTCCGGAACATCAAAGTTGTCCCGCTCCCGTTCCAGCCGCCGCGAGGAGTGGGGGAGCGTGGAGGAGCTAAATGCATAAATGACTGCCAGCCTGGCACCTTTGCATACAAATGCACATTTTGAAAGGTTTTCTAGAAAAGTGTCGCGCGGGAGGGGCATTTCTAAATAAATGACTTTTAAAAAGTCTCGGTGCATTACGGACGGATCCTCATTTGGAGACGGATGTGGCGCGTGCCCGCGAGCTCCGGTTAGCGGCCACCTGCACAATCCCGCTAATCCCACAGTAGTTTTATTCATTGCCCCGATATTGTCCTCTTTGATCTGCCATTTAGCCCCACAGACACGACATTAAAGGCCTCCTCCACACCGGAGGAAATTAAAGATATCATTACCTTCGTTCCAGAATGCGTCAACGGTCCTTTAACGTCGTGTTTGAGGAGCGCCATCAATGGAGGAAATTCGTTACGGTCTCTAAGTGCTGGGATAATACGGAAGGAAAAAGCCAACTACGGCGAACCCTACTACTCAGACTGTGCAGATTTTTTTTATTGCGTATGTTTAAGAAATTTATCTTAAACTATCGGAAATTTAGAAAATAGCCGCCATATATGATGACCGCCGTATAGACGCTGCTACGTGACTGTGTACGTAACTTTAACCTGTGCTGTGTGTGACTGTTTGAACTTCCTGTTTAACCCCTGCAACGGCTCCCAAGCGTTCTGCTTCTGCTAAGACTGGGACTGAGTCTAAACGCCACCGAATAATGTCGAGGATTGCTGAGAAGGCCACACTTCTCGAATTGTTGTACTGAGTGGTGTGTTAACAGAATACGTATGTTAATTAAGAATACTACGTATAGAGAGGGTTTTAAAAGTCTAAATACATGTTAAATAAATACCAACATTTTCATCTATCGCGGCCGGGTTTGGAACCCATCACCTGCGATAAACGAGTCTTGTCAAACTCATTTTACGGTCTAGTGAGATGTCAAGCAGGCCGGACCATTAGAATTATACTATACTCTGTTATAGATAACCAAAAAAAATCACGTTTTTTCCTTTGTTTTGGTGTGAAGAAGCACAAGAACGTTAGGAACATATTGAAATTTAATGAACTGTCCTTCTACTAAACATGTGAGGCGAGTCACCTCATATTTCCTTAGAAATATCTCTGCTAATTAATAGGACGTGGTCCATTTTACTTTGAAAATCGACACTCTTTTTATACTTTTCTCCGTTTCGACAACGGCGTTTTGGCTAGTGAGGTTGTAGTGGAGAGGTAGAGACCATGGTCCTCAGTCTGTCTTTGTGATGGGGCGTTCTACTTTGATGATAATAGACAATCCATTTATTGCAGCTAATTAAAAATATGAAATCCAAGTCTTTTCTTCCACTTTCAAATGGATCTCCTTGGATCAAACCTCCTTGGGGGCCGGATGTGGCCCGCGGGCCGTGTGTTTGACACCCCTGCTGTACTGTAACTGGGTCAGTGTTTGTGTGGTAGCGGTGCCGACGGTCCAAACTCCAGCGATAATCTGGAGCGCGTAATTACGACACACGACAGCGCGGCGCGTGGTAACGGGACTGTGTGGGTTTCTGACGGACGCTTCCTCTGACGCCGTGTGACGCCACTCTCAGGCCGACACGTTAATGTATGGAGAACACATGCCAACATTTCACCTTTAATGAAGCCCTTGTCCTGTAGCGTTTTCATGGACGGGCGTCTGGAGATGAACTTCTTCAGTCTGTTCTTGACTCCGTTCTTGTCGGTGCTGTCGGAGGCGCTGTAATTCAGCTTGAACACTGTGTGGAAGATCAGACCAGACAAGGGAACAAAGCCGTCAGCCAGCGCTCTGTGTGTGTGTGTGTGTGTGTGTGTGTGTGTGTGTGAAGTGGGGCTGCACGATTTTGAGAAAAAACTAAAATTGCAATTTTTCTGAAAAGTATTGCGATCTTTGTTTTTTGTTATTTGCTACTTTTAAGTGCACAAATCTAAAAAGTATGTATAAAATATGGTGTTTGATGCTTCATGTTGAATAAATACCCAAATCTAAATAATAAGAATGGAAATTAACTTAACCACTTGGTCATTTGTTTTTAAACGAAACTTTTGTTGTTTTTATTTTAACTTAATCTGAAACACTGAAAAATTAATTCAGACACATGTAACAATGTTAGCATAGAATGGAAATTTACTTTGAGATGAATCATTCTTAAACTTAAAATTTTTTAAATTAAAATTATTATATATAATACAAATTGAATGTATTATTATTATTATTATTATTATTATTATTATATAAAATTAAGAATATTTTCCCTCTTTTCGAAAGTTTTAACCTATAAACAAGTACAAATCTGAACATATCCTTAGCATAACATGTCAGACTCGCTGGTTTAATTTCCCAGTGGCTAATCTGTCCATAATCGGCACGGGGTCGAAAAGAATCTGTCCATTCCGGATGAAAAAACTATTTTCTCTACTTTCAACTTTTCTATTTTTGGACCGTGAGATTTTAATATTTATCTCTTGGCATTTTCAGTCTCACTCGTCCCAACTGTCGCCTCTCTATCGTCTGTCTCTCTCCACTTCTCATCTGTCATCACTGTCTCTCTCACTTTGTTCGTTTGTTTAATAACAAGTTTAGTAACATTTAATAACTGTAGTTGTTATTAATTCCTTTGCAACCTGTGTGTGTGTGTGTGTGTGTGTGTGTATTGACTTCCTCGCAGATTATGCACCGATTCTGGACATTGTTAGTTGCGATGTGGCGGCGTCTTCACAGGTCATGTGATTACAGTAGTGAATGATTCCTTTGATGGGCTTCTCTAATGGCTGCAGGAGTGTTTGGTGAGAAGATCCACCGCTCTGACCGTGTGAGGTCATCAGCACGTGGATCAGACACCAGCTTCCGTTTCTACACAGGAAGACCAGATCCAGAAGTGTGAACAGACTGTGTCTTCAGCGCTGCTCATCAATGCAGAATTATAATGGGAGAAGTGAGAGTGTGACCCTGACACACACACACACACACACACACACACACACTCTTGCTTTTTCTCTTTTTTTGTTTTGTTTTTTTCTTTTTCACATTTGGTATCTCTTACACAACACACACACACAACTACAGTAACGCTTGCTTATCTCTTTCTTTGTTTTCTTTCATCTAACTTTCTCGTTTCACACACTCATTTTTCTCTCTCTTCTCTCTCTCTCTCTCTCTCTCTCTCTCACACCACACAACACACACACACACACAACACTGTCCACTCTTGCTCTTTTCTCTTCCTTCGTTTCTTTCTATCTACTTCTCTTTTTCAACATCTACTCATCTCTCTCCAACCACACACACAACACACACACACACCACACTCACACACGTACTCTTGCTTTATCTCTTTCTTTTGTTTCTTTCTATCTAACTTTCTCTTTTTCACACACTCATCTCCTCACAACACACACAAACACACACACGTCACTCTTGCTTACTCTTCTTTCTTTTTGTTCTTCTACTAATTCTCTCTTTTACACAAACTCATTCTCTCTCTCACACACACACACACACACACACACACCACACACACACACCACACACAATGTCACTCTTGCTTTATCTCTTTCTTTCTTTGTTTCTTTCTATCTAACTTTCTCTTTTTCACACACTCACTTCTCTCACACACACACCACACACACAACACACACACACACACACACACACACTGTCACTATGCTTTTCTCTTTCTTTGTTTTTTTTTTTCTTTTTCACACTTTTATCTCTCTCTTACACACACACACTCACAGGCGTGTTACTCACTGATGGAGCGTCTGTGTTCAGACTTGGACTCCTTTGCTTTGGGTTTGTTGGGTTGATAGGTTGTTGTGAACAAGCACTCGGTGCTGCTGGATCGCTGGAGAGACGTTCTGCTGGAGCTCTGGGCAGCTCCTCCGCTCCACTGCACACGACACGGATCAGTTGTCATTTACACGCACATTATATATGGCTGGGATGCAGTATTGACCCTGCTATATGTGATCATAATTAAAACGCCGCGAGGAGCATGAACTAATGCAGTCAAACACACTCACCAGGCCGTCCGCGGTTCGTTTAATGGCGTCGTGCCACTTTGAGATGGTGGGGAAGTGATCGTCCTGCAGCAGAACCTCGTGACCTGTCGGGGTGCTTATCTGTTCAAGGAACCAGCAAATCAGCCAAAGATTTCACAATCACACCCAGATTTATTTTTTCTAATTTTTGAACACAGATGAACAATGGACATGAATTATAATTTTTTTTCCTTTAAAGACAATTTTTTTCGGCTAATTCGGCACAGCGACTTTGTGTTGGTCTAGGACTAAGAAAAGCGCTATATAAATAAACTTGAATTTGAACACCCGGATAAAACAATCCTATAGATGTGTGTGTTCCTTTACTAAATAAACTGTCCAATGAATGTCGTTTCATGGTAAATCAGGCGACTCCAGAAATCAACCCTAGTTGAGGAAATTCATTAACGGGTAGCTGAACAAATCAGTTAACCCTCTTATTTTGTTCAGGTCAAATTGGCCCGTTTTCAAAGTTTAAAAATATTTTACAAATACCTTTTTAAAAATGCGCTCTTTTGGTTTATTTGGCTTATTTGGTGCAATTACTCGTGTAAAAGACATAACAATTCAGTTCACATGTGTAAAACCACGCTACATGTTTATTTTACAAATTATTTCAGGTCAAATTGATCCATGTTAAAAGTTTAAAATTAAAAAATAAAAACTTAAAAGTATTTTTTCACTTTGAAACTTCTCCTGCTTGTCTTAGTTGGTGTAAACTACGCATAAACAAAACATGTTTCAGTCGACATATTTATAACAATTGCTACATGTTTTTGTTACAAAGATAATGTTCGGGTCAATTTGACCCTTCAGACACAATAGAAGCTAAAAAGAGTCAGAAAGATCAAATACTATTTGTGTCTGTGCAACAATGAGACGTAATACACCACTGTCACACACACACACACACACACACACACACACACACACTCTCTCATACACTCATTTGGGGAACATTTTGGTTTCTGACACTTATAAGCATAATAAAAGTCCCCGGGTCAAATTGACCCACGAACATTATTAATGTTCCTCTGAAACGAACATAGTAGGAGGATTAAGAGATTGATGGCATTTACACTGCACACACACACACACACACACACACAAGAGTCCACGTAGTGAAAGCGAGAAGATTTCAGAAATAATGAGGCGTCTGACAAGACACTGACTTTGATACCTGACTAAAAATTAAGACTCATTTCTCCGGGCCGCCGTAATCCCACATGGCGCGGTCGCAAGGAATAAAGCGACTCCCAGGGCGAACGCAAGCGAACGCCGCGGCGAAGGTCAGCATTGTCAAACACAGTTCCACGGGGCGGAGAGTTTGTGGTCAGACGTGGAGATGTTGGGTCGGCCCGGGCCCGGTCACTCGGCTCCAGCCAGTCAGACCACATACACGTCCAAAGTTTGTGCCGGTCGAGAACAGACTTTTCTGACTTTGAGAGATGGTGGCAGGGCGAATCCCGCAGTCTCTTTAGGGAGCGAGTGAGCACAGAGGGAATGGTTAGGGGCACAATGGATGTCAGAGTGCGTTTGCCAGCCCTCTCTTCTCCCGAGTGGAGCATCCGAGGGAGCATGTTTGTTCTGAAGCTCCTTCTTTCCTCTGGAGGAGGCCTGCGGACATGACAGGAGGAGTTTGCTGGACTTGTTGGAGTCCTCATTGGCAGTTTGAGCGGGGGAAGGCGATCCTGCTAATGAAGGCTGTTTGTGCTGCAGGTCAGCGGGACTCGTCCCACCGTGAGCAAAGACTCGCAGTCCTCAGATATCTTATGCATGGGACGCCGCTCGACGACAAGTTGGGAGTTAGAGGAGCGTCCACTGATGTGTCGTCGTTTGACTTTCATCGCCAACAAAGCCACGGCGTTTCACAACCCAGCACGCGACGCATCGAATAATTCACATCGCTGTTCAAAGTCGAGCCGGCCTTTATGAGCTCGCCACCAAAGCTCCATCCGGCTGAATGGAAACACATTGTTCTTTTAAAATAGCCCATCCTGTAAATCAAACCGCCTTGGAAAGCAAATGTCACTGGGCTCTTTGATTTGACTATCTGAGCGCGCTCGCTGATGAGTCACGAGTTCTGTTCCTGATAAATGATTCTAATCTTTCCAGCTACTCGCTGCCACATTCGCCATTAGGCCTGTAGGAACAGCCTCTAATAATTCATGCCTCATTTCTGAGTCTCGGCATGGGGTCCGCACATCAAACGTGTTCGAGAAGGCGTCCGCGGAAATGAGACTCGCCTGGTTCGGGAGAAAAAAGACATGTTGTTCTGCGATTAAACATATCTAAAATGTGTTTTGTTTCTCCAAGTGATTCGCTTTGTAAGTCTTTGTTAGTGCGAGACAAAAAAAGCCAGGGTCACACACACACACATACAGAATACATACGGCAATTTTACGTTTATGAAAATCTCACATGAATATAATTTCTACAATTATTTACAAGTATGTCACATATTTGCTTGCTCACTAGTAATAGCCATAGCCATTATCTTCAATAAACAAATAATAATAAATAGCATTTCTTACTTTATTTACAATCTTTTTTTACAAGACAGTTGTAACTGTGAAAAGTGCATACAAAAGCACTGAACTTGAACTTGAACTTGAAGTATTTGCTATTGAGAAAAGAACATGTTTGAATAATGTTACAATATTGGTTAATTTCCGATGTTTGACGTTTTAACAAAGAGGAAAAAAATAGTCCAAAATCCAAAAATCTCTGATTTTGCATTAATAATGTAACCGTGCAGAACTTTGTTTAAAATCTCAAAGCTGTAAAGCTTAATTGTGGCATATATTGTATAGCTATGTAGTAAAAGTTTATGTCCGCTATAAAACCAAAACGCTCCACTAAAATTAGCATCTCACTTGTCTCTTCTAATGCGAGATGTTTTTCAAACGCATTGTAAAGAAAATGGCAAACCGACAGAGAAGTGGACTGGAAGTCGGGAGCCGAGGGAAGTTTGTGCCGTGGAAATAAGAAAGGCTATAACATTAAAGCGCAACACTTTTAATCACACTGTTTAATGAGGGGAATTTGAATATCTGGGCTCTCACTTTGACTCTTCATTAATGTTTAATTATGCAGAGCAGTACAAAGACTGTAATGCCATTTGTGACTTAGCATTTGTGTTTTGCTGCTAAATTAAACATTAATTTGAAAGCTACATAAAGACACAACTCAACTTTGAAGCGCTTTAGAGAAGCGGGTTAATTATCTCCAATTTTCCACAACTCCTGAGATGGATCTGGGTAAGAGACCATCAGCGTCCCAGAGAAAACAAACACTCCAACCACAGGAAATGGAACCGCTCTGTGCACCGGGCCAAACGGAGAGACGCTTAAAGGGAACGATTCCTCTAAGTCGATGTCTTCTGATTGCAGCGTTCACCCAATGATCACATGAAACATTCAACCGTCTGTCGATTTGACTACCAGGCTTGGAAAAATGTCCAGGACTTTATTACAAGTCCAATTGTTTTCTCTTAACCCTTGTATTTTTCAAAGTTTAAAAATATTTTAATAATGCCTGGAAGTATTTTTTCCACTTTGAAACTTCTCCTGCTTGGCTTATTTAGTGTAATCATCATATAAAAAATGGAATGATTCAGTGGTGTTATATATTTATAATTTATACGCTACATGTTTATATTACAAAGATACTGTTCGGGTCAAATTGACCCATTAAAAGTTTAAAAATAAATAAAAATATTTAAAAGTATCTTTTCACTTTGAAACTTCTCCTGTTTGTCTTAGTTAGTGTAATCTACATATAAACCAAAAATCATTCAGTCGACATATTTGTAACAACTGCTACATGTTTGTGTAACAAAGATAATGTTCTGATCAATTTGACCCTTCAGACACAATAGAAGCTAAAAAGAGTCAGAAAGATCAAATACTATTAGTTTCTTTGCAACAATGAGACAAAATGCATCACTCTCTCTCTCTCTCTCTCTCTCTCT
>CM051494.1:17310159-17340020 GCA_028031935.1 Paedocypris micromegethes
CACACACACCGTTTTGGGGACCTTTTTGCTTTCTGACACTTAAATACATAATAAAAGACCCCCGGGTCAAATTGAATAGCGAACATTATTGATGTTCCTCTGAAACGAACATAAAAGGAAGGTTAATAAACCCTTGGAGTTTACGTTATAGCTATTTCACGGATGCTTTTATTATAACAGAGTAACACTTAGAGCTGGACTCAACCTTTTGTCCAAAAGTGCCGCTCTTTAACTCTCATTGAATGTTCAATTTGCAAAGTTGTAATTCATAAAGTCCGATTTCCTCAGTGTATTCAGAAATTTAAATTTAATTCCTATCTAAATCCTATATAAACAATTTACCGTTGGGGCTGCGGCAAAATGTACATTTGTTGGGACAAATCAAGGTTTTCTTCTTCTTCATACACACAACGCTCAGGCAAAGTGAAAGCAGACACGTCACAGATCCACGGTCTCTTCAAGCGTTCAGATGATCCAGCGCCGCAGATGAACTGAACATCGAGTATTTATCCTCAGACACGGGGAACTGTATGCTGCTGCTAAGAGAGTCATTTTGCCCGACTAATCTTCTTTGTAATCTGCTGTCTGAATCTTAAATCCTTTTGTTCAGCCCGTGATTATTACAGAATATAGAGTATATTGTTTCGCCTGTAAATACCACAATTGGTGGCCAGCAGAAGTAAGCAGCTTTAAGGTCGAGCACAGCAAAACCGTCCCGGAACGCTTGACCGAAAAACTCCAGGAAAACACACACTTATTAGGGTTTGCACATATTACAGGATTTTTCTTTTGTGGCAAAGAAGGCATTGGCTTTCAAGTAGAATTATCTCTTAGAATTATCTATTAGAAGGCAAAGATTGGGATTTGTTACATTTAAATGTATCATTAATTCTTTTGATTCAAACTAAGATTTTTAAATCTAAGTTTAATCAATGTAAATGTATAATATACGATAGTTGGAAAAATATAAAATACAGTGAGCGCTCGCTACTTCACGGTTCGACCATCGCAGATTTTTTTCAATAACATATGTTTATATTATAAAAGAAACATATCGCGGATTTTCCAGACATTTCGAAAAGCCGCAATATACGAAGACCCCAAATATTTAGTTAATTCCGTTAATAATTAGTAATATCTGCTCTTACTGATGGTTCGTTGTATTATATATGACATATAATTCAGTACAAAAAGAAATACAATAAGAAAATGTTCCAATGCTGATAGATGACAAATCAGCCCCCAAGTTTTGTAATCTAGCCTGTGATTGGTGTTTTGACCTCTTCTCTATAATAAATACGTAAATATGGTGTCACTACTTGGCGGATTTTCAGCTATCGTGGCAGGGTTTGGATCCCATCTACCCCGATAAACGAGGATTCACTGTAGTTTAAAGTGACGGCTTTTATAATCTAGAAATGAATACAAATCTTCACGGCACGAGAATAAATAATCCCCAGTGCGAGAAAATCACTGGATATTTTTCAGAAAACCAATCGACAGAGAGGACGCCATTTACACGACTTCTTTTCCTCGGGGTTCTCGTGTGTTTACCGATGTTCAGCGGTTTGCGTTCTGGTGCCCTCAGACCTCAACTGGGCACCATTAATCCGATGACATGACGAGAAGGTCTCCGCTAATTAAACAAAGCTTCACTTCATTAGCTGGATCCCCGGGATCTTCAGGCCTTCCAGTGCAGCCCTTCCTCACGTCAGAGCCACACACGTCAGGAAGGTGGCACGTCATCGGTCCAGAGATGGCGAATGGACACGCACCACATGCTACTCATCACCAGCCTATTAATACTGCAAGAAGAAGAGCACGAGCCAGAACTCCAGCAGCAAGGTTCGCTCTGTAATCCAGTCTTCATTATTCTTTTTTTTGTTTTAGTCTCATTTTAGTTGACTAAATACCACAGCATTTTACTCGACTAAATTACAGTATAGATTTAGTCAACGAAAATATAGGTGCTGTATATTCTAAATGTTTACTAATGTTGCTGTGTCTAAGAAATCTGAATACGTAGTTAACAATATTAATATATATTATACTGTATATTATGAAATATATACAAAGATCTTACTTATTTGGAAAAGCATTTATTTTTCAATCCAATTAAATGTTATATCATGAATGGAACCTCAGCAAAGAGGAAATTAAATACAGTAAAATAAAATTTATTATAATTGCATCACGTTTATAAGTAACAATTGGTCGGACGGTGAAAAAAGAAGTTTCATCAGCAGATGACGCTTCAGGTGTGTTGTGTTTCTGTTTATATTTGTTCTCGTTTCGTTTTCTTCAGGGAAAAAGTGTCGTTGACGAAGACAATGACGAAAATATTTCGTTAACGAATCTAACTCTTTTCTAACTTTTCTCTGTCTGCTTTTTAAATGAGAATCGTTCATTAATCGCACAGACTCGAAAACTATGAGCAAACGCAACATTTATGACCAAAGGTTCACTGACAAAGACGATGACGAAAATATTTCGTTAACGAATCTAACGCTGCTGTAATCCCGACCTTTTCTCTGTCTGCTTTTTAGAGAAGAATCGTTCATTAATCTCACAGACTCGACAATTATGAGCAAACGTGACAACACTCCTAAAACAGACGAGTACAGGTGGAGCACGAAACCAGAGCGAGAAGCAGAGAGCGAGCTTTAAAGCCGCGGTCCTCCAGCTTGACGCCACATGCCGTCATATGATCTTTCAATCCGCCTCAGATGTTTCCTCCTGATTCTCCAGCTCTCATGCCAGGCACCTATTGTCCATATAAGACACATTTATTGTAACAGGATGGAGACGTTTCACTCGGCTTTTTCATGCAGGTGACGCAGATGTGGAAGAGTTGAGACTCGGGTTTCTATTATCCTGCGGTTTTGTTTCCTGCTACAGAGTAACTGATATACGCCGGACACAAAGCGTTTCTGGTTTTCGGGAAACATGTTTCGGATGATAATACTGTATTTACGCAAATATAAGCACCTCCCTGATTTTTCAGGCACAAATTAAATTTTCTTTTTTTTTATTAATGTTTCTTGTTCAAACACATTCTCTTAAAAATACTATCTTTTGTCTTTATTTAACAAACCTAACTTGTGACTCAGCTCATTTTTTTTTACTGTTTTCCTTGAATAACAGATAACAAAGTTGATTCTAGTGGTCCAGGACTTCATTTCCCACGATCCTTTGCTCTCCAGTCAGACTCACATGACGCACATGAGCAGAGCAATAGTTTCAAGCTCAGGCCTGTTTCAAGCTGTTTCTGTTTATCTGACGCCATTGTAAAGGATTATTATCCCCTGTGCAGCGACCCAGCGTTTTGATTGTGTCTGTTCCGACTTTTTCTACAATGGATTGGAGTCACATTGGACTTGTTTGTAGCCGGTTGTGCTAAGCTGAGCTATCACTATTTGTAGTCTCTGTTTGTTGTAATATAAATGATTGTACTATATTTAGTGTAATCTTGCTTCTTCCAGTGTTATATTGTCTCTGTTAAGTGTGGCGTTTTTTTTTTTTTTTCTGTTATTGAGCTAATAAAAGCTTATACTGTAGCACGTTTGCCTACGGGCCAGTGTTTAACATTATATAAATATACTTGAATATAAAGACGACATGTTTCTGTTTATTTCTGATTGTTCCTGACTTGAAATACGAAAAAAAGGGGGCTTACTTACACGCATATTTGAAATGAATGTGTGTGTGTGTGTGTGTGTGTGTGTGTGTGTGTGTGTGTAGAAGAGCAGATCTGTTTTTTCGGGGGGTTTGGGGTTGTACGAGGCTTCCATGAGTTCTCTTGAGCCGTTTTTAACTGCACCGGGAGAAAATCCCGTCCACGCACAAGACATTCTTTGTTTAATAAGTAATTCAATAAACTACAGGGTTGTGTTTTTCCCACAAGCGAGCAAAACAGAGTCAGAAAGCCATAATCCATCACACGTTTAGAGGAACAATTCCTCTGTGTTATTCTTCCCCCCTTTTTTAATGGAGAGGAGTTGGCGAGTGTTAAAGTTTGCACTGATAGTGTCGTAGCTGTCGCATTAAAGGAGATAAAAGGCCGTGACCAGTGTTTAAGGTTAGCGTCACAAATGACAAGCGTGCAACGGAACTGGAGACGCTTAAGTCACTGATCAAAACCTCCAATGAAGAACGTGAACTTCCTTAATCACAACAATCCCTCATCCGCCGCCGTGTTTTGTCTGGGCCTAAGCCGTGCAGATCTGCCCGAACGCTCCACAGATTGCAGATCTAACTCGGCGCCGCTGAATTAACCGGCCTCCGCACTAATTTCTAATCTAAGCTGAGGTTGATTGACGGCGATGGCAGGCTACGGAATGGCTCCCCGCCATCATTACCAGCACTTTTTCCGTCCGAGAGTTTGGGATTATTCAAGATTACAGTTTAATGCCTTCTTAATCTCTCCTGAAAGAAGGAAAGAAGCGATTTCTGGGTGAAACACTGGACATCGAGTACAGTGATAAGATGCTATAAGTGTGTGATGAAATCGGAAATCTGCTTTTTATCCGCCGTCTCACTGGCGATAAGCTCTAACTCCATTATCAATTCATTGATAAGGAATTTGGCGTCCCGACGCACGAGTCCAGAAGATTATCTCGCCTCGGATACGTTTTTAATGAAAAATCTGCACGGCAACAATGAGCCGACGGGAATATCGGCCGAGGGTTTGTGACGCGTGAGATGGTTTTGCGATGGCGATGCTGGAGAGCGGAGGAGAGACGTCTGAGGAAGAGTCTTTGGGGTTGTAAGAGGTGCGACACCAGCCTGACAGACAATATCAGGCGCTTAAGACGCTGGGACGCTAAGCTCGCAGAGAGATTGGATTTCTCTGTAGATGCTTCAATTCTTTACCACTTGATAAACGAACCAGGCAACTTAGATGAACTGTCATTTATATAAAGACTTTTGAGAGCCGTGTGTATGTGTGTGTGTGTGTGTGTGTGTGTTTTAACGTGATTACTCATCAGCATCACTTTAGATCTCTTCCTGATGGTGAAGCTTCGGTTGGATGTTATTGTTAACCTCTTGAGAGACGAGATCTGAAATTACATTCTTCCAAATTTACTTTGCTAGTTGGGCTTTTAGAAGCACAATCAGTGTAAAAATGAAAATGAAAAATGATATTACACAAGTTATTACCAAAGATTTACTTATTTTCATCTATCTTTTGCGCTCTAACAAAAGGGACTTGTCTTACCTAAACATCACGCTCATCATTTTCCATAAATAATACATTTAAATACTTCCTTTGTAAACTACTTCCACAGATCTTCAGTTTTTTTCTTTGCCATTTTTAATATACACTAAATTACCAAAAGTATTCGCTTTTTCAGGAGTTGAGCTTGGCCCATTAGTTCCAGTGGAAGGAACTTTGAAGGCTTCAGGATAGCAAAACATTTTGGACAATTCCAGGCTCCCAACCTTGTGGGAAGAGTTTGGAGCAGGAGCCTCTTCCTCATCCAACATCAAGCCAAGTCCTTAAAGACATGGATGACAGAGTCTGGTGTGGACCAACTTGACAGAGTCCTGACCTCAACCCTATAGAACACCTTTGGGAAGAATTAGAGCGGAGACTGAGAGCCAGGCCTTCTCCACCAACATCAGCGTGTCACCTCGCTGTTAGAAGAATGGTCAAACATTCCAATAATCAAACTCCTCAACCTCGTGGACAGCCTTCCCAGAAAAGGCGAAGCTGTAATAGCTGCAAAAGGTGGACCGACATTTTGAATCAAGGCAGGTGACCGAATACTTTTGGTAATATAGTGTAACTGCAAAATGCACTTTGAGGATTGGACGCTACTCGGGGGCTTCTAAGAGCACGACAACATGGTTGATCCATTTTAGCAGGTCAGGGGTTAACACAGCGGGTGGGAACATTTTGTGACACACAGTGACCTGACGAGGACACTAGGACCCAGAAGTCACAGCAAACTCAATTCCTTGTTGTCACTTGCAACTTGGCTAATAAAGTTTCTGATTCTGAGCTCCGCATCCGACTCTCTCATACCTGGACCACGTTCTTCCGGCTGGATTTCTCTGTCGTCCACTCGATCACGGCTCCACACAGATCCACGCCATCTGGTTTACCACCTGGTTTCTGTGAAGAAACAACAATTACACCCGCCTTTGCCAAGACGCTAACTAGAAGCTGTGTGTCTCTGTGATTCCGAAACAATAAACACTGGACAAACTGGCACTTTGGCTGTTGTTCTACTTGAGAGCCGATGGCTTGAGAAGCGGAGAGCCGTCGTTATACGCGGAGAGCCACTGCCTTGGAGTTTTAATGAGGTGGCAAAAATGCTTAACTTCATCCCGACGAGCCCGGTGTGTAGTGTCCTCGGCTTCGGCCGAGAGCTCGGGGCTTCACAGCCACTTGACCATGAGTGATGCTGAGACTGATGTGAGCCGACCCTATCGATGGCCTTCGCGTGGCCACTGGTGAAGGTAGAGTTCACCTCTCCGTACTATGAACGTTGTTTTTTTTCTTCTTCTGCAGTGCTTGAAACAGTCCGGATCAAAGGCAGCGTTAAGAAGTGCGCGCGGTATGGGAATCATTATTCCTCCACTTTAACCGCAACGGTCGCGCGGCTCTAGTCGCTTCACATTGAACGCCGCTTTTTATTTTACCTTTTACTGTTGCCTCTGCGTCCAACCGTCTTCAAAGCCTTTCGCTGTTTTTTTCTCACTGCTATGTGAGGATTTGTCATGTTACTACACACGGTATTTTACAAGTGATTAAAAGAATTTTAAACTGCATGCGAAATTTAACAGGTAACCGTTGTAGCGACTTTAACACTGGACTAATATGGTCGTACTTTTTTATTCTGGTGAGTAATCTAGCAGCCGCATTCTGAACTAACTGAAGTTTATCTATTAGTTTAGCAGGAAAACCGTTGTAGTGTTAAAATGCCAGAGCAGACTCCCCAGGGTATTTTTTCCAGGTTTTTTTTTCCTGGTCAGTGTCGCATATGTACTTGCTCACTGGTCATAGTTAAAGCCATTATTTTAACACCAACAAACAAATGAATAAAACGCATCAATCTTTTTTTTTTTTTTTACATTTTTGTAAACAGTTGTAACTATATATGTGTTTATGACTGTATGAGTCGTGACTGTAGAGCGGTTTCTCACCAGCGAGGCTTCGTGTTTGCTCTCCTTGTAGAACAAGAGTTGATTCGAGCAAAGAACGACCCAAGTTGACGTCCAGTTTTTCCTGCAGAAATACTAAGTTTTTATCTTTTCATCTTCTCTTAGGAAACAGCAAAGCCTCTGAGAAACAAACCGTAGTTTCTTTCCTCCTTCTGCGATCTTGGTTTTGTTCAGGTATTCACCCTTTAAAAGACTCTGAAATGTAATTAGCAGCATCATTAATGGTGATAGTGAAGTGACCGCCGCGGGTCAGAGGTCGTACCTGTGAGTTGGCAGGACGCTCGCCCGCGTGCTGGGACTGGTTCCTCCTGTGACGGCTGATCTGAACAAAAACCACGTGTTCCCCAAATGTAATTTAATTTCACACCCGTGTATTTAGGAATTTACAATTGTCTTTCTAGTGTAAATGCAGTCTGTTATGCTCCATGCCATCACCATTCTGATCACCATTATTTAAACCACTTTGGCACTTTTCGGCAAAAAAATTACAACGTTTTTGGTGTTTTGCAAGACAAGCAAAAAATTGTATCGTTTAGTAAAAATCATCACCCTCATATTATTTCTTATTTTCACAACTAGAGAGCAACTAGTGCATTCAATGTTTTGTCTTATTAATTAAATTCATCACTGTTCTTTTGTAAATATTGTTTCAGTTTTTTTCATAAATATTATGTCTCTCACACACACACATAAAATATTACGGAGATCATAACAATGTTTCTTTCCTTTCGTTTGATGGAAGCAGAAGCAGAACGTTGCAGGGTTTCTGTAGCAGTGCTTGTCTGCCCTCTGCTGGCGTGTGTGTGTGTGTGTGTGTGTGTGTGTGTGTGTGTGTGTGTGTGTGTGTGTCGCTCTCACCGAGCACACAGGTTTCTGCACAGGCTCAGGGTCGGACAGAACCATAGACTTGGTCTGACTGAGTCTTTCTCCTCCGCTGGTGGTTTGAAGGCTCTTAATTCTCAGCTGAACTGCTCCAGGAAGGACCATCGGAGGCTGGTGGTGCATTGCTGTAGACCCTAAAAAACAAAAACAAAAAACGTATATAAAAAATGTTCGTATAGAATACAATATTTTGTAACGTTTTTGTATAATTATAGACTGTTGGATTTTTAGATTTTTTATTGTAAGTATTTTATTACTAAAGCACATTTTATTGCTCGTGAGTGTGTGTGAGTGTGTGTGTGTGTGTGTGTGTGTGTTCTTGATGAGAAACCAATGCTTTAAGTGAAAAAAAACAAACATGAAGGGGGGGTTTTTGAGTGCAACTAAACAATTAAATGCATATGGAAATAATAGATTATGTTATAGGAGTATTACAAAATATTAGTATCAGTATATTATTAAGAGTGTGAAGAAAACCACTACATGAAACTTGCTAAGCGCAGAAAATGTATAATGACTTGGAAAAAATTGACAGGACAATGTAATGAAATAAAAAAAAATGTTTAAACATAAATGTTTAATGTAACAATAAATACAATATATATATATAAAAATAAATACACACACACACACACACACACACACACACACACACACACACACGCACGTATATTTGCCCCCCAACAAGTGTGTAGCTTGGATACTGCACATATACTGACACACTCACTTTACTTCACTTTAGTTTTACTATAATATGTCTAATAGAATCAATATAATTATTTACCAAGTCATATTAGCTCAACATATAGCCTCTATTTTGCAAAAAAAAAAAGAAAAGCAAAACAAAACTCACTAAGTAAATAACTTTAAGTACAAGTTCTTTAAAACAAAAATGGCAAGTCAATTTCAAGACTAATTACTCGTCAATAAACAATTTAATGCTTAAAAAACGTAAATTAAGACCAAACTGAAGTGAAGCTTCTCACTTCTCACTTTTTGTGCGCTTTGAGACAGTTAAAACTGTGAAAAGCGCCTTACAAATACTCATTATTATTATTATTATTACTTCTGTCAATTTGGGCCGTTTCAACATTAGCTTCATTGCATCAGTAAAGGAAATGATGCAAAAGAGTAATCTTCACTGAAACAAGGTGCGTTTAAACCTCTATTAAAACATACAGTGAAATAAAAGTAAAAAAAAACAATACACAATAATATTCAATAAACTTAGTGAAAACTTTTAGATGGCTAATAGTGGATTATTATAAATATCTCAATAATTAAATTATTTTTATTTAACTGTAAACTCTGTTGTTAGGCAATGGTGTTAGAACAGGAAACAAATACATCTTAAAAAAAAAAAAAAAAAGGTAAAACAGCGGAAGCAGAGTTCGCCTCGCCTTCAGTCTCACACAGTGATGAATTTCCAATAATGGAGTCATTATCACAAACATATTTTTTGTAGTTAGAAAAGCGAAAAAAATTGAGATGAGAATAAAATGAGAATAAAAGCTTAATCCCATCTCACACCTCATCAACATAAGATCTCATCTCGCATCTTAATAAATCACAATAACTCATACTGCAGGATTTCTGCTGATGTTCGGCTTTTAGCGTGTCGGTTTGACTGTTCGAATCACTCGTAGACACTCGCGGCCTCGACAAGACTCGACTGTCTAGCACCATCAACAAAGCCTCACTTCAGTCTGGAGACACGGAGTCGAAGGTGTGATGAAGACGTGTCGTTAATAAGACAGAAATCAGTACCTGCTTCACAGTCGCTCTGCAGACAGACAGTTTGCTCAGAAGAGACGGAGGGAAAGAAAGTGGCTGCGGAGGAAGTGTGTGAGTCACATGTCGAGATAGAAGTGCGGACATGGGGCTTCACTTCCTGCCGAGGTTTCGCTCAAGATGGCAGTGTGAAACCTCTGAGGAACCTTTATCATCGGACGGAGAACAACAGCCAGTTGGTATCACTTTGTTTTCCGATAATTCAACAGCTGGATTTTCTTTCCGAGTGTGTTTTCGTTAGTGACATTTGCATTTGTTTTGTGGTTTTGGTTGAACATTTGCAGTCTAAAGAACTGTTGGTCTGTTTTTGATATACACTACTGTAGGTCTGACAAAAAGTAAAGTGGAAAGGTGGAGTGTGTGTGAGGGCTTCTGATGTTGTACGTAGAGAATAAACAAAGAAAGCTGATCATCAAACACTATCTCAACCTTCTGATCGTCTGACACGGTGTTCTGGTGTAGTCGAGGTGGTGTTCCATCATCCTGGTGGAGAAAAGAGGAGACACACCTGCTAATAAGCGTAGAGTGAGAAGATAAGATAAGAGAAGAGTAGAGGGCCAAGCACTGAACCCTGAGGAACACCACTAGTGGGAATGAGTCACTATTGCACACACTGGGTCACTTTCAACTGGACACTTTAAACACACTTACTACCTGGATCACTTTTTCTGTATTTTTCTCTCTTTATTGCATTTTTCTCTTTTATATTTCTATTCATATTTTATCTGGTATATTTATCCTGTATTTTTGTATTTTTCTCTCTTTATTGTATTTTTCTCTTTTATATTTCTATTCATATTTTATCTGGTATATTTATCCTGTATTTTTGTATTTTTCTCCCGTATTGTATTTTTATCGTTTGTATTTTATTCGTATTTTATCTTATCTCTATTTGTATTGTATTTTATAGCTTTTTTCTCTTCTCTTATTGTTTTGTGCTGTTACCCTCCTCCCACTACTATGTTTATACGCCAGACGATTGCAAAACACATTTCACTTCACGTTTTTGCAAAATTATTGCGTATGTGACTAATAAAATTAGAATTTGAATTTGTCTTTAGATCATTGACACGTTCCTCCTGAGTAGTTTTGCGGATCGTTCACAATCTCGTCATCACTGAAACGTTTTGTTTTCGATTGGTCCGGCCTGTGGTCTCCCATCTGTTGAGCTAGAGATAAGATGAGATAAGATAAGATAAGATAAGATAAGATAAGATAAGATAGACTTTATTAATCCCACTAGAGGAAATGTTTGTGTTCTACAGCAGCGACAAACAGAGAAAGAAAGGAGTTTTTAACAGAACCGAACAAAGACAATTTAAATGACAACAGTGCAAAAATGCTAATAGCATAAAGAACAAAAGAAAGAAACAACAATGAAAGATCTAGCGGACTGATCGGGGAGCAAGGACTTATTTCATTAATGAAAGGGCGATGTACTTTCTTTAACTGCGTTTTTGACTGCATTTACGAACCGTACACACAACTGTTTATTATAGTGTTACTGGTGAATGTAAAAGTTACAAGCTGGTATTTATAGCTTCATTAAAAAAAACTGATTGTTTCCACTAAACCCAGTTTCAGAACCAAAACAAAACAACAGAAATGTGGTTTATGTGGAGAATTATGTTTGCAAACACACACACACACACACACACACACACGTGCGCGCGCGCACACACACACACACACACAAACAATTGTTGAAGAGCACGTAAGTCCTTAATAATGACGAATGACTGACTAAAGATAAAAACGACAAAATAGGCAAGACATTCTTATTTATACTCTGTGGTAATAAAAAAAAACATTTATTTCGTATGTCAGTTATCAATGTCATTACAATGTCAGTTTTTAATAAAATTTAATTGTGACAAATGGGTGATGAATAGTTCATGTGTGGATGGACAGACGGACAGAAAGATCAAAGGACAGTAAGTCTACTGAACCGTGTGTGTGCGTGTGTGTGTGTGTGTGTGTGTGTGTGTGTGTGTGTGTGTGTACACATTTAATACGTTAAGATTACACATGTTAGAATGCAGTGGTGGTTTGCTTGCCCTTTTTTTGCAAGCTTAGTTCAAGTTCAAGTTTATTTATATAGTGCTTTTCTTAGTTCGAGACCAATGCAAAGTCACTATGCGAAATATGGAAGAAAATGGTCTTTAAAAAAGAAAATTGTCCGTTATTTATCTGTGTTCAAAAATTAGGGGAAAAGAGTCCCGTAAAAAAAAAAGATAGAAAAAAATGGAGAAATGGAGTATAGGAAGCCACATCCCATTGGTCAGTTTCTGGCCTAGACCTCTGAATTCCACTCTAAACGTCTCCATTTCCATCACGACCACAAACCACAACCACAAACCTGCCATATTCACCCTATTGAGCCATACAATATCAGCAGCTTTGAGTAAATGCATGTGACGCAGATCTCAGAAGTTCCTGATTTCAATTATTATTGCTTATAAGAAACAATTAAACATACTGGAAAAATGCAACAACAACAAAAAAAAAACAACAACAAACGTATGGAAATGTAGATGAAAATATACGAGTGATCATATTCTTCCATGTATATAAATATTTTCAACTAAACAGTAGAGATAGACATGTGTTTGAAACATAATTATAAAACAATTGTTGCGTTAAAAACACATAAAAATTGTCCCATTAATTAGATGCCTTTTGAAAATATATTCACATATTTTTAACAATGTTTCACATGTATGTAGATACATGACTGCTGTTGCATTCCTTTATCTTTTGCTCGTTTTCCCTATTTTCTCCTTTTTCGAATCCAGAGATTCATCCCACATCCACCAACACGGTCAAAGGAGTGAAAACTATTTTGACAAAACGGAGGGAAGTGTTTTTAAAAGAGAAGAGCGACTCCTCTATAATACACGTGCTTTTAAATTCTGCAGATACTATCTGAATATTTGAGTTACTGTGGGAGTTTAGTCAACTATTGTACAATAATTTCAACAGCTTGAAAGCGTCAGAGGAAGTTTAGTGAGTTTCTGTGTGTGTGTGTGTGTGTTCAAGCTCAAGTTTATGTATTTAACGCTTTTCTTAGTCTCAGATCAACAAAAAGTCGCTATGCGGAGTCTTTAAAGAAGAAACGTATGTGTGTGTGTGTGTTCATGTTCAAGTTCAAGTTTATTTATATAGCGCTTTTCTTAGTCACAGACCAACGCAAAAGACGCAAAAGACGTGTGTGTGTGTCCGTGCAATTTTTTTCCATTTATGTTTCTTTAAAAATGTATTGTAAGGTCAGAGATTTTAGCCGTTTTCAGGCTGACAGGTTAAACCACTAGTTATTGATCACAACACTTTGATTGTTCAGTCAATTGTGTCGCTCTTTGCTCTTATTAACTAATGTTGTTTGTGCTCAACAGTGTTACATGTTTTGCACTTGTACAGTAAATGTTATTTTATTATCTTCACTGATTTCTGATCCTTGACTGACTCCTCCTGAGTAAAGGAAACATGATTATGACATCATCCCTTAAGCTGGAGCAAATATCTCAAATAAAACACGGGGGTAAATGTCATGTGTAGGTTTCAAATTCAAGTAGCTAAATATTTTGTATATAATAACCTTCTTATAAGTACCGACTATGAATTGTATGACTCCTGAACCAAAAAAAAAATGACCAAATAACCGTTTATTTATTTATTTATTTATTGGCACATCTTTTATTTAAAAGCGTGGGGAAAAATGAACAAGTACTACTTGAACAACACTCAAATGTACTGGGAACTTTTGTACGCACTTCTGCAAACCAGAAGAATCCTTCTTTGATGTGAGGTGAGTCCAGTGAGGAAAACTCCTTATTGATAATAATGTTATATATTTAGTAATAAACGCAACAGCAAATCACGTCTACTGCCCCGTTCGCCCATGTGTAAAGACGCCAATGTAACGTGTTCTCCGGCAGAATTACGCGCGCTACCACTAGAGGGAGACAAAGACCTAAAATTAAGCTGCCGGTTCTACAATTCTGTCCTACACAGCAGAACTTCCTACATCGCGCTTTGCGCACACGCGAAACCCAATTACATAGAGAGCACAGAGTAAAAGTTGCTTTTAATTTCGGTACTCAGTACAAGGACAATGTAGCCAAATACATACTTAAGTAAAGTAACAAACTACATTCACTCAAGTACTTTACACCTCTGACCTGAATTAAACTAATGGTGTGTGATAATGCAGTGTTTTACAACTTGAAGTTTTTTGTCTGTTACACGTGGTAAAGTGATAGTGACGGAGCAGCCATCTTCAGTTTCAATTATTATTGTTATTATCTGTTACTTATTTATTCCTTAAAGTTCCAATCATTATTGTTATTATTATTTTATTATTATTATTTCAATTATTTATTTATTCCTTAAAGGTTCTATTATTATTATTATTATTTCAATTATTTATTTATTCTTTAAAGTTTCTATTATCAAATCAAATCAAATCAAATCAGCTTTATTTCTAAAGCACTTTAAAACAACTCACGTTGACCAAAGTGCTGTACACAAACAATTATTATTATCATTTACAGGGTTTGACACAAGTGGAACGTTTCACAGAAAGTCAGAGGCAGGAATGTGCTGCAGTGGGCGTGGCGTGGTGGCGTGGGGCGGGGTTAATCCCGTGGTGATGAAACACTGTCCGTGGAGTGTGTACTGGTGCGGACAGGACTGGCGAGATCCCATCAGGCCCGACCTCGTTCTGTGCCAGTGTGGGACATGTGCTCGGCATTTTTGGTTCCCATGTCTGAGTCCAGATTAAACCCTGAACCAGAGGTGTGTTAATCCCACACAACACCTCACACTGACAGAACTGGGGCTCCTAGATCACACAGATCAGACAGACCGCTCAAGACACAAAATTACTTCATTACGAGTAACACGTCACCAATTTCAAAAAGACTTGAGTCAAAGTAGCAAAGTATCCCATTTTAAAATAACTTAAGTATTTTACTCTGTACTGAATACAGGCCAAAAAAAGAAAGAAATGTGAAAACAAATTCTATTCATGAGGTTTTGTTTTCTAATACAGAAACATATATATATATATATATATATATATATATATATATATATATATATATATATATAAAACACCTCAATGTTTTAAAATGGTAGAACAAAGAAGATCAAAAAAGTCAGTCTCAGTCACTCAAATGTGCAAAAGAAAAAAAGAAGATATAAAATAAAATTCTGATTAGTAATTATATATATATATATATCTATATATCACACATATATATTATATATATATATATATTTATACATGTATATATGATATAATATATATGATTATTTATACAATTTTAAATACAACTATATATTATAATTAAATTATAATTATACAGTAAGTGTCCCTCAAATGTAGTGGAGTGAAAATAATAATATAATAATGAGTATTTTTTATAATGAGTATTTGAGAAAAGTACAGATACTCAATCAGAAATGCAGTGGAGTAGAGAGTAAAAGTTGCTTATATTTTTAATACTCGGTACAAGTAGAAAGTAGCAAAAAACATACTTAAGTAAAGTGCTTGAGTAAATTGACGTCGTTACTTTACTCAAGTACTGCCGTGCAGCACAAACCTTCTCCAGCTGGTGGAGGAGCGCGTCTGATGCGTGTGTCTGACGTCAGTCGCTGTGTTACGTCTTTTCTGTTCATTTCCTGTCTTGTCAAACTCACTTTTACTCCATCACTCTCTCTTCATTCACTCGACATCCAGCAGAAAGTGAGACGCACACACACACACACACACACACACGTCCATTAGGACCGGTGCTTTCCTGAAATAGTGCAGTGTGACAGAAAGGTCACGAGAGGTCATCCCTCTCCAGTGTAGCTCATATAGTCACAGAAACAAACTCCTGCCGTTGACCCCTGACAGCTTTGACCTCTGACCTCTCCTCTCAGCAAAGCTCCTCTTTCTGAAGGAGAGACTCGAGCTTCTTCTAATCATTGTCTGAATGACAGGAAGACATTAGTATATAGTTAAAAAAAGACTTTTCTCAATCATTATCTGACTAGAACGGAGGAGAAAGAGCCTCCAGCATCCTCGTCTTCATCATCATCATCATCATCATCATCATCATCATCATCACCTGAGAGAAAGAAAGACCAAAGCGCCAAAACCCGCTTCATTTAATGCTTGAAAACTCATTAGAATTCTCTTTCTTTCTTTTTTCTTTTCTTTGTTTGTTTCTTTCTTTTGATTAAACTAGTAACTAGACTGAATTAGCGTCTTCAACGTGAATGTGCTGAACGAGATATTCATATGTTAATGAGAAGGTGAAAATTGCTAAATCAAGAGTCGGAGTAAACGGACAGTGAAATTGTACGTGAAATTATTTGTATTCATTCAAATAACACAGACACATATTTTTTTATTTGTGTGTAAGTTTGTGTAACTTTAAATGTTTTTTATATATATTATATATTGTTATATATATATTCTAATAATGTATTCTAGCTGCATGTGAATCAGAGCTGAACTTAAAAAGCTGAAAATGTCTTTCACAGATAATAGTAATTTATGATCTACCCGACCGGTTAATCAGGAACCAGGTAAACAAACTCTTCACACACACACACACACACACACACACACACACACACACACACACACACACACACACACACACACACATACACACTCGCTCACTCACTCACACACAAACAAAACACACACACACTCGCTCTTTCACTCAAACACTCACACACAGACACACACACACTCGCTCTTTCACTCAAACACTCACACACAGACACACACACACTCGCTCTTTCACTCAAACACTCACACACAGACACACACACACACTCGCTCTTTCACTCAAACACACACACACAAACTCGCTCACTCACTCACACACACGCACACACAAACACACTTGCTCACTCACTCACACACTCACTCACTCACACACTCACACACACACACCTTCACTTATAGGTAAGGCGCACGTGTGTTGAAATAAGCGCTGAACTGTTGAACTGCGTGAGGTGATATGAACATGGAGAGGTAGTTGCGTGTGATTGGTGCTTTACGGCTCCTCGCACCTGCGTCCCTCTGGCTACGCCGCCTCTGGCTGAGGGCGACGCCTCGGTTACAGCTTCTGAATGTCTCTGTCAGCGCCGCACACTTCAGGTTCTCTCCACACATGTTCCGTTAACCCCGTCATTACACTGCACAGCCTAAACAAAGCTGAGGAATGCTGTCCTGCTGGCGGAGGAGAGGGGGAGGAAAGATCAGAGGAGGAGGAGAGAGTGAGGGAGAGGAAGAACCAGAGGAGGAGAAGAGAGCGAGAGAGAGGAAGAACCAGAGGAGGAGAAGAGAGCGAGAGAAAGACCAGAAGAGGAGAAGAGAGCGAGGGAGAGGATGAACCAGAGGAGGAGAAGAGAGCGAGAGAAAGACCAGAAGAGGAGAAGAGAGCGAGGGAGAGGATGAACCAGAGGAGGAGAAGAGAGTGAGGGAGAGGAAGAACCAGAAGAGGAGGAGAGAGCGAGCGAGAGGAAAGACCAGAGGAGGAGGAGAGAGCAAGGGAGAGAAAAGACCAGAGGAGGAGGAGAGAGCGAGGGAGAGGATGAGGGAGAGGACTGATCCCAAGGAGAGGAAGAACCAGAGGAGGAGAAGAGAGCGAGAGAGAGGAAGAAGGAGAGTGAGGTAGCGACACGGCTCCTGGGTAGCAGCACTAATCACAGGAATGCATCACTACAGAGAAAAGATCCTCCCTTCTTCATTCTTGAGCTACGGGAGCCTCAGGGGCCAGTCTGATGTAGAAAAGCATTTTTCTTTTTCTTTTTTTTTTTTTTTTTAATTGGTTCACCTAAATTCATTTTCTCTTAAAAATATTATATTTTCTTTATTTAACAAACTTAACTTGTGACTCGTAATTTTTATACTGTTTTTCTTGAACAATAGATAACAAAAAGTAGATTCTCATGGTCAGAACTTCATTTCCCAAGATCCTTTGCAATTGTTTCAAGCTCAGGCCTGTGTCAAGCTGTTTCTGTTTATCTGACACCATAGCGAAGGATTATTATCCCCTGTGCAGCGACCCAGCGTTTTGATTGTGTCTGATCCGTTGTATGATCCATTTTTTTCTCGTTTGTAGCCGGTTGCGCTAAGCTAAGCTAAGCGGTCGTGGTTTGTAGTCTCTGTTTGTTGTAATATAAAATATTATTCTGTATTTAGTTTAATCTTACTTCTTCCAGTGTTAGTTTGTCTCAGTTAAGTGTTGTGGCTTCTCTAATGTTTCTTTATTTCTGTTATTGAGCGAAAAGAAGTATAAAGGCGACATGCTTCCGTTTATTTGTGATCGTTTACTTGAAATACAAAAAAATGGGGGCTTATATTTACGAGCAGATTTTAAATTGGCAATTATAAGCACCCCCTACGTTTTTGAGCGTCGAATATTTGAAAAAAAAAAAAAGGGTGCTTATATTTTCATAAATATGACGACAAGGAGATTATATTGTTCTGCAAAACAGAAAAGGAACTAGGTAAATCCCACCTTCGTCACAGAAGAGCAGGAGTAACGCCTCAGACTCTCGGAATCCTCTTCCTGTCGTGAAAGTGGAGCAGGAGGAGCCTTTGTCTTTCATTGTTTTTATCTATTGATTATATTCAGGCGCTCATAAATCACTGAAAACGTTTCACACAATCAACCATCGATTCACTGGGTCAAATAAACCCACGACTTAACTGCAGTCATAATCACCAGGCATACATCATACATTTACGCAATAGGTGCAATAATAGAAACTATTCTAAAGAATGTTACGTGGAAAAACGACAAGATTCACGATCGCCACGAGTTTAGTTTTATTCATGATTGATGATATCTTTTTTTTTTTTTTAGATTTTTCAATATTGGGTTAATTATTAGTCGGTTGCATACGCCGGTGGTCTGTAGTGTTTGGTTAGCGTTTCGACCGCGATCGGCCCTCGAGAGCCGAGAAGCATCTTCTGCTCGAGTCACGACCTGACAAACATTTACCAGCAGCACAATACGGTCAGATAGAGATCAGGCCGAGCTCCACTGGACCAGCCGCTGAAGTTTATCAGACCTAACAAATGTCGGTATAAACAGTCTTTGGTTTGGCACAGTTCTGTTTAACAAAATCTGTGACTTATTCAAAAACAAGTGCCAATTATTAAAAAAATAAATCTTCAGTCTGATATGCTGGTGCCACGCCTGTGTGTGTGTGTGTGTGTGTGTAGATACTTGCAGGGGTGTAAAGAGTACCAGGATAGCCATACTTGAGTAAAAGTACAGATACTTACTGTTAAAATTACTCCATTACAAGTAACAAGTCAGCAATTTCAAAAAGGCTCGAGTCAAAGTAGCAAAGTAGCCAATTTTGAGTATTACTTAAGTATCCAAGAACTTAAGTATTTTAATAGTCCAGTACCTTCAGCTCCTTACAGATGGCAATATCGCCTCATTTTCCCAAGAAATGAATCGCGGTATAAATCGATGCTGGCTTGTTGAGCACAATCACAACAAATGTAGTGGAGTAAAGAGTACAGATACTCAATCACAAATGTAGTGGAGTTGAGAGTAAAAGTTGTTTAGTTTTTATTTTTAAGTACAAAGTAGCAAAAAACATGCTCAACCAAAGTTACTCAAGTACTTTACACCTCTGGATATTTGTGTACAACAAGACCCACGCACTAATCCATCACAGGAACCTGACGGAGTTTCTCACACTTCCCGCACAGAAAGAGCCGAGGAACCATCACCTGAACAAAGGCCTGCTGAAGCAGCAGGAGAAGACACGGGTAAGTGATCTGATGGAGGGGGGAAGAAAGGAGTGCTGATCCTAGATTAGGTCGTGTCATCCTCATTAGACGGAGAAAACGAGGGGATGAGCGAAGAAAGAAGAGAGCAGATCTCAGGGTTTAATCTGAGGGAACGAGCGCAAGATTTAGTAAAGTCATGACGTGGAGGTGAAAGTGTGGAGCAATCACACACACACACACACACACACACACACTGATAACATCCAGTGATGGAATTAGAGACGAGGAGCAGGGGGTCAGAGTGGGGGTCAAGGGTCAGATTTACACGGGTGTGGTGTTATTTTTGTGTTTTTGTGTGTGTTTGTCATCAAAAGGCCTTAATCAATGTCTTGTTCGTGCTCACACAGAATTCCTCCGCTCATTGCGATAAAAGCATCAGCAATGGGATCGTTTCTCTCCCGATTTAATTTTAAAAAAGAATGTAGTTTAGAAATTATGTACCGTATTTACACAAATATAAGCACCATGTGAATATTCCTCGTGATTTTTGTCTCTCTTTTTTTATTTTCATTTATTTATTTTGTATTAACGTTTCTGATTCAATTACGTTAATATTCTCTTAAAAATACATTTTTACATTATTTGACTCATATCATTTTGATATAGTTTTACTCGAATTATAGAAAACAAAAAGTAGATTCTAGTGGTCAGGACTTCATTTCCCAAGATCCTTTGCTCTCCAGTCAGACTCTGCACATGCTCAGAGCAATTGTTTCAAGCTCAGGCCTGTTTCAAGCTGTTTCTGTTTATCTGACGCCATAGTGAAGGATTATTATCCCCTGTGCAGCGACCCAGCGTTTTGATTCTGTCTGTTCCTTAGATTTTTTTTACTACTTGCTCGTGTTCTTCCTTTTCGACTGTTTTGATTTTTTCTGCGATGACACATTCGACTCGTTTGTAGCTGATTGTGCTAAGCTAAGCTAAGTGGTCGTGGTTTGTAGTTTCTGTTTGTTGTAATATAAATTATTGTACAGTGATTAGTGTAATCTTACAGTGTTATTTTGTCTGTGTTAAGTGTCGCCGTGGGTCTAATGCTTCTTTATTTCTGTTATTGAGCCAATAAAAGCATAAAGACGACGTGCTTCCTTTTTTTGTGATTATTCCTGACTTGAAACATGGAAAAATGGGGGCTTTTTTAAGAAATCGGCGATTATAAGCACCTCTCCACGTTTCAAGCGTTTCAAAACTTTGAAAACAAGAGGTGCTTATACTTGCGTAAATTCGGTATATTATTATATTTACTTTACAATCATTTGGCAGACGATTCTATCCGACTAGATTCTACCAGACAATGACGACAAGGAGATTTTAATGTTCTGCAAAAAGTAAATCCCACATTTGTCACAGAGCTTTTCCTACACGGGAGACCGAAAGCGACACACTGCTGGAAGTGAAGTGACGGTGACAGATCAGAAGCAGAAAACACACACACACACACACACACAAATGGGCTGGAAAGTGTCCGGCAAGTGCGTGAGATTAATGAAGGGCATGGAGGCTGAGAAAAGGCTGTAATCAGTGCGTGTCTGGTGTGTTTGTGCTAGATTTGTGTGATAGCAGGAGCCGCTGAGGAAACAACACAATAGCAGGAGACGCCAGAGAAAAGCACCTAAGAACAGGAAGTCGCCGCCGCAGATCAATATTTATAATGCATATTTGTAGAACAGCAGATCGATTAGAAACAACAGATCCGGAGGAATCTAACGCGTCAGCAACATCGCAACGTACCCCAGAATCACTCAAACTGGTGCTAGTTTATTTGAGGAAATGTTTTCGTCATCGTCAATGACACTTTTTCTCTGATGAAGACAAAATGAGAACTATATAAAAACTCCCGCTCAAAGACGAAAACTATAACTACATTTATTGACACTTTCGTCAACAAATAAACAACTAAACAAAAATGCCTTTCGTGACGACGTCCAATCATAATTCGAGCTTGTGGAGAAAGGCGGGTGCAAACGCAAAGAGAACCAATCAGGACACGGAGTCTTTCAGCTGCAGGTAGTTATAGAGGCGAGTGTCTTAAAAAAAATGCTCAGATATTTGGATTCGTTTTACATTCAACGCCACCTTAGAAAACCCATCTGTGAAGATCGTGTGAAGCAACAATCACGGGCAGAAACGCAACACACCTGAAGCGCCATCTGATGATTGATACGTCTTTTTTCACCGTGCAACCATTTGTTACTTATAAACGTGATGCAATTATAATTAATTTTGCTTTACTGTATTTAATTTCCTCTTTGTTGAGGTTTCATTTATGAGAATACATTTATTTGGATTGGAAGAAAAGTTTATAAAAACAAGTTCAAGGAAAATAAATGTTTTTCCAATTAAGTAAGATCTTTGTATATGTTTTATATGTTCATAGTTAACTATGTATTCAGATTTCTGAGACATAGCAACTCTAGGAAACATTTAGAATATACAGCACTTATATTTCCGTAGACTAAATCTATACTGTAATTTAGTCGACTAAAATTCGACTAAAACAAAAAAAAAATTAGGATGACTAAATTGGGACAAAAACAAAACTGAATTATAGTCAAAAGACTACGACTAAAACTAAATTAAAAATCATTGTCAAAATGAACACTGCCTCGAACCCACCGCCATCATCAGCTCCACAGGGAAACCAAAGAGAGCGGGAAACGACTTTACCGATGCCCCTTTCAATCGCTGGAAACTAACGAGCGTTTGAATCTGAAAGGCGACGGTGAAGAGTGAGGCTCCGCCCCCCCGCCGGCCAATCACACCCTTCTTTCTTCTCCCCACCATTCAGCTTCCCGTCTTTCAATCGGATCTTTTCTTTCCTTGGCTTTTTTCCTTGCGTGACTAATCCGCCGCGGAGCTGAGAACTGCTCTCATTAGTGAGACGGAGGGAAACGACATCGGAGAACTTATGGCTTTGACCCGCCGTCTCTCGTCTCCCACCACTTCACCGCTTGTCTTTTCATTGGCCGTCTCGCGGTGTTAGTTTCGTTGTCGAAATATTTTCGTCATCGTCTTTGTCAACGACACTTTTTCCCTGACGAAAACGAAACAAGAACTATATAAAATCTCCCGCTCAGGGACAAAAACTATAACTGCATTTATTGACACTTTCATCAATAAATAAAAACGAAACAAAAATGCCTTTCGTGACGACGTCCAATCATAATCCGAGCTTGTGGAGAAAGGCGGGTGCAAACGCAAAGAGAACCAATCAGGAAACAAAGTCTTTCAGCTGCAGGAAAAACACACTGACTCCGTGAGCGTCTTCAATAACGTCTTCCCCCGGAAGGAAAAAAAAACTCTCAGACATATATATATAATTCTACATTTAACGTGACCTTAGAAAAACTCTCTGTAGCCGCGTGTGTAGCAACAATCACGGGCAGAAACACAACACACCTGAAGCGCCATCTGATGATCACACTTCTTCTTCTTTCACCGTGCAAAAATGTGTTACTTATAAACGTGATGCAATTATAATTTATTTCATTTTACTGTATTTTTTTTGTCTTTTTGTTGAGGTTTCATTTATGAGATTACATTTTTTTGGCATGAAAGAAAATTGCATTAAAAAAAATTTCAAAATAAATGTTTTTCCAAATAAGTTATTTGTGTATATTTTATATGCTCATAGTTAATTGCGTATTCAGATTTCTTAGACATAGCAACTTTAGTAAACATTTAGAATATACAGCACTTATATTTTCCTTAACTGAATCTATACTGTAATTTAGTCGACTAAAATGCTGTGTTCTTTAGTTGACTAAAACTAGACTAAAACTAAAACAAATTAAGATGACTGAATTGGGACTAAAACAAAGCTCAAGAGACTATGACTAAAACAAAATTTAAAATCATTGTCGAAACCAGCCCGTCCCGGAGCCGAGGCCGATGAAGAACTTCACTCTGAGTTTCCGGCGGCTCCTTTGAAAAAAAGCAAAGAAAGAAACCTGCCATCACCAGGCCGAGAGGGGTCAGAGGTCAGCGCGCACACACACCGTCCGGCGCAGGTGGGAAGAAAGCTTTTCCTCGGCTGGATGAAGGTGTTGTGACACGCCGAGACTAAACTCCACCTGAAGGCGACTCAGATGAGAGGGATGGATTACACGAGACAAACATCTCACTCCTGAAGGCAGCAGCTAGTTCAGCCAGTAATGGCTCTGATTTCACTTTACACCCAAACACACGGAAGCTGAGCAAAACGGATGATAATGAAACAATTTTACAGCAGTGTTACTTTTGTTGATGAAATATTTGCGTCATCGTCTTCGTCAACGACACTTTTAGAACTATAGAAAAACTCCCGCTCAGGGACAAAAACTATAATTACATTTATTGACACATTCGTCAACGGAAAAAACTAAAGAAAAATGCCTTTCGTGACGACGTCCGATCATAATCCGAGCTTGTGGAGAAACGCAACGAGTTACTCATTGGTTAATTGGGACACGGAGCCTGTCAATCATCTTTTTTAACCAATTGTTACTATTGTAAACGAGATGCAATTATATTTTAATTTCACTGTATTTTATTTCCTCTTTGCTGAGGTTTAATTTGCGAGAATACATTTATTAGGATTCAAAGAAAAGTTTATTAAAATAGGTTCAAGAAAAACAAATGTGTTTCCAAAATAGGAAGATCTTTGCATATAGTATTTTATATTTTAATAGTTAACTACGTGTTCAGATTGCTTAGACATAGCAACTTTAGTAAACATTTACAATATATAGCACCTATATTTTTGTTGAGTAAATCTATACTGTAATTACTCGACTAAAATGTTGTTGTCTAAAATTAGACTGAAACTAAAAGAAATGAAGATGACTGAATTGGGACTAAAACAACACTTTAAAGACTACGACTGAAACTCAATTTAAAATCTTTGTCAAAATGAACACTGATTTACAGGAAGCTGCAAACTGTTTGTCTGTCGTCTTGGTTCCTTCAATTGAAAGACAAAAAACTATTGTTACAAAATGTGAAGAAGATTCCCATGATCCTCTCTGTGGGGTTTGCCTCATGAGCGGCGTTCCAGATCAGTGGACGGTCATTCCACCCCCTAATCCCTTTTAAGGGACAATAACTCTGTTTCGGACTCTCGATATCTGACGTTTCCTAGCATGAAGAATCTCAAAGCTCCATGACTCACACTGCGTCTGAAGCTTCTACCATCTCACTCCTGCTCTTTACCCTCGGACAGGAGGTTCTGGCTCCTTCCCCCCTTCGTTCTCTCTCTTTCTGTCTGAGACTCAAGAGTCAGTGATACGGGATTAACTTCAAAGCGCCGATCAGTGCGGCTCCTTCACCGCGGCGTTTAATGGACGCATGAGTCCCGTCTGTCGCTCCTTCACTGGATCCAGATCCAACTTCTGATGGGGAGAGAACGAAACTAACAACCTTGAATTACAGAGCAAAACACAACAGTCGAAATCCCTTTAGGGTGTCAAACTCATTTTCACATAGGTCACTTCAGCATAATGTCTGTCCTCAAATAGCCGGATGTAACTTATAAATGTAACTCAAATGTAATGTAACTCATTACATTTGATTACATTTCTGAAATGTCAAATAAATGTAACTACTCCTTAATGTTAAACAACTCATTATTTATCATAACTTAATCAAGTGACAAGTGCAGTTGCGTAGAAATCCCAAGTTTGCTTGCTTTTAACATAAATCCTGTTACATTTTGTCAGCTTATGAAAACACACATAACTCCATTAATGAAGGATCAAACTGTCCACGTCAATAAAGAAAAATAAAACAGTGGAAACACTGCCGCGGCTACTGTAGTGGAAAGGCATTGTGGGAAATGTAGTTTTAGGTCAACACACGCTCTTCGTTTATTTTTTGGTATTTATTTTTAGACACTCTAAACTTTTAATCTCTCGCTGGCCACATAAAATGACATGCCGGGCCACATCTGGCCCCCGGGCCTTGAGTTTGAGACACGTTCTTTAATCAAATCTCATATTAATATTAGAAGAATCCCTTTTGCCTAGATTCTCCTGAATCATGATACAATTATCAAACAAAAAATGTTTATATATTATTTATATATTTTCAATCCCAGACGTGTACTAGCTTTAATTTAAAAAAAAAAACTTTAAAACCAAGCTAAAATGTACTGAAACTCATTACTCAACATGTTACTTTTAAACATGTAATAGTTTCCAAATAAATAAAAAATCAATCATGAATTTAAAAATCGACGGTAAGTTACAAGCCGCACGTTAAGATCACGTGTTTAAAGGATTTTGTCGTTTCAGATGAATGACCTTCTGAGGGAAAATGAGTGGTTTTGAACGATAGATCTCATCCTTATCTGTCTTATTTTCCTGCCGAGAAACAAAAGGAAGCCCCAGGAGACGGACCACACAAGAACACCAGAAACAAGGTGTGAGAGCCGGTTAAACATCAGCCCGTCCACAAGCGTCCGCTCTTATCTCTCCATCTGTCACTCGCCTCTCTCACTCCTCTTCTTCACACCTGGAGACCGTTTCTCTCCGTCTCTCCAACCTGCACACAGAAGTTATTTGGGGTTCATTAATCTTTGTGACCTCCTGAAGTGACGCTGTAAATGTACAGATGTGTAGGACACCTGGTACACACACACGCGCACACACACACACACACACACACACACACACACACACACACACACACACCAGAGCAAACATGTGAGACAAAGAGATCTCACAGAACAAATCTAAGGTTCTGTTTACGTCTTGTAAACAAGCTTTCCGGAACGAGAAGAGACATTATTGTCGTGATGTAAAAACTGAAAAATAGATTAATCTGGAAAAAAAAAGAATAGTTTGAAAACTTGAACACATTGATTAAATAATGCCAAAATTAAGTGTTATACGTCTTGTGTGTGTGTGTGTGTGAGTGAATATAATTCTCTCTCTGTTCTCCACATACACTCCATTACCTCCAGCCTGTCGTACTACGATGTTTCAGAACAGAAGATGAGAGGATGAGGAGAATCCGAAGTCAGAAGATCAGCAGCCCTTCATTCTAAAGAAAGGAAGAGAGTGAGACTGAAAGAGTGTGATGAGCCATGAGCGACACAATTAGAGGATCAAACTTTACTCTATCAGATGACCTCAGGGGTCAAAGGTTAATGTGGATGCTCGGCTGTGCGTGTGTGCTTACGTAAACAGACAACAAAAAGTTGACAGTTTGAGTTGTTGTAGCGCGAGAAGAACCTCAACCAATAAAGTCACACAAACAAGTGGGAAAAGAGAGTGAGTGAGTGAGTGAATGATCGAGAGAGAGAGTGAGTGAGTGACAGACAGACAGATAGAGAGAGAGAGAGAGAGAGAGAGAGAGAGAGAGAGAATGATAGAGCGATAAAACCTCTGGAACTGTTTTTCATATATTAGCATGAAACACGATGTTCTGCTGTGAAGACCATTAGATCAGAATGACTGGAGGCTCCTGGCGTTCCTCTAATCTAATGAGTCGGTGTTAATGGAGAAGACTGGTTTGTGTTTGTGATGTCATGGAGTTCTGGAGGAAATCTGTCCCGATGCCGAGCGCTCCACAGAACGGATGGAGTTAAAGGAGAGAAACGTAACCTGAGGACCATCCTCTCTGAAGAGGGCGATCTCCATCTTTTCTTCTGCGTCATGTGGACCGGTCCAGACAAACCACAGCTCTGAGTTTCCCGAGTGTCCGGCGGCGAAGAGAAACGCAGTGAAGCCTGTTCATCCGGCCGTCTGCGAGTCTGACACACACCGAGTGGAGGATGGAGAACGTGTTTGTGGACGATGGTCTACAACACTCACACATGCTTCACTTACCCATCAATGTCTCAATAAACTGGAGGAAATCATGAAGTTTGCTACTCAAAACGTGGGATGTTAGGTGAAAAGATTCTGATTCTGATTTCTGATTCTGTTTCACGATGGAAAATAAAAAATGTTCAAAATAATGCGACTAACGTGTTCTTGTCACATAGTTACATCTATGTTGTTTCCATCTCGTTTAAAGAAAGAGAAGTGGCGAACAAAGAAGTAAAACTGTCTGTTCACACACACACACACACACACACACACACACACACACACACACACAAACACTTTATCTCTCTCTTTTTGTCTCTCTCACTCTTATGAGGTGCAGATGTGATTCGGTTCCGAGCAACTAGACTAGGCAGCCTTACTATACGATTATATTAATTTATTCGATATGTTATTATTATTGCAGTTTAATATATGCTTCGATGAAGAGACGCGTCTTCAGTCTAGATCAGGGGTGTCAAACTCATTTCACATGGTGGGCCACATACAGTCTAGACTAGAGAGATGTCAAGAAGGCCGGACCATTAGAATTATACCACAAAAAATCACGTCTTTCTTTTGTTTTGGTGTAAAGAATCACAAGCACATTAGGAACATAATGAAATCTAATGAACTGTCCTTCTACAAAAATATTCCATGAAGTACCTCATATTTCCCTAGAAATATCTCGGACGTAAATAAATAGGACGTGGTCTATTTTTCTTTGAAATTTTACACTTTTTATTCCAAACGTTATCCGTTTGGATAACGACACTTTGTCTATCGAGGGTGTAGTGGAGAGATAGAGACCAAGGTCTTCAGTCTGTCTCAGTGATACAGCGTTCTACTCTGATGAACACAGTGAATTGCAGATCATTTAAAATATTAATTCCAAGACTTTTGCTTTTTTTCCACTTTCAAATGATTCTGTGGGCCTGATCAAACCTCCTTGGGGCCGGATCTGGCCCGCGGGCCGCAGGTTTGACACCTCTGGTCTAGACTTAAATTGACTCACTGAGTCTGAGTCTCAAATTCTACTGAGACTGAGTCTAGAAACTCGACGTGACACATTTAGATGGTTGTTGTTGTTGTTGTTGTTGTTGTTGTTCTCTAATCTGTCTCCGTCTATCGAGCGAGTCTGTCATGGATTCTGGCTTAAAGCCAGATGGAACTTATATTTCTATAATGGATCCTGGCTTTAAACCAGGCATGACTCTTATTTTGAAGTTTTTGTGTCTCAGTCTGTGACCTCGTTTTGTGTCACTTGTCCCAGGTGTTGTGTGTCACTCGTTAGTCTGTGTATTTAAGTTCATCCCAGTCTGTGTATCACCGCCAGTTTGTCAGTTGTTATTTCCTGTCACTCTCGCCTTAAGTCTCGTCACGTCTTGTCTAGTTTCTACTTCTTGTGTTTGGATGATCTTGTGTACTGACCTCTTGCCTGCCCCGACCACGATTCCTGAATAAACCCCTCTTGGACATTTAACGCCTTGTGTGCCGCGATCTGGTCCAGGAAGCAGTCGAGCGCTCTGGTGACAGTCGAGCGCTTCATCTCATCCTTCTTCTCTTGGGTGTCAGTCCAGAGGCCGGAGACTCGCTGGCCTCACAGAAGAGATTTGTTTTACTATTTCAAGCATAAATCATCGGCGGCGACTTTATTGTTTATAGCGTTAAGCGTTCTTTTGTTGTTTCTGGCTTGTGTGTGTGTGTGTGTGTATGTGAGCCAGGCCGACGAGATCCTCTATATAACACAGTAACAACAGTGTGTGAGAGTCACCGGCCCACGGATCAGCTAGTCAAACACTCAGAGCCGCGCTCACACACACACACACACTGCCAACAGCACTTCCGCTGCGCTCACACACACACACACACACACACACACACACACTAAACCTTTTAAACAACAGGAAAGAAAAGTAAACTGCATTAAATAAGAAAACAGGCAAAGTGACTAGTGCCCAGACCAATGCCCCTCCCCCACACCATCTCTCTCTCTGTCTGTCTCTCTCTCTCTCTCTCTCTCACTCACTCACGCTTTCTCTCTGTCTCTCTCTCTCTCTCTCTCTCTCTCTCTCGCTCACTCTTTCTCTCTCTCTGTCTGTCATTGTCTCTCACTCACTTTCTTTTTCTCTCTCTCACTCTGTCTATTTCTCTATCTCTCTCTCACTCACTCTTTCTCTCTCTATATCTCTCTCATTCACTCTTTCTCTCTCTGTCTCACTCTTTCTCTTTCTCTGTCTGTTTCTATCTCTCACTCTCTTTCTTTCTCTCTGTCTCTCTCTCGCTCACTTTCTCTCTCTCTCTTTCTGTCTCTCTATCTCGCTCACTCTTTCTCTCTCTCTCTGTCTTCCTCTTTGTCTCTCTATCTGTCTCTCGCTCTCTCTCTCTCTCTCTCTTCTCTTTCTCTCTCTCTC
>CM051494.1:17373347-17385586 GCA_028031935.1 Paedocypris micromegethes
TATATATATATATATATATAGGTATAGGTGAGACGCTTATTTTCCTTATTTAAACACGTATTTTACCCTTTTACGACAAATTATTAAACTATTCAATTGCTCTTTGTTGCAATGTAACAGGTTTATGTAAACGTGCTTATGCTTTATTTTAAAGTTTAAAGAGTTGAAGAACTTTGAGCAACACATGCAAGCTTCCCATTGGCTCTTTCAAGGAACAAGCTCATCGGACGATTCTGAGCTGCTGGTTCTCTTTCCTCGTTCACTCTTCATCTGCTGTTCATCAAAATGACATTTGATCACTCCACGTGTTGAGATTCAAATGAACGTGACTCGATGAAAACCGCAAAACAATCGAACCAGTTCTCTTAAAAGAAACGTGAAGTCTCGTTTTCTCAATCCTGGTTCCTTAAATGAACCCCGAAAATTGCACTAGTTTGCTTAAAAAAAAAAAAGTTTATACCAAAATGTTCACAAATAATTTACGAGAAACACAGAACAACTATTTTTTAACACGTGTGCATTTGTTTTAGCAATTACATACATTTTTTAATGATAATGGCATGTGTGGTGATGAATTTTGTACAGTGTACGGCGTGTGGGTGTCACAGCTTTACGCTTTACAGTGGCATTTGCAGATCAATGGCGCAGCGTGTGAGATGATCGATCAGCCAGACCTTGTTATGCACCATTAGCTCCAGACCGACCGCAGACAGACCATCTCCAGCCGCTCCCAGCTTCATCTCACCATCGATTCCTCCACCAGTTCATTAGTGGCAATCAGCTGATCTGCATCGCTCCGTTCTCTTCTCTTTCTCTCTTCTCTTCTCTTCTCTTCTCCTCCTCCTCCTCTCCTCTTCTCTTCTTGTCCTCCTCTTCTCTTCTCCTCCTCCTCTCCTCTTCTCTTCTCTTCTCTTCTCTTCCTCCTCCTCTCCTCTCCTCTTCTCTTCTCTTCCTCCTCTTCTCTTAGATACAGACACTATCAGTTCGGACACTTTTCACATGCTTTATGCTGTTATGCGTGGAACATAATACATAATACATTATATAATACATGTGTCAAATGTGCTGCATGTGAGCACACACACACACACACACACACACACACACACACACACACGCAGGAGTGTGTGACTGAATTGCATTTTTTTTATTTTTACATTTTATTACAAATTGGGTTTATAACACTGGATTTTGGTAATTGTGGATATCACTTTTTTTTTTTTTCACTTTTTAAACTTTCTTGACATTACACACACTAATAATCTATTTATATAGTATATTTATATATAGAGAAGTCTAAGTGAATAAATAATAGATTTTAATCTTTTTCACACATGCACACACACACACACACACACACACACACACCTATTAAACCTCTCCAACAGGTTTTTTTTTCCTCAAAAACAATTGTTGGTGTACGGTGACACACACATCCAGCAGTGTGAGATTGTGTGTGTGTGTGTGTGTGTGTGTGTCAAAATCAAGCGCCTGTAGCTGTGAGACAGGACGTATCTGCTGTCCGACCCAGAACATTCCTGTAAGGTTAGAATGATGATGAACTAGGCCATTACACACACACACACACTTTCACTGGTGTGTGAGTCTCATCTGAACACTGGGAGTGTGTGGGAACCTGTCACTATCATCGGAAGAGCGGTGTAACGCTACACCAAATGGCTGCGTTTGCTGACACACACACACACACACACACTCTTCAAACCCTTCAGGTACAGTTACAGCGCTTTACTGTATAAACCGTACTGGATTTCTAATAAACATTTAAAATTATTCGAATGTATTAAAACAAATGTTCACACATTATATTATCATTATGTTTATTATAATTTAATTATTCTAAACACCAACAAACTACTTTAAATAGTCAAAAAAAAAAAATTCTAATCTAATGAATCCATAATTAATTGAGTTGGCTCATCTCATTTACATACGTGTCATTAACCCCGCCCCCCCCCACCCCACCTTCTCTCTCTGCACTGCGCTGAAGCTTCTCCTTCCATTAGGCAGCTGGTGAAAGGGTGTAATACTGTGTGATGAAGGGAAGGTGAGAGAAGGTCGGACCTGCGGAGGATCTCAGACCAGCGGCCGTCATTCACCTCAGTCCGTCTGCTGGATTCAGGGAGTGAATGTGTGAGGAAAACGCAATTAGGAGGAGGAGGAGAACGATGATGGAGGAGAGGAAGAGCTCTCAGTTTGCTCCAATTACTGCAATCCCGCAGGACACACACACACACACACACACACACACACACACACAGATATTAGTTTATCTGTTATTCATCAGGAAAGACTGAACCATAGGAAAACTCTTAAAGCGTAAAATAATGACAACAACAGTGAGTTTTGAACACGATTCTTGAGCTGAATTACGGAAATAAATGTTCTCTACATCTACTACACACACACACACACACACACATAGTGACTTTTTTAATCTGTAAAAGTGACCTACAAATGTCCCGTCTAAAAGCGAAGAAGGAAATTATGGGTTAACAATTCAACTGAATCTCACTTTTTAATACATTTGATGAATTTTTCAGTACGTCTCCCGCTCAAGTATTCAAGTTTTGCATAACATTAACATCTAGTTAAATGCATTAATATCCATTATTAATCTCTTAAATTCATTTGAACTGTGATGAAAGGTGGATAAGTTCAGCTGGAAATGAACGGAGAGCCGCGTTTTTAACCCCGAGTAAAGATGGACGAGGATCATCTGATGGGCGAATCACACAAACACACAACTCACGTTTATACACCGGAAAAGATTGACCTGGAGGAAACAGGAGGAAAAAGCCATGGGAAAGGTCAAAGGTCACCAACAGCTGTCACCGCTCACACGATCACCTCCAGATCTGAGGAAGAGGATTGGTCACAGTGTGTGTGTGTGTGTGTGTGTGTGAGAGAGAGACAAAGAGAAAGAGGAGAATAAAAAACAGTGAGAGAGAAATGTATAACCTAATGTATGAATGTATGTCATAAATAATAAATGGGACTTTTCATTGAACGTCACAAAATTATGATTGGACCGAAGACTTTTAAAGTAAAAGAAATCGACAAAAATGAAAATCCATAAATCTGTATCCAAATGTAATATTCATGTAGCTTAACACTTTAAATCCCTCAAACTTAAATAAAGACGTAGCATTATATTAGAGTTTTGTTTGCTCACAACCAACCATTTTAGAACCGATGCAAGTACAGTGTGTGTGTGCGTGTGTGTGTGTGTGTGTGAAGCTGAGTCAGTGTTTGTAATTGTGTTTGTGTTTAAATTGTTATTGATTGAGAAGCTTTAACTCTGTCTGAGCCTCAAACAAGACGACACTCGGCTTTCACTGTCTGACCTCATCACTGCTCTGAGACAAAAGGAGAAGATAAAGCCTCTCGCTGTGAGCGCACCGGAGAGAAAGCGATAGAAGAGAAACAAGAGAAGAGATAATGATCAAGACAAAGATAGCCAGAATCAGAATAAAAGACTTGGAGTGATGGGGAGAGAGAGGAATAATACACAGTACAACGAGAAAAAAAGCGAGTCAGCAAAAAGTCAGACTCTGTCCTGGATCTTCTGAGGATGGATGAGAGGTCACGAGAGGAAGGTGATGGTCTCACCGTCACACACAAACACACACTGAAAAATTCTTCTTCTGCCCGGAAGAAACGGTCTTCTAACTACTTCTCTCTGCAGGTGAGAACAAAGCCAAGAACGAAGCCAGACGTTTTATCACAAGTAAAACAGCCAGAAAACACACAGCACGGTATTGTAGAGTTTGACAAAAGCCGCTTCTGTTCCTCAAAACTCTGCGTCCATCAAATCAATGGAACAGAACCCAAGCCAGGACCATCATGTAGAGTAGGATAGGGTGGAGTAGAAAAGAGTAGAGTGTAGGGTAGGGTAGAGTGGAGTGGAGTAGGGTAGGGTAGAGTAGAGAGTAGAGTAGGGTAGGTTAGGTTAGGTTAGGGTAGGGTGGAGTAGAGTAGAGTAGGGTAGGGTTAGGGTAGGGTAGGTAGAGTAGGGTGGAGTAGGAGTAGAGTTAGGGTGGAGTAGAGTAGGGTATAGGGTGGAGTAGAGTTAGAGTAGGGTAGAATAGAGTAGGGTGGAGTAGAGTAGAGTGGTAGGGTAGGGTATAGAGTCAGGGTATAGAGTAGAGTAAGAGGTGGGTTAGGGTAGAGTAGGGTAGGGTAGGGTAGGGTAGAGTAGAGTAGAGGTAGGGTAGGAGTTAGAGTGGAGTAGGGTAGAGTACGTAGAGTAAAGGGTGGAAGGGTAGTGGTAGTAGAGTAGAGTAGGAGTAGAGTAGAGTAGAGTAGGGTAGGGTAGGGTAGGGTAGGGTAGGGTAGGGGGTTTGGTAGAGTAGAGTAGAGTAGAGTCGTAGGGTAGGGTAGGGGTAGAGTGGGGGGTGGGTGGGGTGGGGTAGGGTAGGGTTAGTAGGTAGGGTAGGCGTAGAGTAGGGTAGGGTAGGGTAGGGTAGAGTAGAGTGGAGTAGGGTAGGGTACAGTAGAGTAGGGTAGAGTAGGGTATGGTAGGGTGGAGTGTTGTGCCTTTGTCAATGCATCACATTGTTACAATGAAATTGGGAATACTACTCCATTTGGTGCAACAAAAGGAAAATAATTTATAAAAAACATGTAAATATTATTTACATTTATATTTATACCTACATTTTAAAATTTGCCTTAGCTCTGTTGCTAACTTCTAATTGCTAGCTCTAGACTAGGGGTGTCAAACTCATTCTCACCGAGGGCCACATCAGCGTAATGTCTGTCCTCAAAGGGCCAGATGTCACTTATACATGTAACTACATGTAATCTAATGAATCTTTTGTCAGTTTATGAAAACACACATAACTCCATTAATGAAGGATCAAACTGTCCAAGTGAATAAAGAAAAATGACATAAAACTGTGGAATCACTGCCACGGCTACCATAGTAAAAAGTCACCGTACGCTCTTATTTTATTTTTTGGTATTCATTTCTACACACTCAGGACTTTTAATCTCTCGAGGGCCACATGCAATGACATGGCGGGCCACATCTGGCTCCCGGGCCTTGAGTTTGACACATGTGATCCAGACCAAAAACGAACGCGGCAAATTTAAATACCACTAGAATCAGTCAGATCAGATGTTGACGCACTTTATTTATTTGTGGTGTAGCAAGGATTGCTGCTCAGACTCTGCTGGAGGAGGTGAGACTAAACTAAAGACGAGGAATAATAGCGAACAGCTTTGTTGTGAGGTGGTTTGACTCTAATGTAGTAATTATTAGTATTTGACATCTAGGGAAAAAAAAAAAAAACACGTCACAGTCCATAAAAAAAAAATAAAACGGGTGAAAGCGGCTCATCTGAACGCACTTCCTGTTGGAACATCCGACGCTTCCTGAATCTCAATGGAACCAATAATCACATTTTCATAATCCATATTACAGTGTTTCCCCACTCGTCCCTGATCTCATCAGGATCTCATTACAGCGTCTCCATTGTCTGGTTGGGTTGAGAAGAGCGGCGTCTGAATATCAAAGATTCCCCGATGTCTCCCGGAGCGTTCGCTGCTCGTGCTTCTGTTGAGCGATGTCATTCTTGAGAGCGATTACTCTCCACGCTCATCCACATACAGATGAAGTGAAGAGGAGGACGAGAGGGAAGGATCGGCGAGGAGAGGAGAGCAGAAAGGCCTTTACACCTTCAACTCCTTCATTAAAGCTCGGCGTGATCCCTTATTTCACCACACAATTACTCCAGGATGCAAACCGCGGTTTTAGCTTCATATTGCGGCAGGATTCTCTGTTAAAAGATTGCGATTTTGATTCTACACCTTCACAATCTTAATTCAGCATTTATACGATTCTGACAAACTCTGGCCAGCAATTTCTGTCAGACAGCTCGTGAGGGAGAAGGAGTGAGGAAACACAACGATAAAGTAAGTCTACTTGTAAAATGATTTTATTCTGAAGTGTGTGTGTGTGTGTGTGTGTGTGTGTGTGTGTGTGTGTGTTTACTGTGGTTTCAAACCAGAAGTCGACACTCAGCAAAACACATACACACATCTACAGTTGAGGACAAAATGATTAGCCCCGCCTACAAAATATTAATCATGGTTTGAAAAGTAGTTCAAAACTGCTTTTAAACTGTGCTAATTGTGTTCTCAACTGTACATAATACTGTACCTTGGCATGTTTATTTTTACGTTTTATGGTGATATTTGCTTTTCCTTTACAAATTTAGTTTTACATTACATTGTTTCATAAAATGTATTTAAATTTGAAGTATAAGTAATGTGTTATTATTTTGCTGTTTGAAAACCTGATTGGGTTTTTAAAATAATAAAATATCCAGAAAGAATCGTTAAGTTTATTCTAAGCAAAAAAATCGTGATTCTCATTTTTCCCAGAAGCGTGCAGCTCTGATTTGTCTATAATTTACCATCCACTCAGGGGTTGTGGAATCCACCGGACAGAGATTGAACGGCTGCACCTGCGTAAGCGAGAATTGAGCGCGTGACCCACGCCAGAATGTTCTGATTGGCTCAGAGCTGTGGGTGGAGTCAGCGCGTACAGAACTTCTGCGTCCTTATTCCGGCAATCTTCCTTCCGCTTTCACACGGGGCAGAATGCCGGCAATATACCAGGAACGTTACAGGTAAAAAAAAAAAAAAANNAAAAAAAATAAATGAGCAAAAACTACTTAAAATAAGTAAAATTATCTGCCAATGGGGTAACAAATGTTTAATTGGTAAGAGCTTCAAACAAAACCTATTTTCTTGATACAAGCAAATTCATCTTTTACTCTCAGTTCTAAGATAGCTCATTGATCCTGTCTGAAAAAACAAGATTTATTGTGTCATTTCAAGATCTTTTGGCTTGTCAAGAATTCATTTTTTGTAGTGTACCCATGCCGGCATATTCCCGGCATTTCTCTGTTCACACGCAAGTGCATGTCGGCAATATACCGGTAATTTGCCGGGAACGTGTGTGTGTGTGTGTGTGAAAGGATCTATTAATTAGCCGTTGGATGCCAAGCACTTGGCCAAGCAGCAGCAGACGTCTGATTGGCCGGTGTGGGGTTGCCCTGGGCCCGTAGGACGCGGCGTGAGCGTGTACACAGACACACAAAGAGCTGCTGGGAGTGACCTATGCAACCAGCATGTTAATGCCACCCAGCTAGTAAAGCTCGCCACCCGCTGCTGCAGCGCCTAACTGGGAATATTCATCTCGCCATTAAACTCTCACGTCCTTGACCGCTGGGACAGACACGCCCAAGCACACGCTGCGAGTTTAGGAGTGAGTGGACTGAACGTGCGTCCGAAATCACCAAAAACCAAAACCAATGTGTTTAATCTGCAACGAGACGGTCCAGATTGTCAAAAGTGGTCGTGAAACGCCATTATCAACGCACGCACAATTTGAACAAATTATCCTCCGGACACAGAGGTGAGGACTACTCAAGTAAACCAATTGTCCCATCACATCAAACCAGTCACGAGGAAAACCACACACACACACACACACACACACACACACACACACAGAATAATGAGCATTAGAAGGTAAAAGAGAAGGATAGATCTTAAGAACTTGCGTCAACTTGTGGTGTAAAAAGTACCAGACAGTCATACTTGAGTAAAAGTACAGATACTTGTTGTAAAAATAACCAATTTATTTTGACTCGAGTCAAAGTAGCAAAGCGTCCAATTTTAAAACTTGAGCATTTTACTTGCACTGAATTCAAACAAAACAAAACTGGAAAAAAAGAAAAAAAACATTAAGAAATGTGGAAAAACTCTTTTCATGAGGTTTTGTTTTCTAATACAGAAACAAAATGTAGCACCTATGTATTAAAAATAGTAGATAAAAAGAACAACTGAACTCACACAGTTAGAACACACACGAACACACACACACACACAGAAGTGGGCAACCAAAGCCTCACATGTGTCCTGGGGCAACACGATAAACCTTTCTCTGATGCTGAAATAGTCCATGAGGGAAGACCGCTCTGTTTGAAGGGACTCAAAAGGATGAAATAATCCAGAATATAATCCAAAACACCATGTTCTGAGTTCAACTAAATTTAAAAGGCTACATTCATTTCATTGACAGCACAGATAATTCACAACTTATGATCTTTCTCAGACTGTTTTATGGAGAAAAGGGCGGTGAACAATGATGTCAAACTTATGAAGATGCTTTGGGTCTTACAAACCTCACACAAGGCGGGAATAACATGAATGAAGTTCACAGATTCTTAGAGATCGAGAGATTGTTTCTGTACATTCATTCAAATTCGGAACTCGACCGATATTTTTCCCGACTTCGGACTGAACGACAATTTTGTAAGTGGACCTTCCGAATTTATATTTGCGGACTTTGTAGTGGAAAATTGCTTGTTTAAAATGGAATGACCGAGTCGGTGATGAAGTCAACGCCTAGAAGTTTGTTAATGATTCTACTGAAAGGTTCTGATCTGCAGAGAGAATTAAATCTCCAGGCCTGGAGACGTTAACCGTTAAAAAGAGTCTCTCCCGAGTTTCCAACTCATCTCTTACACCCTAATAAAAACAACATTATTCAACCATTAACAGAAAGATTTGATCACATCATGTTTCATATTAAAGTTCAGCCACGTAGTCTTAATTTCTGCCTCATAAGCTTAAATTTAGTCACGTAGGCATTAGGCCTTTCTCACCCCAGACATTTCACTAAAAATACGAAAATCTGTTAATACGATCATTAGCACGTAATCAATTTCAAATAAGGGAAGAGGTAAAGCAACGTACAAACTTGAAACATTTCAAATATAAATATAAAAAGGACATTAATTCGAACTACATTAAAAACGGAATATTTTGGTTATAGATTATCTTGGTCCTTGGTTATCTTGTATCAAGGGTTTAAGTTAATTTATGATGTCGCTGTGGATACAGTCTTAAGTGGAATCTTATGTGTTAAGTGGAATCTAAAAGTAGGCGGGGCTAGATAAGTTGTACTTTCTACTCCGTTTCAAACATGTATTGTGGAAATGAGCATTATGATCGTACTATTATTATTATGTTGTGGCTTTTGTGTTGTTATTATTTGTCATGTACATGTTTGAATGAATAAACAAAAGTTAAATTTCAACCACAACTCCTGGTCATGAGCAATCCTGAGATGTGATGTCACCTTCCTCCTCCTGAGTAAACAAGCGCATGTTTGTTGTGGGCGGGACGTCCCGATCAACAGGAAGTGTGTGTTGTCTCGTGGAGCCACTCTAGATCCACTCAGCCCATGTTTTCTCACATGTTCTCCTTCCCAGATGCTCCTCAGGCTCTGATGTGACAGTAAAGGCTCGTGAGAGAGATTGACGATGGCGAATGACGCCGAGAGCGTCCGCGTTCACGCACATTCCCCGCCTCCTGCTGGGACGTCCCCTCCCACTGAGTAAACACACACACACACACACACACACACGGCTGCTAAACACTTGAGTAAACACACAAACACCAGCAGGAGACTTTGGGTTTTTTTTTTTTTTTTAAACTCACCTTACAAAAAATGCTTTTGCTTAATTGCCAAACGATGCTTTTTTTTTTTTTTTAATTTTTTTATTTAATACAACAGATTTGCTTAGATTTTTTCACACCATTTCCAGTGGAACATTTACTTCGTCATTCGTATTCTAATTTGTATATCAACAGTGTGCACAATTTTTTCATTCATATTTTTTTTACCATTTACCATTGTGGCTGCAGCAAAATGTAAATTTCTCATTGTTGGGACAAATAAAGTGTCGCATAATAAAGTGGGATAATAAACGTCTTCATTTGCATTGTTATTGCACATCCTATTAATTGTTGTTTCTTTCAATTTTTTTTCTCTTTGCATTTTTTTGCCTTCACTGTTGTCTTTTAAATTGTCGTTATTCGTTTTCTGTTAAAAACTCTTTGCTGCTGCTGTACACAAAAATTTCCCCTAGTGGGATCAATAAAGTCTTATCTTATAAAGATACATTTATTTTTACTTAACCATTAAAATAGGTTTTTTTTTTGAAAGACTAAAGAGAATAAAACATGGATTGAATTCCATTAATGTGCAATAAAATGACTGGAGCAGTAAATTGATGGATTACTTCCATAAACACAGATAAAGTTCAGTTTACATGTGAAGTGTGAACAAGGTGCTGAGGAGTCGCACGTCCCGTCACATTAAAGCAGTCACGAGGAAGACCACACACACACACACACACACACACACACACACTGATTGATGAGGATTAGAAGGTAAAAGAGAAGGATAGATGTGAAGAACTAGCAGAGGTGCCATACCAGACAGCCATACTCGAGTACAAGTACAAATACCTATTGTAAAAATTACTCCAAGTCACCAATTTCAAAGACTTGAGTCAAAGTAGCAAAGTATCCCATTTTAAAAGAACTTTAGTATTTTACTTGCACTGAATTCAGACAAAATGCCAAGAAACGTGAAAAACTATTCATGAGGTTTTGTTTTCCTATATAGACATTTAATTTAACACCTTAAAAATGTTAAAAACCTTAAAAAAATAAAAAACATAACAAAAAGTCAGTCTCAGTCAAAATGGAGTGTGAAAAGAAAAAAGTAGTAAAATAAATTGACTAGTAAATTATATATGATTTAGCGCACAATCACAATGTAACAAGTAAAACTGCAAGTGTCCATTCCAATGTAGTGGAGTAAAGAGTACAGATACTCCATCACAAATGTAGTGGAGTAGAGAATAAAACTTGCATTTATGTTTGATACTCAGTACAAGTACAAAGAAACACTTAAGAAAAGTAACAAAGTCAATTTACTCAAGTACTTTACACCTCAGAGAACTTGTGATGATTGATGTACACACAGCGCTATTCCTGACACGCTGATAAGTGAGAGTGTGTGTCGCATTGATTTGAACACTTACTTTCTCTTCAGATTAGTTTGAATTTTAGTTATTTTTTTCTGAAGTTTCAGGTCATTTATGTGTGTGTGTGTGTGTGTGTGTGTGTGTGTGTGTGTGTGTGTGTGTTGTATTTGCAGAAATAGTTCTTGTCTTCTGGCAGCTTGGGCTTTCTGTGAATCAGCAAGTTTGTCTTTCTTTTCCTCCTGTTTTTCTTCCAGGAACAGAGCGCTGGGTCATATATAGTTTAGAAGCTTAGGATGAATAAGTTAATGGACGGTTCTGTTTCGCCCAGAAGGAGAGATGCTGCTCATCTTCAGCGCACACACACCAAAGCCAAAAGATCTTGAATTGCTCTTGAAATTTATTTTATTATTTTCTTTTTAGACAAGATAAAAAAAAAATATGTTTAAAGAGAAAAAGTCAGACCAGATAAATTAACCATCTTAAAATTAAGAGAAAAAGATTAATTTGCGCGTTTCAAGACATCTTACGAAGTAATATTTTCTCACCTCATTGACAGAGTTCTTCTTGATTTAAGTCTTTTTTTTTTTTTTTTTTACTCCTATTGTTTTTTAATTTCTTGATTTTTTTTTCCTCTCCACACACACACATCCCCATCTTTGTTCCTGGCACACGCTCTAGTTAAACTCTTTACCTTTACACTTCTCTAGAATCTTTGAGTATTCCATTAGTGACAGAAGTCCTTTAACGCAGCGCAGTGCAGAACGTCTTCCTGAGATTATGACATTCAGACCAACACGCTCCAGTTGCGTCGCTCGCTGAAGTCTGTCGACACGCGTGTGAACATGAGGGACGCGTGTGAAGCCTTCACACCTCCAGCTGCTCCAGGAAGAGGAGCCACGTTTCAAAAAGAACATTCACTAAAGTACCACACACACCAAATGATTTGAAAATGGTTTAAAAGGTGTGTGTGTGTGTGTGTGTGTGTGTGTAGATAAGCATATCATTGTGTGTGTGTGTGTGTTTATTCAAACGCACACACATATCCAAAGTGGTTTTAAAATCGATGAAGTAAATATACATCTCAAGCATAAATATGAGTCTACACACACCCATCCAGATTGATTTTAAAATAGATTAAAAGTGTGCGTATGCTTCTATATATTGGTGGATGTAGAAGCCAAAAAGCAAAAATAAAAAAATAAATAAAACAATCCACATTCTGGGAGAACACACACTTATTTTATATTTTGGAAGATAAATATTTGAAATACTAGTGTCTTTCTGTTGTGTATTTGAAGTGCGTGAAGATTAAATTAACTTATTTATGTGTTTTACACGTCTGTTTAAAAAAAAAAAAAAAAA
>CM051494.1:17385607-17397265 GCA_028031935.1 Paedocypris micromegethes
AAAAAAAAAAAAAAAAAAAAAGACTGGCGGAAATGATTCGCAATTTGAGACAAGATTTTTCCGAAGATGCATTCAGTTACTCTGGATTTTTGTCATCCTAGACATCGTAAGTCTGGGTACCACTGTACTGTATATAATTATAAATCTGTATATCTAATCCCAGCAATTCTGAGTCTGTACGAGGGACACACACACACACACAATCCAGTTCTCTTGCTCGTTTCTGGACTGGTAGAAACCGGAGACCTGGAAAAACCCATGCAAGCATGAGAACGTGAAGCTCAAACTCGACACCAGAACTCGAGTCAAACGGGTTCTCGCTGTGTGGCCAGGGAATGTGCTTCTTAAAAGCAGGTCAATTTGACCCGGGGGACTTTTATTATGCATATAAAAGTGTCTAAAACCAAGTTCCCAAAGAGTGTGAGTGTTAGACAGTGGTGTATTATGTCTCTTTGTTGCAAAGAAACTAATATTATTTGATCTTTCTGACTCTTTTTAGCTTCTATTTTGTCTGAAGGGTCAAATTGACCAGAACATTATCACAGTATCTATGTAACAAACATGTAGCGTATAGTGTTACAAATGTGAACTGAATCATGTTTTATAAGATAATTACACCAAATAAGCCAAGCAGGAGAAGTTTCAAAGTGAAAAAATACTTAAGTATTTTAAAAATATTTTTAAACTTTGAAAACAGGTCAATTTGACCCGAACATATTAGAAGGGTTAAATACAAAAAGGAAATAATTCTGAACATTCGGTTCATGATGATCAGGCCACAAGTCGGAGCGGTTTTGGCCAATCATCCAATCGCACACGGTGATTTCACGATTGTGTTCCCATCCAGCACTAGATTATTCACTCTAGATTTATTCTTCATTGATGTTCAGAATGTTAGTGTGTTGTTGAATTCAGTTCCAGCTGATGTCAGGACGGCTCAGTCAGGAGATCTGGGTGAAGAAGAGCATGCTGACAGGCCGTGGTTTAGCTTCAGCGCACCTCATTCGTCCCGTGTCAGAGGTCATTCTACTTCACCCTCCGAGCCAGAGGTCAGAGGTCAACGTCTCCTTTCAGCACGCAACACGATGCTGCAGACATGCTTGTGATAACGATGCGGTCCAGATGTGGAGAGATGGAGATGGACCAGTGTTGCCAGATAGTCACCGTTTTCCCGCCCAAAAGTCGTTGAATAAGTAAATAATTGGAAACTTCAATGTGTTATATTTACTGTAACATTACTGCACACCAGATTAGTAGTGAAGCCAGTTACCACCAAAAAAAAAAATTACGAGTAATTTTATTCACTGCGCACACACTAATATATGTTCTTCTATATCGCGTTTCTAAGCAAAACACTGAAAAAGCAGGAATTTGTCTAATTTTATATTTATTATTTTAAGAGTATGAATGGAATTAGTCTATGGAGCATAATAGATGTCGGAATTCAAAAAGTTTGTATTTTTTAAGATGGTCCAAAATATTTAATTGACTGCCGAGGGATTACATCACAATACAGGATTACAAGTTCTTACCTTTGGGGCAGAACAAACCGTTGTTGTTTTTTTTTTTTTAAATATTATATTAAAATTATATTTTGCTCACTCAGGCATCTTTGCAAAGTCTCTCAGCTTTATTAAAATAAATAAGATAGATAAGATAAGCTGTATTGTCATTGCACAAGAAAAGGTGCAGATACAAGAGATAAGAATATCCAGTCAGTGCAAATCCAATAAACAATGTAATAATGTACACTAAATGTAAGCAAGAAACAAAATTTAATTTAAATAAAATAAACTAAACAAAGAGACCAAACCAGTTACCAATCCACTTCAACTAATCGCTGAAGCAGGACAAGTGATCAACGAATAATAATGGCTGACATGTCAGAGAGCAGCACAAGTCTCAAACGTAGTATAAATGATAGATAAGACGTTATCAATCCCACTAGGGGAGATGTGTTTCATCAGCAGCAAAAAACAGAAACGAAAGGGACAATTTAAAAGACATCAGTGAAGGCAAAAATGCAAACATCAACGAGAACAAATGCAGGAAAATGGTCAGTTTTTAAAATGGTAAAAGTCTGTTGGTGAAAGGAAACTTGCTCAAGTTCAAGGGTCATAGAGCCAGCAGACATGGTCATAGACGCTTAAACAGACGAAGATCAAAACTAGAGGCAAAGAAAACATGGAAAAGCACAAAATACGTGCAGGAACCTGCTCAATCTGGCAACACAGTCCAGGACACAGAAGCTTCAGGTAAATGACATGATGGCAAAGACTCCTCTGTGTGTGTGTGTGTGTGTGTGTGTGTGTGTGTGTTCCCGAACGAGGTCTGACGTCACTATTACCGTTGTAATAAACAGATCCAGAGCTTCATATTAGACGAGTATTAGCGACTTGTGTTTTTACTAAACGTAATTGTCATCGGGAAGATTGCATCGGTTTCTGGTCAGTTAGATTCCACACACTCGTCTTGATTTTCTTTGGCCATCTTTGCCCTTGTGGGGGCAACTTGAGAATCCAGTTTGTGCCAAGAACAAGAGGAAGAAAGAATTAATCCTGGATAATTAAAAGCTATAAATCTGCGCGTTTGAGCGTTAACGATGGGCGGATGATGGAGACGCTCGTACACACTTGAGGTTTCATCCAGAGGCTTTGAAGAGCAGTAGATGTGGCCTGATGGTGGATACGGGATTTGTGTGTGTTTTAAGATTTCTCTCCGTCTCGGGAAGGAGGGAATGAGGCGAAACACAGGCGCTGGCTGTTTACACGAGGGCACCAGGGTTGAATTGAGGCGTGTATCCATCTTTAATGTTCTCAGTTAAAACATGAAGCCGGGAGAAGAGCGCTGACAGACACACACACACACACACACACACACTCGTGTTGAGATGCTGCCAGGTTCGTGAGAAGTGTTACACATTTGCTGTTTGAGGAAAGTGGGGGAAAAAAAGAAAAATACAAAGTTAGACAGAAGGGGAAAGAGTGACTTACACAAACACTGACGTCATTTGATGAATCCAGTGGCCTGGAAATGAACCAGTGTCTAGAAACGTTTAGTGTTTCATGGGAACATAATTCAAGGTGGAATCGTGAAGTCGATTCTACAAATAGACGCTTAAAACCAGAGGTGTAAAGTACTTGAGTATAGGGACTTCCTTACTCAAGTATGTTTTCTGCTACTTTGTACTTGTACCGAGAATAAACACTACAAGTAACTTTTACTCTCAACTCTACTGCATTTGTGATGGAGTATCTGTACTTCTTACTCCACTACATTTGAATGGACACTTGTCGTTACATCGTGATTGTGCGCGACAAGCCACCATTGATTTATACCGCGGTTAATTTCACGAGGAGACGATTTTTGATCTACCAAAAATAAGCACTTTTAGAAATTCGTCAAACTTGCGGAAAACAATTGAGGTAAGAGTCTCTTCAATGTTAAAATGAAATTGTCAAGTTTAACTATACAGATCCTCCCTGACATTACAATGGTGTTTTAATCATATATAATATAATAAAACATTGCGAATAAACAGTTTGTTTTTCACCTTTCTTAGTGCTTTTTCCAACCCACGTTCAGTGCGCGTAAAATACTCAAGTTAGTTAATTTAATACATCGGAAACTTTGTAATTCTACTCAAGTCTTTTTATAAATCGGTGACTCATTACTTGTAATGGAGTAATTCTTACAGTGAGTATCTGTACTTTTACTCAAGTATGGTCATCTGGTACTTTTTACACCTCTGTTTAAAACTAAAGTGCAAAATCCTTTCACTTTGTAATACTGACAGAAATTATTGTTTTAGTTTTGCTTTGTCAATTAGTCCTTTTAAACAAACTTTAAATGCGAACTTGAGTGCAGTAAATAAAAAGCACTGTTATACTGTAAAAATAAACCATAATGAAAAAGAAATCATAATTTTTTAGTGTTAGTATGACCACTAGGGGCAGTAAGCTCGTTTAACCAGCCTGTGAAGGAGTGTTTTTTTTTGGTTTTTTTTTGTATTTTACTCAATATGTTATAATTCCGAGCACAGACAGGCTCAACACTGCATACGAACAGAACAGACGGAGATTCATTCGGGTTCAAACCGCTTTTTACCTCATTATTAACGGAATGGTAAATCTCAGTGTAGGAAACAAATGAAAATTAACTAATTGTATCCTCTTGTTCTTGGCACAAACTGGATTCTCAAGTTGCCCCCACAAGGGCAAAGATGGCCAAAACAAAATTAACGTATAAAATGAGTTATATGTGACTAAATTATAAATGAAAATAGCCAATGGCGTAGCATTTCCGCCTACGGTGTTTCATATAGGCAACTGCGAACAAAAAAATAAATAAATAAATAAATAAAACAAAAGGCGAGGAAAAAAAAAAAAAATGCTTAATTGTGTCGCCTATCGTTATAGGAAATAATTTCTTTAACAGAGACGACATTTTGTTATATGGAGTTTCTGTTGAGAGAGTCAATCGTTAAGACTACGTCATTGAGCTGCTTCAAAAAAATCCCTCAAGACCGGTCTTTCCAAACGAGCTTTTCAGGACCATCTCTAATTTTCTTCCTTGAGATTTGTTTACAAATATAAAGCCCCTTATAAATCTAATACATTATCATTATTATTATTATTATTATTAAGAGAGGTACCAGAGTACTTTTCAGAGCGCGAAGGTCTCCACTGTGCTGTCGGGACGTTTAAAACCTGAATAGATCATCACTTCAGTCAACCATCATTAGTCGGAGTGACGGCGAACCATTGAGCTTCTTCAGAACGGTCCTTATCTTTTCATCGATGCGTTGACATGAATCACACCTGAGGAAAGTCCCATTACATATTACGGTAAACAACTCAAAGTTCTCCATCCGCGGGAACGTTTCTAGCCGTGTGGAAGCGTCTCCTCCCTCAAGTCCTGGGACGCCATGGGAATCCATCCTGTGGTGGGACATGTAGAGATGTTGAGGAAACGCCGCTCATTCCTTCCATCCGTCAGCGAACCCTCATTTCACATGAAGAACTGTTTTCACAGGCAGGAATTAACAGGAGCTAAAGTTTGACGTTGGCGCACGGACACGTGTGTTAGCGTGTGGCATTCTTGCGGTGGATCCTGATGAAGGCAGAACGCCATGAAGAGGCGGTTACAAACAGATCCTTGTCTGGGAACCACGCGGAACCCGTGCGAGGACTTGTCACCATCGCCGCAAACCATTTCACCGTGCGATTTCGCTTTGATGATGTGATTCGCTCTTCCCTGGAATGCGGGTTGGCGTGTAATGAGTCTGAGGCAACGATGGCAGTCGAAGATGCTTCTCATTGCTTCGGAAGAAACCATCTCCTGAAAGGCATTGGCGGTGTCGTTTTTCTCGTCTTCCAACGAATATCTTTAACGTTTGAGCTAATGAACAAAGGACGAACGCAGACGTGTTGTAAAGTCGCTTTAATCAGTTCAGGTGAAGCCGGCTGAGGATTCTTCATCGTGAACTCCCATCACTTCAGAAGGAAACCGAACCGAAATCCAGAACCTATGGAGGAAAAAATCCAGATGAAACTGAACCACAACTCTCATCGTCTTTGTTTTCCCTCAGAACAAAAAGACACGTTTGTCCATCAGAACTTCATTAAGAAGTCCCAACCAGAATCAGAATCACCCTAATTCGCCTGGTATGTACATGACAAACAAGGAATTAGATGTGGTCTTTATTTCTGGAAAAAATAAAAATGGAATAGAAATACACACATTGAGCAAACAGTTACATCATGAAAAACAAATGTAAACAAAGTGGTTCGTTATGAAACATCAAATATTGCAACATTTGCAAACCAATGTCCCTGTCAGAATAACACAGACGGACGGAAGGAAAGATGGAGATTTTAGATTCATGTCGAATAAAAAGATGGTCAGAAACGGGGAAATAAAGTCGACCGCTGTGCGTAGCTGGTGATCTCGCTCAGATAGAGAGAAAACTGTTTGAGATGTTCCAACATTAGTTTGCAAAGCCCTTCATCTCGTCTGACACTTTCTTCTGAGAGACGCATTAACATCTTTGTTAGGGGGGGGGGGGATAAAATATGAAAAACGTACCAGATCCTTCATCCAATCCTACCAATTATCTTGGCACGAGGAGGAACATAGCAGGGAAATGTCTTGAGTGTGTGCGTGCGTGCATGTGTTGTAAAGACTGGAGACGGTCCAGAGAAAACAGAACTACGGTTCCGTTTTTACGAGATCTTCATTTCTATTTTATCTCTACAGGGCCTTCATCTCTACAGGGCCTTCATCTCTACAGGGCCTTCATCTCTACAGGGCCTTCATCTCTACAGGGCCTTCATCTCTACAGGGCCTTCATCTCTATGAATCTCTAGTATGTTGATGAATATTATCTCTACAGGACCTTCATCTCTACATTATCTCTACCGGACGTTCATCTCTACATTATCTCTACAGAATCTTCATCACATGTGAGAAAAAGGCCGGAGGTTTTTAGTGCAGACAACCTGTGTGTGTGTGTGTGTGTGTGTGTGTGACACGTCGAGACTGGTTTCTGTGCCATCTGTGGGTTCTGCTGTAATTAACATGTCAGATCTCTCTCATGCTCAGTCTCGCTCTGTGTATGTACTCGCGCGGTAATTAAACGTTTTCCCGCTGAATGAGTGTGTGCGCGAGTGATAATTTAGCTGTCGCGCGGTGAACGTACGCCAGCTTGAGTCGTGTGTGTGTGTGTGTGTGTGTGTGTGTGTGTGTGTGCCGCGCTGTTTGGGTCGAGCTGCTCTATCGCCGTGGCATTACTTCAGGATTCTCTCGGAAAGTTTTTCCAGGTGTTGCACATCATGTGATCGGGATTTATGGCGCATTGGTAAATCACAGCTACTGGAAAAGTGGCAGTTACCGTGTCATCGTTTGGAGCGTTATGGATGGTTTAGCACGGCGCTAATAACTAGCTGTCAGGGTTGACCACTGGCATTAGATCCAGACAACTGTGTTTGCAGGATCCAGGAGGGGGAAAAAAAAAAAAACTCATTTTATTGACTTTACAAGACTTCAGGAGATTTGCGGCGAGACGAGATAAACCGTACTTCACCGTCGTCGTTGCACAATGGTGTAAAATATGGAATCGGATTAGTGCCGAACATCAAATGTAAATTTCTAAATGAACAAACAAAAATGCTTCACATTTACGTTTGTTTTTTTGCTTGCAATCTCACATTTTCGTTTGAAATTTTTTTTCCCGCTTCGGGTTTTTCTGTGAGTCTTTTTAATACTGCGACAATGAATGTGTTTAAGCGCTCGCTAAACTCCTCCCCCTATTCCAGTCAATAACTTTCTCACCAGCCAATCAGAGAAGGGCCACCGCCATGTGAAACTTGGGACAGAAATCCACGAAAAACCAAGCAAAAAAAAAAAAAAAAAAAAAAAAAAAAAAAAAAGACGAAATTAAAATCTCAAATGAAAATTAAGATTGCAAGCAAAAAATGAAAAATGTTGTTAGTTTATTAGAAATTGACGTTTGATATTTTTGGCACAAATCTGATTCCCTAGTAAAACGGACTGGATTTTAGAAGCTGGAGTACAGATGATAAACCGAGTTTCATGGCACACGCTTGTCGTCATTTATTCTGCTTCATTTGAAATGCTAATATCGCGCGGTTGGTCCTTGTTAGCGAGCTCCAGCACGCGTCCTCATTACCAGACGAGACTCGTTCCTCAGGACATGTAGAAGATCCAGGACGAACAAATCAAACAAAGCAGTTTCGCAGAGAAATCCAGATTTTTTTAATAGACAAAGTTTCATCTTTATCCTGATCAGACACAAACATCTGGAGCGTCGCTGCCACTGCTGTGTGAGAAGAAAAGCTCTATGAAGAGACAACGGGAGAATTTGTTCTGTGACTTCAGAGAAATAATAGAGTTAAGGCATTACAAAAAATATTACGCGAGAAAAAAAAAAAATAAAGTTTCAAACCAAAACGTGAAAATGGTTTCTTATAAATTTAAACTATAGATATTTAGGCATCTGATTCCATGGACCGACAATGTAAAAATAAAAATGTTACAAATATTCTAGTACAATTATTTTACGTACATTTTGCTTTTATAGTTCCGCTCTTTAAAATGTGTTACATAAAAAAAAAAACCTTCATAACAGATTAGCCAGATTTGCGTTAAAAAAAAAAACTTAAAATTTTCATTTTTACATTTTACTGTAGTTTGTCCACTCCTGGTGTAAACTTTGAACTGCTGGTCTTTGTCAAGGTTAAACTCAGCTTTACTAGATGAGTCTGGATCTCCAACACTGACCGTTTACCTGTTGATTGTAAAAAATAAAGTATGATCCCTATGCTCTGTTTGTGGGTTTCAAAGAGTTAAAAAAAAAATTGGCTGGATTTAAAAACACTGAACAAAAGCAGAAATTCCTAACAAAACACAAATGTGAAAGTGTGTGTTGTTTTTGAGCACACGGACACTCTGAGGGAACGTGCTTGTTTTCATTTCGCTACACCTTGTCATTAAAAAGCCATTCCTGCGATGACCTCTGACCTTCTCACGGGCCTCGTCGAGCACAGTTAGCGCACTGATAAGAAACGCTGGAGTTTCTCTCTCGATCAGGAGAATTACAGGGAAATAGATGTCGCTGTCAGTCTGTTATTTCCTATTCTGCGCTGGACAGGCAGAGCGATGACCTTTGACCTGTCACTAGAGTTGTTAGTAGGCGATCCAGAGGTCGGCCAGAGGTTATCAGCAGGTTTGTGTCGCACTGCTGACAGAAGACACACACACACACTTGTAGAATTGGGAAAGAATGTCAACGATACAGAACTGAACTTGTAAGACAAGACACTCACACACACACACCTCGTTACTCCAGGAATCTGCTCAACCTTTTACTCAATTGTAGAAGTATTTCAGGAGTTTGACTTATTTTCTGCCCCGAATGTTTATGTAAGAATTATCTTTTTATTGACAGTCTTAGAAATTACAATTTTTTCTTTTTGAGTCAGTCAAGTCAAGTCAACTTTATTTATACAGCACTTTAAAAGAAAACAGACAAACTGACCAAAGTGCTTTACACTTTAAACCAACAACAGCAAATACAAAAGGGCAAGAACAATAAAATTGAAAGTCAGATTACAATACATTTATATTAAATATATGTATAAAATAATTATTTTTGAGGCAGACACCAGCTTTTGTTCAGGCAAGGGTCTATAATCTCCAATCAATACCATTGAACAAGAAATGGTCCCACTACAGAAATGATTTAATACAAACAAGCTCCAACTAAATTTAAATAACCAAGTTTGTTGTCTAAAGAAAGAGAAAGAAAATGGGTACAAGAAATGTGGAGTTGCTTTTAAATGGAATAAACATTTATTAGGGGGTTATCAATGAACATTTAAGACAGGAAAACATTTACACCAAAAAGTTCGTAGAAATCTTGGAGTTTTAAATCAAGCTAAGCATTTGTTAAATTGCGAGGCAATGCTAATGTTTGCATTTCTTGTATTGTTTGGAGATCTGGAGTAAGTTCAAGTTCAAGTTCTAAGCATTTGTAAGGCGCTTTTCACAGTTTTAACTGTCTCAAAGCGCACGTGTGAAATTACACTCTCAGTAACTCCTACAAGACTAGTTTAATGCTATTAGTCATTTATCAAAAACGGGCATTAATAATATTACACAAAACCTCACCAAGTCTGCACTTTTTTTCTGAAGTCAAGACCACATAAGTGAAGGGATTTCATTGTTTTACACACATTGTTAATGATATATAGAGCAAGACGCTGCTTGTCGTGTGCTTTGCTTTAATCTTATGATTCATGTACGCACTAGAAGGGAATGTGATTTTAAGTTGCTGTTTGTAAGAACACTCCAACAAAAGGTGCATTTCTTTTGCCGGTGTAAAGTATTGGAATTCCCTGTATAACGAACTTAAAAACTGTCCCAATAATTAAAGTATAAATGTAAACAAAAAGTGACACTTTCCTCAGACATTCTTTTACAACAAGGCCACGGTTCAGCTATTCCTTTTATCTGTGCATTTCATCATTCTACACAATCTCCATAAAAGGCAGGCATTTTTCTCCCCTTAATTAACATCTCATATTTATGAATTCCAACGTAATTTATACAAGGTCTCACATACATTCTACAGCACACTTAACTTCGTCCTTCTCTGATGCTTTGCGCCCTTTTAAAAGCTTCCTGGTCATTATCAGCTCACCTGTCCCAATGATATAATTCTGTGACCCATAATGAAGGCAAATCCCTTGTTAATTAGTTGATTCCTCACACCTGTTGCAGCTCGTTAGTTGACCTATTTAAGCCTTTGCTTCCTGGCTCCTCTAGTTAGTTGGTTGAGTCAGTTTAGTTGTGTTGACTGGTTGCTGTCATCTACTAGGTTTTTCAGTTAGGCAAGAGTTTACATTTTTAATAATTGAGCTTTTTTTTGTAAAAAAGAAATATCTTTTCAACAATACACATCTTTTTGAGATTTGTGACACATTCTGGCTAGTGAGAAAACTAGCTCACAATCAGTTGTATTGATATGGTTAAAGTTTTTCGGTAACTTCTCCTAAAGTCCAGAAAACCAATCCTTTTAGTTGCCACATGTTTGGACCAGAAATTCATAGTTTCATAATCTTAAGCGACTTTAGAAGTATTTAAGATTTGTTCAATGTTAATAATAAATCTTGAACCACGTGTAAACCGGATTTCGTGTGACTACTGAGCATTCGTGACAGTCTCTCGTCAATATGAAGCTTTATCAGGTTAAGTTGCTTTGATTTGGCAGAACTCTAAAGACGACAAGCTTTAATGCAACATCAAGAAACTACAACGGCAAGCACGGCTCTGTGTACTCTGCTTTTCAAGTGCGGAGTATAAAGTGTAGAGTACTGTTTGTCTTGAAGAGTCAATACATTTAATGACTGAATTGGTTAATAAGTTTGTGATACGAGATCGTTATTTATCACACCGACCCAAGATCGAAATTATAATTTATATTTGTTTTGTCAAACAAGGTCATAAAGACATTGCGTTACATAGTATGTGTCTTATGCAAACACGCGGGGAAAAAATTTGACCCTTAATGTCTGATCAGCTGTACTCGACATTCATGCGAAAATGATCAAAGCGGTTTATTAATCTGCAGTCGTAGTCCAATCCCGTGTCTACTGATGCCGTGTTTCTCGCTGGTGAATCTCACGCCGTCAGGTCATCAAACCCTCGTCTGATCTTAATAGCAACAATCCTGGCGCAGTCGCTCTATTTGTCATGGTAACAATAGCGGAGAGAAGAACCTCAGTGTCGTGGAACGCATCGCTTATCAGACAAAGCCATGCCGGCGTTACAACGCGACTCATCCGCAGGATTTAATCGTGTTCTGATCTGCTGCGTGTCACTCAAACACTCGGCTGGTGGTGATGTCACAATTTCGAAATCACTGCTTGGTTTCTGTGCATGAATGACGTGTAGCTTGGTAGTGATCGCAGAGATGATGGAGATTTGTCTTGTGGTTTAGAACAATGTTGCTTAGCCTGTGCTGGATCAATGAGGAGTGCGGTGAAAAAACCGTGTTCAAGTTCAGAGCATTTGTATGGTGCTATTCAGTTTTGTGTCAGGAAGTTGAATTGCGTGACACTAGTAAGTGTGCCTTTT
>CM051494.1:17400652-17411827 GCA_028031935.1 Paedocypris micromegethes
TTTTTTTTTTTTTTTTAAATGGTGCAGCATCAGTGTTTGTAGAGCTGAAAGTCAGTCAGTGTTTTCCCCATCTGTTTGTCAGACGAGTGATTGTTCGAGGAGCAGCTTGTGTCAGTCTCACGATGGAGCTCCTCCATCACAGCTTGGGGTCGAGGGGTTAAATGTGGAGATGCTCCCCTCTAGTCCTCCAGCTCTCTCAATGTTCCTCTCTTACTGGAGCTTTTGTTCTGTGTCGGTTCCTTCTGTGTTTGAGTCATTAAACGGGCAGATGAGTCTCCCGAGATAACGGCCAGATGCTGATCGGCTCTGCTGGGAAAGGAAAGGCGTGGCCCCGGATTGTGAGGGGGATTAAGAGCGGCTCTATACATAGGTGGTGTTGGGTAAACACAGGAAGTGGAACCGGACTGTTGAGAGAAACCCTGACTGATGGCGCTGGAGATAAAGACCTTCAGCCTTTCACACAGTGGAAAACAAACACTCGTGTCAACTGATCCTCCTCTTATCCAGCAGATATGTTGATCCGAATCCGTGCACAATTTGGAGAAAATGGGGGGGGGCAAGCTGAATATAAAAAGGTATGCAACAGTGTTTCTGCATCCATGTCATCAATTAAGATCTGTTAGTAAAGTGTTGCATATACGGAGATGAAATGTATTCATGACACAGATTTATGCATTTTGGAAAAAAAAATATTAAAACAAAGACTTTACAACTCAGCAATGCAGTGAACCGCACTTATATCACCCATTACAGTTTGCAATTTGTACTGTTGTTTTTGCACCATTTATTTATTGTTCTTTATATTCCTTTGCACTTTTTTTTTATTATTTTTTTTTTTTACCCTTCTTTTCCATGTTGCACCATGTCCCTATTTCTGCTGAAAATGATGAATTTTTTTTTTCTCTTTCTTTCCCTCTCTTTTTCTCTCAGTTTTTTTTTCCCTCCTTTCTTTCGCTCTTTTTCTCTATTCTTCTCTTTCTTTCTTTCTTTCTTTCTTTCTTTCTTTTTTTCTTTCTTTCCCTATCTTTTTTCTGTCTTTCTATCTTTTCTTTCTTCTTTCTGTCCCTTTTCTTGCTTGCTTTCTCTCTTCTTTCTCTTTTCTTTCCTTTTTGCTTTCTCTCTCTTCTTTTTTTTTTTTCTTTCACTCTTTCTCTCTTTTGATGAGGTGCTAAGAGAGTCTCGCCCAGGGCATCAGTCAATGTAGAACTGACCCTGATCGTGTGTGTTTGCTTTAGTTCTTGGAGTACTTTTTTTTCTTCCTTCTGTTTGCGTAAATGACCGTGTCACTGGTTGTTTGTCTGGATGTTTGTTCACTGACCCTCCACCTTGATGATCCAGTGCGGTTCCTACCGGCCTGTCTGAACCTGTCTGATGTGGAGCTGCTGGATGGGAAATGAATTGGAATGAACGGTATTAAGACTGTGTAGGAGATGTTTGAATGACTAATGCTCCTGGAGCTCAACACACACACACACACACACACACTGCTGAGGTGTCAACACGAGCCATCAGCTATTGGCTGTTAGTGCTCGGTCAGTGTAAATGATAGCAACCCATACCAAAAGCTACAGTGTGTTTAGTTTTAAACTATATAATTTTGACCTTTTCGTGTTTGTGATTTTATTTTACTTTACAGTCATTTGGCAGACTCTTTTATCCAAAGAAACTTGCAAAAAAGAGGAGCAAGTGGAAAAATTTGTCAAGATTCAATTTTGGTTTTTTTTTTTAAATAACTATTTTGTTCTTTACCATGTCATCACTGTTTCTATGTTGTACCGTGTCCCTGTTTCTGCTGAAAACAAACAGAAACACTGTTTCTGCTGTTTTCTTTTTCTCTCTTTCTCTCTCTTTCTTTCTTTCACTCTCTTTCTTTCCCTCTTTCTTTCTTTCTTGAAGTTTGAGTTCAAGTTCTGAGCAGTTGTACGGCGCTTTTCACAGTTAAGTTGTACTTTCTACTCCCTTTCAAACATGTATTATGGAAATGAACAATATGATTGTATTACTATGTTGTGGTTTTTATTTTGTTATTTGTCATGTATACATGTTTGAATAAATAAACTGTCACCAACTTACAAAAAAGAGGAGCAAGTGAAGCAATCTCTCTACAATAGGCTACAGTAGATGTCCACACAGACTATATAAAGACACTTACTTGACAGAACAGCATTTAACACAAGACTGATGCGTTACACAGGCGGGAAACAAAGTTCTTGGGTTCTTTAGTCGTACTGTTCCACCTTTTGGATTCTTCTCTATTGTGTGGATTCAGAAGGCAAACGAGTTGAGAGTGTGTTAGGTGTGTGTTACTCTGTCAGAAACACACAGACACGAGTGTGTGAGCGGATCCACACGTGACGACCTGAAGAGGAATGTGATTTATGTGCTGTTCTGCCTTCTGGCAAAATTGTTTGAAAATTATTAAATGGAAGCAATTAAAGTCGTGAAAGTGAGGAAAGGAAGCAAAGTGTGTGTCTGAACTTAACGTCTGTCTGTGTGTGTGTGTGTAAACATTTACTGTCTGTCTTTTTGTTCATGCTTTAACTTTTTTCTTTTATTATTATTATTTCATCTTGACTAGTTGTTTTTATGGACCTGCGTTGATCACTTACGCATCATTCACTTTCAGCGAAGCTGGAGATATCCACGTGTTCTTTATGTTGGTGTTTTGAACCCACTTACACTTGTTTTATACACAAATGTCTAGTCGGTTCCGTCAATGAGAGACGCAGAATTTTTATCACCAGTTATTCACTTCTAACTACACTGAAATTTTCACAAATAAAAATACTAGCGATTTTTCAAAACATTTGTAATAGTTTTTATTTACTGTATTTTCGCGAATATAAGCAGCCCTTTTTTTCGAATTTGACGCTCAAACTTGTGGGGTGCTTATCGCCGATTTCAAATATGCGAGTAAATAAGCCTCCATTTTTTTTTCGTATTTCTAGTTTGGAATGATCACAAAAAAACGGAAACACGTTGTCTTTATAATATTAAACAATGGTACGTAGGCAGTATAACATGCATATAGTAAAAGCTTTATAAGGAACGGACACAATCAAAACGCTGGGTCGCTGCACAGGGGATAATAATCCGTCGCTATGGCGTCAGATAAACCGAGCTTGAAACCATTGCTCTGCACATGTGGACTCTGAATTGAGAGCAAAGGATCTTGGGAAATGTAGTCCTGACCACTAGAATCTAGTTTTAAATTTATTATTAAAGTAAAATGTTGTAAAAATGATATGAGTGACAAGATAGGTTTGTTAAATAAAGAAATTGTATTTTAAAGCAAATATTAACGTAACTGAACCAGAAAGGTGTTTTCTTTTTTTCTTTTTTTTTATTATATTGTGCCTGAGAAATCAGGGAGGTGCTTATATTATTAATATGCTTATAAATTTGCATAAATATGGTATTTGTTCGTGTTTTTTTCATGTTTCTCACTATCCATCTTGTCGCATTTATTGCAGCTGAGCACAAAACAACAATGTGTCAAACACCGAAAAAGTGAAATGAGGCTCTCAAGATACAAAGATACAAAAAGATACAAAATGTGATTCGAAATAATCTCCTCTTCACCTTCAAAATGTCTCAATACGGTCACAATCCGTTCTCATCCCTGTATGTCAGCGGCAGCACTTCCTGTCCGCTTCCTTTGGCGAGGCGGCGTGGGACCGATATAATCGGACGTCTGGCTGGATCTCCAGCATCAGCGGCGCTCTGGTCCTCGGCCACCGGGGTTTATGGATATCTGGGGTGTGCAGAGCAACATCAAAGTTCCCGGAGAAGAGAACGAGGGGAGATTACAAGGATTAGGGTGCGAGGGGAGGAATAATGTAATTAAACACTTGTCGAGATTTTATTCCTCGCCGTAGGCGCTGAAACGCTGATTATAGCTCGTGCTGGTCCAACCGCTGGAGGATTGTCGACGGAGGGCGTGGCCAGGGACCGAGTCCTGACGCTGCTATTGGACGAGAGCGGCAGAGGGAAAGTAGTGATGAGCTAAACATTCTTGAAATTAGACGAGTCTTGTTGTTTTTTTTCTTACAAGATACATTAACTGTTAGGATTAAGAGTGAGGGATGACTTTGCTTATTTCAAGAAAATAAGACTTGCATTTTCTTGCTTGGGGAACAAAATGCTAATTTTGATAATGTTTTACACTAAATCGAGACATTTTTCAACGTAGACATTGTTTCAACTTTCTGAAACAAGAAATGTCGAGTAAAATGTTCTTATTTTATGAACACAATGTTTCTCAATTCAAGAAACTAGCTACTTTTTTTTTTTTTTTACATTAAAGTCAATGAGAACAAGAACTGAAATGCAGAAACAAATCTACAGTGTAACACTTTTTGTTGGTCTTGTTTCAAGTCGTCTTACTAAGTAAAATTTGGCATATAATTGGCCCCATTGGCAGATCATTTTACTTAATCACATTTTTTTTTTCTTATTTTTTCACGTGGATTGTGTGTGTGTGTGTGTGTGTGTGTGTAAGTGCAGCCGGACACAGCGTTCCTTCGCTCTCTGCGGCCTCACATGTTAATGAGCCGTCATTCGCTCTACTGGATCCGACCTTTGTGTTTCAGCGCGGGACAGGACGTGATGTCATCAGGCCTTTGTGTTTCAAAGCCCCAGTGCAAACATCAGAAGAACCACCAAACCTAGTGTTCACTCGCCTCTCTAATCCTCCGCAAATACACTATTAGCACAGTGTTCCTGTCACACACATGCCACAGTATGAAATAATAAAGCAGTCGTGACCTATATGTAGTTATAGTAAGTATTGGGCTGGTATAAGTGAATACTCTTCATTCTGTTATTGACGGCAATTTATATTTTATCTACGTGTTTCATTACATTTTGTATTTAATGGGACTCAATTATTCATACCGACATATCATGAATAAATATAACTTATGTCCTTAATGTTTATTAACATGTTTGTAAGAAGCATCATTTTATTGGTTATTTTGTCTGCCTTCTGTTGCCGTAAGCGATCTGATTGGCGAGTGAATGATGTCATTCCAACAAAGGTGGTCAATTGGCGGCGAGCAAATGAGGGGTGTGGCCAGAACGGAGATCGAGTGGAAAGAACGTGGAAAAGTTAAATAACTGGACATGAAAAGCCGCCGCCGCCTTCTTCTTCTTCTTCCTCCTCCTTTTTCTTCCTCCTCCTTCTTCCTCCTTTTTCTTCCTCCTCCTTCTTCTTCTTCTTCCTCCTCCTCCTCCTTCTTCTTCTTCCTCCTTTTTCTTCCTCCTTCCTCCTCCTCCTTCTTCCTCCTTCCTCCTCCTCTTCCTTCCTCCTCCTTCTCCTTCTTCCTCCTCCTTCAGTATCCTTCTCTTTCTTTTGTCTTCTTTCTTCTTCTTTCGTCCTCCTTATTCTTTCATCTTATTCTTCCTTCTTACTTCTTTCATATTCTTCCCTCCTCCCAATCAAAACTGAAGTGGCTTTTATAAACCAGTTTCCCTCTAAGAGATTGGGCTAAACCACCTATTTTTTTTTTTTACCAGGAGGGGAAGATAAAAGTACATTAAAATGACAAAAAAAAGAGACAAAATAACCAGAATCAAGATAAATAAGGAATAAATTAAACAAGTGCAAAACAATACACAGTACAAACGTCTGCAATAAAAACAAGAAAGTGAAAACCACCATCACTCAATACTCACAATGGAAACAGTCCAAACTACAAAATGGCTGACAGAAGGGCCACGCCTTTCCTTTACCAAACGGAAGTGGTTTGTTTGATGGTTTCTAGTGTTTTAGTACAATTATTTAAACCAAATGGCAGCATTTTTTTTTTTTTACCTGAAACACACAACGGTTAAAAGAATGTCTGTCTCTGACTGAAACGTGATTGTTAAGGTTTGGAAAAAGTTCTGCGTTCAGTTATTCTTGTGTGGAAATCTGCTGCGTAAGCTTCTTTTTAAATGTAAGAAAGACGGTGTCCACGTGAGTGTTTTATAAGTGTAAATTGACTTGGCGAAGGAACAACACAAACGCTGATGGTGTAAATGATTCGGATGCCAGTGGAAAAGACAAAGCGACACAAACACACGGTTATTGTCCACGATCAAAAAATAATCTTCGCTTTGTCGGGCTCCTCAATAAAACACGATTATTGCTCGGCTTGAAAGGTGGAATAGACAATGGTGGCGGTAAGTTCCGCGTCTGGTGTAGGAACTGTAAACGCACCGACGGAATGAATAATTCATGAGCGCAAACCGCCTCAGATACGCGTCTCCACGTAAACGGTACGCTGAGTTCCATTACATGTTGAATCCATCTGGCGTCATCAGCGTAATGTGGCGCTGGATTGGCTGGATTGTTTGTGAAGGCTGTTCCGCAGTGTTGGGGAACATATTGGTGGCATTACGACAAGCCACGGATCAGCGTCTCGTTTTACTTCAACAAGCATTTGTTGATTTTTGTTTTTTCTCGATTAACTCCACGTTTCTGTCTGTCTTTATCTACTCTAATCTTAGGAACTGTGACTGTTTAACTTTCTATTTACTTTTTATTACTGTTTACTTTTTTTTTCATTTTTTTTAATTTTTGACGAGCTGTAGCCAATCCCTGCCACTCTTGTCCTTAAGGCGGGGCAACACCCAACCTATCACAGAGCAGGTTGGGTCTGTTACATTGTGTCTGGGACGTCCAGACGGGTTTTATAAATTCACAAAACGTTTTTTATATTTCATTTCATTTCATGTCATTGTTTTGTTTTTCTTTTGCTTATATATTTATGTTAGTATATGTCATAGTAAATACTCATATTATTAAAGAGGGAAAAGACCAAACTCGATTCGTTGTTGTCATACGCAACCATGCAAATGAAATTTCTGATTCTGAAAAATGTCTGGTTTTCACGCTTCAAGGACCATTAAATGTTCACCAACCGCACTTTAAATTATTTGAGAATGAAATTGCGCGTTTTAAAACAATACAGGATGGCTGATATTATTATTTATTTTATTTTTTTTAAAGCAGCATCTCATGCAAATCATCTCACACGCTTTTTATGGAGTCTTCACCTTCAACTTTTGATTGGGTAATACACTATGTCATCGTTAGTCTGATTGGTTTTTGTAACTGTCTGTGAGGAGGGCGGGGCTTAGAGAGAGAATTCAAAAGGATGGATTTTCTCGAGGATAAGCGGCCTTAATGTTTCACTGCTTGTTTCTTAGATCAGACACATGAATATTAATTTTTTACATGAAACATTATAGTTAATATATTAATAAACAACACAATGCCCATGTAATGAAAATGATCTAATACATTTAAACGTTCTACATAAATTCTGTCGTATAAAACTAACTAACTTCCCACTAATATTGCTCACTAATACATAGATATTATGGTTATTATTATACGTGTATATATATATTGTTGAAGACACAATTCTGAGAAATTTGATTCAAGGACACAAGTGTGGCCACACAGACTGATGCCCACAGTCCTACCCACTGCTCCACCACCACCTTTTCCATTTATATTTTTATTTGCTTAAATACGTTACACATTTCTTTCAGAGGACTGACATGAGCAGATTGTCACGAGTGATTCTGGGAATGTTTTTGTGTGGTTGTGAAGTGGGAGAACGGCTGTAGGGTTGGTTAGTGGAACGCTGCTGGAGGCTTCAATGTCCCGACGACAGAGTTCCAGAAACAAAATGGGGGATTTGGTTATTTCATGCTTGTTAAACAATAAAATGGTGCCTGAACTCAATTCCCCTCAATCCTTGTGTTTCCCAGTCCGTGTGTGTGTGTTCTCGTCTAGTAATTAATGTGTTTTCAGTTTCATTCATTTAAACGCATTTGTGGAATTTGTCAGCTCTTCCCGACCATGGCATGAACACATCATCTGACAATTAAACAAAATCATTACATTTTTAAGAGTTTACACTAGCCAATTAAGTGAGTTTAGAGGGCTGTCGTTTACACGCCCATCTGTAAAAAACAAAACACACAACACGCTTTACTGGAATTCCTGGAGCTTTAGTTTCTCTTAGTGCATGTCTCGGCTCTTTATGAAGCACAGCTGTCATTTAATGTGGTTATAAACTTCATTGGCATTATTTTCAGATATAAATCACATGTCAATCAACACGTCTGCGAGTGAAGAGAATATTGTGTTTGTCGTGGAGCCGTCGACACGCTTCTGATCAGCGACACTGTTAACCCTCTTATTAAATGCAATATTAAATTTATAAAAAAAAAAAAAAAAGTACTTAAAATTATTTTTTCTCATTGAACCTTCTCCTGATTGGCTTATTAAGTGTAATCATCATATAAAAATTATGATTCAGTTTACACATGTATAACACCACGCTACTTGTTTATATTACAATTTAAGACACTATTCGGGTCAAATTGACCCGTGTTAAAAGTTTTTTTTTTTTTTTTTAAATACTTAAGTATTTTTAAAGTATTTTCACTTATTTAAGTATTTATTATTAAAAGTATTTAAGTATTATACTTAATTATATACTTAAGATTTTTATTTTATTTTTTATTTTTCACTTTAAAACTTCTCCTGCTTGTCTTAGTTAGTGTGATCTACATATAAACACAAAATAGCTCCGTCGACATATTTGTAACAACTGCTACATGTTTGTGTTACAAAGATAATGTTCGGGTCAATTTGATCCTTCAGACAAAATAGAAGCTAAAAAGAGTCAGAAAGATCAAATACTATTTGTTTCTTTGCAACAATGAGACATAATACACCACTGTCACACACACACACACACACACACACACACACACACACACACACACTCTGTTTTGGGGAACTTCTTGCTTTCTGACATTTATATGCATAATAAAAGTCCCCCGGGTCAAATTGACCGCGAGCATTATTGATGTTCCTCTGAAACGAATGTAACAGGAGTGTTAAAGTTGAGGCTGATTGCTTTGTTGCGACACGTGTCTAAATGTCTCGTTCGTTGGCTGGTTCATTTAGTTTTGAATTAATCACGACACACAGGCAGTTCTACACACACACACACACACACACACACACTCACTCGGCAGCGAGGCTTGTCTGTCGGGTAGAATCTGATACGGCGAGGGGAATTTCAGAGACAAGGAACAGAACTGGCATTGTGTGCGTCTCTAATGTGTTTCAACATGAAATGCTGTAAAACCTGCTGTAGATTCAGGGCTTGACTGACCGACACTGGGAGGAGAAAATACCCGATTCATGCACTGCAAAAAGTACATTCTTGACAAGCTAAAGAAGTCCTGAAATTTGACAAATTGTGATATTTTCCCCAAGATAATTTAACTACGTTGGGATTAAGAGTGAGAGATGACTTTGCTTATTTCAAGAAAATAGGACTTGAATTGTCTTGCTTGGAAAAAATAAAATGCTAATTTTGAGGATGTTTTACACTACATCGAGATATTTTTCAAAGTAGACAATATGTTTTAACACAGAACTTCCTGAAACGAGAAATGTCACGGGGACTTTTCTTATTTTAACAACACAATGTTTCTCAATTTGGCAACTTTTTTTGTAATAAAGCCAATGAGAACAAGAACTGAAATGCAGAAACACATCTAGCATGTCTTATCAACTAAAATTCCCACCTGATTGGCAGATAATTTTACTTGATTTAATTTTTTTATGTTTATTTAATGATTATTTTCTCTTCACTTTTTTTATTTTTTTTGTTTTTTTTTTTTTTAGCTTTTCATCTTTGCCGAGACTTTCCTCCAGTATATATATATATATATATTGTCAATCTTTCCGGATGTTACAGATGCCCCGTGAAGATGAAGCGATGCTTTATCTGAGGACATGCTAGATTCTGTTATTGTCTCATACTTCTGTAACGTTCCATCTCGAGTTTCTCACGGTCCACTGAGCAGCGGTACGAGGGGAATACCTGAAGTGTTGCTTCTTTTTTTCATTGTTTTTTGGTGTTAGATAATGGCTATGACCAGTGAGCAGAGGTGTAAAGTACTTTTTAGAATTTTTTTGAAAATATTTTTTTATTTATTTATTTTTTTACTTTGTACTTGTACTGAGTATCAAAAATATAAGCAATTTTTAAATCAATAAAATACAAGTACGTACAAATACTATTCTGTGTTTTACGAGCGCGTAAAGAAACAGAAAAAAATTATTTGGACTTTGAAACACTGAGAATAGGATTTGTACTTGAATGCGTGCATTATTAGGACTGTATGAATTAAAAAAATTGCCTATATTTTTGTTACTCAGTATAAGTACAAAGTAGCCAAAAATACCACGTATTTTGTACACGTGTAATATCAACAAAATGTACAAAAATTCCTAAAGTCTACTCAAGTACTTTACACCTCTTGTTGGCAAATTTTCAACTGCGTCATGATTGCGTGAATTAACTGGTACTGTGTGGTTTTAAAAAACTCCTTATATTTTTGTTACTCAGTGCAAGAACAAAGTAGCCAGGACAACCAATTAAAAGAAAAGTACAATATTTACAAAACTACTCAAGTACTTTACACCTCTGCTCTTGCTGGCAAATTCTCAAGTGCGCCGTGACTTCTCGGGGATAAAGGGCACAAGGTGGCCAGCCATCGGTGTTCTGCTGTTGGCGCTGGTCTCCCACACCTTCACTAGAGCAGAAGGAAGCGTTCCAGCAGGGCCTGGAGGTAAATATTGAATGCTTGTCATTGTTGGGTCGGGCTGGTTTGGCCGAGAGCCCGAGGCATATTGAAAGCCGGTCTCCTATGAGAGAGACTGATTTCTTAATCTGCGCATAAAGCTGAAGCGGTGAAAGCAGCACACCGAGGTGAGATGAGATGAGATGGAGGCGTCTACTAGGTTCCTCGGCCTCTGAATCGCTAGTGTGAGCTTGGAGAGAAACCGTTAAACTGGTTTGATCGGGAGTCGAAGAGTTTGGATTCTCACCATATCCTGTGTCTCTTTCTTTGGGAAAGATGGAGGAAACGATCGCACTTCATTTTACCATTGGAACTGTTGCTCTGGAAAGCTCTATATAAATAAACTTGAATTTGAACTTAGTGTAAAGTGTCCAAAGTGACTCAGTTGTAAGTTGCGGTGACGAAAGTGCAAATCCAATTCAAAGTCACTACTTTATCCTGACTTTACATGATCACACAAGTCTTTTTTTGTTTGTTTTTTTGTGATTTGCTCTTTTTTTTTTTTTTTTT
>CM051494.1:17411847-17451993 GCA_028031935.1 Paedocypris micromegethes
TATTTTTATCCCTCTCTATGTATTTAGTATTTTATTGCTTTTTTTTCATCTTTTATCTTTATTGTACCTCTTTCTCTTTCTTATATGCACCCCCACCACCCCTTGTTTAAATGCTGGAAAATTATAAAGCACATTTCATTATATTCATTATATGTATGTAAGAGTATATGTATTGCTTTTGAGTCTTTGTTGCCTCTTGTTACAGTTATGAAAAAACTTAACACAATTTTGACTCTTGAACAATAACGAATCAGTTTGAGTCCTTTCCGTGTATTTGTTTTGTATTGATTGTACGTAAACAAATTACCGTACTAAACTAAACACTTTTTCAACTGCGAGTAAAAAGCAAATTTAGTTTTTTGTATCTTTTAAAAGGCAGTTAAAATAGCAGTGTCATTTCTATTGTACTTAGGCAGACTTTATATTTGACCTCAACTCTATGGTGCTGAACGTAAAGCTTGAACGTGGACTTTAAAATTGCTTAAATTGGACTTTTCAGAAACCGTAGGAACCACATTTTATATATTCTCGAAGCCCGTTGGCTTTGTTGCGTCCGTTTCCTTTAAGATGAGCAGGTAATGAAGGAAAAGTGAGGAAAGAAAGTCACTTTTTATACGCCTTAAACTGGATCCTTTAAATCTTTCTGGAGTCAATTTTCTGTAATTTTTATTTGCATTTGACTCACTTTTTGTACTTTTACTCTTTCTACGTTACTGTATTTGTATTTTTATCTTGGGATTTTGTAATTTTGTTCTCATTTCATATTTTATTTTTATTTATTTTATCGCACTTCTATTCTTTATCCTTTATTGTATTTTGCTTTGCACATTTTATTGTATCTCCCCCATCACTTTGTTTAAATGCTGGAATAATCAAAAACACATTTCACTACATGTTGTACCACGTATAATCAAGAATTCTTTATTCTCTATGTATGCGACAAAAAAAAATTGATTTAGAATTTTTGGAAAGTGGGACCGTTGTTGTGCTAACAGACGTCCAGGAGATCGACCATCGTCCAGTAAATGTCCGTCTGACCTTGACTTCATCATCGAGGCCTGATCTCCAGTGGACGTCACCATCACCTCGCCTTGAGAGTGGACACCATCGTTCTACAGACGGGAAATGCCTGGTTTTATGAAGCTCGGGCCAAAGTCAGGCGTGCTGGAGAATCCTAATGCGCTATTGATTGGCTCAGACTGGAGGATTTGAATGGTGCGGACCTGCCAAAGGTTATCATAATCAATACACAATAACCATTACAGCCCCCGCGGCCCGGCCAACAAAAGAATAAAAGAACAATCATGCAAATGCTTCATTCGGGGCTTACGGCGCTTTTTCATCCGGTCACAAAGAGCGGCGAACTCCCTCCGTCAGCCGCCATTGTTGCCTTAAATCCTAACAATTTAGAAGAGTGGGGGGATAATCTGTATTTTTCTCGCAGGATGCGGAGGAACGTTGATTTTACGGAGCTGAATATCTTTAGCACCTTTGTAGAAGTCTGTCTGGTTTTGAGAAGATGAAGCTTGATGAAGCTGGTTGGTTAATGAAGGTTTGTTTCGCTGGTGTCAGACGCGTGACTATCGCACCTTCCCTGGAAGCTGAAAATTGGCTCCGGCTCGGAGATTCCCACCTTAGACGGGGCAAAAAATACACGTGGAAAAAAATAGAAATACTAAACAAAATGAGTAAAAAAAAAATGTAATCAAGTAAAATTATCTGCCAATGGGGTGAGAGAATTTTACTTGGTAAGACGACTTGAAACGAGACAAAAGATCTTGTTACACGGTAGATTTGTTTCTGCATTTCAGTTCTTGTTCTCATTGGCTTTAATATAAAAAAAGTAGCTAGTTGCTAGTTACTTAAATTGAGAAACATTGTGTTCTTAAAATAAGCAAATATCTTCTGTGTTACAACACTGTACTTTGAAAACGTCTGAATTTAGTGTGCAAATTCATAAAAAACTAGCATTTGTTTTTCTCTAAGCAAGAGAATTCAAGTTCTTTTTTCTTGAAATAAGCAAATTAATCTCTCTTTTAATCCTAAAATAGTTAATTTATCTTAAATAAAAAAATAACAAGATTTGTCCAATTTCAATATTCTAAAGCTTGTCAAGAATTTCTTTAGGCGTTGCTGAGTAAAGAATGAGGGTTTTGTTCTGGTATTTTATAACACTTTAAAATTTCTTGTTGGTGCCAATCACAGCAGCTGAATATGAAACTACCCTCGGATTTGTGGTCGACCAATCACAGAGTGGGACACACATTCACTCTCACTTTGGACCATTTTCACTGCAATTCTCCAGCCAGTGTGAGAAACTGGAGACCCAGAGGAAACCCACACAATCATGCGTAAAACGTACAAGTAAAGGTTATTTCTATATTTTTCATATAGACATGTTTATATAAGTACAAGTGGTTCCTCTATATATTCTGTCTGCTTTTGAGACATGTGATTTCTACTATTTTTGAATTATTTTCATTAAACCAATGGCTTGAGGAGTCGGTTCTAGACATGGTGCCAGGCTTAAAGAGGCAGCGCCATCCGTGGTTGCTCTTTTGGCAGCGTCAAGGCCAGAGAGCCACATCGGATCCCTGACCTCAGTTTTCCCAACCACCAGCATCTACTCAAGTGCTTTTCATTCACTTTTGCTCTTTTAGACGACAAACTCCCACTCACCACGTGCCCTCTTCGCCGCTATTATGCGAACGAAACCTTGAGGCTTTGTCACTTCTGATGAGCCTTCGCCAGCCTCTCGTCTCGCTCTTTTACCCGTTTATTTCAATCTCGGCAGTTAAACTTCAGAAGTTGTCGGGCGTAGGAACGCTCTACTGACTCTGTGGGTGTCGTCTTCATCATCGCTTTGTCAGAGGTGTAAAGTACTTGAGTAAATCGACTTTGTTACTTTACTTAAGTTTTTTTTCTACTTTGATCAAAAAATTAAGCAAGTTTTACTCTCTACTCCACTGCATCTCTGCAGTGGACGATCATCCACGGCCTTATTTGAATGAAATGTTTTATTTTGTCAAAAAAACAGAAGGACTCTTACAAGACGCAGTGTCTGCTTTGTTTACCGTGGAAAACGAAAATAAGCACTTTTTAAAATTCAGTGATAAATTAATTAAACACATTGTGTCCATTGTAATGTTGATGAAATCAAAAGTGTTTGTTTTTTTTGTATTAGTCAGATCTTCTGACTGGTAGTTGTAAGCATAATATTACCAAGATGTGTAACATGGAAAAATGAATCACTGAAATTTTACATTCTGCATAAAGTAAATTTAGCTGTGAGTTTGTGATGTACTTTTTATTTAATCTATGTAATAAGACATAGTTTACTAAGTACACTGCATCTCTTTGTAAAAATGCAAAGAAACCATCCTAATCTCTTGAGACGCTACTCAAACTAGACCTTGGATACTCAGAGGAAGAACATGTTTTACTGATTTTATTGAATCGAAATTTTATTTTACATCTACTTTTCTTTTTTCTTTGCACATTTGAGTGACTGAGACAGACTTTTTGTTGTTTTTTTTTTATCTACTTTGTTCTACTATTTTTAAAACATTGAGGTGTGACGTTTCTTTTCAGTAGTAGAAAACAAAACCTCATGAATAGAGTGTTTCACATTTCTATTTTTTGACCATATTCACTGCAAGAAAAATACTGAAGTTCTTTTAAAACTGGATACTTTGCTACGTTCACTCTTTCTTTTTGAAATAGGTGACTTGTTACTTGTAATGGAGTGATTTTTACAGCAAGTATCTATACTATTACTCAAGTATATCTGTCCGGTACTCTTCACACCTCTGCGCTTTGTCTCATTCACACACTTCTGGAAATTACGTTTTCCATTTCCCCCCAAGCAGACGCTCTTCTGTTCTGTTCTGTCTCTCTATCAGTCTGTCTGTCTGTCTATCTTCTGTTCTGTTCTTCTGTCTCTCTATCAGTCTGTCTGTTTATCTTCTGTTCTGTTCTTCTATCTCTCTATCAGTCTGTCTGTCTATCTTCTGTTCTGTTCTGTCTCTCTATCAGTCTGTGTCTCTATCTTCTGTTCTGTTCTTCTGTCTCTCTATCAGTCTGTCTGTCTATCTTCTGTTCTGTTCTTCTATCTTTCTATCAGTCTGTCTGTCTATCTTCTGTTCTGTTCTTCTATCTCTCTATCAGTCTGTCTCTCTATCTTCTGTTCTGTTCTGTCTCTCTATCAGTCTGTCTGTCTATCTTCTGTTCTGTTCTTCTATCTCTCTATCAGTCTGTCTATCTTCTGTTCTGTTCTTCTGTCTTTCTATCAGTCTGTCTCTCTATCTTCTGTTCTGTTCTTCTGTCTCTCTATCAGTCTGTCTCTCTATCTTCTGTTCTGTTCTTCTGTCTCTCTATCAGTCTGTCTGTCTCTCTATCTTCTGTTCTTCTCTCCTCGTGGATTTAGCGCCGGATTTGTCGTTGTGCTTGTGTCGTGTCTTCACATTAAACGGTGAAGCGAAGGAACCGAAGCTTCTCGCTCAGTTGGTTCAGGGCTGACGCGTGTCAGATCACAGTTTTGCTTTCATGGGACGATTGCGTTTGTTCTGAACACTGCAAACAGAAGATGTGCTGATGTATCTGCCGTCTCGAACGCTCTGTGACTGTCTTCACTTCCCCCTCCATGTCTTTCTCTTTCCTGTGTAGTTAATAATAACACATTCGCAAACAATACTCCAAAGTGCAAAGTTGACATGTTTGTGTTAACCCTCCTGTTGTGTTTGGGTTAAATTGAGTTTCAAAGTTTGAAAATATTTTAAAATACGTAAGTATTTTTTCACTTTGAAATTTCTCCTGCTTGACTTATTTGGTGTAATTATTGTGTGAAAAAATGTAACATTTTTTTATAATATGGTTAACATATTTGTAACACCACACTATGTTTGTGTTACAAAGATTGTTCGGGTCAAAATGACCCATGTTAAAAGTAAAAACAAAAATACTTAAGTATAAGCACTGAAACTTTGTATGCCTGTCTAAGTGTAATCTACATACACAAAAATGGTTCCAATTGCATATTTGTAACAACCGCTACATTTTTTTTGTTGCAAAGATAATGTTCGGGTCAATTTGACAATTCAGACAAAATAGAAGCTAAAAAGTTTTCAGAAAGATCAAATACTGATTGTTTCTTTGCAACAATGAGACATAATACACCACTGTCACACACACACACACACACACACACACACACACACACGCACCACACACGCACGCACACGCACACACACGCACGCACGCACGCACGCACGCACGCACGCACACGCACCACGCACGCACGCACGCACGCACCGCACGCACGCACGCCCACACACACACCACCCACACACACGCACGCACGCACACACACACACACACACACACACACACACACACACACACACACACACGAGTTTGGGACACTTTTTGTTTCTGACACTTTATGCATAATTAAAAAAGACGAACATGGAGAGATGGAGAGAATGGAGAGCATGGATAGATAGATAGATAGATAGATAGATAGTAGATAGATAGATAGATAGATAGATAGATAGATAGATACTAGATAGATAGATACTGTAGATATGTAGATAGTGTAAGATAGATACTGTAGATAGATAGTAGATAGATTGTAGATAGATAGATACTGTAGATAGATTGTAGATAGATAGATACTGTAGATAGATTGTAGATAGATAGATACTGTAGATAGATTGTAGATAGATAGATAGTAGATAAGATAGTGTAGATAGATAGATTGTAGATAGATATGTAGATAGATAGATTGTAGATAGATAGATACTGTAGATAGATACTGTAGATAGATAGATACTGTAGATAGATACTGTAGATAGATAGATACTGTAGATAGATAGATATGTAGATAGATACTAGTAGATAGATAGATAGATAGATAGATAGATAGATAGATAGATAGATAGATAGATAGATAGATAGATAGATAGATAGATAGATAGATAGATAGTAGATAGATAGATAGATAGATAGATAGATAGATAGATAGATAGATAGATAGAATAGATAGATAGATAGATAGATCTAATAGATAGATACTGTATAGATAGATAGATAGATAGATAGATAGATAGATAGATAGATAGATAGATAGATAGATAGATAGATAGATAGATAGATAATAGACTGTAGATAGATAGATAGATTACTGTAGATGATGATATGACTGCGATAGATAGATAGATAGATAGATAGATAGATAGATAGATAGATAGATAGATAGATAGATAGATAGATAGATACTGTAGATAGATAGATAGATAGATACTGTAGATAGATACAGTATGTGATTGAGATGTCCGGCATCATACTCAATAAACAACACTATTACCACACAAAGAAAATAAATATTACAATCAATTAAAAGAAAATGTCGTTCTAAAACTGTATTAAGTGCAAATCAGTTGAGTTGTTTTTTGAACATTATTGATGTTCCTCAGAACCGAACAGAACAGCACAGGAGGGTTAAAGGGACGGGACGTCGGTCTTGCCTTCATTATCCTCCCATGTGGTTCGTTTTGCGTTCACATTCTTGTTTCTTCCTTCACATGACGTCGCTCGCTTCACATGTTTATTCTATCCTTTTTCTCTTCCCTCCCTGAAACAACTGCAGATGCTTCCAGGTTCCGTCCGCACGGCTGACCTGAATTACTCTGATGCGTGACTGAAACCGACTCCATTGCTAATTCTCTCCAGAGAGCGAGTAAAGAAAGCTAGTGAATTATTGAGAGGTGAACTACCGAGCGGCTACACGTCCCTGCTGCATAATCAATCCACAATAAATGAGGAAAGTGGGACAGGACGTGAAACTCGAACCGCTGTTTGTGCCGACACGCGTCTTCTTCAGGCTCGTCCGACCGCACTGCAAAAAATACACGTGAAAAGATGAGAAAATGAAAAAAATGATGAGTAAGAAAACAATTAAATCAAGTACAATTATCTGCCAATGGGGTGAGAATTTTACTTGGTAAGACGACTTGAATCAAGACAAAACATCTTGTTACACGGTAGATTTGTTTCTGCACTTCAAAAAAAGCAGCTAGTTTCCTAAATTGAGACACATTGTGTTCTTAAAATAAGAAAATGTCACTTGACGTTTCTTGTCTCATGAAGTTCTGTGTTAAAACGTTGTCATGAAGTGACGTGACTATATTTCGGCCTAATTTTTCGTGTGTAACATGAATAAATGAATCACTGAAATTATACATTCTGCATTAAGTAAATGTAGCTGTGAGTTTGTGATGTACTTTTCATTTAATTTGATTCATACATAGTTTACTAAGTACACTGCATCTCTTTGTAAAATTAATGCAGAGAAACCGTCCTAATCACTTGAGAAGCTACTCAAACTAGACCTTGAATACTCAGAAGAGGAAGAATGTGTTTTACTGATTTTATTACATCATATATAATTTTATTATATATAATTTACTAATCGAAATTTTATTTTACATCGACTTTTTTTCTTTGCACATTTCAGTGACTGAGACTGACTTTTTGTTGTTGTTTTTTATCTACTTTGTTCTACCATTTTTAAAACATAGAGGTATTAAATTTCTTTTCAGTATTAGAAAACAAAACCTCATGAATAGAGTTTTTCACATTTCTTTTTTTTTTGCCCATATGCACTGCAAGAAAAACACTCAATTTCTTTTAAAATTGGATACTTTGCTACTTTGACTCTTTATTTTTGAAATGAGTGACTTGTTACTTGTTACTATTTTGAAAAATGTCTCGATTTAGTGTAAAATATCAAAAAAATGGTTCTATTCACATATTTGTAACGCCTGCTACATGTTTTTGTTACAAAGATAATGTTCGAGCCAATTTAACCCTTTAGACAAAATGGAAGCTAAAAAGTCAAAAAATGTCTCGATTTAGTGTAAAATGTCATCAAAATTATCATTTTTTTTTTCTACGCAAGATAATTCAAGTCCTATTTTCTTGAAATAAGCACTGTCAGTCTCACTGTTAAACATAGTTAATTTATCTTTTATTTGTCTATTTTCACATTTTTTTTAAGGTTGTCAAGAATGTATTTTTTGCAGTGTGCACATGTGCGGAGGACGTTAAACGCATCAGACGGAGAAATAAAATAATACGAACGAAACAACGAAACCCGCTTGATTTCATTAGTCGGACCGCGGCATTCGCGGACGTTTCCGATGCTAATCAGCTGTTGACCGCGGAGACGCTTCCACTCTTAAGCCTAATATCTGCTCAAGTATTGAAAAAAAAAAAGTTTTAAATCATTTATAAAATTCCTAAAAAGAAACGAAGTGAGATGGCGTGGCCTTTCTGAACTCCTCCGTCTTTAATCGGCTCTTTGGTGTCACGGCGCAGAATATCTGGCAAGATTAAAGGCAGTGGGATTCCATATGAAGTGGATTACCGTAATCTCAATTTATTGGTTTTTCTTATATTGTGTGACAAGGAGAGGCTTTCAAGACTTTGTAATGACATCTATAAAGAAGGCCAAGAGTGTTTTGAATTAGTTTAAATTTGGCTGCAACTAATTGGCTCCGTCGGATCTCTACATTCCGTTAAAACGAGAAGTTAAAAGAATTTTTGCAAATCCCACTGCACATATTTGATATTGTAGTCATTCAATCTATTCTTTTTCATCGCTGCTTGACATTTTGGATTTTGATGTTCTAGATTGATGACATGAGCTCCACGGACTTTTATTCTGTAATGTGTGACTGGTGCGAACTCGGTCATTTATTCAGACCTTTTCACTGAAAGTTTAATTGTATAGAATCAGATTAGTGTCAAAAATATCAAACGCAAATTCCGAAGAAATTGACGAAAACGCTTCACATTTACGTTTGAATTTTTATTTTATGCTTGTAATGTTTTTTGTTTTTTTTTCCGCTTCACATTTTGCTTTTTGGATTTTTGACCCAAGCTTCACCTTCTCTGATTGGCTGGTGAGAATGTGATTAACGGGAAGAGGAGGAGGAGTTTAGCGAGCACTTAAACGCATTCATAATCACTAATCTGACGTTTTTTTTCACTTGATAACCTTTATTTAAACAGAACTCAAAATGTAATTGTTGCAATGTTTCTGTAAAAATGTTCCATAGTATATTCACATCATATTAGCTGCTAATTAGCGCACGGCTGATGAAGGTCAGAGATGAAGACCTAGAGAAACTCTATTCTTCTGGTCAGTCTGATCTAATCCGCATCATTAGCGACTAGCCACCGCGACCCAGACGTGACATCATCCTCCTGACCGGCACATCTGTGGAAAACGCGCTCCAGATCCATCACTACATCAAGGTTCTCCAGTGGTTCTGCTCGGGCACCACAAGTCACTTCATCAGAGAAGAAGCCACGGGAATTAAACCCATAGACGCAGATATTCCTCCATTGACTTTACACTCCCCTTTAAATATCGGGAATTTAATCCGCAGTCTTTTATATGCGCTTGTTCATTTTCCTGTCAGTGCTTTTGCTTTAAATGAGGAGAGGCAGTAAAGCCTGAATCCAGCGATCCGTCATGCCGAAGCCTCCGTGACTTTCCTTCCAGCAAAGGGTCGAATCCATGTGGCAAAATATAGTTACACTTTCAGAGGAACATCTATAATGTCCGCGGGTCAATTTGACACGGGGGTCTTTTATTATGTATTTAAGTGTCAGAAACCAAAAAGTTCCCCAAAACAGTGTGTGTGTGTGTGTGTGCGTGTGTGTGTGCGCGTGTGTATGTGTGTGTGTGTGAGTGACAGTGGTGTATTTTGTCTCATTGTTGCAAAGAAACTAATAGTATTTGATCTTTCTGACTCTTTTTAGCTTCTATTTAGTCTGAAGGGTCAAATTGATCCGAACATTATCTTTGCAACAAAAATATATAGCGGTCGTTACAAATATATGTACGAAACCATTTTTTGTTTATATGTAGATTACACTAACTAAGCCAAGCAGGAGAAGTTTCAAAGTGAATAAGTACTTTTAATGTTGTTCTTTTTAAACTTAAGCATAACAGTATCTTTGTAATATAAAGATGTAACGTGGTGTTACAAACATGTGACCTGAATTATTATATTTTTTTTATTTGATGGTTACACAACATTAGCTAAGCAGGAGAAGTTTCAAAGTGGAAAAAATACCACTTTGTATCTCGAAAAAATTTCAAACTTTGAAAACTAGTCAGTTTGACCCGAACAATAAAAAGGTTAATTTCTCCTAATTCAAAAGCATATAATGGTCCAGTGAAATAAAAGACTTCATATTTTGTAGTGAACATGCTTTGGGACGGTTGATGGTTTTATAATCATTGCTACTACATAAAAAGATCATGGGTTCATTACCATGGTGATATTCATTCACCCTTTCCTTTTCTATTTCTGGGTCGTGGGAAGAGCAGGAGCCAATCCCAGCAGGGACACACCCAGACTGGTGGTAAACCAATCACAGGGCAGGACAATCTCACACACAATAAACTGGAGACCCGGAGGAAACCCAAGTGAGCACAAGAACATGCTCCTCACAGACACTCACTTTCGTACTTTGTATTTCGTTTGTGTTTTATTAAACACAATCTTGCAGATCTGGCGTAACAATATAAACCACTCAGTCGATTATAAAACCAAGGGCTCTTGATTTTTAAAGGACACTTGTATTTTAATTCCACATTGATTGTTGGAATGTGCTCCGCTCTTGACCTTAGAAAAGCCCTGGAGGTCGGCAGGTACTTTCAGTGTTTTATTCCTCCTGAGGACTCGCAAAGGAGCGAGGGGTTAAAAATAATTCTCCATAATAAACTCCATTTTCCAGCTGGACCATAAAAGGTCGGTTCAATAATGAATTTGTATTTTATTTGGTTATATTGAAATTGGCTGTGGGGCGCTAAAACATTCAGTGCGTTCCGTCTGCGTCTGGCATGTGTTTTGACAATCTTCAGTTTCCCCGAGCAGAAAGTAATCGAGTCTTCAAACAATATTTGACTCTCCGTCTCTTTGTAATGAATGTGTAATGCAACACTAATTTTCAGAGTGATGTATGTCTGCGTAAACTGTTTTCACTAATAATGCAAATCTCTTTCATACTCATAATTCGACATAGTTGACGAGTAGAGGCGTGGATATTACTGGACACTTGAGAGCGTCAGCTATTAATAATATACGCTGGGATTGAGCTGACGAGGGGCTGGGAGTGAGATGAACTCGCTTAGCGTGACTAATGGGTTGACTCAGTGGCCTCGCACACACACACACACACACACGCCCGAGTCTGTGGTCCGCTTGACCAGGAGCAGTGGGTAGTTCGGTTGCGACACAGCAGTAAGAACCCGTGTATAACCAGATGTGTAAAGTACTTGAGTATTGAGGTATTACATTTCATTTCTGTATTGAAAATTAAGCCACAAATAGAATTGTTTCACATTTTTTCGTATTTTTTTTGCCTAAATTTTGTGCGAGTAAAATACTCAAGTTCTTTTAAAATTCTATACTTTGCTACTTTGACTCAAAGCTTTTTTATAGTGGTGACTTATTACTTGTATTGGAGTAATTTTTTCAACAAGTATCTGTACTTTTACTCAAGTACGGCTGTCTGGTACTTTTTACACCTCTGCTCCAGCTCCCCAAGACCCCGAAATGAAAGAAAATGAAAGTTGCATGTGTTTAAAGAGTCTGAGATTGTAGTCCGTCCTGGTCCTTTAGAGCAGCTGGGCTTCAGATGATGGTGGGACTATTTTTAATTAGGTTTGTCGTGGCTCGACTCTAGTATATATTTTTTTCCAAGTAAATCATGTAAATGTATGAAAAGTGCCCAGGCGTTTGTCTTTGAGCAAATCCTTGTATTTCTATACAATCTCTGGCTTTGCGTTGATTTATTTCCTTTTCGTGCCTTCATCAGATGCCTCGGAAAATCTGAATCGCAAAGAAAAAATGAAATCTCGAGAATGGTGCCCTGCAAAAAATGAAATATTGACAAACCAAAAGATCTTGAAATGACACTATAAATCTTACTTTTTTTTTTCCGACAAGATGAATTAAGTAGCTTAGAATAAGAGTAAAATATTAATTTGCTTTTTTCCAAGAAATTAGCACTTGTTTCAAGTCGTCTGACCAACGTATCTCATCCCATTGGCAGATAATTTTACTTAAGTCTTTTTTTTTATCTCTTATTTTTTCATGTGCGTTTTTTGCAGTGTGTGTGAGTTGTGCACAAACTGTTCAAAAGCTAACGACGGGAAGTGGGACGTTGCTGTAAATCACCGCTATTAAAATCACATCCTCAGCAGGAAGTTTGTTTCACCGATGACACACTTGTTTTTTTTTTTCCGCCCCACTTTTGCTGCTGCGACTTTTTCAATTGATCTCATTTCTCCCCGATATTTGATCTGGCATTACACCAGCAATAACAAGGAGTTTTATCAATGCAAACAGGCTCAACTCTTATTTTGTCAAATAGAAAGACGCAGAGCTGTAAGACAGATGTTGTAATTTATCTTCGGCGTGCGGACGTGCTGTCAGGGTTTCTGTAGGCCCGTCTGACCCGAAGGTGCAGAATCACGCTTTAATTAGCACAATATGTTTTACACATTCTCCCAACATCAGCTTCAATATGTTTTACGCATTTTTAAATCCTCGGCTTGGTTTTTTTCCTGCCATAACGGGACGTTTGAGTGAAGGGAAGGAGCGTGTGAAGGTGTGAGACACACACATCTGCGCCTCAACCACTCTCCCTTTAGCAAGATGAACTCTTCCTAATGAGGGTTTGTACAGAATGAGCGAGGTAATGTGGATGTGAACTCGACACACACACACACACACACACACACAGGATGGGGAGAGTGATAATGAGCGAATAATCTGCTTTAGAGGGGGAGAGAAGGATAAGAAATGACTAAAGGAGAGGTGTGAGAGAAAGCATCTGTGCAGAAAGTTTTCTTGCAGAATTCCGTCTCCTGCTTTATGGAATCAGAGATTTACGTTTGATCATTTTGGCCAATAATCTAAGAAACTAACAAAAATGCTTCCTTTTTACGTTTGCTTTTTTTATGTTTCGCTTGCAATCTTCACGTCTTTGTTTGAAACTTTATTTTTCGCTTCCAATGTTTTTGTTGTTTTTTTTTTTGTGTTTGGACCACTGGCACAAGCTTCACATGGGGGCGGGACTTACTCTGATTGGCTGGTGAGAATGTCATTTGTAGCAGTTGGCTAGGAAGTGGGGGAGGAGTTAAAACATTCAGAATTGCTGCATAACAGTTTCATAACTCGGAGTCACAAATGAAAGTTTTTTGTCTGCTACTGAGCAAATGTGCACATGTATTATGTACAGTACAAATATATCAGGCCTAATCACTGTAATTGATATCATTAAAATATTATGCGTAAATATGCATTTAACATAAAAACGGTATGTGCTGCTTTAATTCTAAAAAGAATATTCATTGCGAAATAAATATAATTCATATAAAAAACTCAAAAAATATATTTTGCGCTTTGAGACTGTGAAAACTGTGTTAAAACTGTGAAAAGCGCCTTACAAATACTCAATTTACTGTAAGGCACATATTTTAGTACAAGTAAAAGTTTTAGTACATATTTTAGTACAAGACACAGTGTAATACAACATTTCGATGTGTAGAAGCAAAAATGTCTAGTGTTATCCTGAAGTTGTAAAAATTGTGCAAAAGTAACACTAATTACAGTTTATGGTGTACTTACATTAAAGCAGCTGCCAATCACATTCTCACCAGCCAATCAGAATCAAACTCCGGCCCTAGATTCATGGGAAAGAGAGAAACGGATGCAGACACATTCCAGCAAACGATAAGCAACGAGCGGCCGCTGATTTAACAGCAGCAGGGTGTGTGTGTGTGTGTGTGTGTGTGATGAGTGCGGATATAAAGAGCCATGAGTCAATCTAGAAAACACACACACACACACACACACACACACACACACACATCAATGTGGCTTGCTATCGCAGCTGCCTTCCCTCTTATTCATCCTCTGACACAAAAAGATGAAAGAATGATAGTGAGCGAGGCATGAGAGGATGTGTCTGAATCAGAAAACCATCTCGCGAAAGATTTGTGAGCTGAAGTGCTTTTCTAGTCCTGACGGAGCACGAGTGACGTCCTTCTCTTCCTGCCGCTGTTTGACTTCCAGAAGCAATTATGTCATTTACAGTTGTTGAGAAAGACTTGGAGAAACTTCATTCCCTCAATAGATTGACATTTCATTTACTATAATAAGAAAAAGTTACTCGTGGGATTGGCGTTCGTGCTGTATGGAATCAGATCAGTGCCAAAAATATCAAACGTAAATTTCTAATAAACCACCAAAAATGCTTCACATGTTTATGTTTGTTTTTTTTTTATTTTTCGCTTGAACTCTTCACATTTTCGTTTGAATTTTTCCGCTTCGAATTTTTGTTCGTTTTTTGTTTTTCCATTTGGATTTCTGCTCCAAGTATCACATGGGGGATATTACATCATATCTCTTGCTCTGATTGGCTGTTGAGAATGTGACTGACAGCTGCTTGACCAGGAAGTGTGGGAGGAGTTTAGTGAATGTACACCTTGACATTCACTGCTATTTAATATTAGTACACAAACTGTGATTTAAGTGTTATTTTTGCACAATATTGCTAAATTATGGCGATTATGAATGTGTTTAAGTGTTTGCTAAACTCCTCCCCCTCTTCCAGTCAATCACATTCTAACTGCAGCTTTCAATTACATTCTCACCAGCCAATCAGATTAAGGGCCGCCCCCACATGAATCCACGTGAAAAATTAAGCAAACGAAAAATCCGAAGCGAAAAAAAAAAGTTTCAATCGCAAACAAAAACCAAACGCAAAAGTGAACCATTTTCGTTCATTTATAAGAAATTTAGGTTTGATATTTTCGGCACTAACCCAATTCCATACGTGTCGCAGTAAAAGTGACGGACACGCCCCCAACGCACTAAATTGCCCACAAACCGACGCAATATAAAGTGAACCGCCAATTTTCAGATGCCGCCTTGCTGGGACGCCGCTGGTGGTCTTCTGGCCTGCGGTGCGAAGCCGTAAATAAACTTTATTGTTATTATTATTTTTGAAGTGGCAAAGCTCAAATGTACGATTAGAAACACCTGTGTGGGTTTATTTTTAAAGCGATTGTCCTTGGCAGCCAATTACGGAGCATCGAATAGATTTCATCCAGCACACACACGCACCCAAAGCGGATAATGCAGCCTGAAATCTAATTTCTTCCTCTGAAGTGACCCGTGAAATAGTGTGAGCTCTTTGCTCTCGCACTCCATGTAAAATCATCAGATTGCCCATTTCGGAATCTAATATGAACCCTGCCACACACACACACACACACACACACACACACACACACACACACTTACGGTGATGTGCATTGTAGGCTCTCCTGACCTTTTAACCCTCCTATTATGTTCGGCTTACAAAGGGTTACAAAGATTAAATATGTTTTAAAAATATTAAAAAGTTTTTTTTTCCACCTTGAAACTTCTCCTGCTTGACTTATTTTGTGTAATTATCATATAAAAAAATATACTGATACAGTTGACATATGTGTAACACCGCGCTACATGTTTGTTACAAAGATACTGTTCGGGTCAAATTGACCCGTTGAAAGTAAAAAATATTTCAAAGTGAAAAAATAGTTTTTAGTATTTTTTAAAACTTCTCCTGCTTGTCCCAGTTGGTGTAATCTACATGTAATCTACATATGTTTTGTTTTTTTCTGTACACTATATGTTCACTGTTTTCCCTTTATTTTGTCATTGTTACTAGTGGCTGTTCCGGCAATTGAATTTCCCCACTGTGGGATCAATATAGTTCATTCATTCATTTCATTCACTTCATTTCATTTCATTCAAAGATAAGACGCTATGTGAAAAAGTCTTTTTCACATTTTTCACATAATAATTCGATTCTTTTATGAGTTAAAAAAAAAAAAAAAATCAACAACGAGACAGAAAGATCAAATACTATTTGATTTGTTGCAATGAGATATAATACACCGCTGGTTCACACTCTCTCTCTTACTCTCTCTTACGCTTGAGTCTGGTAAAGTCTGCGTTCAATGAGAAGGTCTAAACACGTTTTCACCTGAACTCTGGTGCGATTCACTCGAACTATAAAAGTGTGAAAGCAGCTTCAGATCTCCTGAGCTTCAGCGTGAGTGTGGGCAGAAATGATTCACAGCAAATGAATCCTTGAATTAAAAATAAGTGATGCTTAATGGTTCTTAATGAGCTTCACGGAGCACTGGCAGCCCGAGGTCAGATCAGAAAGGAATTACGGAGACGGGAAGGAGCGATGAGACCTCGCAGAAGAGAGAGGAGAAAATCAAGTGCTAATTTAACTGTTGGTCATGCTGGTCTTCTGCTAGTGAAGCAGATGTTTGGCTTCTCTGATTCCAGCATTGAAGATTGAGATTGAGATCGACGTGTCTGTGGCCCAAATCATCCATCGTGTTTTATGGGCAAACTTTTACATTTTAGGGCCACATTGGGTTCTAACATTTGACAAAGCTGCTGTCAATCACATTCTCACCAGCCAATCAGAGTAAGGACCACCCCTACATGAAGCTTGTGCCAAAAGTCCAAAAGAAAAAAAATGAAACGAACAAAAAAATCTGAAGCAAAAAAAATGTTTCAAAGCAACATTTTTGTTTGTTTCTTAGAAATGTTCATTTGATATCTTTGGCATCTGATTCCATAGATCGACAAGGTAAAAATAATTGTTAAAAATATACTAGTACAATTCTTTTTCGTAAATTTTTCCGTTTATGGTTCCGCTTTTTAAAGTGTGTTACATTAAACATTTAAATACATCTTCATAACAGACTAACCGAAAAAAAACCATAAAACAAATATTTTTTGACTTTCATTTAATATTTACAAGTTCGCCGGGCCGGATTAAAACATTCGGAGTATTCCCTGAGTAACCTGCTTATGATCGATCGTAAATGACGCTATTGCAAAAATGAAGAAAATAAATGAGCAGTAAAACTACAGAGGTTTTCATTTCACGTATACCGTTTATTTTTCTTACCTCCACGACTTTATCTCAATCTACTTGTATCTCATTTAAACAGGTTTAATCAGTATTTACATTCCTCTGGAGAAGAGCACATGACCTTGAGGGATTTCCTCAACACAGCGCTGCTCAAGCTTAACTTAATCTAGTCAAATGTTATTATTCTGCTTTTGGAAGAAGAATGAAAAACGTTGCGCTACACAATCATTGATTTATTACTACATGTTTTGTGAGGCTGGATCCCGTCCCAGCAACTCTGGGCCTGAAGATGGGACGTTCTGACCAATCACAGAGTGGGACACACACACATTCATGGGAGTATTGATACTTTGGAGTCGATAATTTTGTAATTATCGATCGATACCGATTCTAATAAAAAAATCGAACAATTAGTTTTGACTTCTGAGAGATTTGGATGTGTTGAAATCAGATAAAATATATATTTTTTTATCCAGCTGTTTTTTTCTTACTGTTGTGGGCAATACAGTACATGATGTAGTTTTTGAATGTGTTAAAATGAAACGTGAACTTGAATTCGCATGTGCATAGGTAGGAAAGCGTGAAATATTTACATATTTTATATCTTAAATATTTACTGTTTTGGTACATTTTACTACGGTTGGTTTTAGAGTACTACACTCTCTTACATTTTATTTTGTATTTGTACTACAATTTAAAAGACAATGCTTTTTATATTTGTATTTTATTTATTGATCGGATTATGCTATTTTTGGCACTAAGGCGTGTATATTTGTTCATGATTATTTAGGTGGCTGTTACTACAATGATAATAATGAACAGTATAAATATATTTTAAAATTTTATAAAAGTTTAAAATAAAAGTTTAAAAAATTTTAAAATATTATAAAAGATCATTTTTATCTATCTAAGTATCTAAATACTTATCTATTTAAGTATCTGCCACTGAACCTGTAGTCACTCTGTATCATATCAATTTTAAAATTGTATCCCCCATCCTTATATTTTAGATATTTTTCTTGATTCAATCTCCTGCACTTTTCTGGACTGTGTGAGGGTGAGACGATGTGAGGAGAACGTGCTCCACACATGAAGCTTTGTGCCTGGTATTACTATCCTCTTTCACACAACAGTCAAACTTATAACAACAATAAGGTATAAAACAAAGGTCCACACACTTTGCATCATCAGCTGATCAGGGAAGATGGTTTCTGAAGAATGGCTTCATCAGGCGTGTCTGATGTGTGAATGACTCTTTATGTGCCAGGCAGAGGTGTCAAGTAACATAGTGATAGATACTTGTTCGTTATCTAACTAAAGTAGAAATTTGGCTTACTTTTACTTTTCTAGAGTGTTTATTTTTCCGCTTACTTTCTACTTCTACTCTTTATTTTTTTTAAGCAAATATCGGTACTTTATATTTGTTACTTCTTCAAAACCAGCCGCGTTACCGGTTAGTTTTGTTTCTGTGTTAAAAAAAAAAACCATCCGGACAAATCACGCCGGTAAATGATTGTGGTTGGATGAGACATATAAACACGCATCATTCCGACACCCTATTGGTTTGTGCGCGGTCCATCACGCCTGCGCAACGCACTTTGTAGGCTAAAATGCGGGTAAAACAGACGCGAAAACGCTCAAGTTCAAGTTCTGAGCATTTGTAAGATGCTTTTCACAGTTTTAACTGTCCCGAGATCTCAAAGCTCACGTGAACACTGAAAAACATTCCAGTTAGTATCTTTGTGAGACTTTGAGAGATTTGATTTATGTTGTACTAGATATAAAGGAGATAATGTTTTGTTGAAGCTAGATTTTTGAACATAAGAGTTCATATTTAGGTCATTATTTCATAAATGCAATCATTTTACAGATTCATCAGCCTCTGAGAAGCCTGTGTGATTTAGTGTCTTGAGGCCACACAGACTGAACAGAAGCTTTGTCATAAAATGCATTAATTTTCAATGTAATTACAACAATTTAATAGAACAATTTAGTTCTATAATGCAATTTTTTTCCTCGCATTACTTTTACTATTATACCTAAAAGTAGTTTTATCAGTATTAGAACCGCTACTTTTACTTTAGTAGAATATTGGGCATTTTACTTTTACTTTCACGGAAGTACTTTTTAATTCTAATATCTAGACTTCTAACAAAGTAACGAAAGTGACTACCTATGACAGCACTGGTGCCATGCTGGTTTGAATCCTGACAGAGTAATAACTGCCTTGATTCTTGAGGTTGTAGTAGAAGGCAGGACTTGGTGGATAACGCAGCGTGACTCAAACACTCAGTTTAGCAGGTGTGAAATTTAAGGAGAGTGGGAACAACTGAACGTCTGCGAGCTTCTTGACTCACAGACTTCCTCTTTGCTTGTTTCATCATCCCTCGCTCTCTCGCTCTTCGTGCCCTCATCTTCCTCCGAGCGCTTTGGCTTGGTCATGCACAAGAGTTCACAATTAAGTCTCCTCTGCCTCGTTAGGAGAGCAATCCCCCTCAGCCTCCATCGCTCCCTTCATTCCCAGCTGTTCGTTGGTGTTTCCATCTCTTCTTTGCTTTTCACAGTCTCTTGAACTGTCTCATGTGTGAAAATGTAAGTGAAACACAGGAAAAACAAAGCATTAGGATAACATGCAGTGCAATAGTTAAAGATTTTGACTGTCTTGGGTGCAGATGTTTCGGTTCCGAGCAACTAGACTAGGCAGCCTTGCTATATGAGTATATTAATTTATTCAATATGTTATTATTACAGGTCAACATATGCTTAGTTGAAGAGATGCGTCTTCAGTCTAGACTTATATTGACTCACTGATTCTGAGTGTTGAATTGTGCTAGGCAGAGCATTCCATAGTTTTGGTCGTGTAGGTTTAATGCTTAATAAGTGATTAAAGACTTTTAAACTAAGTAAACTAATGTAAGTTCGAGATGCTATAGGTCATACACACACATACCATTGAGGATGTGAAATTTGATGTTTTTCTTTTTTTTTTTATGGAATAAAAAAAAACAATTGCAATTGTTAAAAGTCAAATAACCAAGAGTGTAGCATTGTTTGTATTCAGAAGCAATAAAGTTGTGTTGGATCTGCATATCATTTGTAAAGAGCCTTTCATTGAGAGAATGTCTCAAACCGCTGGACAGACTTATGTCATTACAATGTCATTACAACTCTTAATGGGATTATTCATTACCTCTCTTGGTAAGGGTTCCGTGTGCGCAACTAGTAAATGGAAGGTGAGAATGGGTTCGTCTTACACGCATAATCTAAGCAATTCATAGTAATAATCACACATTAATTAACGTGTATTACAAATTAATACACACTCTTTTTTTCATTAATACACAACTTACAAAAAAACTTAAAATGAAGGTGAAAAGAAGTATAAAAGGCTTCAAAGGAAAGCTGATGTGTTGCAGGAAACAGGCAAAAAATGACTTGACAATCCAAAAGATTTTGAAATGACACAATAAATCTTTTTTTCTTTTCATATATGATAAATTAACTAGCGTAGAATTAAGAGAGAAAAGTGTATTTGCTTGTTTCAAGAAAATATGTCTTGTTTCAAGTCAAATAAATGCCAAATAAAATCTCACCCCATCGGCAGATCATTTTACTTAATTAAAGTCTATTGTACTCATTGTATTGTTTTGTTTCTTATTTTTTTCATGTGCATTTTTTGCAGTGCACACACATTGTAATTGGTCACAACCAAACTATTCATTTATTTCTTTATTTATTAGACTTGCTTTACATCGCGGCTTGACTTTGCTGCCAACACCCGCATGATGATCTTCACCGATGTGTGTGTGTGTGTGTGTGTGTGTGTGTGCGGCCTTGACCCATTAACACTCAAGTTTGTTTTCAGAAATCCTGCATTGATCTTCCCCTGAGCCCCGACTGACGATCAATGACTGCTGACAGTTTCTGCGAGTTTCAACTGGCTAAAGTTGGTTTATCCGGGGAATCGAGTGTCTAATCACTGTCCCTACAGTATTTGATTGAATCAGGGAGAGATTCTGCTCAGACTGCTGAGTTATTAATAAAGTGTAGAGACCAGGCTGAGAAATCAGCACCAGTCGCAGTCATTATGGGCCTTCACTGTTCTTCTGATGGTCCGTTTACGTGTGTGTGTGTGTGTGTGTGTGTGTAATGGATAGGGAAGACAGATGGAAACTGATGCTGAGGTGCTGCTTGTTTAAGCAAAACGAACGCAAAGCATCAGTGGCGAATGCTGAGGGGATTCTGAGCTGCTGATAGGGGGGAAAACGCACACACACACACACACACAGGCAGTCTGACAGGTTTGTGTTGTGTGTGTGTGGTGTGGTGTGTGTGTGTGTGTGTGTGTGTGTGTGCGTGTGTGTGTGTGCAAAGGCGGCAGGTGTTTGGTTCCGTCAGCAGAGACGTTTGAAAAGTGCTGACAGCATCAAACTGTGTTGTTGTTGTTGTAATGGTTTAATTATCACTCTTCCTGAAGACCAAAGACTGTCTCTCTTCCTGAGAACTTGTAACTTTACATCTCTTTGTTGCACTTTATTGCTGTAAAATTGTTGCACTGCATTGTTTTAAACATGTAACGATTGTTGCTGCTGCAAAACACATATTTCCCCTAGTGGGATAAATAAAGTCCCTTCTATCCATCCATCCATCCATCCATCCATCCATCCATCCATCCTAATAGTAGGTTTTGTACAGCTCACACTAAACCCGTTGATTGTACAGAAGATCAAGGTCAGGTCTAGAAATGTGTGGTGGTTATGTTTTTGCTATGTAAAATATTTTTCTTTTACTTGTATGTATACACAAAAAATTATTTATCAACATTTTCGGAAGGCTTACAGAAGTGTTGTTTGTACTTGAGTAAACTTCAGGAAGTTTTGTACATTTTGTAAATATTTTTTGTAGCTTTTGCCTACTTTGTACTTGTACTGAGTGTCAAAAATATTGGCAACTTCTATATTCACGCCGTCCCAATAAAATCACGCAATCAAGAAAAGTACAAGTACTAATACAAGTACAAATCCTATTCTCAGTGTTTCCATGTCTCCAGAATTTTTTTCAGTTTCTTTATTCGTCGTACTTAGTTTTTTTAGAATCAGTTGTATTATACATACGTATACATAATGTATATTTAGGTTCAAGTTCATTTATATAGCGCTTTTCTTAGTCCGAGACCAACGGAAAGACGCTATAAATGTACAAAATGTACAAAAATCCTTTTCTGTACTCAAGTACTTTACACCACTGTCAAGTACTTACATTTTTTTTATTTATTATTTTTTTAAGTACTGCTGGACGTGCTCGTCTTTACGATGAGCTGTTGGAGAACGTCGTGGTGGTCACGTTTCTCCTTCAGTAGCGAGTGATGAAGCTCATGAGGTTCTGTGTGTGTGTGTGTGTGTGTGTGGGCTGTATTATTCATTTCTTCCTGACATTCCCGGTGAGAGGAGAGCCTCTGGACACATTTAGACTGATTCCGTACCTTATCACCTTCACACACACACATACACGGAGCAAAAGACAGAAGCAGACAACCACTCTGTCTCTTCAAAGTTGCTGAAGGAGAAATAAAAGCAGAGGAGCACGGGGAAAGCGGGATGGCGCCGCAGTGCAGCACAGCAGACGGAGGGTGGTAATGACGCCCCTGGCACCGCAGACCCATAAAAACCAGCGCGAAGTTCATCTTTCACCTTCATTACCAGTGCGCCGCCGCTAATGATGGCGTGAGCTGCTCTTCTTCTCGTCTCTCTCATCAAGCGCTCCACACCTCCGCCACAAAAAATACCTTCTGGACAGGGTGAAAAGTCTTGAAGCTAGACACTAAATCTGGTTGTTTTTTCTCGCAGGATAATTTAACTGTTGGGATTAAGAGTGAGAGATGACTGCTTGTTTCGTGAAAATAAGACTTGAATTTTATTGCGTTGGAAAAAGTTTTAATGTTGATGATATTTTTCACTACATCAGGACATTTTTCAAAGTAGATGTTATGTTTTAACACAGAATTAAGAAACTAGCTACTTTTTTGTATCAAAGCCAATGACTGATTTTAAGAAGACAATGTGTCTAAATTTAACAAACTAGCTACTTTTTTACATTAAAGTCAATGAGAACAAGATCTGAAGTGCAGAAACAAATCTACCGTGTGACGAGATCTTTTGTCTTGTTTCAAGTCGTCTTACCAAGTAACATTCTCACCCCGTTTTCTTTACTCATTTAGTTTTTTTATTTTCTTATTTCTTCATGTGGACTTTTTGCAGTGTGTGTGCACTGCAAAAAAATACATTCTTGACAAGCTAAAAAAAATCATGAATTTAGACAATAAATCTTGTTATTTTCTTTTGATATTTTGTCGTCTTACCAAGTAAAATTCTCACTCCTTTGGCAGATAATTTTACTTTTAAATAAAATTTTTGTTTTGTTTCTCATTTTCTCAGGTGTATTTTTGCCGTGTGTGTGTGTGGTTTAGCTGCGGGCCGTGTGAAGGTGTGTTCGGGGGGTTGGAGACCTTGAGAGAGCAAAGCTAATTACACGCAGTGGTAATTATAACCGCTCACAATGACCTTGCGATACCAGGCAGAACGTGTTCCACAGATGCTGACCTGTGGACGGACAGTGTGTGTGTGTGTGTGTGTGTGTGTGCTTACACAGGTGGACACTCCTGCCCCGCTGAGACGCCATAATGCTGCTTTTTGTACTCGCCGTATTTCTTCACTCGTGACAAACGGGTCATTGTGGGATGAAGATCGGGTTTCAGCATTTGACCTGCATGGGCTGATGTTCTGGAGCCTACAGAAGAGGCCTCAGCTGTGTGTGTGTGTGTGTGTGTGTGTGTGCGCAGCTGGAGGCTCTTCATCAGTTCAGGTGTTGAGGAACTGAAGGTGGATTCATGTTCTGAGCTACACGTTTCATGATCCTCCACGTCACCTTCATCTTCAGCGATGCATCATCACAAGCAAGAATTCCGTTAGAGACGGAACCAAATCTATTCATGACTATTTAATGCAGGGGTGTGCAAACTTCTTGATTCGCCGGCCACATTGGGTTCTAACGTTTGACAAAGGGGCCGGGCCGGGCTTCCTGGTCAAGCAGCTGTCAATCACATTCTCCCCAGCCAATCAGAGTAAGGGAAGCCCCCACGTGAGGCTGGTGCCGAAAGTCCGAACGGAAAAAAAAAGAAGAAATGGACAAAGAAAATCTGAAACGGAAAAAAGTTTCAAACCATTTTGGCATCTGATTCCATAGACTGACAGCATAAAAATAAATGTTAAAAATAAACTAGTACAATTCTTTCATGTACATGTTGTGTTTGTGGTTCCGCTTTTTACAACACGTTACATAAAAAACCCTTTATAACAGATTAACCGGATTTACATAAAAAAAAAATCTGACATTCATTTCTTTTTAACAATTTAAAACATTAAAACATTTACCGGGCCGCATGTGGCCCCCGGGCCGTAGGTTGCCCACCCCTGATTTAATGTCTTTTTTCCCCTACGCTTTATATATTTTTTTTAATGGCAACGTGGATTATTCTCATTGGTTTTCGCCGTGGTCAGAAGCCTCTGGATCTCCATGGCTCTTCTCCTCCGTGCTGGAGGTCGTGCGTGACACGCGGTTCTTCGTCGTGTTTTCCTTGAGGATAACCATCTCGAAATGCGGGAGGATTTATGGACTTGCACATGGTCCAGATTGTGAGACGGACACAAGGAAGTTCACTGTTTTTCTTGAGAGGCGACTCAGCGTGACGGGATTCCTTCTCTTCTCATCTCTCTCTCTCTCTATCTCTACTTGTGTCTCTGGTCAATTACTGCTCTCACACACACACACACACACGCACACACACACGCGCTCATGAGGTCAGGTTAGTCAGGAGAGATCATGCTTGATTACTCAGGGTTAAAGTGTAATGACTGCCTCTGACAGGGGGGCGGGGCAAGGCAGCGGCCAATCAAATCAAAGTGGACGTTACTGTGTGTTTACCTGAGGAGAAGAAGGTTTTTACCACATTAATTTAAGCGCATCATTGGTGCAGGCGGAGAGAATTTGAATTGAATGTGCGTTTTAAACGGGCTTGAGATCTGACTCGAACACAATCAAGTGCTGCACCACTTCTTTTAGAAATCAAGTATGAGATTTCTATTTTTTTGACCTCATGACATTTTATACTTCTGTGTGACTTTTTAAAATCATGTTAATTTACAATAAAATATAGTTTTTTTGTACAGCAGCTTTGTATCTTTTCTACAACAGATTTTTGCCCCAAAAATGAAAATACATTTATACTTTTATTGATTCCATCATTATTTTATTTTTTTTCTAACTATGTGAAACATTGTTAAGGAAAATGATACAATAGGAAAATGGATGTTACACTTTTCAGACCTTTAAAGGACCTTAAGAATATTTTTCTTTCTTTTGCTTTGATGTTTTTGCAAGGTCGAAGGTCAAATGAGGCTAATACATGTGGTGTTGGTTTGCGCCAATGATTTAACACTCCTCAGTGTAACTGTAAAGTGTCCTTGGGTGACGTGAAAGATGCTGATAAAATAAAGGCTTTATTAATATTATTAACTGATGGATCATTTTTTTTCCTAGCCACTGTCGCGATCTAGCTTGCTCTTCTTGTCATAGCCCATAGTCTGTACAACTATAGATATATTTTTTCCTTTGTAACTGACCCCCCCCCCCCCATTTATTATTATTATCATTTTTAACTCATATAAAGAATTGACATTTTTTTTCACATAGCGTCTTTGCGTTGGTCTCGGACTAAGAAAAGCACTATACGTTTTTCTTTTCTTAAAGCGTTATAGTGTGATATTTCTTTAGTGATCGTGTGTGTTATTGCATTATCGTTGTTTATACGCTTTGTAGAGCATTTACGTTTTATGGCTCTAAAAGCCAGAATTGGCACTTTTACCCGGTTAGTGAGTCTTCAGCCCGTCTTTCTCTCACGTGAACCGTTCATCACTGATGTGATTTGTACGAGCTCGTGATTTAAATGCCTCAGAATCAAAACCAAGCCAAGTTTGGGAAGCACGATACATCTTCTAATGATTCAGAAGATCTGCTCTCGTAAATCCCTCACTGCCGCTCCTTTCTTTTCTTTCCTTTTCACCGTGGCTTTACGGAGACATACTGAAAATAGCAGTGTATTAGTTGAGATGAATGGAAAAAAAAACAACCTGTCATGGCATGAAAATGGATCAATTAACTCGCACAAGAAAGATTTTTTTTTTTTTCTAAAAAAAGAAATAAGAAAAGAATTGTTAGTATTTTTTTTTCTACGTTTTTGAATTGGAATATTGTCATTTTTGAGTGTTTTTTTCTACAATTATTAATCAGAATATTGTCATTTTTGAGTATTTTTTTTTCTATGTTTTTGAATCTAGATATTGTCATTTTTGAGTATTTTTTTTTCTACGTTTTTGAATCTGGATATTGTCATTTTTGAGTATTTTATTTCTACGTTTTTGAATCTGGATATTGTCATTTTTGAGTATTTTTTTTCTACGTTTTTGAATCTGGATATTGTCATTTTTGAGTATTTATTTTCCATGTTTTTGAATCAGAATATTGTCATTTTTTAGCATTTTTTTTACGTTTTTGAATCAGAATATTGTCATTTTTTTAGTATTTTTTGCATCTTGGATCATCTCACTCCGTCTTCAGTTCTGTCATTTGATTCAGTTAATAACTTTATCACTCACTTCTTCCGTTCCAGTGCGTCTCAGATCGCGAGCGGCGCCGCTGGTGAAAACTAAAGCGGCTCTTTCTTTAACGACGCGTGAATCACTCGCTCCTTCTACCTTTATATAAAAGAGTGCGCGATATCCATCACTCCGATATTTAACTGTAAAATGTTGTGCCTGATATTACTCCGCACAGCAGAATCGTCCTCACGCAAGGTTTCCCGTGATGTATTGCTTTAATATAAAATTCCGCATGAGCAAACACTTGAAGACATTGGCTCATCTCACCACTGAAGAAGAAACGCAATCTCGTCCTCCTCTTCTGGCGAATGGCGGCGGGAGTGATTTTATTTAAAAAGACATAATGTGTGTCGGCGCGGCACATCAGGAGGTGAGATCACATGATCTCATTAGCTCGTCTCGCTCGCTCTCTCTCTCTCCGTGAGGCCTAATGGAGGACGTTCTCCATATCCGCGAGTGTTTTTTACGCGCGGAGCTGCTAATAGCGACTGAGGGAGACGCATTTGTTGTGGGTTATTAACTCGTGAATGAGAGAAAGAGAATGGCTGTGTTCGTATGGAGCATTACCTCTCAATTACGCCGCTCTCTTCTGCTGCTCCGTGATTTATTTCACACAGCTAGAGGTCACCAGCTTTATCTTCAGTGCATTAATACAACGCACTCTTTATTTGTTTGCGCTTCGATCATTTTTAATTTTGTCCCGCTGCTGCCGTTCGTGGAGCCGGAGCGTTACACTCGTTCATTCTGCGGTCACACTCCGCACGCTTTTTATCGGCTCATTCAGATGTTTTATTATTCACTCATGTAATGTGTGTTTCAACGGTATTCATTGGTGGGAGGGAAGAGGGGGCAGAGAATGACAGACAGACGGGAGAGAGAGAGAGAGAGAGAGAGAGAGACTGACATACTGGAGAGACACACAGAGAGAGAGAGAGAGAGAGAGAGAGAGAGAGAGAGAGACAGGAGATGGGGTGAGAACATTGGAGAGAGAGAGAGATCCGGAGCTGGTAACAGGTGTGAGTGTGATCAGGAGCAGGGTGGATTGTGGGTAGTGTAGTCCAGGGAGTGTGTGCTCGAGTCCTTTAGCTTCTGTTGAGTCGAGCTTTCTTCCGTCTTTCAGCTTCGATCTCGATGAAACCCACCAGGATTCCTGAGTTTGATCCTCCTGCTCGATTCCAGGATTATTGTCGGAGAATGGAGACGTGACCTCTGAACATCACGGCCTCTCTCATTTCCTCGTCCAGTATTCCCTCACTGTCCACCCTGCTTTCCCACATCAAACGCTGCAGTGCCACACCGGATCCAGCTGGCAGCGGAGATCTGTGTGCCATATGTGCCAGTCCTATATATAGAGCAGCTCATAACTCTCAACGCTGAAGCAAAACCTCTTCATCCTAGTCATTTCCTCCAGGCCGACACGCTCACACACGTCTACGGTCAAGTTTCACGTGAAGGCGGCCCTTCTCTGATTGGCTGGGGAGAATGTGATTGACAGCAGCTTGAACAGGAAGTGTGGGAGGAGTTCAGCGAATGTACACCTTGACATTCACTGCTTTTTTAATATTAGTACACAAATTGTGATTTAAGTGTTATTTTTGAACAATATTGATAAATTATTGGGGTGGCAGATACTTCAGAATAATAGTACACACTGTCGGTTCTTCACAAGCGGAAAAAAAAGTTTCAAACGAAGACGTGTAGATTGCGAGGGAAAAATAAATAAATAAATACATTTAAAAAAGCAAACCTAATTAAAAAAAAAAAACATGAGCAAACGTAATTGCACGCGGAAAATTAAAAAAACAAACGTAAATGTGAACCATTTTCGTTCGTTTCTTCGAAATTCATGTTTGATATTTTTGGATTTTATATGCGTTTGTATGTCATAAATGCCTTTCTTTAAAAGTCTGGTTTAATCTCAAAAGTGCATTACTGTAATTTTCAGCACCAATTAATGTGTTGTGCCTTTGTACAATCAGTGGGATCAGTTGCAATGCATATATGCGAATGACAAAAGTAAATCGCACATTTGTCTCGGAAAATATGAAGCTATTCATGAAACGTTTTCCTTCCTTAAATTTCAATATGTTCCTAATGTTCTTGAGCCTCTTTTAACCAAAATTTAATAATTTAACAAATATCGACTGCTCGACCCTGTAAAGGATTAAGAGGCAGAAGATGAATGATTGAATAAAATATCATATTAACTGTAATTTAAAAAACATGTTACACAACTACGTCCTAATATTTTAACACAGATAAACAACGGACATTTTTCTTCTTTCAATGTCAACCTTGTTCTTTTTGAATGATTGAATGAATGAATGACTTTATGAATCCCACCAACAGGGAGACGATACAATACAGAAACAGTGATGACAGGGTAAAGAACAAAATAGTGGAACAAAAATGTGCAAATGAAACTTAAAAAGATACAATAAATGAATGGTTTGATCGATGACGTCTGATTATCTCACTACAGTCTTTGCAAAAGTGGCAGAAGAGCATCTTAAGCGCTTTCATCCCAGAGTTGGGTGAAGACAGACGCCATCGGGTGAGTGAGTCTGAAATGAGGCAGTAAAGGAAAAGCATCAGAGATTCCACGTCCAGCGCAGGAAAGCCACATTTAGACCATAAATTCACTGGTAATTGTTTTCTTGGTGTGTGATGTGTCCATCTCCACCTGTTTTGAAGGCTTTGGTTGTGTGAACTCTGTGGCTTGTCGCACTTCCACAAAGGGGAAATTCTTAATGGCTCCTGAAAATATTCCGTCTTGAACTCCACAAGTCGCTGCAGTTTTCACGCTCGGCTGTGATTCTCCTGCTCCGATGTCCTTTGATGCTGCGTCAAGCTGCTGGGAATCTTCTGGAACTCACAGCAGACCAGAGACCTCAGGACTTCAGATCATCATGTTTTACATTAGACGCATCGATTATTTCACCGGATTGTTTCATTGCTGAGCTGTGTATTTGTTTTTATTATTTATTTGGATTCATTATTCCTTTTTACAAATGTATGCAACATAAGAAACTTTGTTGTTGTATTGATACAACAAAACTACTCTTTTTCTTTATATACACCGTATTTACTACACGGATATAAGCACCCCCCTGACTTTTCAAAAACAAAATAAAACTTTGTTTTGATTCAAATGTTTCTGATTCAAATACGTTTCAATTCTCTTAAAAAATGCTAGTTTTTTTTTTACTTTATTTAACAAACCTAACTAGTATCATTTTGATATTGTTTTACTTGAATAATAGATTACAAAAAGTCAATTCTAGTGGTCAGGACTTCATTTCCCAAGATCCTTTGCTCTCCAGTCAGACTCCGCACATGAGCAGAGCAATAGTTTCAAGCTCAGGCCTGTTTCAAGCTGTTTCTGTTCATCTGACATCATAGTGAAGGATTATTATCCCCTGTGCAGCGACCCAGCGTTTTGATTGTGTTTGTTCCTTGGCTTTTTTTTTTCCACTTTCTTGTGTTCTTCATGTTTGACTTCATTTGCGATGACGCAATGCACTTGTTTGTAGCCGGTTGTGCTAAGCTAAGCGGTCGTGGTTTGTAGTATTCAGTTTGTTGTAATATCAAATATTGTACTGTATTTAGTTTAATCTCACTTCTTCCAGTGTTATTTTGTCTCTGTTAAGTGTCGCGACGTGCCCAATATTTCTTTATTTCTGTTATTGAGCCAATAAAAGCTTCTACTGTAGCACGTCTGACTACAGACCATTGTTCAACATTGTAGATAATATAATAAAATATACACTGCATTTATTTGTGATTGTTCCTGACTTGAAATACGAAAAAATTGTGGCTTATATTTACGCGCATGTTTGAAATCGGCGAATATAAGCACCCGCCAAGTTTTTGACCGTGAAAATTCGAAGAAAAGGGGCTGCTTATATTTGCGCAGATACGGTACTTGGATTTGACTTCACATATGGGAGTATTCCTGTAAAAACGTTGTGCTTTATTCCACCTGTTTGACCTTTGGCTTGGCGGATACTTGTTTTTTTTGATGATATTGTTTGGTGCAGTTGAGTCTTTAAACCAGATTCCTTCCATCTGTCCATCATAAGGAGAGCGTGTGAGACGAGGCAGCTGATGTATGCGCTCTTATATTTCCCGGTCTGTATTGATTAAGCTCTGTGTGTAGCTCTGTGAGATGTACGGCTGAGTGGTTTTACACAGGCGGATGATTTGTGAGGTGGATTACTGTACATCTCTGTTGATCTGCGGTCGGAGGCTCCACACCAACACACACATGGTCTCGTTTTGCGAAGGGAAGGATCCCGTCCGGTTTTATGGGCTGACCGAGTGCGGCAAAAACACAGAACGGCCATTCATGCTGCAGATAAAGGACATCACTGTCTCAACTCTGTTTTCATGTCCATGGCTTTTCCTAGACGTATCCTGTGTTTGCCATTCCTAAACGCCTACTCTGTGTGTACGATGTTTGATTATTATCTATATCAGTCGGGAACCTTTTTGGCCGAGAGAGCCATAAACACGACATATTGGTAAAAATTAAGTCCAAAAGATTATGGAATCATATTAGTGGCAAAAAATATCTAACGTAATTTTCTAATAAACGGACGAAAATGCTTCACATTTACATTTGTTTTCGCTCGCACTTACATTTGTGTTTTGCTTGCAATCTTGACATTGTTGTTTAAAACTTTTTTCACTTTGGATTTTTCGTTGTTTTTTTTTTTTTCTCGTTTGGATTTCTGGTCCAAGATTCAGGGGTTTCAGAATCAGGATTCTCTGATTGGCTGGTGAGAATGTGATTGACTGGCAAAGAACACACAGTATTTCGATGTGAAGAAACAACAGTTTGTACTAATATTCTGAAGTATCTGTCACCACAATAATCTAGCAATATTGTGCAAAAATAACACTTAAATCATAGTTTGTGTACTAATAATAAAAAAAGCAGTGAATGTCAAAGTGTACTCTTCCTCCCACACTTCCTGCTCAAGCAGCTGTCAATCACATTCTCCCCAGCCAATCAGAGTAAGGACAGCACCCCACATGAAACTTGGGCCCGAAATCCAAATGAAAAAAAAAAACAAAAATCCAGAGCGAAAAAAAAAAAGTTTCCAATGAAAATATGAAGGTTGCGAACGAAAAATAAAAAAACAAATGTAAATGTGAAGCATTTTCGTTCGTTTCTTGGAAGTTTACGTTTGATATTTTTGCCCCTAATCTGATTCCACATAAACCGGAGGTCAACTTCTCTATAACGTTACAGGGCGATGGGATCCAGAATGTGGGATTTGTTTGTCTTTTTGCTGCTTTCCCAGGACTTTTCTACGCAGAACACAGAAAGACATGAGGCAATGGCTGAACGATGCTCCAGTTCATCTGTTTTTCATCCGCTGTGTCTTTACTCATTTCAGCATGAAGAACGGCGCTTTTTTCCCTCCTCTCCGGCCCTTGTGCCCTAATGGACACACATGCACAACATTCCTGCTCTTCTCCATTATTATGGCTTTTCCTTTTAAGTCCTGAACTCATCCGTGTACCTGCAGCTGCAGACGTGACTGATGGGGAGACGGGGAACTATACGCACACTGCTGAGTGACGCCTGGAATGGCTTTTATTGTACGAGGAGATACTTCTTACGTTTAAGACAGGGGTGTGCAAACTTTTTGATTTGCGGGCCACATTGGTTTCTAATATTTGATAAATGGTCAAGCGGCTGTCAATCACATTCTCACCAGCCAATCAGAGTAAGGGCCGCCCCCACGTGAAGCTAGTGCCGAAGTCCGAACGAAAAAAAAAAAGAAATGGACGAAAAAATCTAAAGCGGAAAAAAGTTTCAAACCAAAACGTGAAGATTTTTGTTCGTTTCTGAGGAATTTAAGTTGGATATTTTTGGCATCTGATTCCATAGACTGACAGTATTAAAATAAATGTTAAAAATATACTAGTACATCTCTTTTACGTACATTTTGTGTTTGTGGTTCCGCTTTTTAAAATGTGTTACAAAAAATAATAAAATAATCCTTCATAACAGATTAACCGGATTTACATAAAAAAAATCTGACTTTCATTTACTTTTCTCAAGTTTTAACGAGGGCCGGATTAAAACATTTAACGAACCCACCGCATCTCAATAGCGTCACTGCCCACCTTTAGGAATAAACTTCAAACTCATTTATTTTCAATTGCATATTCATTGTTTGTCTCATCCCTGTTCAGCGACCTTGGGTGTTACAAAGGTGCTATAAAAATGTAATGTATAAATAAATAAATAAATAAATAAATAACGGGCTGTAGTTTGCACACCCATCATTTAAGACGATTCAAAGATCTTTGCTCCTCGACAGGTACAGAAGTCCTCCCTCATCCCTCACTTGAACACTCTCGGCTTTTATAGACGTGATACGCATCAGGTTAGTGGACTGGTGGTGATTATATCCTAACTATCTCCAAACCAGGAACCTGCTGGTATTGATGTTCCACTGAAGGAATCTTGAAATGTCTGGCAAATCTCACGCTGTTAAATTTCCCTCTCAAGGCGGAGCTTTATCAGCTTGAACGCTCTTCTGCGTCTCTGTGTTTCTATTGGTCAGTGGAAAACAGGCGTGTCTCGACGGCAGCAGATATTGACTGTGGTGTGAGAGGCGGTGAAAGGCCACGCCTCCAGCCACGCCCGTCAGCTGGAGCGGCAGGTTTCTCAGCACGTTTACGACCTTCACTAGCTCCTTGAGGCATCATAAAGACTCAATTACCAAACGATTGCCTTTGACCGGGTTCGAGGAAACCATTGATTATCAATAACTGACACATGAATGTATTGATTCCGATTTGTAGCTATGTTTGTGAAGTGGAATACTCTAAAGCGCACAAAGACAATTATTTGCCCCCCTACAAACATTTAACAGCTTTTTTTTCGTAGACATTCTATTCACAACCGATTTTTTTATACGTAGATGCAGACATATGACTGAAGAAAGAAATTACCGAGCAATAAAATGATAAACTCAGGTGAAAGGATAGTTCATATCTAATCTAAGATAACGCGTTAACTTTGACAGCCCTCATATTGATATAATTAGATTTGATTTTTTTTATTACTTATTTATTTACATCCATTGCTCTTATTCACATGCGTTTGGTTTTTTTTCCCCACAGGGTGAAAACATCTAAATTTATGGTCTGGTTTGGCCGTCACTTTTCATCTAATTAAAATAGAGTGCTTGTGTTGAATGACCTGTTCCATTTCTCTCTCTCTCTCTCACACACACACACACACACACACACACACGCTGAATTTATAAAGATGTAAACAACCTCAGTAAAGCATTATGACGTCTGGGCTTGTGCTGTGCAGTACAGAAGCCTGTATAAATAATGTAAATGCTCCCCTGACACTTCAGTGAAGAACTGGAGAACTGCTGGTGAACCTCGGCGCCGTGAAATACTGGAGCCATTACCCCGAGTGTGTTGGTAGGTGTGTGTGCGAGTGTGTGTGTGTGTGTGTGTGTGTGTGTCTGATGACGATTAATGAGCAGCGTTTAAATGATCAGGATCAGGGGGTGAAAGGTCAAACGTCTCACGCATTTCGGGGTTAAGTGCGGTCGGACGGGCTTGTTCTTTGTGCCCCGCCTCTGGTTTCCTGAAACCGAAGCCAACGCAGAAATAAAATCATAACGGCGATTTATCAACAGTGTTTGTGTGTGGAAGAGAGAGAGAAAGAAAGTGACTGTGAACCCTGAAGGCGGCATCAATCTGGATGAGACAACTCCCATTTGTTCTCATCAGTAGATCAGCGCGCGCGTGTGTGTGTGTGTGGGGATGCTGACTCCGTTAGATCGGCTCCTTTGAGGCAGGGCTGTCGGGCTGTTTACATGGCAGTTGTCATGACAACTACTTTCCACCGCACACACACAGTGTGAGCCATCAATCATCTTCAGGAAATGAAACTGCCTGCTGATCTTCACAATGTTTAGTTTGACACAGCATTCTCTCTCTCTCTCTCTCTCTCTCTTTCTCTACGTCTGTCTCTCTATTTCTGTCTCGCTCTCTCCGTCTGTCTGTCTTTCTCTCTCTCTCTCTCCCCATCTGTTTCTCTCTTGCTCTCTCTCTCTACGTATGTCTCTCTCTCTCTCTTTCTCTACATCTGTCTTTCTCTTTCTGTCTCTCCCTCTCTCCGTCTGTCTTTCTCTCTCTCTCTCTCTCTCTCTCTCTCTCTCTCTCTCTCTCTCTCTCTCTATGTATGTCTCTCTTTATCTACGTCTGTCTATCTCTCTCTCTCTCTACATCTGTCTCTCTTTCTCTCTACGTCTGTCTCTCTTTCTCTCTATGTCTGTGTCTCGCTCTCTCCGTCTGTCTCTTGCTCTCTTTATCTCTCCGTCTCCCTCTCTCTCTCTCTGTTTTATTCTGCTGAGTTGGTCTGATCAAGTGTGAACATCTTGACTAATAACTGAACTGTTGATGCTGATGTGAGGCCTGCTGTATTTACGTGGCTCTGTCTTGTTAATTGTGTGGTTTTGGTTTCTCACAATGTGTGTAATGAAGCTCCCAAATTTTGTTTCGAACCGAGTTTTTGTTTCCGAAAACTGAGTTTCGAACCGATTCTATTACTTCCACATTTTAATATAAACTATGCAGTTTGAAGATCTTCTCCCGTGGTTTTTTTTTTTTTGTTAAACTTTTATTCACGTTTTATTTGTAAGTTGGTCAAGTTTTTGCCACATGATCTAATTCAGTGTCTAAGTCACTGGTGATTTTACATTCATTTGCATAGGAAACGGATTGTTCCGAGAGTTTTCTTTTTAAAAATAAACCGCCTCTGACTCGCTGCGGCGCTGTCTCACTGAAATAATTTAACTCTGACGGGAAAAGTGATTTATTCCAATTCAAACTCAATTTCACTTTTAAATCACATTTATATCTGCGAGTGTTTTGTGATCCTCATTAGAATACAATGCAAATGTGATTTTTTTCTTTTTCTCTTCTGAAAGGTTTTGCAGAACTGAAGCGCTGAGGTGTGTGATGCTGCTCTGTGAAGATCTACAGCTCATGCGCTTCCTTGAGATTTATCTGCAAAATGCCGCCATTAATAATCTAAGAAAATGGATTGCACTAAAAACCCGTCAGCCATGGTCTGTGGTAATTACTTTCGTGTCATAATTTTTTCGCGTGTTATCTTTCCAGAAACACACTTCCTGAGTGAAGCAGCATTTCGAGAGGATGCGAGCTAAAATCACTGATGCTGATGATCGCTCATTAATCAAGCATCACCATGACGCCGTCCAACAGAACATTCCAGATGCTGAAATGGAGACAGATGCCTGGAGAATTAAAAAAAAATGTCATCAGAATTGTCTGATGTGTCTTATATGATCAACTCGTCTATTTTTGTTTTTATGCAATATCTTCACGCTACTATTTATTGTTAGTCACTTTTTACTTATTTGTATTATACTGAAAATTTCATGCAGATGTACGTTTAAATTTTTTGTCTCTTTATTATTATATTTCTCTTTCGTGTGAGCAACTGTTACCGGAAAAGCAATTTCCCCACGGGGATGAATAAAGTTTTATTAATTGAATTGAATTGAATTTTATTTAATTATTGATGAGTTTAACTTTAGTGTCCTGTGATTTACTAGCCGAAATTAATCTAATCCAAGCCATGACTTCATAAATTCAGACATATTTTTTTTTTATAAATAATGAAACATTAGTAAAATATTGTTAAATGTAATAAAAACATGTTACATAGCAGTTGTTTAGTTTGCCATTTGGCAGATGTTAAAATACATATATATAAATGTACAGTATATAATGAATTACAATCTCACATGAACGGTTACCGCCATCTTGAAATGACATCGTGCAAATCCCTGAATTTTTTTTTCCAGATTATGGAAATGTCAGGAATTTTCACAAACAAATTTCAAGATGTCGGCTCTACTGGATAGAAAAAAAAAAAAGATTTTCAGCAACAAAATCAAATTATTTTACAATGTAACAATGTAACCCATACGTAAAACCAAATTGTGAATTAAATGACCTTAAATGAACAGTGTTCAGTTACACTACTTTTTCAGTGTAACAGTAATTACAGTAACGCGTTACACACAACACTGTTCATAAGTCAGGGTACCAATATAAAAGTTAAACTTACATTTTTGGTCGCTATTATAACTATAAATTTGCTCGCTCAAATGCCCATCGTTTTTAAGGAGTTTTAACAGTTTGTAGTCTTGTGATTATTACACGTGTTTAAACAGAAACGACAAAATCTGAAAGATCTAAATGTTTTAGCGAGACTCTTTACTGGCCTTCACTTTGAGTTTCCTGTGGTGTCGGGCCAGTAAGGAAGCGGGAGATAAATGTGAAGGGTTAGATAAACTTTGCTCTGGCTCGGACCAGCCTGAAGAATAATATTCACATGCCCTCACACATTCTCCGCAATCCATAGAGAAGACAAGGAGTGACGAGAGAGTTTGATGGGACTGAACGTTGTAGTGTCACAGAAACGGAACATGCTTGATTGAGGTTGATTTAGTTGTGTCGGGTTCTTCACACTTAACGCCTAAATATTCCTACATTTAGGGGAATGTTTCCCACTCTTCTCGAGTTTTTTTCCATTTGTAGATTTTAACCCTCCTGTTATGTTCGTTTCAGAGGAACAACAATATTATTTGCGAATCATTTTGACCCGGGGGACTTTTATTATGTATATAAGTGTCAGAAAAGTTGTGTGTGTGAGAGAGTGTGAGATAGTATGTCTCATTGTTGCAAAGAAACAAAAAGTATTTGATCTTTCTGACTCTTTTTAGCTTCTATTGTGTCTGAAGGGTCAAATTGACCCGAACATTATCTTTGTAACAGAAACATGTAGCGGACGTTACAAATATGTCAGCTGAAACATTTTGGGTTTATATGTAGATTACACTAACTAAGACGAGCAGGAGAAGATTCAAAGTGAAAAAATACTTAATATACTTAAACTTTTATTAATTTTTTTAATTTATTTTATACTTTTAACACGAATCAATGTGACCCCAACAGTATCTTTGTAACATAAACATGTAGCGTGGTGTTACACATATGTCAACTAAATTATTATACTTTTATAATAGACAAGCGGAAGAAGTTTCAAAGTGAAAAAATACTTTAAAGTATTGTTTTAATATTTTTAAACTTTGAAAATGGGTCAATTTGAGCCGAACATAATAGGAGGGTTAAGTATAAATGCGTTTTCTTTTTCCCAACGTAGACTATTTCTTTCTTCAGTACAATTCATCTCTATCAGACATCTGTCAGAACAGCACTAAACTTTGTTTGGCTTGAGCTTGTAGATCCGGAACATTCTTTAGCATTAGGCCTGACAGCGGAGCAGCACATCGCATTCATTATCTCCACTAGCTGAAGAAACACAAGTCATCAAGAACATATCTCACTTGCATTTTCACTTTAAATTGCTTAAATCTAATTGTATTTAACATTAAAATTAAAATCTGTTACAAGGAGCGACAAGGAGGAAGACCATCACTGAGCACTTGGGTTACTAGAACCTTTCTTTTATTTTACAATAACTGGAGAAGTTTTACGTCTCTCTTTATGGAACGAAGACTCTTCCTCTTTTCCAAGCTGCTCTGAATGAGAATTTTAACATGTTTTGAGATTTTTCTTAAAGCGACAGTCACTTTGCTTTTCATTTGTTTCATTTGTCACTTTGCTTTTTTGTTATGTGTTTCAAGTTTAGACACACAACAATGTATATACAGAGGTGTCAAGTAACACAGTAAAACTACTTTACTTTTACTTCACTAGAGTAATTATTATTCCGCTTACTTTTTACTTCTACTTCTTATTTTTTAAGCAAGTATCAGTACTTTCTACTTGTTACTTTTTTTAAAACTAGCCGCGTTACTGCGATTTGGTTTATTTGTGAGTTAGTTTTGTTTTATTTCCGTGTTGATTTGATGTTATTTTGTTACGTCACTTGAATAAAGGTAATTGAGAACAAGCTTCTGAAATGTGGCTTTTTTCACCATTACTACACTAGTCATCATATTTTAATGCCCCCACGTGAAGCTTGGGTCAAAAATCCAAAAAAAAAAAAAAAAAAAGCGAACAAAAAATCTGAAGCGGAAAAAAAAGTTTCAAACATAATTGCAAGCGAAAAAAACCACCAAACAAACGTAAATGTGAAGCATTTTCGTTTGATTCTTCGAAATTTACGTTTGATATTTTTGGCACTCATTTGATTCCATAGAAGCTCAGGCTCCGCCTCTTAATGCAGCCGAGGGATTGAGCTTTATTGATTTGTCTCTCGCTACACTGATGGTTTTTTCGTTGAACTGATTGGAGTCTCACTAAGAGCTCGACACGTGTTCAGATGTTCCAGGTCTCACTGAACAGTCGGTGCTGATGCGGATGGGCAGCCGTGTTTTCCATGTCACGGGGGTCCGGCAGAACATTTCCTCTTGTTTGTTGTTCTTTGCTCATTAAACAGCGAGTGGGTTGTGACGGGCTCGTGAGAGAGGAAGCGTGTGAGGTTTGTTCAGGTCGGCAGCTTTCTCCGCTTCTTTGTTCTAAAGTAAATGCTTCCAACGTTTCTCAGATACAGGTTGTTAAACAAAAGAGTTATGACACATTATTTTTAATAGATACGTTTTTTTTTTTAAACTTACAGAACGTTCTTGGGATTTTTCATCAGTTCGAAGAATCTCACGAAGAAACCAACTCATAACATGACAAACTAACTGAACACAAGTTGAGAAACATGATCACAGGAACGGTTCAGCACACTTAGAATCGGTGTTGTTTGATTACAATAAAAATTATGTAAAAACAATTAGGGCTGTCAAAGTTAACGCGTTAACACACACGATTAATTTAAAATGCTTAATCGCGTCAATTATTTTTAAATTTTTTTCAGTTTTTTTTACTTTCGGTTTGTTCTGGTGAAAAAAACGTGCAATCAATAGACTCCAGGTGCGGCTCATTACGATCAGCAGCGCACAGTGATTGTTTTAGGACAGACGATCTCATCTAGATCAGATCTTATCTCATCGATCTCGTCTCCGTCTGCAGTGTTTTGAATGTTCTTGTTAAAACTGAGACTTGACCTGCTTTTCCCTTTTTACAGACGCAGTTCCTTATCAGCTGCAAATAACTTGCTGGTCAGAATTCTCGTTCCGATCAAATCTCTGTTCAACAAGCCGCTAACTTAAATTTCTAGGGATTAGATAAACAGACAATACTGTATTTACTTACACTTATATTTAAAAACAGACATTTTTTAGCTTTATGTAGACATATGTTTCATGTTAGAGTGATAAGTATTTTTTTAGTTACAGTTTGTTTTCAGCTGACAAAGAGAAGGCAAAACGAGATTCACGTTTTATTATTATTATTATTATTATTA
>CM051494.1:17452014-17502143 GCA_028031935.1 Paedocypris micromegethes
TTTTTTTTTTTTTAAAGACACAACGTCATGTTTTTATTAAGAGTGTAACCTAAAAAAATGGGTACTTTTCAATTGATGTATTACACATATGTATGGCTAAAATTGGCTTTTTTTGTGTGTTTTATCTTGAATAATAAAAGAAATAAAGAAAAGAAAATATATTGCAAATTGAACAAAAATTGTACTAAATTATATTGCAGTATTTAAACTAGTGTTTAGTTAATGTTGAGTTTACATTAATTTACATATTACACTGCAATATCCAATTACAAGCTCTAGTCAGTTAACTGTGATTAATCACAAATTATTTGGTCAGGGAAGTGTGATTAATTAGTTAAAAAAAAAATCGTTTGACAGCACTAAAATAAATACACGTTATTTTTTCACTTTAGTTTAGCACTTTTTTTACGATGATGTTTGTCCGACTTTCAAGTCCAAAGTGATGGTACAGTGCACTGCTTTAAATAAATTGAGAGTAATTATTGTTATTGTGACACACACACACACACACACACACACAGTGAAACCGACGTATCAATCAGTTGTAAAACTATATGAAAGTTTATAAACAAGGGTAGAATGAGTTTAATTTTATTTTAAATATTTGCTCCACACACACTAGTCTTGATAATCGTCGACTCGTTTCACCCTCAGGGTGTGTAGTTACACACTAATTACCCAACAGAACAATGTGAGTACAAACAGACTGAATTAACACATCCACATCAAAGCCTAAATCAACAAAATGCCTCCAACCAGGATGAAAGGATGAGCATATTGAGAGATCTGGAGTACGCCGCGTGTAAATGGCGTGATGGCAGCGTGTCAGCGCCCGCGAAACCAACAAATGAACGACATACGAGCGCAAACCAGTGACGGATTCTGCTGCTGTTGTTCTCGTAGTTCTGGCAGATACACACAGCTTCATGTCTGCGTATTACATTAACACTTCTGTTGTGTTGTTTCAGAGGAACATTAATAATGTCTGCGGTTCAATATGACCAAGGGGACTTTTATTATGCATAGAAGTGTCAGAAACCAAAAAGTTCCCTAAAAACTGTGTGTGTGTGTGTGTGTGTGTGTGTGTGTGTGTGTGTGTGAGACAGCTGTGTATTATGTCTCATTGTTGCACAGAAACAATCAGTATTTGATCTTTCTGACTCTTTTTTAGCTTCTATTTTGTCTGAAGAGACAAATTGACCCGAACATTATCTTTGTAACACAAACATGTAGCATACCTTTGTAACATAAACGTACACATAAACGCTTATGTAACATAAAATGGAGCGTGGTGTTACAAACATGTGAACTGACTCATTATATGTTTTATACCAAAATACCAAATAAGCCATGCAGAAGTTTCAAAGTAAAAAAAATTGTAATTATTTAAAAATAATTTAAAATGTTTAAAAAATTATTTTAAACTTTGAAAATGTGTAGGAGGTTAATTAAATGCTCATATGGTTACAGTCTCATTGCAGGTATTTTATTATAGTTTGGGACCGTTTTCAGATGGTTTTAGAGTGTGTGTGTGTGTGTGTGTGTGTGTGCGTCTTCCAGTTCTGACTGACTGCATTACTCTTTTTCGTGACATCGGTAATCTTGCCTCAAGGTCTTTTCGGTTTGAAGGTCGGACTCGGGACCTAATGAATCATTTTGTGAAAAATTATATAGCATTTAAGAGAGTTGGCTTGATATTTTTCCAATTTTCCAAACAGTTAGTCTCTGAGCCGTCGGTGTGATGTCTGCTGGGTCGGAGCCAGTCAGAAACAGTGATGGCGAGAGCAGAGAAACCTCGGCTGAACTTGCTTTACACGACTCGTGTGTTTAGCGGATTCGATCTTAAGCTGCATTTTGGCTTTAAATACATTTTATATCAAGTTGCAATCCAAACTCCAAAAAAGAACTTTTTTGAGAAGAGTCTTTAATTTTGAGATTCCGTATCAAACATACGTATGACTGTTGTGTAGAATAGAATATAATATAACAGAACAGAATAGAACAGAATAGAACAGAACAGAACAGAACAGAACAGAACAGAACAGAACAGAACAGAACAGAAGAGAACAGAATAGAAAAGAATAGAAGAGATTAGAATAGAATGTCTTTATTGTCATTGTACCATAGTGCTACAATAAAATTAGTATTGCTACTCTGTTTGGTGCAAAAAGAAAGATGATACTGGTAAACACACTGAATAACCAATAAAAATAACTACTACCAGTATATATTAAAACATGCTCCAAAATATAGAAGGCAAGAAACAGTTTAAATATAACACTATAAACAAGAAAAATGCAAATGACAAAATATACAAACAAAGGGCAAATACAAATAACCGAAAGTGCCTGTGTAACTTAAAGAGCATTTGTGTGAATTTACAGTGAGTTATGACAGTGATTATACAGTGACACAAAAAAGGATCAAATCCTACATTTATGAATATAGGTGAAACATAAAGATCCATTCAACTAATACAATGATTCTGAATAAGCATGACCCTGCACTGAAAAAAAGCACATGAAAATAAAAAACAAAATGAGTAAAAAAAGACTTAAATAAAGTTAAATTATCTGCAAATGAGGTGAGAAAATGTGACTTGGTAAGACGACTTGAAAAAAGTTTTTTTTTTTTTAGAAAAAAGCAAAATCTTTCACTCTCTATTCCAAGCAAGTTAATTCACCTTGTATGAGAAGAAACAAGATTGTGTGGCTTGTCAAGAATATATTTTTTGCAGTGTGATATTCAGGAGAACAGTAATAAAATTTACACTGTATAATGGTTTTACACTCGCAGACATTTCGTGTTCGTTCTGTGATGGACCGGCTTCACATTTTGGCTAAAAACACACGCGTAAATTTGATATAAATCCAATATAATCTACTTTGGAAAGATCAACACACGTCCGTGTCTGTGTTTTGAATGAAATTACTTTTTGAATGTACTTTTCTAATCTAATCATTTACATTTTTCAAAGTAATTTGGCATTGTTTTGTAACGCTTGAAATAGTAGCGCTTTACCATCGTGAGAAATAAAACAACAAGATTAATTAATTGAATTGCCATGTAAAATCTAGTTTCTGAGAGTATCTGCCGTGTGATTCCGAGCTAGAGAGCTCAGCCAAAAGTGTCTCGGCGTATTAAAAGCGCCGTGCGTTATAATTGGCTGATTCTTCCCAATCCATAAAACCGATTGTGAATTAATCAGAACTTTAATTGACCTCCACTACTGGTTTACAGCACTTGAGGGAATGTTAATAATTTAATAAATTGATCTTATCCAACGTCAATTCGTCAATTTAAACCCGATGGTGTCAGTAATTGCGCTGGCAGTGAGCCAGACGCTTCTGTTCGTGTGTGTGTGTGTGTGTGTGTGTGTGTGTGTGTGTGTGACAGTGGTGTATTACGTCTCATTGTTGCAAAGAAACTAATAGTATTTGATCTTTCTGACTCTTTTTAGCTTCTATTTTGTCTTCTAACATTATCTTTGTAACAAAAACATGTAGCGGACGTTACAAACATGTCAGCTGAAACATTTAGGGTTTGTTTATATGTAGATTACACTAACTAAGACAAGCTGGAGAAGTTTCATAGATAAAAAAATACTTATACGTAGTATTTATTTATTTTTTTTCTAAACTTTTAACACAGGTCAATTTGACCCGAACAGTATTTATGTCAAATAAACATGTAGCGTGGTGTTACACACATATCAACTGACTCATTATTATCATTTTTCATAGAATGATTATACCAAATAAGCAAAGCCGGAGAAGTTTCAAAAAGTATTAAAAATAATTTTAATACTTTTTTTAATATTTTTAAACGTGAAATTATTTGAAAATGTGTCTAATTGACCCGAACATCACAACTAAACGTGTCATTCAACATTAAACAGGAAGAGTTTGTTTCAGCTAATTCCTTGAGAATTGCAGCGCGGGAATGCTGGACGTTACTGTACACTGCTTATTCTTTATATAAGGCAGCTGCTTCATACACACACACACACACACACACACACACACTCTACAATCAGCCAGTAAATTGCAGGGTTCGCCCTCGCACATAATCCCTTGACGCAGCGCTTTCTCGCCCAGATGCCGACAGATTGTCCTCGCTACCCACAATGCACCACGCACTATATGCAATTGCCGGGTTCCCGCTGTGACATTTGGTTGAATGTTTTTAAGGGTCACCATCACTCAGCAAGCAATTGTGGATAAAAAAAAACACACGTCTCCTAACTGAAATTTCCATTAACTTCTTCAAACCATAAATTTCCTTGACGTGCAAAGCCAACGCAATGGAGGCAAAGGCTTCGCGAGATGTTTGAGGCAAAACTCTGGTTCGTCTCAGCCGTAATGAGACTGAAGGAAGGCCGCTGAACGATTCCTCAACACCCTCCGGAATTTCAACTCAGACGCCTCGGAAAGAAAACAAAGAGAGACTTCATATCGTCAGTGCTGTCAGAAGTAGTCACTTTTGTTACTTCGTTAGAAGTCTAGATATTAGAATTAAAAAGTACTTATGTGAAAGTAAAAGTAAAATGCCCAATATTCTACTAAAGTAAAGGTAGCGTTACTAATAATGATAAAACTACTTTTAAGTATAAAAGTAAAAGTAATGCGAGAAAAAAAAATTGCATTATAGAACTCAGTCAGTCATCTTCTACCGCGTCATCCTTTACAGGGTCGCGGGGAGCTGGCGCCTATCTCAGCGTCTTTGGGCCAGAGGCGGGATACACACTCTGGATTGGTGGCCAACCATTCGCAGAGCGGGACACACAGACAAACACATTCACACACTCACTCATACCTATGTGGTCAATTTTCCAATTCCAATTAGCCTGAAGCGCATGTTTTTGGACTGTGGGAGGAAACCGGAGAACCCGGAGGAAACCCACGCAAGCACGGGGAGAACATGCAAACTCCACACAGAACGGCCCCGGCCGGCCTTGAACCATTATAGAACTATATTGTTCTATTAAATTGTTGTACATTAATTGTACAATTACATTGAAAATTAATTTCTGTTCAGTCTGTGCCGCCTCAAGACACTAAATCACACAGGCTTCTCAGAGGTTGATAAATCTGTAAAAACTTGTAACAAAATCGATTCTTTTCAAATACATGTTATGAAACAATGAGCTAAATATGAACTCTTATGTTTGAAAATCTAGCTTCAACATTACATTATCTCCTTTATATCTAGTATAAGATAAATCATATCTCTCAAAGTCTCACAGAGACACTAACTGAACTGTTCACGTGAGCTTTGAGATCTCGGGACAGTTAAAACTGTGAAAAGCATCTTACAAACGCTCAGAAATTGAGCTTGAGCTTTACACACGGTCACTGCGTCTCACACTTGTCCCGACTGAGACGATATGTTGAACAGTCGTTTGCCATTTTACCCGCATTTGAGCCGACAAAGCGCAATGTGCAGGCGTGATGGACCGCGCGCAAACCAATAGGGCGCCGGGATGATACGTGTTTATACGTCTCATCCAACCACAATCATTTACCGGCGTGATTTGTCCGGATGTATGTTATTATATCGATTCAACACGGAAATAAAACTAACCGGTAACGCGGCTGGTTTTGAAGACGTAACGAATAGAAAGTACCGATATTTGCTTAAAAAAATAAGAAGTAGAAGTAGAAAGTAAGCGTAAAAATTAATACTCTAGAACAGTAAAAGTAAGCCAAATTTCTACTTTAGTTAGGTAACAAAGTAGTATTACACAAGTAGTAGACACCTCTGCATATCGTCCAAATATCCCGGTTTTCTTCTTTCATGCATTTCCCTTGTCGCCGTCTCTGCATCTCGCTCCCAGCCCAGGATAAAAGTTAATGACCTAAACATCTTATTTCCAGAGCCCTTGGTGAGGGTGGCATGGCTTTTTAAAGGCACCTCGGCGCGCGAGAGAGAGAGTCGGGATTATGAAATGGAGGGATAATGAGCCCTTCCATTACTGTAAAACTGAGAACGGTTCCACCTCGTAAAAACAGACAGAGCGGGAGGGAAGAAGAGAAGAGCTGATGAAACAGAGATGGGCCGAGGGGCGGCCGGGTGGCACTCCTGCCCATTTACTCACCCCATTATTCACCGCCCAAGGGAAAAGCTTTTCTGTCTTTAACAATCTGCCCAGCGTCTTCCAGAAAGAAACGGGACACGTGCACAAATATTTCATAGCTTTAGGATTGAATGATTATATCAGTCTAGTCCAATATCAGGAGTGTCAAATATCAAGAAAAATAACATAAAATTGTGGAAACACTGCTGTAGTAGAACGGCATTGTGGGAAATGTAGTTTTTGGTCACAACACGCTCTTAATTTATTTTTTGGTATTTATTTTCAGACACTCAAAACTTTTAAGCTCTCGCGGGCCACGTACAATGACATGGTGGGCCACATCTTGAGTTTGGCACATGTGGTCTAGTCGACTACTAGGGATGGTCAGTATATTAATCCTAAAATCTAATAAATCTTAGGCGGAAAACAAAAAACTAATGAATTACCGTATTTATGCGAATATAAGCACTCGTTTCTTTCCCATTTTAGTGGCTCAAAAACTTCCGGGGCGCTTATAATTGCCAATTTCAAATATTAATGTAAATATAAGCGCTCATTTCTTTAAATAATGGTTCTGGAGGCAGACGTGTGTATGAGTTATTAATAGCTCGATAACAGAAATAAAGAAACAGACTATATTGTATCTGGTAGATCGCCGTGCTAAAGGCTAACGGGTTAGCGCTTGAAAACGAGGCCAGCGGCTGCAAAATCTTCGGAGCAAACAGAAAACAGTTCAAAACGAAGAACACTGGACTCAAACACAATCTAGAGAAATACAATACTGTTCTAATATTTATGTCTAACAAAAACCCAGCAGCAATGCATGATGGGAGGTGTAGTTTCGATTGCTAGAATAGATCATTGTTTTCTTATTTTTACGTAAGACAACATTGAAGTGGTACGAGTCACAAGTTAGGTTTGCTGAATAAAGAAAAAAGGGTATTTTAAAGAGAAAAGTTACGTAATTTAGCCAGAAACACTACGCAAAAGAGCAAAAATAATTTTTATTTTGTGCCTGAAAACCAGGAGGCGGGGGTGCTTAAATTCACAGGGTGCTTATATTCGCGTATATATGATATTTAAAAAAAGTAATTATAATAATAGCTACCGCGATTTATCTCTCTTTTTTCCATTCATATTCCTTATCTCTATTTATTGTTTACCATTGTGGTTGCTGTGAGAATTGTGCAAGTTTCTCATTGTTGGGACAAATAAAGGTCTTATTTTTTACTTTTCATATTACACTGTCGGTCTCTCTCTCTCTCTCTCTCTCTCTCTCTCTCTCTCTCACACACACAGACAGAGTCACAATACTAAGGGAGGGAAGGCACAGACGTTGGTGTTGTGGTTTTGTCGAGCTTCGGGAGCATTTCTGATGTTTTATTCCTGGCGTTGTTGGACAGCAGTGGAATGGATGCAGTATAATTAGAGCCGAGCTGAAGGCCGGTCTGTCTTCTGTCCTGTGGTCGAGATGCTCCGTTCCCGGTCCTGTTATCACTGCAATCAACAGCTCACGCTCGGCCAACGTCTCTCCAATAACCCCATTATTCATGTTCGTTTAGGAATATGATAATGCTCTAATCGCACCATCTGTTTGGCATCGCACGGCTTCTGCTGCGAGAACGAGACGAGAGACGATAAAAGCAAACCTCGACTTTAACTTTCCTACTGTGTTAGCTTTTTGCATACATTTCTTGTGTTAGCGCGTCGGTTTTCTGCTATAAAATACGCTAAACTATTTTTATGAACTAATTTTTTTCCCATCTTTTGGTTAAGTTGTTTGGTTTCCTTATCCACAAAATTATTTTTTTTTTAATTTTTATTTTTATTTTTTATTATTTTTTCCATTTTGGTCTAGGTACTTTTTTTTTTTACAACACACCCCTACATTTTAACTTGAGAAATGTGGCAAAATGTACCTTTAAAAAATAATTTTACAAAATAAAAGTTGCTGTGTTACCTCACTATTACTGAGGGACATTATAACACACGTCTTTGTTAATTTTGCTTCAATTTCTTTTTGTTTTATCATTGTTATTAACATTTATATATCATTTTTAAAGTTAATAGTGTTGACCCAGAGCTACAAAACATTTTTTTTTTCAATAAATTTTGTTCTTGACTACATTACTTACATTACGTATTAATTACATTAATACAATCATCACTTTGTCATTATTTTTCTTCACTTTCTCGAACAATATCCTTCAGATCTTGGGTACTTCTTCTTTTTTCTCACTTTTGCTTGAAATTGTGAGGTGCAGATACTCAAGNNACACACACACACACACACACACACACACACACACACACACCACAGTCTCTACTTTTGAATTAATGTTAATAGTCAAATATTTCCACTTTTATTTTGTTTTTTGGCAGCTAAACACAGCACATGACTGGAAGATGAGCAGGTTGACACCGCCGTCTTTAAAATGTTGAATATTTTTTTATTTAGTTTTTATTTGGTTAACGTAAGTGTTACTGACAAAGTCAAAAAGCCTTGAAGTGATCAACGAAATATTTTTGGTGATTTTTTGCCTGTCAAAATGAAAACGGGTCGGTTTGGATCCAAACACAAGAGGAAGGTAAAATCACAGTATCGTGTTCATTTTCTCCGAGCAGGTTCTCGGGGAAGAAGGGATCTTTTGTGAGGGATCTCCCCAGAGTTTTCTTTGTCTCTCGTGATCGTGCATATTTTCAGGCATTCCTCACTGGTGTTGTGACAGTTCTTTTGACGATTTTACGGCCTCGGCGTGATTATTTAAACACGGGGGAAGTCGAGCGCAGACGAGACGCTTCTTATTTCTCAAAGCGAACATGTGTTTCTGCGCTCACCTTTAAGAAGCGCTGTGTATTTAGTCACTAAATATGTGCATCAATCAAACGGATCCCACACAAGACCTCGGTGTCCTGGGCCTTCATGCCGAATAGCCAAATGCAAATAAACACAGTCTTCCTCTTCCAGGACGCCCAAGACGAGACCCTCCATCTACAATAAAACATTCCCCACTCAGGGAAGTAAAAAAATAACCCAGTGTTAGATCAATACATGTATTTTTTATTCCTATTGACCAGAAGTGTAAAGTACTGGAGTAGAATTTTGGAATTTTTGTACATATTTTTTTACTTTATAGTATTTTTGGCTACTTTGTACTCAAAAATACAAGCAACTTTTAAATTCACGCAGTCCCAGTAAATTAACACAATCATAAAAGTACAAGTACTAATACAAGTACACTTACTATGCTCAGTGTTTTAATGTTTAAATAACTTTTCTAAAATTACTTTGTGTTCGTCATATTGTTTTTTTTTTTTAGAATCAATTGTAGTACACATATGAATACTTATTCAAGCTCAAGTTTGTTTTTATAGCGCTTTTCTTAGTCCGAGAAAAATGTCCATTATTTATCTGTGTTCAAAAAAAAAAAAGAAAAATGTCTATTGCCTATTGTTGTTCAGACTATGGGCTATGACCATTATACTATATTGTACTTTTACAAAATTTACAAAAATTCCTCAAGTGTACTCAAGTACTTTACACCTCTGCTATTAACGGGTTCATATATAAAAAAAAAGGTGCTGCTCATATATAGAAGAAAGTTTTAACGAGAAACAATGTGAACTGAAGAGAAACCGAAATCTTTTCCTCAGGTTTTGGCTTCATTTCCTTCAGTCGTTTGCCTTTCAAAAGAAAAAGAACCAAGTGCAGTCATTCTCATCGGCCGTCCAGCAGAAATGACCACGAGGGTAAAAACCAGAAGAACGTCAATGAAACGTCCCATTAACACTCTCTGGTTTCCCCCGAGGACCGCCGGCCCCTTTCTGATGCTGATGCCTGTGTTATTTTGGTCGTCTACTAAGATTGTGTACAAGCTATAATAGTGTAAAAATCTGTGTCACATGCCCAAGGCTGAAGAGAAGTGAATGTGAAGCCACGGAGGAATGATCCGAGCACAGCGAAACAGTTAGCAAGGAACCTTTCTCCTTCAAACACAATATGCTATAACTACTACATCTTTTTTTTTTCTCTTTTTTTTGATGAATTTCTATTAGCTCCACATGTTGACTGACTGCAACTGTTGTTTTGTTTGTGCCGCTGTTTCATTATTTAATATTGTGCCGAGTTTGTTCTTCACCTATAATTTATTTTTTTGTGTTATGAAAGTGTTTTATACACTTAAATTACCGGTATATTGCCTGCAGGCACGTATGTGTGAACAGACAAATGCTGGGAAATTCGTTCCGGGAATATTCCGGCATGGGCACCTGTAACGTTCCTGCTATATTGCCGGCATTCTGTCCTGTGTGAAAGCGGAAGGAAGATTGCCGGAATAAGGACGCAGAAGTTCAGTACGCGCTGACTCCACCCACTGCTCTGAGCCAATCAGAACATTCTGCCATGGGTCACCCGTTTAAAACGTTTAAAAGGTGTCGCCGGTTGATGATGTCACAGAATAGCAGAGGTGTAATGTACTTGGGTAAATGTACTTTGTTACTTTACTTAAGTATGTTTTTGGCTACTTTGTACTTGCACTGAGTATCAAAAATATAAGCAACTTTTACTCTCTACTCCACTGCATTTATGATTAAGTAGCTGTACTTTTCACTCCACTACATTTGAACGGACACTTATTGTTACTTGTTACATTGTAATTGTGCGCGACAAACCGGAATCGATTTATACCGCGGTTCATTTCTTGGGCGGACGAGGTGAATATCGCCATCTTTAGGCTGCTGAAGGTAATGGAGGCTATTTGTGAATTACAAACCACAAGAACACGAATTAGGGGCGTAAAAATGTGTTTTACAAATGTTATTATATACCTTTATATTATCCATACAATATATAATTTACTAATCAGATTAATCATTTTATTTTAGATCTACTTGCAATTTTAAGTGATTGAGACTGACTTTTTGTTCTCTTTATCTACATTATCGCCCAGTTTTCAAACATTGAGGTTAAATTCTGTTTCTTTAGTTTGTTTTCACATTTCTTTTTTTTTTGGGCCTATATTGAGCATGAACAAAAACACTTCTTAATACTTAAGTTCTTTTCAAATGGGATACTTTGCTACTTTGACTCAAGTCTTTTTGAAATTGGTGACTTGTTACTTGTAGTGGAGTCATTTTTACAGTAAGTATCTGTACTTTTACTCAAATATGGCTGTCTTGTACTCTTTACACCTCACTCCTCGCTGTTTACAGTAATCACAGTGGTAAATGTCCGACTGGAACGACAGTAAAATCAAAGCGTTTCTAATAATTCGGGCGGATGAAGACGTTTGTCACCACATCAGAGGAACAGTTAGTGATGCCGTCACATATCAAACTATTACCGCCGTTATTCGTGTTTACAAAGGCGCGGCTGTTTAAAGCGTAAATACCGGAAAACACCGGTATTTAGTTCTTTACCGGTAAAATGCGGGAATGGCAGCGCTTGTGTGAACAGTCTTTACCGGTAAAGTCTCTCTGGTATTTTTCCTGCACTTTTCCGGCATTGCTGTGTGAAAGAGGCTTAACTCGCTTCAAACTGAAGAGACGGGACACATGGTCACAAGTTAAACCCTGACGCTGGTGGTGAAAAGCGTTCATGTGGAGAGGTGACACCTCCTCCTCTATTTTCCGCAGCCTCCTTTGATCTCGCTATCTCCCTCCATCACACCATCAGATTGTTCTCACCTTCAACACGCTGAACAAGCCACTATCAGCTCCTCATCTCCTGCTTTCTAATTTAAACGCACACGCACAAACACATCGGAAGGTGTTGATGAAACGCATCTCGGTTTGGTCTTCGCTTCACGATGATTTAATTGAAAATCTTAAACGGGATTCAACCTGCTCACGAGAAGAAATCTATTTACACCTCGGCTGATGTTTGGGAACGCAGTTGAGTTGTTTGCATCTCCGATTATTTGTACAAGCTGTATTAATCTGTTGTAATAAGTAGATGAGTCAGAGGAAGACCTGGAGATGCTGGAGGAGCAGGAGATGCTGGAGGAGCAGGAGATGCTGGAGGAGCAGGAGATGCTGGAGGAGCAGGGGATGCTGGAGGAGCAGGAGATGCTGGAGGAGCAGGAGATGCTGGAGGACCTGGAGATGTTGGAGGACCTGGAGATCCTGGAGATGATGGAGGAGCAGGTCTCAAGGCCCGAGAGCCGAAAGCATATGAGCATCTCTGCCCCAAAAAAGTGGTAGAGAAGGAAAGGATGGAGGATAAATATCCCAAACAGTATTCATTTAACCCTCCTATTATGTTCGGATCAAATTGGCCCGTCTTCAAAAGTTTAAATTTTATTTTTTAATATACTTAAAAGTATTTTTTTCATTTTGAAACTTCTCCAGCATGTTTTTATTGGTGTAATTATCATATAAAAATATAATGATACAGTTACAAAGAAACAAATAGTATTCTGACTCTTTTTAGCTTCTATTTTGTCTGAAGAGTCAAATTGACCTGAACATTATCTTTGTAACAAAAACATGTAGCGGACGTTGCAAATATGTCAACTGAAACATTTTTTGCTTATATGCAAAAGTTTTAAAGTGAAGAAATACTTTTAAGTATTTTTTGTTTTAATATCTAAACTTCTAACACGGGTCAAATTGACCCAAACATGTGTGTATTACAAGTTCAAGTTCTGAGCATTTGTAAGGCGCTTTTCACAGTTTTAACTGTCTCAAAGTGCACAAAATATGTCAACTGAACCATTTTTGTATATATCAAGTCAAGTCAAATGTATTTGTATAGCACATTTAAAAACCACCAGGGTGGACCAGCGTGCTTCACATGAAGGCAAAAGGAGGAGGAGTAGTAGGTGAAATAAAGCAATACATAGTAAGTAAAGCAATAATTAAGCAATATAATAAGCAATGAAGTAGGCAATAAAAAAACATAGTACGTTAAAAGGAGATTAAGGTAGTACATAAAAAGACAGTAAAAGTAGTGCATTAAAAGACAGTAGCAGGTCGCGCATTGAGAAACACTACTTATAGAATAGAAAATAATCTAAAAATAATCACAATAAAATCATATAATACAGACGTGGAACTTTACAGCATCGAGAGATATTGCCGATATGTACATTGGGAGTATAATGACACAGGAAGGCCAGGGAGAACAGATTTTGAGTCTGCATTTATATTATTTATTTTATTTTATTATATATTATTATTATTATTAATTATGTCCTACCACTGGACCACAGCTGCTATTTGAAGATGGCGATGGAGGGGGCGGACTTTATGTGAGGGGGGTGGTGGTTTATATAGAAACTTTATTAATTTATTAACTTTTTTATAAGAGAAATATTATTAATATATGTGGATTACACTAGCCCCTTTCACACATACAGACATTCCCGGCAAAATACCGGTATATTGCCTGCATGCATGTATGCGTGACCAGACAAATGCTGGAAAATTCATTCCGGGAACATTAGAATAGTAGTAGTAGAATACAGATAGTAGTAACGTTCCCAGTACCTTGCCGGAATTCTGCTGTGTGTGAAAGTGGAACAAAGATTCCCGGGAAAGCGCGCCGAAGTTCCGAGCGCGCTGACTCCACCCACTGCTCTGAGCCAATCAGAACATTCTGCCGTGGGTCACGTGCTCAATTCTCGTGCGTTCAATTTGCGCTTTCGCGGTCTAAGAATAATAATAATACAAGAATAATAATAATACTAATAATAACACTTATAATAATTTGGGCAGATGAAGACATTTGTCACCAGATTAAAGGAACAGTTAGTGATATGAAAGAATTACCGCTTAAGTTATTCATGTTTACAAAGGCGCAGCTGTTTAAAGCGATGATGTCACCGAAAATGCCGGGATTTTGAAAGCGCTCTGTGAATAGTTCTTTACCGGTAAAATGCAGGAATGGCAGCGCTTGTGTGAACAGTCTTTACCGGTAAAGTCTCTCTGGTGTTTTTCCTGCATTTTACCGTCACTGCTGTGTGTGAGAGGCTACTAACTAAGACAAGCAGGAGAAATTTCAAAGTGAAAAATAAGTACTAAGTTCTTTTCAAACTTTCAACACGGGTCAATTTGACCGGGACATAATAGGAGGGTTAAACAAGCATGAGCTCTGATGCTCACGTGTGTGTGTGTGTGTGTGTGGTTATAACTGGGAACCCGCTGTGTGTTTAGTCTGTCGGTCCTGACGCTCCGCTGTGTGACTCCTCTCCACCTCTCTAACCCAATCCAGACCCTTCTGTTCTGTCTCTTTCTTTCTCGTGGGGAAGATCTCAGAAGAAATGCTTTTATTAATGCAGTAAATTCTTCCAGAGCGCTGGTTTGGATTACTCTGGTCAGATCTCCTCGCTGAAGGGGGCCGTTATAACGCAGGTCATGCACGCCGAATGGGAAACCGATACACAAACGGGGGCCGTGGGACCCCTGCTGAACACAAACACAGGCTTCAGATTGGCTGGAGCCAGAGGAAGTCGGACCCCTGGGCGTGTCCTCCAGCGGCGGCCATCTTGGCTCAGTGGCGGCAGTGTCCGCTGGCCCGGGTTGAAATTCATTTGTTCAAGTTCATTTATATAGCGCTTTTCTTAGTCCGAGACCAACGCAAAGACGCTATGTGAAAAAGTCTTTAAAAAGAAAAATGTCGATTCTTTATATGAGTTTAAAAACATTTGGGGTCAGTCAGTTAAAAAGGAAAAATATGTCTATTGTTGTTCAGACTTTGGGCTATGAGCAGAAGAGCAAGCTAGATCACGACAGTGGCTAGAAAAACAAACCTCTCTGGTGGATGAGAGGAAAATACATAGGGAGAACCCGACTCTCTGGTGCCAGTCTCCTCTGGCACGCTAACATTACAAAGTCATTGGAGAAGATGAAGACAGATGTTATGTCTTGCAGGGCGAAATCTTATTTGATGACTTTGGACGTTTTTAATAATTCCAAGTTCTAAGCCGATTCTTCCGCTTCTGGTTTACTGGGAGTTGGAGAAAATCCCAACTAGGGCTGGCCATTATGCCAAAAATTAAAATCTCAATTAATTGATCGTTTTAACATGATTACAATTAACGAACGATTATTTTATTTATCTTTTTTTCCCCTCATAGCTCACTGACAAGTGTATAATAATTATCCTCACATATTGAGAGCGCATTGCGAGAGATTATTGCCCTATTTGTGCATTGTTTGATTTTAAAATATTTGAAAGAAACACACATAGGTCTCATATAAAGTATGATATACTGTATTAATTGAACATCAACAACTCAAATTAAATCACACAGCGCCTAAATGTTACAAGCACTTTTTTTTTTTTAAACACACAAAACAATTTTTTATATTTTCTTTTTTAAATGGGAAATGAGCTGTTGTCTTCTAAATAAAATAACTCTTTAATAAGACCTTTAATTCTTAATAATTAAAAATTGTAATAAGAACTCAGGTCACATGCCTCCACATGCAAAAGTTAAAAAAAAAACGATCTTTGAATGATTATAAGTTCAGAACTTCGATTATTTTTCGATTAATCGCCCAACCCAAAAGATAGCTCAATCGCTGAAGGTGAAGACACACCCCTGAGTAGCTAACCAATCACGTGGTGAGAAGAACATCTACAGACAATCTGTCATGTTCTAGTCTCAGGACTGCAGATATTGACTGAGGGATGACTTGACCGGGCCTTGACATTGGCTCTTTTTTGATTGTTTGTACCTCGAGTCACACTGCGTCTCCTCTAAAGATGATGTTCCTCGCGTTATATTAACCATTGCAAACATCTCTCACGCCCAGAAGCCATTAAAGCTGGTTTAGCTCGTGCTGCTGCTGACATTTTCACAAAAAGCCACCGTTATGGAAATGTTCTTTAATGTCTTTGTGTCGGTTTGAAGTAGCGGATCCTGTAGTTTCAGGGTAACGAGGTGCTGGAGACAGTCAGAAGGTAATGTCTCCCGTTCCAACCACTGATCCCAGACCATTACGGGCTATTTTACTCTCCAAAATGATTTCTCCTCCTAGACTTTTGAGCAGATGAATATGGCATCATTTCCTGTGCAGAGATGAAGCCTAATCTCAGGCTTTAAGTAATGGTTCACGGAGTGCTGTACACCAGGTCTGCGCGGTCCAAACCCTCTTAGGTTCCATCAGAGTGTCAATAAATACTCTAAATCCCTCGGTGCGTGTAGTGTTGAGCAACGGTGAAGAATCTCAAAGCCCTTTAGCCATTACTCAAGACGGTTTTGAAATCTACAAGTCGTGGTGTCACAGGCGTAACGTTCTACACATGACTCATCTGGTTGTGAAATCCCAAGTTTTGATAGAAATGTTAGGCCGCATCATTTCTGGAGGATCACGAGGTTGAGAACTGAGCTGGACGAGTGACCGAAGTCTGACTCAACATATCAGTCTGTACGGTCGCTTAAATGTGTTTGAGTAATCACAAGAGCAACACTGATTATTTACTCTGACCTTAACACACACACACACTCAGTTATAACATCTGCCTTAAAATTACATCTTGACCCTCAAAAAGATCTTCAAAGTTGTGGGACCCTAGACAAAGACTTCACAAGTACACAACGGGGCCCCACTTTGTGCTAAAAACTAGCATTCTGGGCCCAAGTCTGTGCTAAATGCAGGAACACACACACACACACACACAGACTCTGGTCTCGGCACTAGTTTGCTTCTAATCTTCTCAGAATCCCCCACTGACAACAAAACACACAGCATCAGTGGGGGACTCGCACATACATCAACGTTTTAAAAATTAACAGGAAATTTGTCTGGGAGAAACAGTCGTACGCAAGACAAAAAAAGAAGCCAGCGATTCAACTGTCAGGCGTGGACGGGCTTTCAAAGGATTTTCTTCCCTCGATGCAGGCAAGCAACTTCCTCCGTCTCTACTCCACTTCCCCAGTTTGACTTCACCTCTATCAGCATCTTCCCTCTGATGACGGACCACCACGCGTTCAAAGATGCAATCGAGAGGTGCGTGTGAAATCCCGACTTCTCTTCTCTCCTCCTTTCATCTTTCGTAGCAATATCTGTCTTATTAATGTGTGTGTTGGGGGTTACTCACGGAGCAGAACACTGTTAAATTGCTTTGTAAATAATGCAATAACTGAGCTTTTTTCTCTTACCCTACAAAAGAGAAAGGGGGATGAGAGCGAGGCCTCTGGGTGGGCAGCACCTGCCTTCGTGGTGGGTTTGAGACTCATTTTTCCTCTAATCTTCTGCACTGCCGAGAAAGAGAGAAAGCCAGAGTTGTTTTGAGAAGAGTTGTGGGAGGGAACGACATCTCGATGGACAGATTGAAAGGGAGGATGCGGTGATAGAGAGAGAGAGGGAGGACAGGCATGTGTTTATGATGCTTATCTGCACATTCCTGTTCTGCGCTGATACAGTAGGAATCGGGCTCTCAGCCAATCAGCACGAGAGAATGTGTCAGATGATTTGGCGAAGGAGTTTCTCAGTTGTATCGCAGGTTTTGTCAACTACTAAACATCCGAGTTTGCTGCATTCATGTCAGGGTTTATTCCTTCAAAATATAAGTATTGAAAAAAAAATGTTTGGATTTTGACCTTCTTTTGGCTTCTGTAATCACAAAAAGCAATCAGTGAAACCAAATCAACACTTAAAAAACGAAAGTACACAACCAAAAGTGAATGAATGAAACAAAGGCAAAAGTCAATAAACAACATGCATTTTCTTCCGTACAGAGTCTGAATAGTCTAAAGCAATTTATTTTTCATAATACAACGGGAATTTGGATGCGACAATTATTCATTAACAGTGCGAACACACAAAAAAATAAAACAGACGAGCCAATTAACGAGCAGTGTCAATGGTCAACGCTGTGCCTTTGCACTTTAATCTAAGCTAAAGTGAGAAAGAAAATGCTCATGATATAAAATAAAAACGTACAAAATTTTTTTTTTGAATTTTTCGAAAAGAATAATAATAACACATTTAATTTTAGATTGGTCGTGACACTCAAGGTCGCAGATGGGGCTCGTCAAGCATACTCCATATTTAGACTCCGCCCACTACTGCCACCCTACAGTTTGATGACAGTTTCCTGCCCAATCTGAGCGTGTTTGCGTTGAGTTAACTGTCTGGATGTGCTCAGGGTTTCTCCAGAAGTTAAACGTCAGCGACTGCCTGGTAATTGCGGGCGTGAACGGCCCCCAGAAGGCCGGTTTCCACTTTAACAAGCCTGTTGTTGCTGTGTTTTTCCAGTGAAGGACACACACACACACACACACACTCCTCCCCCTTTTGTTTGACCGCAGGCGGCAAGTGGAAATTTCAGGGTCTGGACGATTAACATTTTTATTATGCGATAGTGAGCAAAGCCATTTAGTTTTGGTCTCAGTCCTCCGCCTCCCGTCCACCATTTCTTTAAACGATTTGTTTGTAACGCAACCTTGGTTTTCTTTGCTCAGCGTTTCTCTGGCGTCTCGTGTCCTTGGCGTCTCATAGGCGGAGGCAGTGGGGGGGCGGGGTTATGAGGACACTCCTCCAGGTGGTCCCGCACTCACACTGGTGGTTCTACTCCCACTGGGTCTGACTCACCTGCTCCGCACCATCTGCACCGGAGAACGCTTTAGAAAGTGACGCTAAATGAGATCTTCTTATAACGTTGTTCAGTGCGACTGAGTCATGGACTTAAACCATATGTGTCAAACTCAAGGCCCGGGGGTCAGCTGTGGCCCGTCATGTTATTTAATGTGGCCCGCAAGAACTTAAAAGTTTTGAGTGTCTAGAAATAAATACAAAAAAAAAAAAAACACTATGCAACAAAATCTTGGTAAACATTCTAATTCTAATTCTGAATTCTAATTCACGTTCATGTGGTTTCTAAATCACAATGAGCTTCCAGTATCTTCAACAGACTACTGATGGCAAAATCACCTCGTTCGCCCAAGAATTTAACCGCGGTGAAAATCGAGTAAGTTTTGTCACTCACATAAAATGTAACGAGTCACAGTAAGTGTCAATTCAAATGTAGTGGAGTGAGGCCCAAAGACACTTTCTCATGCTTCTCTTTCAGTCTGTCTTTCTATCAGTCTACTGATCTGTCCTTCCCTCCACTGGTTTTCAGTTGATATTTACTGTGTCTGAAGTCCAAGATTTCTGTGCTTTGGAAATGCTTTTTATAGGCAGACTTTTCGTCTTCCCCAGCAATTTCTTCATGCCACGTACGTTGCTTTTTACTCTTGTCTTTAATGAAAGCACAGCAGGGGAGAGCAGAAGAAATGGACGCATGAGCCGAAGGGATGAGGTATGAAGGAAAAAGCAGAATGGATAGTGGCAGCTGGCAAATGATACGTCTAAAGCCCTGGATTTAACAGTGAGTGGAACAGAGGAATTCTATTGGACCAACCTGTGGATTGAGTGTCAGTTAATGCCATTCCTTAATGCCTGTCAACAGAGGGAAAGAGAAAACGAAATGAATGAGAAAGAGCCGAGAGGTGGACGGGGTGATGAGATTCTGCGGCCTGGCAGGATCGAAAATGTGCGGGAGACGAAGAATGAGAGAAGGACGGATGAATAAAGAGCAAATTGAGCAACAACTCCAGCCGTTATGCAGGGTTTTGTTTCACAAGTGTTGTTTAAAGAGCAATGACCTCTGGTGACCTTTCATCTTTGTTAGGGATTAGCAGCACACGAGCAGAATCACGGGCACATGCCTTTGCTTTGCCTTATACGCTTGTTTTCTTGTGTGTGTGTGTGTGTGTGTGTGTGTGTGTTTCTCAAGACCTAATTCCTCTAATTCTTAGAAAGTCTGCTATATTGGTCTAAACCAGAAGTGTCAAGCTCATTTTCACCGTTGGCCACATCAGCATAATGACTGTCCTCAAAGGGCCGGATGTAACTTATAAATGTAATACAAGTTAGTATATTGTAATATATTGTAAAACTAAATGTAATCCAATGTAATCTAAAATAAATTTAACTTCTCCTTAATGTTAAATTAGAACTTACTCAAGTGACAATTGCAGTTGCGTAGATGTTTGCTTGTCGCTCTAACATAAATTCTTTACATTTTTTCAGCTTGTGAAAACACACATAACTCCATTAATAAAGAATCAAACTGTCCAAGTGAATAAAGAAAAATAACAAAACTGTGGAAACACTGCAGCGGCTACTGTAGTGGAAAGGCATTGTGGGAAATGTAGTTTTTGGTCAAGGCACGCTCATTTATTTTTTTATTATTTATTTCTAGACACTCAAAACTTTTAAGCTCTCGCGGGCCACATATAATGACATGGCGGGCCACATCTGACCCCCGGGCCTTTAGTTTGACACATATGGTCTAAAGTGTTTAGTTAAAAACATTTAACATGTATTTAGATGATGTGCATCAGAGCAGGTTATTTACACAGATTTCCTCTGGGCCTCCGGTTTTTTTATGCCATATTCTCTCTGGACAAAAAAATATATGTGATTAAAACACACAGACAGACAGACTTTGAAACAAGAAAAGAAAATGTTCCGTCTTTTCTCTGGTGATAATCCACTCGGACATGCCATAACTCTCCTGGCTCGCCTAAGGCCGCAGTGTGGCGTCAGTCGTGGCCGGGTCAGTGCGGTGTAAGCCGGCTGAAATTGACTCTGTCTGTTAAATCTGTAAACACAATTCCCTGATGTCGGACACAGTTCAGTGAAGCGTTTTTGCCGTGGTTCTGATGCTGTGGAATGACATTCACATGAGAGGGAATGTGAGAGTGCCGTATAATATCAATATGGTTTTTGTTGTGGTTGCTTAAATCAGGGGTGGGCAAACTGCGGCCTGTTTAACGTTTTAATCCGGTAACTTGTAAAACATTTAATGAAAGTCATATTTTTTTAAATGTAAAAGGTTTAATTTATTTTCTTCATGAACACATTTTAAAAAGCTAAATATATACTATATACTATATACACAAAATGTACGTAAAAAAATAGTAAAAGAAACATTTTTTTTACACTGTCAGTCACTAAACAATAAAGGTTTGCACACATACGTTTTTGTGTGTGCGCGTCGAAACACCAATCTTTCGCAGAGATCAGTCAGACGATTGCGCTTCTCTATAATTTGCTTCGTTAGCTTTATGGTTATTTTATTTAAAAACCTTGCTCTCGCCTTCATTTCTGCACATTTTCGTTCATTTTTGCGCTTTCTGCTTTCCTCCGCGCTTCCCTGGCATCCATAGGGAGTTCAGTACAGTTACCGCTCAAACGGGTTGGTTTTTGTGCAAAAAAATTATTGATAGAGTCTTGACACTACTGGCAGTACGGCACTTTCTGTTCTAACCGGATGTAGAAAATACATCCAAAAATGTGCTTTTTTTTCTCCAAACAACCCAAATGTTAAAACCCGATGTGGCCTGCGAATCAAAATAATTGCCCACCCCTGGCTTAAATCAAAGCCCCTCATTATACGGGCACAATATTTAGTCATCACATTATCAGAGTTGTAAAGAGTACTTAAGTAAAAGTACAGATACGTACTGTATAAGTTACACCACTACAAGTAAAAAGTCACCACTGCGAAAAAGACTTAAGTCAAAGTAGCACAGTATTGATTTTAAAAAGAACTTAAGTACTTTACTCATACAAAATGTAGGCTAAAATAAAACAAATAAATGTGAAAAAACTCTATTCATGAGGCGTTTTTTTGTAATACAGAAACATAACGTCACACCTCCGTGTTTCAAAAATGTTAAAACAAAATAAATAAAGAACTAAAAGCTTCCAGTATCTTCAGCAGACTACAGATGGCAAAATCACCTCGTTCGAAATTAACCGCGATAAAAATCGATTATGGTTTGTCGCGCACAATCAAAATGTAACGAGTAACAGTAAGTGTCAATTCAAAAGTAGTGGAGTGAAAAGTACAGTTACTCAACCAGAAATGCAGTGGAGTAGAGAGTAAAAGTTGCTTCTATTTTTGATACTCAGTACAAGTACGAAGTTGCCGAAAACATACTTAAGTAAAGTAACGAAGTACATTTACTCAAGTACTTTAAACCTCTGCACATTACAAATATACAGGCTTCTTTTAAGAGAACTCCAAGCATTCCTTCAGCCGACCGACTGCCGTTTTAACAACACAAAGGTCGTGATATTGAGGGAGACGGAGCTTCATTTGAAATCACTTCGGTTCCGAGCGCTTTATTTCACACAAAACCCCCGGCACAATAGAAGAGCATCAGCTTTGCGGCTTCATCTCCTGAAAGCGAGCCTTTCTCAAACTATCAAAGTTGGGAGCTGACAGTAAACAAGCTGAAATAAGTCTGGAGATTGAGTCTTGAGAGGGCTTTTTGTTATCTGTAGTGTCGCCCCCGGTGACTATACAATCTCATTTTGTTTTTCTTATTTTTCTATACCATTTTTGGAGCGAATGTCGGGCGGCCGCATACCTTAGCGTTCGCAACACGCTAGGAGAATTCCATCTCGTGTGTTGGTGCCGTCTGCTGATTGGCTGCCAGCTGGGTTTATTTATTTTCTCTGGTAGATTGAGTTGAAAGTGGCATAACTGGGACTGATCTCGGGTCAGAGAAGCTTCAGTGCGGGTGAGGCGGAAGTGCTGAGCGCTACACCGGTTAAATGGACATAATTGGTGTAAGTAGAGACGTTCTGAAGGAAACTGGCGTAATTATGTGTCTGTGGGAAGACGGTGGGTAATTTTGCCCTAAATGAATCTAGTCTCTATCACTGAAGGAGGAAAAGAAACGCCGGATGTGATTGTGCGGATGGGAAATGCGTCTACTAAACGAGATGGTGTCCAGCTATTGTAAGAGGAAAAAAAGATCAAGAGACGAGATTAAAATGCATGTTTTTTTTTTTTCATCTGGGAGAAAGGCTTTTAGCAGTTTGCCCGCATTCATCTTCTCCGTCAAACCATCCTTCCTTCCTTCCTTCCCTCCATCCCCAGTGCAGTTCACCCGGGTAATCATGGGTAATCTTCGCCGTCCCTGCCCTTTTCATCTGGTCATTTTCTCTGATAGAGACTTCTTCCTCCATCCTTTCAGCCTCCTGCGTGCTTTTGGGACCGAGGCCTTAAAGAAATAATATGACGGAGAGATGAAGTGAAATGAAATGGGAATGTTGCTGTTTGCTCTCCGGATGAGGATCTTTTATCCCTTAGCGTTTTGAAATGATACCCAAGGAATCCACTCTGATTAGATTATCAAAGCACTTCTGAGAGCACTTTCCTGCAGTGATGATGATGATGTATGGAAGGATGAGGATGGAATGATGGGTTTTTACACAAAGATGACCTTTAACACCATGCAATAATTTTTCAGACCCATCAAAAACCAAGTTTAGACCTAAATTGCTCTATGGAGATGAGCACTAGTCTCCAGAAGGAAAGCGGCGTGTGGTATCGCTCTGAGATGTGTAGTTATGCCGCTATTTAGCGCTTCATGTGCCCCGTGATTGGAGAATTGAGGGATAAATGGGGATTACCATTAGCGTCAAGCCAGAGATCAGCTAAATCACAAACATCACACCATCTTATCACCATGTCTTATTCTTCACGGCGATGACTTTTATGATGTTGAGATCTGACTTTGAAAAGCAACATCTGAGCGCTTTGGCTAAAGGTGGCATTCTGCCCTCCTGAAGATGGACACGCCCATCAATAACCAGGACAATTCTACTACTACGCTTGAGTAGGAAACCAGATGAAGACATGAAGGACCGGCCCTGGTCTCAAACTCGGTTAGCTTTTGCTGTAAAGTGCGCTAATTGCGGTGCCATTTTGAGAACTTGTAGTTTAATAAAAGCAAAATGTGAAGGTGCTTTATAATAAAGGCTGAAATAGTCAAATGTCATAATGCTGTGTGTAATTGTGTCTGAACTCTTCACAACTTGAGTTAACCCTCCTATTATGATCGGGTCAAACTGACTCGTGTTCGAAGTTTAAAAAAAAAAAAATGCTTACAATTATTCTTTCACTATGAAACTTCTCCTGCTTGTTTCGGTTAGTGTAATCTACATTAACACAAAAAATGTTTCAGTTGACATATTTGTAACGACCGCTACATGTTTTTGTTACAAAGATAATGTTCGGGTCAATTTGACCCTTCAGACAAAATAAATGCTAAAAAAAGTCAGAAAGATCAAACATTTTTTGGCCAAAACAATTGATGGTTTGAAACAAAGTGTTTCTGTGCAACAATGAGACATAATACACCACTGTCTCAAACTCACACACACCGAGACTCTCTCACACACACACACACACACACACACACACACACACACACACACAGTATCTATGCAATATAAATATACATATACTTGAACTGAATCATTATATTTTTTATCTGATGATTACACCAAATAAGACGCGCAAGAGAAGTTTCAAAGTGAATAAATGCTTTTCAGTATTTTTAAAAGTTTGAAGACATTCATGCAACATTTGTTACACACGCTACTGACACTGATTTTTTTTTTAACATTTGCTAATTTTTATCAAAGTACGTATTTGGCAGGCATTATTTTACAAAGCTGCTTTAAAGGCAAAAGAATAGCTCGGTTTTTGTGTTTTTTTACAGTACTTGCAGCCAGAACTTTTCATATTTACAGAATATATACAGAACTATATTTCTGAGCTTTTCATGCTTGTAAATCAAGCTTTCTCGTCCGGATAAGTGTGGCAGCGGTGGAGAGTAAAGTGCTTTCTGACCGCTCATTCGCTCCACAGCGAGGGTCCGGTGTCCAGCGCTCCAGGTAAACAGGGGATTGATGGGAAGGTCTTGCATACAAACACACTAGAATGCCGCCTCACACCTCGCTATAGGAAGGAAGGAAGATAGATCGTCATTGGCGGGCGGGCAGGGTAGAGTTTATGTGCGAGATTGAATTTTGTGTCTGTGTGTGAGAGTGAAATGTGGAGATAAAGGCTGAGGTGATTGAAGGGTCACCATGAGTTCCTGGCCCGGCGTTGTCTTCTTCTCCACGTGACTCGGCATACGAGGACGGCCAAGCAGCGGCTTTCACTGTCTGTCTAGGTTATTCGTTCTTGCTGGTTGGTGTTTTTGGTCAGATATTCTGTCTTTGTAAGCGTCTGACACACACACACACACACACACACATTGAACGGGAGGAGACGCTTGTGATGTGTACAGAGCTCTTTCTGTCTGTCTCTCTCTCTTTCTGTCTGTCTCTCTCTCTTTCTGTCTGTCTCTCTCTCTTTCTGTCTGTCTCTCTCTCTTTCTATCTGTCTCTCTCTCTTTCTGTCGGTCTCTCTCTCTCTATTTCTGTCATCATTTAGCCCCTCCCAAAAAAAAGCCAGGTATCTGTGTGGACACGTAGGTATGTTTTACTACATTTGGTATGTCGAATGGAGCGGATATATGTAATCAAACACAGAAAACACACTCTCATTCCAGTTTTCCACTTTATTTGGTAAAATGTAAACATTCCACTGTTAACAGACAACATTTGTGGAAATTAAGTTCTAAAGTATGCTAGTATATACGTTTATATTTATAATAGATAATAAGATTTTTGTAAAAGTAAAAAAAAAAGGAAATCCAAAAAAATAAATACGGTATTTACGCATTTTAAGCACTCCTATTTTTCTCGAATTTTCCACTCTCAAAAAATTGGTGGGTTCTTATATTCGCCGATTTCAAATATGCGAGTAAATAAGCACCCATTTTTCCGTAGTTCAAGTCAGGAACAATCACAAATAAACAAATATTTATATAGCGCTTTTCTTAGAACAGACCAACGCAAAGTCGCTATGCAGAATTATGTATGTGTGCGTCTATATAATGTTAAACAATGGTCCATAGGCAGGCGTACATACAGTATAAGCTTTTATTAGCTGAAAAACAGAAATAAGCTTCATCGCAGAAAGAGTCGAAACAGTCGAAAATGAAGAATGCGGGCAGGGAAAAAAAATCACAATCAAAACGCTGGGTCGCTGCACAGGGGATAATAATCCTTCACTATGGCGTCAGATAAACAGAAACAGCTTGAAACAGACCTGAGCTTGAAACTATTGAGTCTGACTGGAGAGCAAAGGATCTTGGGAAATGAAGTCCTGACCACTGATGACTTTTTGCTATCTATTTTTCACGTAAAACAATATAAAAATGATACAAGTCACAAGTTAGGTTTGCTATTTTTAGAGAACATTAATGTAATTGAAGCAGAAACGTTAATAATAAAAAATTTTCTTTTTTTATTCTTATTTTGTGCCTTAAAAAGTCAGGGCAGTGCTTATATTCGCCTAAATACGGTAAGCTCAATTTGTATGATATTGCTATGGACAGACTATTTAAATTATTGAAACACATTACTATTTAATTCGAATAGTACAGATTAGAAAGTTATCTAACATGAATTTGTATACATTTTCTTCCAGGATGCTTTTTTTTTCAATTATACATGACCAGCAGACAATTTAGTTAAACGTTAAAAAAACATTTCAACACAATACATGTTTTGTCATGTACATGGAGGAGTAGAGCTACGCTTCAGGTCCTGGCATTCTTCTCCCCGAGGATATTTCAGATCAATAACTGTGTTTGTGGACATCACACCGTGTCTCTCAGCACATCAAAGTCATCATGTGATCCCTCTCTACTCTTTCTTTCGTTCTCTCTCTTTCTCTCACTTTTTCGGTCCTCTGAGACCCACTTTATCCTGCATTGATTTTCCTGCAGGCTATAATCAGGGCAGCTCTTTCATGTCAGGCGTGTGTGACATTTGGGGGAGGGGCCTGTGCCGTCTGCCTCCGCCCTCGGGTGAAGCGCGCGCGTCTGTACAGTAACCTGACTGTAACCTTTCAACAGGTCACAATTAAAGATATAGTAAAGTATAATATATATATAACAAACTTTAAAAATAAGCATTAATTCCTGTTCATGTCTACCTTCATGATCAGGCAGTTTTTTCTGCAAACAAAATGATACACACACACACACACACACACACACACAAACACACACATTGTGATAATCAGTTTTACTTGACATACCGTATTTACACGAATATAAGCACTCGGCAAATTTATAACAAAATATTTTTTTCTGGTTCATTTACGTTAATATTCTTCTAAACATACTATTTTGTCGGAAATTTGAAAATTCTGAAATCCGAGCGTCGGAAATTCGGGGTGCTTATATGTGCGTAAATACGGTACACAATTCCCCTCTGTGTTTTTTCAGTGGTCAACTCACATTTGCAGCGGGACAAACATCTGAACATAATATCGCCGCATCAGCCGAAGGAGCCGTTTTGATTGGTCTGTCCTAGTTTCCGTTCTCTCGCTAATATGTGTGTTTAGTTTCAAAAGTGCAGTTTCTCGCATTAATCGTTTTTGTTGTTGTTCTTCAAATTCAAATTCAAATTTTATTTTATTTGTCACATACAAATTATACGTGGTACAACATGTAGTGAAATGTGTTTTATTTGGTCGTTCCAGCATTTAAACCTAGGGATGGGGGAGATACAACAAAATGTGCAAGGGGGAAAATACAAGAAAAAGATAAATACGAATAGAAATATAAATAGTGGTAAAACAGGGTATAAAGATAAAATATTCCATTCCAAAATGTGCTAAACGAAAATACCAAAAAGATAAAAAATACCAAATAAACAAGATACGAAGATGAAATATGAAGAACAATATTTAATTTCCAAGATAAACAATAAAAAAAAAGTAAAAGATAAATAAATAAAAAAACATTTAAAAAATGCGGTTATTGAGATGTTTCTGGGAGTTTGTGAAGATCTCCTCCACCCAGCTCCACACACGGGCGTCTCCCGCCACCCAGATTCCTCGCGGGAATAATCCCAGCAGTGCGGAGGTCAGTCTGGCCGAGAGTCGTCTAGCGAGTTCATATTTCACCTTCCTAAAGCACATAATATCTCTCATTACACTTGTGGGTGCGAAGGTCACTGAGACTGGGGCTTAAAGTGAGGAGTGGGAACCCGTGAGAAGACCCCACTTAGCCCGGGATCACAGCCATTCCTGCGCGTTACGGGCTGACCCCGCGCTCCGTCTGGACTAGCGTAATTACATTAGCGCAGGCGCTAGGAGCGTTAGCCTCAGCTCCGTTTCTCTTTCAAACTCCGGCTTTTCGACACCAGCTGATGTGAGCGGCTGAATTTCACGTGATTATGAAAAGCCTCCCATCATCGGATCTATTTGTAGGACGAGGCCTCGACGCATCACGACATGATGAAGGGATTAAGATGGCGGTCTTTTTCTCTTCATGTCTTCTCCTCAGCTGCCGTTGGCTGGGCAGGAAGTGGATTGATTGGCAGCTGGATGGTCTTATAGGATTAGTTCCGTCTTCGGCAGATCGATGGCATTAGTGGCTAATTCCCCTTTTACAATTACAATAACACAGATTTAATATTGTGGCGTAGCTGCTGGTGATGGCGGGGAAGTCTGAGCGCTGATGGCTTCGGGCTCCGTGATTCAAACCATTCGCCCCTTTGACTTCTGCTGGCGGGTTTCTTTACCCTTAGAAAAGAAAGAAAAATAATTCAGTTTTGCATCATGTGTTGCATCAGATGTTCGGCGAGGCCTTTGCGTCATTATAACGTCATTATATTAGTAATGATGTTAACCCTCCTTATTATCTTCATATAAACAAAAAATGTTCAGTTGATATATTTGTAACGACCGCTAAATGTTTGTGTTACAAAGATAATGTTCGGGTCAATTTGATCCTTTAGACACAATGGAAACTAAAAAGAGTCAGAAAGATCAAAAATGTGCTTTTTGCAACAATAAAACATAATACACTACTGTCTCAGACTCTCTCTATCTCTCTCTCTCTCTCTCTCTCTCTCTCTCTCTCTCTCTCTCTCTCTCTCTCTCTCTCACTCTCTCTCTCTCTCACACACTATCTTTGTAACATAAACATGTAGTGTGGTGTTACGTGTAAGTGAACTGAATATTTATATTTTTTAATATGATGATTACACCAAAAAAGACAAGCAGGAGAAGTTTCGAAGTGAAAAAAACTTTTAAGCATTTTTCAAACATTTTTCAAACTTGAAGACGGGTCAATTCCACCCGAACATACAAAATAGAAGGATTACATTTTTTGTACTACTTTGCACATTTTTTGTACTACTTGTACTTTTTGTAAATTGCACATTTTTGTACTACTTGTATTTTTGTACTTTTGTAAGCGTATGGGATGTGTAGAAAAAGCAATATCGAGTCTCTACACAGTTGACAGTATAGCTGACTTTGACTTTGACTTTGAAATATCTCTCCGTGAGTGACTAACTGACACTTTAAGGCCTGTAACATTTGCTGTGATCATTGTTACTCTGACCGTGTAGCAACAGTTTCCCAACTATTTAAATTAGCTTTGTTTTTCAAATGATGGTCAGAAAGTGTAACGCGCTGGGTTAAGAGTTAGACAATCATGTCGTAGATAGAGTCTGTCCGTCCACTAATCGCACGGATACCTGCGACCTCCATCAACTCTTCGGCGTCTTCTTTTCTCCGTATTTCACTGTGATAAACATGCCATTTCACTTTGATTGTCGTTTAGCCCGTTTTATTGAACCGAACTATTTGCATAATCATTTCCGTTTAATACACGTTTGTCTGAGAATTGCTGGTTTCAAGTCTTCCAGCGTTGTGAGTTTCCTGAGATGATGCTACCAGCTCCAGACGCTTTATTAATGAGGGCCGGGGGCGGGGTCACGGGAACCATCGCAAAATAATATGACAGTTTTTGCCGCAACGAAATGCCTGTTTAATAGAAGCCGACCCCCGGGAAACATGTTAAACAGTTTAGAATGTGATGAATAACAAAGCCCGAAGCCATTCTGTGTCGTCTGCTCCGAGCGGATTTGAAGTTGATGATCTTTCTAGATGATTCCGTCTTCGGTCACTGATGTAAATAACGCTGGCCATCAGATGGAGGTGAGACATCAGTGCTGCTTATTTGCCCATTATGGGATGAAATGCTCTACTTGGATCATCTCAGATCTCATGGTTTATTCACAGCGTTCTGGCCCATCTGACTCTTTGGCATCAGTGGACAGCAGGGATGAATTGTTTTCACGCAGGCAGAGCATTTCTACTCCATGTGTAGATGGGAAGATGTTGAGGAACCTTCAGTATCTTGCTTGATTATCCACAGCACAAGATCTAGAGCTGGATGTACATTTTTTTATATCACAGTGGAGCACAAGTGGTGCTATTACAATGTAATTACATTGTAACAACATTGTTTTCTGTTTTTACATTCTTACAGAGTTTTGTGTATTTTGATCATTTTAAAGTTGACATACTTTGATCATTTTGAAGTTGAGATATGACAACAATTTCTCTCAGGGATTAATAAAGTATATACCTATATTTTTCTTTTTGCATAACTTAACATTCATTTTCTCACCCATGAAATATTTTAGATTGATGCGTCCTGTTTTATTTCTGCATTTTAATATTAAATGAATAATAGATGTTTTTTTTCCCAATTCTCTTTGTTAACTTTCCTCCTTCAGGCTCAAACAATCGTTGCCCCGCCTCTTCTGCACAATCTTATACTGTTGCTCATATCAGATGTTTCTTCGTGGTTCTTTCAGATGTGTTGAGGAACCTTCAGTCTCTTGCTTGATTATCCACAGCACAAGATCTAGAGATGGATGTACATTTTTTTTGGATCACAGTAGAGCACAAGTTTCTTTTAAATGCTCAGTTCCTGTTGTAATTACATTGTAACAACATTGTAACACCTCACTTCTAATTTGTTCTCTGTTTTTACATTCTTACAGAGTTTTGTGCATTTGGATGATTTTAAAGTTGAAACACTTTTCTTTACTTTGAAAAAAAACCTGTACTTTTCTTTTCACATTACTTAATAACATGACTTTTCTCACGCATGTACTATTTTAGATTGATGCGTCCTATTATTTTCAAATGTATATTTCGGCATTTTAATATTAAATGAATAATAGATGTTTTTGTTCTAATTCTCTTCGTTAACGTTCCTCCTCAGGCTCACACACTCGTTGCCCCGCCTCTTCTGCACAATCTAACACTGCTGCTCACATCCTCACATTACTGATTTGATTTCCCCGTCCGTCTTTACAAGAGTCCATTATAATCCTCGCCTCTCTTATCTGAAAGATTGTTCCAGCTGAGATTGTAATTACGCTCATATTTATGACCGCCTCTCCCACCACATGCTGCTTCCAGGACTTAAAACACTCTCAGAGGGTTCGGGCTTTCTCCTTCATCCTCACTGTCTCTTCTGTTTCAGTGCGTGTTAAGGAGCCTCGGGGTCTTTGATGGACAGATGGACAGTCTGTGATAGACAGACCAGCCTTTCAGCCAATGGGAGACTCCGGACCCCTGCTGTCGGCATGGTGACAGTTGCCATGAGTGATTGCATCCGGACCTGGGCTTGATGGTTTGTGGGTGCTCCGGGCTTCGACCCCTGCCTCAATTTAAAGGTGAAGGGTGGAGAGGGCAGTGCCACGCCCATCTTCCCAGTTCTCCGAGGGTCTTTTCTGGTGTCCATGTGCTTTAAAGATGCCCGCCAGAGTTCTGATGGCCACGTGCTGAGGGTCTGCAGGACTCGGGGTTCATGTTTATAGAGTTACTAGGAGGAATGAGGCTCTGCTGGTCTTTACCCTGATCATTCTGATGTTAACAGGAGGGAAATCAATAGGCTAAGTGTTGTTCAAACGCCGCGTGAAATCGCATTCCAGCTCGCTCTGTGTTCTGTGGTGATTTTGTGTACACTCTTGTTTTCATTGTATGCAGTATACGGCTATACGGATTATAGAGTTTAGTAGAAGAGTATAGAGTGTAGAGAAGTATGCCGAGTTTCTTAGGTCAAGAGTTGGTCAATATAATCTAAGAGGGTTGTGTATTTTATTAATGTAATAAATAACATGTTAAAGTGAGAACTAATGTAAAAAAGAGGTGTGTTTCAGTTGTTGGTGTAAAATTATGGAATGGACTAAGTGATGAATTTAAAACATGTACTTCTTTTGCAAAGTTTATAAAAAGGCTTAAATATAAATGCATCAGTCACTATAAAAAATTGAGAGTTGCATCCCTGACATTCTTGATCAGTATTTTGTGGTTGTTGTTTTCTGTTATTTCTTCTTGTTGTTTCTTCAGTTGGTTGTAAAGCTAATTCAGTTTTAACAAGATGTAAGAGGATAGACGACTATAAGCAATGATTCAGCCCATTTCTTGTTTTGGTCAATTTTTGTCAAATTGTTTGCAGAACAAAATGTCTATTTGTGGATTTTGGACCAAACAATCAACTTGAAACATGAATTGTACTGTATATTGTTTTATATATATATATATATATATATATATATATATTATATATATATATATTATATATATATTTTTTTTTTTTTTTTTTATATATTTCTAAAATGTATGCGTGTTCTTATTGTAGTCCCATTACAATCTGTATATTTAAATTGTTATTTATAGAATAATAGAAAGATCTTAGGACATACTTTGGTATTTAGTGAGTTCTGTTTAATGCTTATTATGGAAGAATTGTTTATCACATGGAAACAAACACAAATTATAAACAAGTTTATTACATGAATAAACACACTTGAATGTAAAGAAAAACACAATTAATACCGTTCAATAAAACAGTATCACAGTAAACATGCATTCAGAATCTCTTTTGTTTTGGTCAAAATGCACTTAGATTTGTAATTAAATTCATATTTAATTCTTTAATTGGATGATAGAGGAAATCAGCAGCAGACAGAGTTGGAAGCCTCTGTCTTTAAGTCTAGTTCTGTTCATTATCTCTCACAATGTGAAATTGCACATTTAAGACATGTTTCGTTAAATGGAAACGGTAATAATGAGTTAATTATTCAGTGTTTCTACAGTTCTTCCTCTCCGAATCTCCTCTTCTTCAGCGATGCTCTGGTCTTCTCCGTCAGGTGTCAGAAACGATTGATTCTCTTTGTCTGAAAAGCACAAACGTCTCTCATTAGGTAGTTTCAACTTCCTCCCATTGCAACGAATCAACGGTAACAAAGTGTAGATTACAAAGTTTGAAACACTTTGTACAATTTCTTTCAGTTGATTCGTTGCAATGGAAGGAAGTTGAATTGTATTGCAGAAGCAGAAAGGACATCTTATTTTTTGTACTTTTGTTCTGTAAAACTTTACACGCCCCTGAACTTTATCTAAACTGAGTTTATTGAAATTAAAGTTACTGAAACGAGGCTTCTGGAAAGTGTCGGTGTTTTACATGGTACAGTAAAGATCACTGTAAACTCGCTGAGAACTCACTTTACGTCGGTAAACTAGAGAGATTGAAGTCAAACGCAGCCAATCGATGTTGATTACAGAGCAATCGTGAAGCCTCGTCCTTGACACCCAAACGTCTTTTGTGATTTTTTTTATATCTTTTCCACGGCGAAGTGAAGGCATCGGTTTCTTTGACCCTGGACAATGTGGCTATTATATCGTGTTTTGTATCTTGTGCGCGAACCTGTAATATCTGTGCGAGGAACATGGCTATTAACTTCAGATGAAACCCCCAGGACATTCCTGTGTGTGTGTGTGTGTGTGTGTGTGTTTGGGATGATGATTGATGATGTTGTTTTGAAGAAGTGAAAATGGACGTTGTTCCCCTCAGAAACATACCAGAGGGGATAAAGAGCAGCATTGTGGGGCCTAATCCACTCCGCAGGGCTCCTGTGTGTGTGTGTGTGTGTGTGTGTGTGTGTGTGTGTGTGTGTGTGAGCTGCTAAAAGCTTCTCGAGCTCCCAGCGGTCCAGGTCTGTGTCGAGTCCGTCTCCATCCAGACAAACTCCAGCAGGGACGATGACTGACGGAGAAGAAGAAGACGGACCCCCTTCCTCCCTCTCGCGCTTTAAACAACTCTTTGCTTTCTCTTCTTCTCGCCCCCTCCTGGTATTCGCTTCATCTATTCATGAATCGCTTCTATATCTCGGGTTTTTCCATTCTCGGGACTTATCCGTTTGTATCTGTGGGTGAATGGGGGGTAACGTGAGGAGGTGAAAATGGCCCGCCGAAGCTTTGCATTGTGGGGGATCCATTGTGCCGCAGACAGGAGAGAGTGAGAGAAAGGAAGGAAGGAGGGATTGAGAAAGAGAGAAACAGAGCCGAGCTAAGGTGAGTCGCTCGATAAACGGGTCGGCTCACCTTTCTGCTGCTGAATGAGACCTGTGTGTGTGTGTGTGTGTGTGTGTGTGTGTGTGATGGATCACAAGAGCAGACTTCAGGTGGAGTGAGAAACGGCCCAGTGATGGAGAGATGCAGGAACTCATGAGAATAGAGGAGGAGAACAGGTGATTTATTCAGGCGATTAGAATAAACGCCCTTTCAGTGGGTTTCTCGTTCTTATCTGTGCTACATTTTCCCAGTTTGATTGTTTTTTCTTATAGTACGTCACAAGTATTTTGAAGTTGTTAGGTTGTGAAGCTACAAAAAAATCCATTTGTTAAAAGAAAAGCTTTGAGAAATAAAGTCTTATGAATAAATAATAAAGATAAAAAAAATGCCTTCTTATACTTTATTTCATGACAAATGCAGAGCCCCAGTGGCACCAACAACAATTCTTTATATCTCTTTAGGATGATAATGCAGTGAATTGTAGCCGCTTTATTAAAGAAAAAAAAAATAATTTTCACAATGAAAAAAATGTTTTTGCTTAACTGCATTTTCACCAGAGGTGTAAAGTACTTGAGTACACTTTAAGGATTGTGGTAAATTTTATAAATATACATTATGTATACATAAGTATACATACAATTGATTATAAATATTACAATCGATTCTAAAAACAAAAAAAAAGTATGACGAACACGTAAGGGAACCGGAAAAAAATCACTGAAACACTGAGCATAGAATTTGTACTTGGATTGGTACTTGTACTTTATTGATTTCGTGAAATTATTGAGACTGCGTGAATTTAAAAGTTGCTTATATTTTTGATACTCAAAAGTAGCCAGAAACACTTGAGGTACCAAAAATATTTGCAAAATTTCCTAAAGTGTACTCAAGTACTTTACACCTCTGAGTTTCACCCTTGTGTGAATGTCCGGTGAAGGCTGGTCTGAGCGGCTGATGAGACGCTCCGCTTTCATTAATATTACACACGGAGGACAATTAGGAGTGAATTATTCATTCATTCTTCAGAACGTAGTAAACACGGTCACTGTAGCTGCTTGTGTTTCTGCTCCGGTGTGAAAGGTGAATATCATCTGCTTCTCTAGGGGGGGATGAAGCTGGTGGTCCGCTCTTCATCTCAGCACGTGAGGGCTTTCTGGTGGCAGGAATGTGTTAATGGTGAGAAGCTTCTGCTCGTGGCTCTTCTGGCCTGCTTGAGATGATCTTCTTGATAAAGACTTGTTTGTGTCTTTTTTACTCATTTACTCATACTCTGAAGTCTTTGTCCGAACCAAACACAACCAAGGCTAGATGAACAATGCAGTGAATTATTCAATATACATATACTGTATAACTATGCTATTAAATATAATTAATATCTATGCGAATATAAGCACCCATTTTTTTCTCAATTTTAGCGGCTCAAAATTTTTCCAAAGTTCAAAATTGCAGGGTTCTTATAATCGCCGATTTCAAAAATCAACTAAATAAAAGAGCTAATTTCTTCCAATAAGGAGGAAAACGTGACTAGTATTTACGTCTAACAAAAACCCAGCTCAGTCAGCTTTACTCTCTGCTCTTTTAGCGCAAAGGCTCATGGGAACCAGTGAGCAGCAAAGCATGATGGGAGGTGTAGTTCCAACCGCTAGAATAGATTATTGTTTTTGTTATTTGTAAGTAAAACAACATTCAAGTGATACGAGTTACAAAGTAGGTTTGTTAAAATAAAAAAAAAAATGTACTTTAAAGAGAAAATTGACGTAATTTAGCCAGCAACAACATTTTTATTTACATTTTATTTATGTTTAAAAACACATTTTTATTGTGTGCCTGAAAAATCAGGTTTTTTTCACGTTAATTCGAAAGTTGAAACTTAAATTTGCACGTTATATATTGCGTAAATACGGTGTATAATTAACGTAAGCACTACACGCCTCTCACATAACAGTAATGATCATTTTGATGTTTTACGAGTTTGTTTTACACAACTGCAGGAGTCTTCGCCGTGAGACGTGGAGAGAGCCGAGCTTTGAAGTTTTGATCGGGATTATTTAAGCGCGTGCGACTCTCGTCTTGATGAAACTTGCTGTGAGGTCCCTGCGAGAAGACTTGATGATACTTAATGGTGATTGAGCCCAGAGATAACACACACACACACACACACACACACACAGGAGGCTCCTGATGTCTGAGAGCTTGGCGTCACACTTGGCCAGCACTATAATCTCAGTGTGTTTTTAGCGTCTTTGACATATTGAGAGCAGCGAGACGCCGATCCCGGTGCACTGAACCAATCACTGTCAGGGTAAAAGCGAGACCCTCCACGGCTTCTGGCCAGAGGGGCTGTTTCTAACCGCACTTCACCTGCTCCGCACAATTACGCCGCAGGTATGGGAATGTAAGACACGCATCGGCCAATCAAGAGCTGGCGTATATCTTTACAGCCATGCCATCGGGAAGTCTAGTCTTTCCCTTCTACAAGGACAAAAATACACGTGAAAAAATCCCTCTAAATTCCCTATTGTTTCAAACAAAAGTGGAAAAACTAAAGTACAAAGTGTCTTCCTTAAAACTCCCTATCCTAAAAACAATAAACTGATGGCGTACGTTTACAGCGATGCCATCGGGAAGTCTAGTCTTTACCTTCTACAAAACCCAAGTTTAAAAAATATACGTGAAAATATACGAAAATACGAAAAACGCCACGGAAATTAACAAATAATACAAAAATCTGGAAAAACCAAAAATTTCCTGAAAAACCAAAATTTGTTTCTTGCATGTTGATTTTCCCTCTTTCACCACAAAACAAAGAGTGCAACGTTTCGCCACGCAAAATAACAAACAAAACGAAGCTCTGGAAAATCCTCTAAATTCCCTATTGTTTCAAACAAAAGTGGAAAAACTAAAATACAAAGCGTCTTCCTTAAAACTCCCTATCCTAAAAACAATAAACTGATGGCGTACGTTTACAGCGATGCCATCGGGAAGTCTAGTCTTTACCTTCTACAAAATCCAAGTTTAAAAAATACACGTGAAAAAACTAGAAAATAAAAACAAAATGAGTAAAAAGAAAATGAAATTATCTGATAAAGGAATGAGTAAATGTTACTTGGTAAGACTGCATTTCAGTTCTTGTTCTCATTGTCTTTAATATAAAAAAGTAGCTAGTTTCTTAAATTGAGAAACATTGTGTTCTTAAAATAAGAGAATTTCACTTGACGTTTCTTGTTTCAGGAAGTTCTGTGTTAAAACTAGGGCTGTCAAACGATTACATTATTTTAACTAGTTAATCGCACTTCCCCAACCAGATTAGTCTCGATTAATGGCGATTAATCACAATTAATAATAATGTATTATTAATAATTTTTTAGTATTAACAATTATTAATAACATCAACAAGTATAGAACCTTGTAGTATTGAATATTGAAGTGTAACATGTAAATGAAGGTAAACTCAACACAAAATAAATACTTGTTTAAATACTGTAATATACAGTTATGACTAAAGAAAACAATTGGTAAGCCAGTCATAATAATTAAAAAAAGAAATAAGTAAATTTTTTTGAGGAAATGGATATGTATTAAACAAAAGGAAAAATACAAAATGGAAGTGCGATTAATGGCGTCATTAAAATTTTACACAATTAAACAAATTTAATTAAATGGCATGAGTTAATGCGTTAACTTTGACAGCCCTAGTTAAAACATAATGTCTACGTTGGAAAATGTCTGGATTTAGTGTCAAATATCATCAAAATTAGCTTTATTTTCAAGTCTTATTTTCTTGAAATAAGCAAAGTCATCTCTCACTCTTAATCCCAACATAGTTAAATTGTCTTGTAAAAAAAAAAAACCAACAACAAGATTTATTGTCTAACTTTGAGATGTTTGTCGCTTGTCAAGAACTAATCTTGTGCAGTGCACCTTCACCGCTGGAGAAATGGAGAGTGAAAAGCAGGGAAATAAAGGCAGTTTATATCAGCCGTCTGCAATCGAGTCGGCCTTTTAAGAAGTTTTCCAGGTGGCTTGAAAGAGTAGAAGAACTAAGCCGAGCTCTTACCTGCAGGACAGAAGCACTTTCCCTGGCTGGTTTCAGCTTGCGTCGGGCCGAGATCTCACTGAGAGATACGCCGAGAACAAATCAGCCTTTTAGTGGCTGCAGAGGAAGGGAAGGGGATTTGCAGACGAGCTGGGATAAGGAACGTTTGCAGGGAGATGAGGGCGAATTTATCCACATTCTCGGCTTGACAAAGTTGATTTACACAGACGATATGAGAATGTGGAGTTCAGCAGTAGCAGCTACTCATAATCTCACACACACACACATACACACACACGCACACACACACACACACGCGCGCAGAGCAGATGGTGATAGCGAGGCAGTTATCTCAGGTCTCAGATTTTGTTGCTTTTTTTGTTAAATGTCTCCACTTTGCTACAGTGTTCTACATTGTTACAGAATTGACTTCAACTTTTAAGTTCAAATGAAACACTTTTGTATCGTTAGTATAACTTGGACTGTATTACAGTGTGTTTACTGAAGACTGTAAATGACCTTCTTTAAAGTAAATAAAAAGAAAAGTTAAGTGAAAAAAAATATAATATCTGGATAACTGTATGTTTCCAAAATTGTATCTGTAACTGTAATGTAATTTAAGCTTTTAACATTTAATTGATCCAATGTTCTGCACAAGAAAATATATAATAAAATAAAATAAATAAAATTGATAGTTGTGTCAGTGCGTGTGTGTGTGTGTGTGTGTGTGTGTGTGCACTCAATAAATAAATTAACGACAAAATATATCTTGTTTCTTTTCATACAAGATAAATTAACTTTGCTTAGAATTGAGAGTAAAAGAATATTTTGCTTGTAATATAATTCTTGTTTCAAGCCAAGTAAAATGACTTACCAAGTAAAATTTTCTCACCCCATTGGCAGACCATTTTTACCTGATAAAATTGTAAGTCTTTTTTAACTCCTTTTGTTTTTTTTATTTTTTTTGTTTTTCATGTGCATTTTTTGCTCTGTGTGTGTGTGTGTGTGTGTGTGTGTAGGTGTGTGTGATTATGAGTAGCTACTGGTGAACTTCACATTCTCATATCGGTTTGTAAATCAAAGCCTTTGTAAATCATTTATAAACGCACGGTTTGTACTAATGTGTTTTGTAAAAACATTGAGCTCAACATTACAAAGTGAAGAAAGGCTTTGATAAGAAGACAAGCGCCGACTCAAACACGGTCATCACACGTTCCCCCAAAAGAAATCAGCACGTTTAGTTCCTGGTCAGTTACAGAGTTAAAGCGTCTAATCTTCTGAGGCTTGTCCACTCACAGGAAGTAGTTCGGCAGTGACAAGAAGTGAAGCTGAGGGACTTCTCTCCGCGTCGTGCTCTCTTGAGGATTTAATGGCTTCTTGATTTTTCTCGAGCAGGAGTGTGAAAGTTGGGAGCAGCACTTCAGTCTGATAAAAATACTCTGCGCAGACGCCTGGAGAAGCTCCACCATCTGTTGCTCTGATCTCAGTCTGCTTCCTCGCTCTTCTCCTCACCACTGAAAGCCATTTACAATCCAGCAGCTTCTCAACATTCGTCTCTTTAACAGCGTTAAGTAGCTGTAATTGTCTGTCGGAATGTGTGTTTCAAGCTCTGACAGACGTCGACTGACGATTTTTCAGATTGAAAACCCCTCGGAAAAAAAAAAAGTCCAATGCCAAAGGGATTTTTTTTAGGACGAGCCCCCGATTTCTGTTACGACCTCTAGGTTGATCACACAGACCGACCTGCCAAAGGTGATTTTTGAGAGAATTGTGTTTATTTTCCCTCTTTCACCACAAAATAAAGAAAATTCCCTATTATTTCAAACAAAAGTGGAGAAACAAAAATAGTTTTTCACCTAAAACTCCTTATCCAAAAAACATGTACAAACGATAAACAAAAGCCTGGCAAAGCAATAAACTGAAGGCACTCAGACTCACAAATGATTTCAGATTTCGGATTTCACCAGTCTTTCCTACAGACTTCACATCCGCTCCTTTAAATAGAAAACAGGATATTGAACTAGCACAATATATTAACACAATTTGGCCAAACCTATGGAATCATATTAGTGCCAAAAATATTGTTTAAAATAAACGGACAAAAATGCTTTACATTTACGTTTGCTTTTTTATTTCTCGCTTGCAATTACGTTTTTTTTTTTTGCTTGCAATCTTTTTTTTGAAAAAGTTTTCGTTTGAAACATCTTTTTTCGCTTGAGGTTTTTTGTTTGCTTTGCGTTTTGCGTCTCTGATTGTCTGGCGAGAAAGCCAATCAGAAAAGGGCTCCACGTGAAACTTGGGTCAAAAATTCAATCGCTTAAAAAAAGAAGAAAGAAAAGCGAACGACAATCCTGGAGCGGAAAAAAAAATAAATAAATGTGAAGCGTTTTCGTTCGTTTCTTCGACATTTACATTTGATATTTTTGACACTGATCTGATTCCATACAAACCCGTATCATATAGTAGAAACAAACACAAATTCATAACACCACAGATTGACTCTGCAAAGTTGATTGTGTTGGGCTGGTAGGGATACACAAAGCCCTGAGCGAGAGAGAGAGAGAGAGAGAGAGAGAGAGAGAGAGAGAGAGAGAGAGAGAGAGAGAGAGAGAGAGAGAGCGGTAAGTAAAGGTGGCACGGCCGAGCTAATGCTGTGTAATTGTGTCTCTGTGTGAGATCTTCTGCACGTTATACTCACATGCTGCGAGGAATGCATCTGTCAGCATTAACAGGATCACACGCAGCCTGCAGGAGAAGAGCCAGTGTTTATTTCCTCCATGTTGCTATGCAGACGGGCTCCATGACGACGCGAGTGGGAGGTTTAGTAACGGCCTGTGCAGCATCTTCTCGGCCTGATCCCTCGCTTCTCTCCCTTCTCCATCTTCATTTCGCTTTCACCTGGAAGAAACTATCGGACTGTGGAGCTGATTCATCTCTTGGGTGACTTTACATCTTAGATTGTCCATCTGTGGTGTCAGCACAATATGGCTGGACTTACACTTTTCTTGTGCTTAACCCTCCTGTTACGTATGTTCGGCTCAAATTGACCAGTTTTCAAAGTTTAAAAATATTAAAAAAATACTTTAAAGTATACTTTCACTTTGAAACTTCTCCTGCTTGTCTTAGTTAGTGTAATCTACATACAAACAAAAATGGCTCAGTTGACATATTTGTAAGAACAAGATGTTACCTTTATTTGTCCCAACATTGAGACTTTCACAAATTGCAGCAAATTTCTGGAATTTCTCATTGCTGAGAAACATTTTCAAACATTAGATGTTTTAAAATCTAATTTAAAAACTTATTTTTACTCATTGGCTTTTGACTGATGCTGTGTATATGTTTCAGATCTGTGAATTGGTATTGAATTGCTTTATAATCTATATTTTTACTGTTCTCATTTGTTCCCTTGTTTTATGAGTTGTATTACTCTTATCTGCATTCTTTTATCGTTTGTTATTTTACTCTTGTACACCACTTTGGATCAACCACGGTTGTGTAAAATATGTCCTCTATAAATAAATCCGACTTGACTTTCAGGATGAACGTGTGTGTGCTGAAATAGTCGGGAGAAAAGCGTCTCACCTGCACACACACACACACGCACGACCACACACACACACAAACAGCACATCTAATGTGTGACACGTGAATTTATCTTTTACAATAATTGGAATAAAATTGAAATCAAGGCTGATTAAAATATTCATTACTTTTAATCGTTAATGCTGGCACACACACACACACACACACACACACACACACACAAATGTCAAACTCTGACAGTGGTCATGCCTCTAGCAAATGAACATTTTTGTAGTATGAATATAAATAGCAGATTAATACCGAAGAGTCTGTCTGTGTCTGGGTGTTTTAACCATGAAAACAAAGGTCTAAAGAATTCAGTAGATAATAAAGCCTGGTAATGTGTTTTTTTTTTACACATTTCACACTGACAATTGACAAATGTTTAAGAAGAAAGCGATCAGCTCTTAGCAGGCTTTGTAGAATTGTGGCGTGTCTCACCTCACAGAACTATTCTGGTTCTGACAGAATTGGAGCAGAACGTTTCCATGTGATATTGTGATGAAGCGTCTAGAATCTCACGTCCGACCGAGCAGAAGTGTGTGCGTGTTGTGTTAGTAATGTCAAAGCGACGTCTATTACCACGTAATGTCAGGATTTCAGTTTTCCTGTTCAGCTCAAAAATATTTTATTCACAGTCATCGCACTAATTCAGTTCTTCTCTAGTGTTCAGATACACGCGTGTATTTCCTTATTGTTTAAAGAAACATCGATTCTCTTTGAAGAAGTGGTACATTTAAGTTACGTACTTTAATTAGGTTGCGTATTTTAATCAGCTTTCCCTGTAGCGTGCTAGTGTTTGAAACACTGGGTCAGATGTGTAAAGTACTTGAGTACAATTTTTGTACATTTTGTAAATATACAATCTGTAGACATAAATAAATAAATAAAAGCCAATGAGATTGTCAATGAGTGTATAATACAGTTATATAATAAATATATACAATATTTTATAATGCAATTAATATATAAAATAATATTACAAAAAAAAGTACAACGAACGCTTAACGAAAGTGAAAAAAATTCTTTAGACACTGAAACACTGGGCCTAGTATTTCTACTTGTATTAGTACTTGTACTTTATTGATTGCGTGAATTAATTTGGACTGCGTGGATTTAAAAGTTGCTTATATTTTTGGTACTCAGTGCAATTACAAAATAGCCAAAACACTAATAAGAAAAGAAAATATTTACAAAAAGTACAAAAATGTGTACTCAAGTACTTTACACCTCAGCACTGGATCATGGGTTCAAATCCCAGGGAAAGCAGACATTTGTTGAATTGTAAAAGTTGTAATGAAATGTAAGTCGCTTTGAATTAAAGTGTTTGCTAAATGACTGTAAAGTTATTATTAACATTGTGTCTTTCCTTATGTAATAAAATAATTGAGTGTGTGAAAATATACACAATATTTATTTGTGATATCATACATATCATTGCTCATATTAAATAAACGTATGTATTTGTCCTGGAAAAATATGGATGGCTTTTTATTTTTTGGTCAATGAAGACTGCTGACTATAATGTGTCTCTTTTCTCGTTTAATCTTGTCTTAGTAGTGAAAAGTCTACGGTGATTTAGTGTCTGCAGTCGTATAAAATCTCCAAGAGTGTTTCTCCCACTTTAAACTCTATTTAATGGTGCTGTGTGTGTGTGTGTGTGTGTGTGTGTGTGTGTGTGTGTTTGAAGGTCCCCGAGAGAGCTTTGTGATTTCTGCATCATTCCTTATTAATACGACTCCGGCAGGGATCATGCCATCCACACTCACTCCGTCTGATGATCCTCCAGCTTCCGTCCTGAAACATTTATAAACGGGCCAAAGTGATGACAAGTCCCAGGCAGAAGTGATGACACGCTACAGAGACGTCTGCTCAGGCATAAACCAGTGTCTCCTCATCCAGACGGCCATTACTGATCATCTCATCTCATCTCATCTCATTCACCACATCGCTTCACTGTTAATACGTCTGAATAGACCGTAGAACTCAATACGTTCAAAATGCGCTAAAACTGAAAAACTTTAACAAAAATAATAAACTGTGACGTTCCGCGGACACGGTGTTTGAGAGTGGGAAGTAAAGGCTAAATACCAGGAGCCAACGTGTTCCTGTTTTTGTGTTTCTCATCTGGTTTGTAGCTTTGGAAATTCTTTCCCCGTTTCTTTCTGAGGATCAGACGTTTGTAGCTAAAAAATACAAACAGCCTGTCAAGATTATTCATGTAAATCTTGTAATTTAAATTGGCAGCTGATGATCACATGTAGTTAGAGAGAGAGAGTGAGTGTGTGAAAGACAGAGAGAAAGAGAGAGAGAGAGAGAGAGAGAGAGAGAGAGAGAGAGAGAGAGAGAGAGAGAGAGAGAGAGAGAGAGAGAGAGAGAGAGAGAGAGAGAGAGAGAGATAGGGAGAGTGGGAAAGCAAGCGAGAGAGAAAGAGATAGACAGACAGAGAAAAGATAGAGAGAGAGAGCGAGAGAGAGAAAGAGCGAAAGAGAAAGACAGCGAGAGAGGGAGACAGAGAGAGAGACAGAGAGTGAGAAAGAAAGAGATAGAAAGAGAGAGAGTGGCAGAGAGTGAGAGATTGAGAGAGAGCGAGAGAGAGAAAGAGAGACAGAGAGAGATAAAGAGAGACAGAGAGAGATAAAGAGAGAGAGAGAGAGAGAGAAAGAGAGAGACAGAGAGAGCGAGAGAGCAGAAGTCAAGCGCGCACGCCACACGGGAATCATGGGAAAAGAATGTTGAGAGCTCTCTGTTCTTTAAGCTGATCATATCAGGCCACAGGAAATAGCATTCTGGGTAAAAGCCAACGCCAGGGGACAGACGAGGCAGTGTGTTTGTGTTTGTGTGTGGCACCAGACAGACGTGTTGTTTTGGGACGGAGATGGTGGAACACGAGGTGATTGGACGAGGTGACGTCCCCCGAGACTGAAACCCTCCGGTGTGTCTGGACTCGTCATTTACCACCTTCTCCTTCTCACGTGTCCGTGTTCTCCTGCCCGGCACACAGAGGGCAAACACACAGAGCGTGGCAGCTGCGTTGATTCAGCAGACACACACGTCTTAATGGGCGTGTACACCGCCATTGTGCTGCGTCCCATCCAGACGTCAGAAAGTCTACAACCTTCACCAGATTTAAAAACTGAGCTCTGTCTAGTTCTGGGGTGGGCAAATAATTTGATTCGCGGGCCATATTGGGTTCTTTGATAAAGGGGCCGGACCGATCCAAAAAATGACACATTTTGGGATATGGAGGAAATGTATGGAATCAGAATTTCGAAGAAACGAACAAAAATGCTTCACGAGATTTAAAAACTGAGCTCTGCCTAATATATTTTGATTTGCGGACCATTTTGGGTTCTAATGTTTGATAAAGGGGTCGGGCCGAGAAAAAAAAATACACATTTTGGGATATGAAGGAAGTGTATGGAGTCAGATTAGCGGCAAAACTGTCGAACGTAAATTCAGAAGAAACAAACAAAAATGCTTCACGTTTACGTTTGGTTTCTTGTTTTTTGCTTGCACTCTTCACCTTTTCATTTGAAACTTTTTTTTTCGCTTCGGGTTTTTCGTTTGTTTTTTTGTTTTCGTTTGGAGTTCTGGCCCAAAGTTCCCTTACTCTGATTGGCTGGTGAGAATGGGATTGACAGTTGATTGACCAGGACGTGTGGGAGGAGTTCAGCGAATGTACACCTTGTGAAAATGTGAAGCATTTTCGTTCGTTTCTTCAAAATTTCCGTTTGATATTTTTGGCACTAATTTGATTCCATAGAAACGCAGTGGTACCTCGGTTCACAAACGAAAAATTCATAAAATTACACCTGGCTTCACAAACTCCGCCTTGGTGCAAGAACCGGAGATTTGATGCTGTTTTCAGGCCTTCACATAGTGATCACAAAGAGAAGGACAGAACAGAAAGTACTTTACTGCCTGTAGTGTCAATTTATACTTTTTTTTCACTTTCAATCATTTTTTTGCGCCAAAAACCAACTGGTTTGAGCGGTTGCTGTACTGAAGCCACTGGGAAGCGCGGAGGAAAGCTGAAAGCGCAACAATGAATGAAAATGTGCCCAAGTGAATGCGAGAGCAAGGTTTTAGAATAAAATACCTATTGAATAAATAAATAAGGAACTTATAGAGAAGCAGGATCGTGGCATTCGTCTGACTGATCACAGCAAAAGACCGGCGTGCAAAAACGTAAATGAGCTAACCTTTATAGTTTTGTGACTGACAGTGAAAAAAAAAACGCTAAAAATATATTCCTACAACTCTTTTATGTACATTTTGCGTATATAATTCCGGTTTTCAAAATGTGTCCATAAAGAAAAGAACATAAACCTTCATAACAGATTAACCGGATTTACGTTGAAAAAACTCTTGTCTGATGCCAGTCTTCCCGAAACACAGCTTTTCATTGGGCTTTTCCAGATGCTGATGTCACAGCTGGATTTATACCCGGCAAACACGGGGTGATAATGTTGGTCTCCATGTCACAGTCGCTCCTGATGGTCTTTAGATAATGCGGTGTAATCCTGCCACGACATTTTCTGCTTCACATAGGAGTGTGATTCCTATCTCGAAGCCTCTCCATTGTCTAGAAGTAAAATCAATGCGAAGAGAAGGAGACGAAAGACGGGCAGCACCTTCCCATCATTCACACCGACGCTGGTGTCTCTTCCTCGCATCATTCCGCTCTATTGTTCTGACTGACTGGATCACTCGTGTCAGACTCAAGGCCAGATGTGGCCCGCCATGTCATTTAACGTGGCCCGCGAGAGCTTAAAAGTTCTGAGTGTCTAGAAATAAACACCAAAAAATAAATGAAGAGCGTGTGTTGACCAAAAACTACATTTCCCACAATGTCCTCCGACTATGGTAGCCACGGCAGTGTTTCCACAGTTTTATGTTATTGTTCTTTCTTCACTTGGACAGTTTGATTCTTCATTAATGGAGTTATGTGTGTTTTCTGACAACATTTAAAAGTATTTATGTTAGAGAAACAAGCAAACAGAGCTTTTCTATGCAACTGCCCCACTTGTCACTTGAATAGATTGTAATAACAAAATATTGTTGTTTAACATTAAGGAGTAGTTACATTTATTTTACATTACATTTGATTACATTTAGTTACATTTATAAGTTACTGCTGGTCCTTTGAGGACAGACATTATGCTGATGTGACCCTCGGTGAGAATGAGTTTGACACTCCTGCATTTAGATGTCGCCTACATACAGGAAATATTCTAAAACACTTTATCATGTGGTTTCTAGACCTGACCAAAGATTTTCAGACTCGGTTTGCGGACACTTCCTGTGACATAAGCTGCTGGCGGGGTTGTGGAGACCTGCACTCACACAAACACACTCGAGCTTCAGCACATCTGAACACACACACACACACACACACACACACGTCCAGCAGAGAGACAGAGATGCGTGTGAAAATAAATGGCAGGACGAGGAAGAAGAGAGTCTATCTGAGGGAGAGCGCCATGATGCCCTGCTCCACCAAGAGAGAGAGAGAGACAGGGGGGTGAGAGGGAAGAGAGAGAGAGAAAGCGAGCAAAGAGAGAATGAAAGAGAGAGAGACAGAGAGGAAGAGAAAGAGAGAGAGCAAAGAGAGAATGAAAGAGAGAGACACAGAGAGAGAGAGAGAGAGAGAGAGAGAGAGAGAGAGAGAGAGAGAGAGAGAGAGAGAGAGAGAGAGAGAGAGAGAGAGAGTCTATCGGAGGGCGAGCGACATGATGCCCTGCTCCACAGAGCTGTTTATTATTGCAGCTTCTTCTACTTCTGGATCTGGCCTGGAATGTCCTGCTGTCTATCAGATAGAGACGCTCCTCAGCTTTATTAAAACCATTGGATCTTAAATAAAGCATTAGTGTGAAACTGAGCATTAGTACTCTGCCACATTCCTCCACCCTTATAAAAGTCTCGCCGTATAAAAGCTCCACGCGTTTGACCAAAATGAGACCTTGGATTGCGGCGCTCGGGCTGCCAGAAATATGTTTTACAGATCTCCAGCCATAAAACTCCAGCAGTTCAATGTGGTTTGACTCACTTGTTTGAATTTAATTCTTTAAAATTGCAATAACCGGGTGTCTGTGAGTGTTTGTGTGTGTGTGAGTGTGTGTGTGTGTGTGTGTGTGTGTGTGCGCCCTCTGAATGCTAGGTTTCTACAGTATACAACTGTATAACTGAATACAAATAAATTCCTGTAATTTTACTACAAATTACAACAGAGTGGGGCCCGATGGTCACTTGTGGGGACCTTGGTCTGGTCTCCACGATGTTGAAGCCTGATTGAGGGTCAGTAAGGGATATTAGACTGAACTTTACTTTACTTTACTTTACTTTACTTTACAGTCATTTGGCAGACGATTTATCCAAAGTGACTTACAAAAAGAAGAGCAAGTGAAGCAATTTGTCTAAAAAGGAGAAGGTAGATGTTCACACAAGACTATTTAAAGAGACTTACTAGACATGACCGTCAGATAACGTACAGGACAAAATACAAGACAAAAACTTGTTTTTTTTTTTTCATTTTTTTTCAATCAGTGTTGAGGTGCTGGTGATAGAGCTTTAGTTTTAGTGCTTTTTTCATTGTTGTGAAGGACTTTCTGACAGGGATAGAAAAAATTGCTCTACAAAACATCCGCTGATCTGCAGAAGGTTCTAGTGAAAGATTTCATTCCTCGTTGATGAGAGACAACTAGAAGACGTTGGTTCTTAGATCGTAGACTACCTGAGTGAGAGTATTCCTGTATGAGAGAGTCGAGGTAGCACTTGAGGTCGCAAACTAGTTGAACTGGAACGTGGTGGAGTTAAAACTTGAGCGTTTTTTTCGTGGGAAAGGCTGATGAAATTGTTCATTTCTCCAGTCAGCTCAAACGGAACAAAAAAGTCTCTTAAGAATGTTCGAGTTAATGACTGAATTAATGAGAGCGGTCGGCTCAGGCTCCTGTGTTGGTTCTTGGGTTCTTTGTTGACTTTGTGGAAAAGTTCATTGGGAGAAATGTGCCATAAACTCTGCGCTTTGCCTTTCACAGCTCGTCGTCATTTCTGCGCATTTCCCGGGGCTTGTGGAAGAGCCGTGCACAGTGAAATATGTTATTGGCATTCAGAATTAATGGATGTGGATTAAAGGACTCTAATTCTCATAACCCTGCTCCTAATGGATTGGAGCGCCGGCTCCGGCCATTAAACTCTCTGACGAGACTTTTACTGGCTCTTTCAAACTTTCAACCCCTTTTCTGCAAGGTTATACCTGCACTTCTGCTCCGACCAGAGCGATCTGCTAAACACACTCACACCTCAAGGGCGCCAACTCCAATAACACGGCTCTTTCTTTCCCTTTCTGACCTATGAGACCCCGTTTTTGAAGGTAGGCAGACTCGGCATTTTATTTCATTATCTTGGATTCATTATCAAATGTTTTCAGGGTACAGAGAAGTACAATTTAATACAAAAATCATCTCCCGGTTTTGTTTGTGTATTTCATTGGTGGGCAACATGCGGCCCTTTAAATGTTTTAATCCGGCCCGCCAAACTTGTAAAAATTAAATGCAAGTCAGATCTTTTTTTATGTAAATCCTGTTAGTCTGTTACGAAGGGTTATTTCATTTTTTCATGTAACACATTTTAAAAAGCAGAGCCATAAGCACAAAATGTACGTAAAAGAATTGTACTAGTATATTTTTGACACTGTCAGTCTATGGAATCAGATGCCAAAAATATCAAATGTAAATTTCTAAGCAACAAACGAAGATCTTCACGTTTTGGTTTGAACATGTTTTTTCGCTTCAGATTTTTTCGTCCGTTTCATTTTATTTCGTTTGGACTTCTGGCACTAGCTTCACGTGGGGGCGGCCCTTACTCTGATTGGCTAGTCAGAATGTGAACGACAGCTGCTGGACCAGGAAGCCCGGTCCCGCCCCTTTGTCAAATAATAGAACCCAATGTGGCCCGCCAATCAAAAAGTTTGCACACCCCTGATGTAGATGGACAGACACTGAGTCGGAGGAAACACAGACTCAAATGTTGAAACACATTTAGCGTCCAGTGATCGCCGAAACTGAACGTTTTTGATTTGTGAGCTTTAGTTAGACGGAAGTATAGTTAGACTTAAAGTAGAAGGTTTAATCCCCCCGACCCCTTTCAATCTTAGAGTGATGCTTTTGACAAACAGGCCTTGGAAAGACCATCTGGATCCTGAAGTTAAATATGTTCCTAGTTAAACCTTTGTGCTTTGGCGAATTCATTCCTCGCTTGAAATGAGTGTCGTTCCCTTTCTTCATTTGTTTTAAATGCACTTTTTTGACCACTGCTCTCGTGTGTGTGTGTGTGTG